>JADMLD010000929.1:0-600000 GCA_017589585.1 Phylloscopus whistleri
TTTCTGTTCTCCTCCGACCCTGTGTTCAGGAAGGAAAATAGGAATATTATCATTACACAGACTGTCCAGGAGGAGTGACTGAGGCAGGATCAGCTCCCAGTCCACTGCTGCTTCTGGATTTCTGAGCAGTTCCTTCCCATCCTGCCCTTCCCAGCACCATTCCCTGGGTGCCACGTCCACAGACACCTTCTCCAGGCAGCTTAAAAAGCCACAGAAACCCAAAGAAAGAAGATCAAAAATCAATTCACGTGTTTCTAGTCTGGGGACAATGAGGGAGGTCTAAAACCTGCATTTATTTTAGAACAGCAGAGCCAATTTTAAT
Organism: Phylloscopus whistleri; assembly: GCA_017589585.1. Classification (NCBI taxonomy): domain Eukaryota; kingdom Metazoa; phylum Chordata; class Aves; order Passeriformes; family Phylloscopidae; genus Phylloscopus; species Phylloscopus whistleri. Next base: position 323 of record JADMLD010000929.1, read on the forward strand.
GACCTTGAGTATCAGTGAAGGGCAGCAAAACTCCTTTACTAACTTACTAGCAGCAGAAAAATTAAGCTTTGCTGCTAAAAATTAAGGAGGTGCCATGTTGGTGTTAGTGCTTTTAACCTCCTAACATTAGAGGCTATTTGTACCATCAATTCATTATCGAAGCAGTTTACCTGAAAGTAAGACTTTTTACAATAAAGTTGGCAAGAAAGAGAGTCCCAAAATCAAGATATAAATCTCACAGCTATTAAAAAAATGTTGCCTTTGGTAGGTATAACTTGCCAGCCCCTCATGTTTTCAGTTCTTACCATTTATTGTTACCAAGTTGATGATTAAAACCTGATGATTAAATATTGAACTATTTAGAGTATTCTTACAGACCACCACCAACAAGGTACAGCTAAGTCCTGAGCAAGACTGCTCTAAAAGGTAAAAGGTGATCCTTTTACTCTGCTTCTTTACCTTACTGAAACAGCCAGCAGTTTCTGTGTGAGCTGTGTGATGACAGAGGGGATGTATGGAATTATGGACTCCTGTAGCAGAGAAAAACTCCTCATGATGGCTGCAAATAAATGGAAAATTTCAGCTTCTGAAGACAAAATACACTTCTGTCACTCACCATATGCCTAAATCCTTTACCTTTTACTGTTAACACAAGGAATTAGGTACAGAATGAAAGAGCACCTGCTGCAACAACATTCAATCTATAATCATGACAAAGCATAAAACAAAGCCTCCTTATTCCCATTCTACAGATGAACACAGGAGAATAAGTTACTTTACAAAGGCCATCACTTGTCCTGGGCAAGCCTCATCTTAGCCATGATCAGATCTATCCTCTCACTAGCCATGACCACATCTCCTCCCCATGACCAGACTGCTCAGATCTTCCCCTGACACTGTCCAGAGAGCTGTCCTGACTACAAGACTATCATGTGGGAAATAATTTCCCACAGTACCATTCCCTTTAGTGTTTCTCTTTGGTACCGTAAGTTTAGTCAAAGATGACTTGATACAGCCTGATAAGTAACTGCAGGCTCTTCAACACATTTGCATAAAATGGGTTTTGCAAATAAAAATATCAGAAACCTGTAACCGTAAGCCTTTACCTCAAGTTAACCAAGTTACTGCAGGGCTCGTTAGGCATTTACCTTTCATAATGTATTCATTTTCAGATGAGCCAGGAAGCGTCAGAGCTTTGAAAAGGTTTGTTAACAGCACTTCCACAAACGGTGCCGTTTCTGCAGCTGTGATGCTGTTAAGTGAAACACAGCTCTTTAATGATGAAAGAGTCACAAACTTCAAGCCTTATACCATACCATAATACATGACACAAAGGATCCCCTACAGGTATTTCCCATCCTTAACACTCAAAATCTATGTAGCAGTGGATTTATTTCTGCTTGAACACTTACGGGGTAGCATTGTTTGTCCCTCTCATGGTAAACAGTCTTTCAAGAGCATGGGCTGCGTAGGTGTGGACCACAACACTTTCTGCTTGGAGATGATTGATTAAGAGAGGAACAGACACCAGCAGTTGTTCTTTTGGTACCTACAAAAGTATAGCACCAAATCAGAAGTACGTTAAAAAATACAGATGGTTCAACTCTAGAGCACGAGCAAGCTCAGCGGTGACACACAGAGCTTGGCAGAGGGAGGTATCCTGGGAGGCTCCTCCTGTTGCTGCTTCACATCTTGACAACCAGGAGACAGCAACTTCTGTCACTTCCCCTGAACACCAGTGCTGCACTAGAATAGCAGTAAGTGCAGATAATCCTAAGGTGTATTTCCCTTTCCATTTTACTTTGTCTTAACATCGAGGTTTAAAAAACCCAAATCATAGATATTTTATAAGAAATGAATAAAGGTAACGTAGAATTTAGAACAATATGCAACATATTTTCTCACCTCATCTCACAAATCAGAAAAGGACAAGACTGCTGTACTCTGTAACGACGGCTGCAATGACACAAGCGCTCAAGGGAATTTGGACTAACACTGACTTGGAAATGTCTGAGTGTGTCACAGAATTAAGCAGCTGAGATATTCAGTGTTCCCACAGCATACGGACAGCATATAGACTACATGTTAATTGGATATTTATAGCAATATCATTTACTTTCTAAACTAAAAATCCAGCATGAAGTGCTGTATATGACTGTCAAACACCTGTTGAGTTAGCATACAGCCAACTGCAATAAATTAGGCTTGGCAAGTATAAAGTAACAACCTACAATATGTTTTTCCGTAAGAGTAAAAGAAAAACTTACTTGGTTTCTAAAAATCATGATGTACTTGATACCATCTGCTTTTAGCACAGGGAATTCATTCACTGAAATAGAAAAATAAGCAAACTTCGTTGATACTTCTCATACAAATGTGATTACTGAACACGTACTATACGTACAGGTGACACTTGACACTAAGTAATCATTTTCCCTTGTAGAAAATAATACCGACAATGTTTTTCTACATGTCTTAGTTCCTGCACTTTAGTACGGGCACTGTTAGAATATCAGTTTTAGGTACGAATCACATCGCAGTATTATTAAAAGTACAGTCCAGCTCAGATGACATTTCATCCTCTGGTTTCAATTTTAGCAGCCTTCAACTACACGTTTCAAGACAACTCACTATGCTTCCGATACAGTAAGATAATTGTTGAAGTATAAAATAAACTAAACTAAAAAAATAAACTATGTGGTTTAAATCTAGACAACCACAACCTCATCAATAAGGGCTGTACAGGTCACAACCTGGCCTCATTACTTTAACTTCTCAGGGTTTTGTAGAACATACAAGTTTACCATAAGGTCTCAAATACAGAAATCAAATTACTTTGATTCAACAGGTTTAAGCATGTAGCTGATAGCAGCCATGTGTATCCGTGCCCTGATCTTGCAGAGAGCAGGTGGTAAGGTGGCAATCCACCTTGCTGTAACAGTTCCTTCACTGCTGGCCAAACAAAAATGAATTACTCCAGGTGTGCCAGGTGTGAACAGCCCGTCTCAGAGATTATGCTGATAAAGGAGAGCTCGAGACTTCACAAACAATGGCTGCTGTCAAGGTTACGATCTACCACGAAAATACCGTATTAAAATTAACATTAACTTACCGGTAGCAGACTTTAAGTCAGGTTGAATGTGATTCGCAAGGAATTCTGTCAGATTAACGAGTTCATTGGCCTGTGTCATTCCATGCTGGAAGAAGCAAAAAACAACTCTTATTTTTATATGCTGACATATAAACTGCTAGTCTTATTACTCATTTTAAAAAACTACTATTAGTTTTCTCCTACAAAAAATGCAACCTCTTTTTAAACCAGGATTTTTAGATGGAGATTTCTCAATGAAGTGTTCTAAATTAGTCCATATTTGCCATTCAATAGCACAGAAAAAGACAAACTTTGCAGCGGAGCAACCTGACACAAAATACCAGAGAGAAACACTCACTTTACCTGGTCTGGTCAGTTCACTGAAGAGCTGAAGTAGAAAACAAGGATCATAGAAGTCACCAAGGCTCTTGACTGTTTCATCTTTGTACAGTGACCCTTGTATCCCCTGAAACCAAATCCAAACCAGCATTTGTAAGGAACAACACCAATTTCAAGCTTGGTTTCAAACTTCCACAACCACACCACAATAAACCACTTGATACTACACCTTGTAAAATACAATGCAACACAGGGTGGCACCAAGCTTCTGGAATACTGCAGCTGGCCTCAAAGAATCCATCCTCCTGATCCACAAAAGTACGCTCTAAAGGTAAGACACATACATACAGTAAGCAGTAAAATCTATTTCTTATTCTTAATTTCACAGAATTGGTGACTTCACAAAAGCTTTTTTCTTTTTTCAAGCGTTTTAAAACTTGAAAGCTTGTTTAAATGTTGCTCATCAATAAACACAAAATTTGTTATCAACATGCTGCCCTGAGAATTCCCCCCTTTTCTTACACAGCTCCTTCAAGCACTGAATCTCAAATCCCTGTACAGTGAAGAAAAGCTGAGGTCTGTGTAGATTAAACGTGGTTCAAGGTCAGGCAGGATTTCAGTTGCCAGTGAAGAAGAAAAAATGCCAATCCTACAAACGAACTAGCATCCAATTGATATTCCTCTGGAAGGATACTCCTCATGAAAGGTTGCAATATTAAATACACGTAATTAAATAGCCATTTTTGATGAAACTTGCAAAATCAACTTTAAATCTCCTGTCTCAACCAATTTTAAAACCAGTCTAAACATCAGAGGACCTACGGGCACTTCAGTGATCTTATACTAACTGCCTCACAGAAACCAAAAGAATCAATCCAAGACTGATTTTAACTGGGTTAAAAATACCAGAAAAACAAACAAACCAAAACCCAAACCAAAATAAAAAAAACAAACCCACGTTTCCAGTAGTTTTAAAGACAGAAGTGTTTAGAACCAGCATAAAATGAGTGTAACATTTGGATCCAAGCAGAGGTACAATTTAAATGCCACTATTCTGGAACTGTTAATAACTCTGCAAGTATTTACATGGCTGGGTGTGTTACTGGATGGAGAGAACATAATGCAAGAAAGACAAAATGAACTGCATTTAGTATGGGAAGAAGATTAAAAAATACCTCTTGTCTGCATATTCACACCATCTTCTTCTCTTGACCTCAGGATGGCTGACAAAAACAGAGAGTGCTGCGTGACCATCATGTGAAGTTTGGAGAGCTTGATTAGGCTCTGACTAAGTGAGGATTCCTTCTTGTACAGCAGCTGGATGGCAACATTCAGGACCTGCAGAAATGTTTCATCTCTGTAACGGTACCTTTGGGAGAAGGATCACAGAGAAGTCAGATCCCAACCAAACCCAAGGAAACCTGCTTAAGATTAAAGGCTGTTTACAAAATGAGAACTTGGCAAAGAAAATGAACTTAGTAAAACCCAAGCAAATTAAAATGAAAACACTACTTGAGTCCTGTCTTCACAAGGCTGCACCAGGGTCCATTTCTTCAACCACACACTGTGTGCAGCAAGTAAAAACAGGTGTTGGTTTACATTTGGCACACGGAGCTTCTACAGCAATTTTTGTTCAAGGGAGACACTAAGAACATGCAAGCCAAACACTCACGCGTTGGATGATCAGAGGATAACAGGGACAAAAGCTCTTGGATACAACAATCCTAACTCTGGTTCAAAGGAACCTGCAAGTGTTTTGTTGGTCTGGGAGCAGGAGAACATATAGGCTGTATGGAATTAAAAAGCAACCTGGGCTGTAGGTTCCAAAAACACAGCGGCTCAAAAAAGCAAGGGACTGGGTACCTTTCTGTGTTTCTGTGTGCTTTAGCTAACCAAGCTTTGCACGTGGCACACGGGGTGGCTGGGTGTAGGTGTTCCTTAGAACTGATGTGCCCTGAGGAGCTGGGAATCACAACTAACCAGTCAGTCTGGAGAAGACTGACAGCTGCACATACCAACAATCCTGGGAATGCAGGTGTGCCAACCTGGCCAGGCTGGAAACACCCTTAGGATGGGATGGACAACGAGGTGGCACCAGGGCCTGCAGAGTCAGCCAGGTCCTACAAGGGAATCTCAGCAAAAGCCAGTGAGAGGGCAGAGGCATTCACTGCTCAGAGACCTTCAGTGTTATGTGTCACAGGGATCTGTGTTTGCTGAACTCAAACCAAGGGAACAGTACAGAGGGAGTGATCAAGTAGTGCTCTTCAAGACCAAAGTCTGGATTTCTATTTATGACCAACCAGATTCTTGCCCCAGACTTCAGAAGGCATGGCAGGTGGGTCTTGGCAGAAGCATCTCTACCACATTTTTTTAATTAAAAAAAAAAAAAAAATCCACTGGTAACCTTTGATTTCTTACTTCTAAATACCTCAAACTCCTATCTCCAAAGGGGATTCTTACTAGAAAGCCATCATCAAGAACATAAAAGTGCTTTGTATAAAGGATCATCAGGACTAAGTTAACTCTGCAAAAGCTATTAAAAGCCCATGGAAACCAGACTCCACCAAAGAGGAAATTGAGCCCAATCTATATTTACAAAAAATCTACAGCTGCCCAATCACACATACGCATACAGTCCCACTGTGGCAAAGCAGATAACAAGTCTCACCAGTAATTCCTCTAGCCTCAGCAGCACGGACCTCTCCACTTCTTGCCTGCTTTCATCTTTACTGCTGCTGTACATGGCAACTAACCCCTTCATGCAGGCTGACAAGAGACGTCTCCTCCAGGAATGCAGCTCCTCCGAGTTTTTAAGCACTCTGGATATGGCATCTGCCACAGCCCAACTGCAGAAAGATAGGTATTGAGTTTTTTATTAATATTTTAACTTGCTTTATTATATGTTAAAGATATCTTGCTGCCAAAGCCCAAAACAACAGATTCTCTGAGGAGAGGATGCTGTTACTGCTCCCATTCCTACCACGGTGCTTCCCAAGACAAACTGAGCCTGAGGGAGGCACACACATGCTGCCCACCTCTGGTCATTCCCAGCTCTCTCCAGAGCAGCAGGAAGCTGGTCCATTAGGTCGTGCAGCCCTTTGCTTCCCGAAGGTGGCAACAACTTTGAAAGAATTTGCAGTTCCACAGTGGCCTCATGCGACGCTCCGCTGTCCTGAACCCCAGTGCAGAGCTCCTTCCACAGGGCTTTCCTCAGGACAGGTGTGACAGCCGAGACAACTGTTGGGAGAGCACAGCTAACACCACACTAATCCCAAATCACTTTCCAATGCAGGCCCAGATTACTCAATTTCTAGGAAATGGTGCTACAGCAGCTGCTAATCTGCTACAGAGAAGTGCTACAGAGAGGCTCACTTCTTTACCCATCCTCTACTTCCCAGGGTGCTGACAAGGTCTTATCACTGCTTGACCTTGCAGGTAGAGCTACAGAACCAGTCAGCCTGTCTCCTTTGCTATTTACATTTCTGAGCAATAAGAGAAATGAAATTAAGTGATCCTGTTCTATCCACTTGAATCCTAACTCATCATTTTGCTGGGAGAGAATTTAACACACTTGTCCATAGATGTAACGCTGCTGTGGGTTTGGAAAGTTCTGGACTGCCAGCTTAGGAGGGCATTGCTGCAGCCAGGCCACAGCTGGAGATTTGTTTTAGAAGAAATCTTTGGACTCTGCAGAAGCAAAAGCTCAGGTTCTGCAAAAACCATCTGGCTGTGGCATTGCACACCCCAGACACTCTTCTATCCATGCTTGAGCAAAAGGTTTTACCTCCTGTACTAAACCAGGAGAAGCACAACGACAGATTGTCACCTGCACTAAGCATTAAATAAGGGCTTCAAAGGAGAAATCTGGGCAGCAGTAACTGCAAGTGCACTTGGCTTCAGTCTAACAGCCAACCCCCAGAACAGCTCTTCACCTTTAGTGCTGCAGAGGCACTTCCAAGACAGTCATTACAGGTCAGACACCTAAGTCTTAGTGCCTTTATCTATTGTATGAAGATTCCAAGACCTTAAGGCCAGCAGAACCTAAACAGGGAATTTTGCCTTCCTTTGGAACCACAAGCAGGGCTCAGTGGTGCCTTTACCTGTGGAAGGTCGGCTGAAACCATACTGGTCTCTGCATTGCAAATACACATGAACGAGTGGAAGGAAGCTCTCCATGTGTTTCCTGAGGTACTTCCCAGTGGCACTGCTCAGGCACCAGAGCTCGAACTGCAGCAGGTGAGTCCTGGAGTGCTGGATCAGCATGGCCACAATGGCCAGGGAGGTGTGTGAGCACTGGGCAAGGCAGTGAGCCTGCACCTCGACACCAACTGCGAGAGCAAGGACTGGCTCACTCTGGAGAGCCGGAAGGAAAACTTTCTCCAAATCTTCGCTGGCCGATGATGCCATCAATTTCCCCAGAGCTTTCATGTGCTCTGCGGACAGCAGAAGTTCTCCTTGCTGCGCATGCCTTTTGTAGCTGTCTGTAAGGAGCTGCACCAAAATTTGTCCATAGAGGCTTAACTGTTTCCCCTTTTTAGGGGATTTTTCAGGTTTCTGAGCAGTCAAGCTCATCTCAGGAAGTTGCAGCATGGTTAAAGTGATCTCCTTCAGCTGAGCTGCAGCCATGTACATGTGCAGCTCCTCCAGAGCCTGCAGCTGGTGAGACTTCCTGGGATAGACCTGGCGTCTGTCCTTCTCCACAGTCTGCAGCTCCTCCAGGACACTTTTTGTGATAGCTTCGAAGTACTTGGACAACACATGTCTCTCATCTGTTGGGATGCTCTGCAGGATGGGAGCACCTGTTTTCAGCAGCTGAAGAACCCCAGAAGTGAGGTGAGCTGACAGGAGCTTCACGGTGACAGGGTTCAAACCAGGCTGAGGAATAGAGCGCAGTTCCAAGGCCAGGAACCAGCTCTCCGGTGTAGGGTGTCTGAAAATCAAGGTGAATATATCCTCCAATGGCTGTAACAAACAGAGGTTACAGTATCTCTGAATGGATAATCACAGTGCAGGGTAAAAAAGAAACTCATTCATCTGCCAATTTTCCACAGCTTGTCAGTTACAATTATTGAACATGAAATTGTCCCCTAGCTGGCCAGAGGATAAAAAAATATTAATGAATTACAAGCACATAAATATCATTCTTCCAACATTTATGCTGTGGGATTTATGCTGTTACACTGAACATTCTAGACATGTCTAAGCTCGTCTCCAGAGGAAAACTGAGTATTCTGGGGCTCATCAACACATTCTAATCTCCACAAATCACAGAACAGATGAAAGAGGGGGGAAAATTCATTCCTCAAGTACATAATTTTCACAGCAAGGTTTTACACAGGGCTGAGGGAATACACTTTTTTTCTGCAAAGGTGATCTCTTTCAGGGCCTCTCCTGACTGTTCCAGCTCCGGGCTGAGACTGTGGCTGATGCAGCTGGGTCACATCTCCAGACAGTAGTTTTGCAAGTGCTGCACCACATGGTCTATGTTCCTACGTTCTCCTCCAAGACCTTAACAGCCCCTCTCTGTTCAGCAAAACTATTCCCCAGAGAACAAATCAAATCCAGGTTTATTAACAGGTGCCTCTGCATCAAGGGATTTGGTACCTTGTCATTTGAAGACACTTGTGTCATAAGAGACTCCTCATCCATAAAGAGATCTGACTCAGCCTGATGCCCTTCCCGTCTCTGTCCATGATCCAGCTTTATTTGATTGCCCCGGCACAAGAAGACGCTCAGCACGTCCACACAGAGGTCGATGAGTTGAGGACCCAAAGTTTGACCAAGCTACGAAAATAAAGACATCTTGGATGTGAAGAAAAGAGGAGGATGGGAGCAGAAGGGTATTTATTTACCCAACAGGAAAAGGAGTTAACTAAGGTTATCCCAACCTTTTCTATGGGATGGAACCACTTCCCTACGTAGAAACCTGATTCTAAGAGAAGTCTCAGGTTGAGAAATAAATATTGATAGATTTTCATTGATACTGTGACATTTGGAATTACACAGGCCAGTGAATTTTAGGCTCTGGAAAGACTTCTTAGGGAGACCCAGGAGCCCGGTTAAAATCTCAAGTTTATTTGCACTCACACTGCTCAGTAAGGCAACCCGCACAAAGTAAATCCAAGACTCCTCAATAATCAGAAGAACTGCAATTTGTTTACAAATCAGGTGCAGTTTTGTATGGTGCTCTGTAGCCTCAGAGCCAAGTACAGAAAAAAGAGCTACAGAACTGGAACCTAAGTTTTAACAGCCAAGTCATTTGTACCTTCTACATTAAAAGAAACCAAACATAACCACAATATTATTACAATATTGCTCTTACACTGCTGAAGTTCTCCACTGCGGATTTCAGGTATAGCAGCACGTGCTTTACTCCCAACAAAAGCTGGTCAGGTGGGGCCGAGGAAGCCAAGTCTCTCAATTTTGTCTGAACACCATCTTCCAATAAGGTATTGCCTCCTCTCTCATAGGCTCTCTTTAGGAAAGTGGTAAATACAGAATCCAGTACCACAGCAGGTTCTTTGCTTACTTCCTTGTGGTTTTTAAACTGTTTAAAGCGAAAAAAAAAAAAGCAAAAGAGAAAAATAATGATGAGTATGAAACAAACATCTCTTCAGAAACCTTTGTTTTGAGATGAGCTCTGAGCTAAACCAGGGCTGAAGCTCCAGGAGCACAAGTGTGCAGTCCTGCTAGAACAGAGCTGTCCAGCAGTGTGTCCCCAGGGGAATCTGTAGTGTTCACTGCTGGCCTTACAGAAAAACTCACCAAACCCAGCCCAGGGGACCTGTGATCCCCAACCCACCCAAGGGGAGCTCCAGGCACTGTGAGCTGAGGCCACAGCACACATCAGGCTCTGCTGTGCCTGGTCAGGAGTCTGTGTACGACCCTGAACCCTGGTACCACCTCCCAAACACCACAAAGACCTCTTGTGTCATCAGAGAAAAGCCCTGGAGCAAATCTGTGTCCCAACGTGATTAACAAGAAATACAGAATTAGCTCAATAAAAATGCTCTTTCTGATGGAAATGTAACCTCTGTTAACTGGGAGGTTTTTATAGAAAACTGGCTAGAATTCAGAGACTTCAGGTATTCCGTACCACACGTTCCTGAGATTGCTTGGGTATCCAGAGTTTATAGTATTGGTTAAACTGGTAGAGCTGAGGATACTTGGCAACTTTCAGGGAGTTGAGATCTTTATCATAGAGCTGGAACATCAAGCAGAGAGCAAGAGGTTCTCTCTGAGAGTGCAGGAGGTCAGTGAAAACAGCAACACGGTACTCCGCAATGCGTGCTCCTAGAAAAGCAAAAAAGAAATGAAACTATGAACACGAGCACAGACACTGGGGCAACCCTCCTTCCTTTGGGCCTTGGCAGCAGCCCCCAAAGCATCACTCAGAAAAGTACTGAGTAAGAGCAAAAAGAGTTTGTAGGGACCTAAACAAATGTTCCTGACCACTGAGATACCTGAAAAATCCTCCACACATTAGTTCTTGCTGAAGTAAGTAACCCACCTTCACTGTGTTGTGCTAAACCTGCCTGTATTTTCACAGGAAAAGACCCCTGCCAAGCACCACCTCAGAGAAGAACCGATTTGTACTGCGGGGCACACACCCCAGGCAACGTGTACAAGTTAAATAGAATTTTCTTTCAGAACTGGGACTTTCAGTCCACCCCAGGTGCTGCTCAACTGCCAAATACACACAGGGGACTCAGTGAGGTGCTGTGGGGTTGGCAAATCCTGCTTCAAGCCCACCTGATGCCCCTGTGACTCCAACGCTTTCTTCAAGGAGGTGGTAGAACTTTGCAACCAGAGCTTCATTTCGGAAGAAGTTTTCTTTGGAAAATGCATCCATTTTCTACTTAACAGTGCAGTCCTCTCTCCCTGATCTCGGGAAGAGCTGCCTACAGCCATGGAAATCACCTTCCTCTCCTGATCTCCACACTCTGTCCTTTAAAAAGCTGAGTTACTGAAGCCAGCTACCTCCAGACTAAGACTGTCCATGCAGGGACAGTGTCTCTTCTCTTTAGGGCCAGGGAAAAAGGGCAGAAGCACCTACAGAGCTTCCACGCCTCTCCTGAGCAAGAAACATCATGGACCTGCACCTCCTTCTGCTTGCAGGGAAGATAGTAAAATGCCTCAAGGTAAAAAATGATAAACAGTAAAAAATTATTAAAAATGGGTTAAAATGATGCCACTTTCACTCTACTGGTAGAAATGACACATAAAACCAAAAGATCTGTACCTGTTCCACTTTCAGACTGAAGCAACAGTATATTCCTGGCCTCTAACGCAGCAGGGACAACAGCACTGAAGGGAAATGTTTGGATAATCATGTCTTCATTTAAAGAGAAACCAATTTCTTCATCGAAGCCATCACTGCTCTCCATCAGCACATCCACCATATCCAGGACATCTAATAAGTGAAGAAAAAAAATCTATGCAGAGGATGCAGACTAACTGAAAAAACAACAGAGGCAGAATGCAACACTCCAGGACTACAAGGCATCTTTTTAATTCCCCCAAAAAAACCAAAAAAAGGATGAAAGCTGCATTTGTCATGCAATATAATGTTAAGTGCAACACAAAAATCACAGCTGAACTTCACTCTGCCTTTCAATGCTGTTGTCCAGCACAGGTTGCCCAGAGAAGCTTTGGCTGCCCCTGATCTCTGGAAGTGTCCATAGCCAGGCTGGATGGGGCTTGGGGCACCCTTGGCTACTTCAAGGTGTCCCTGCCCACGGCAGGGAGTGGAACTGGATAAGCTTTAAGGTGCCTTCCCATTCAAACCATTCTGGGATGCCATGATTCTATAACCAGCCCCAGGCAGAAGGACTGAATTTCCATTTTAGTTCGAAAATGCTGCTGCAAGAGAATGAAGAGAGATGTCAAATACTGCTAAAGTGGCACAACCACACCAGAAATTACTTTTGGGGGTAAAGTCGTAACTGCAATTCCAACTTCTACCTCTTATACCAAGTACACGTGGAGGGCTGAATCCTGGAGGTCCTTACTTACCAGGATTTCTATAGTTATCCATCCCCAGTTTGCTGATTAGGGCTAGAAAATGTAGCCCCAAGTCGTGGAACTCTGTGGGTGAGGGGTTACCACATACCATCAATGTGAGAGATGGGGATGCTGATGTTGTCAGAGTCCTGTTTAAACACGGCGACCTGGAGCAGGCTGGCTTCCTGAACCAGGTCTGCTGCCTTGTCTGTGTAAGGACAGGGGTTTGTCACCAGCTTCAGCAGGACCTGCCAGCAAAGGTGGAGAGAAAGGTGAGTGCACCCGCTGTCAAGGGCAGGGGAAGCATATGCTGCTAGGAAAGACCGTGTGCTGAAAGTGGCTGGAAGCTGGGCAGGTTTTAGGAGGACAACTTCCATGTCACTTCTGCAGGATTCTGTCTACGGTTCCTGCTCTACAGGGGACACTGATGGAAAAAAAAAAACCGTCCACTGCAATTTGGCACCTAGACTGCTACCACAGACTGAGTCCCTGGGGAGACCACACTGGAAATGAAGCACTGGGCATTCAACATCCCGAAGAGTAAACAGGAAGTGTCAGCTTTCCTTCTAAAAGATCACAATTCACTGAGGTCTGATAATTTTGGCACTTAAAGAGGAGATAAAAACTACCCACACATACAATAACTCAACACTTATACCAACAATGCTGTAATAATCACTGAACTTTTTGGATTTCATTGTCTTGCAAATCATTTTGCTGTCCTCCCATTCAAGACAAGAATGAAGCCACCTCTGTATAAAGAATCCCAAGCAATGCTTTTCTCAGAATCCATTCACTGATCTTTGACAGGTTTCTCAACAATAGCAACAAATTCTCTAGTTTCCACTAACACTGTTCTTTGCATTGTTTATCCAGCTGATTTGAACACTGTCACCCTTTCCAAAAACTGAATTACTGCTTCCTTCTGGTCTTCTTCTGTATTATCCAAGTGTTCCAGCCAAATCGAAAGTTCCTTCCATGTGTCAAACACTCCACTGTCACGTAAAACCTGTCCAGGAAACAAAGGGGAAGGCGTGTAAATAAACCTCAAAACACCTAAAATACAAAACTCCAAGAGATACAGATCTTTTTGTATACTAACTTCACGATTCCTTCTTTTGGGAAGAAAAGAAGAAGAGCAGCTTGATGAAAAGCAGTCTCTGTCACTTGCCTCACCCCCTCAGGTTCAAGAGGCCTTATTCTCACTCACTAGTGGGACTTCAACTGCAGAGTGGGCAACAAAAACCTTACGTCTGTAACTTTTGGAAAGCAGGTTATACTGCTTTCAGAGGGTTGTACATCTTTATATCATCACAGGCAGAAAAAAAAGGCGCCTTAAAAATAGCCTGTAGGAGTTTTAGAAAACTACTGATCTAACATAAAGGAAATCATTGCTAAATTAAACCTGAATCAGGCTACTTGTATTTAAAACAATTAGGCAGATGGATAAACAGTCACATAAATGAGCAGTGGTTGTGACCACAGCAAGGTGCAGAGAAAAATGCGAGTTGCTCGGGGTGGTGACGTAGACCCAGACACACCACAGCCAAGAGACAGGCTTTGACATATCTGGAAATTTTCCCCCACTTCCTGCTCTCTAAATTCAGGCTCTGACCTCCGGCACCCAAACTAGGAACTTGGTGACCCTGTGCTCCAGCTCGACAAGCAAGAAAGGAGGAGGGAGGAGAGGAAGGAATCTGAGTGACACCATGGTTAAACTCCCTGCCCCTAACTCTCAACAAGAGAGCAAACCTTGCCCACCTTCCTGACTCTGGCACCTGCATTAAACGACTGCAATTACACAGGATCAATCTGTGTTTTTGCTCCTCTCCACACACAAAATGAAAGGAAGCTATCACAACCCATTTGTTCTACATCTTCTCTGTACAACACCAGCTACTCTAAAAATAATTGCTGCTTAAATCCATTTAAATAAAGAAAAAAGGATGGAAAAGGGATTCATTTTAATATAATTGACTATTTTTGGCAGAGTCTTGAAATAGAAATGCACTTGCAGTTCTCACAAAAACAGGAACAGAATGTGAAATCCAAAAACAAGCCTTCAGCTACATGGCACTGCACAGGAAAAGAAGTCCCTCCCATCTACTCTTAGCAGCCTTTCTGCTGACATAACTGCCCTAACTTCCCTGCTCCTGCATTCCCTCCAGAGAAAATGCAGTGGACTCAAGTGGAAAGTAAACACGAGAACAAGTCAGGCCGTCCATGTTTCACTTGCCAAAAGACTCCAAAACCACTAGAAAAATGGCACATTTTGAGCAGCTGTTGGTTGAGACACTCATTTCTGGGAGATCAAGTGCCTTTAATCCCTTGCAAAGGATCAGGGGCAACTAAACCCTAATTCAATCACTGTAACTTTGGTCTGGTGGACTGAGTATTACAATGGCACTCTGTGATTGGAGCAAAGATTCAATGCACAAAGCTGGGAACAAATTTGTGTGCCATGAATACTGCAGGACACTGCATGAGGAGCCCTGTCCAGGGCCAGTACAGCTTCCTGGATTTTCTCTTGGCAGGCCAGTTTGCTTTTATTTACTCCTAATGTCAATCTCTACCCTTACTTAGATAACTAAAAGATCTCCTCTTTTAATAAGGTGCTAAAAACAACAGCCTTTGGTGTCTTGTGGACTTGCAGTTGACCAGTTTTTCTGAAAAGCCAAATAACTAATTTAAATGTACAGAAGGGGATTTTAATTAATTTTTAAGACAAAAAGTATTCCTTGCATCAAAGCTTGTATCAGACAGTAACAGAGAGGACTATCCTGCAGGGCCAGAGCAAACCAGCTAAGGCTTATGCAAGGCTAGAGTGCTGAAGTGCAGATTAAATAAACAATAATAAAAAATAAAAATCCAAAGTAATCTCTTCCTGATCAATGTCGACCTTTGCAGGCACAAACTACATTGACTTATTACAGTGTCAGAATTAATTCAACCTAGGGAGGTGGGCAAACATGAAAGACATTGTCCTCACTCTTTCATCAACTGCTGCAGGAAAGTCAGTTCGCAGCATTTATTTCCACAAAATATTCCAGTAATAGCCAGTTATCTGACAGCAAATTCCAACAACAGTCACAGGAAAAAGAAAGGAGACTCTGTTGACCACACGATCATGCAGGAAAGGTATCTGCTTTAAGAAAAATTTTACAATCCTGACATTTCAGACCAGTGGGATATAGTGAATATCCTGATATTTCAATTCAAATTCTTACCTCGATGATTCATTTTTTGATGGAAATTTTCAGATGAGAGTGGGTACTTGTAACAAACATTTTCATCAGTAAATAGAAGACTGATTTTTCACCAGATAGCTTCTCTGTTTCAGAGATGTCCTACAAGAAAAATGTATTAAAATTCCTCTGCTACAGCAACACTGCTCAGGACAACGTTGCACTGAGACTGATATGTAAGGTAAGTATGTTATTTTATAGACCTGCCCAAAAATCCCAAGGCCAGCAACGAGTGGGATCATTTACAGTACTTGGCATTCAATGAGCCAGGATCACTGTACTCGCCTGTAAAATGTTTTCCTGGAAAGTGCAAGAAGACAGTAGGAACAGAAACCCCAACTACTCCAAGGACCCAAGACAAAGCCACCTCCCTCGTCAATCACATTTTATTCCCTGCTCATTCCAGGTCTATCCCTGTTACCACACTCCATGAGTGTCTCTGCTTCTCCTCAAAGCCAGCTCTACTCCTTTCTCCTGACATGACAAGCAAATCGACAGAGTTCTTATTTTCCAAGCCTGCAGTAAAAAAGAGAGCTGGGACCCTGATGGTTTCCACTAATTCTGGAAAGCATTAAAAAATGTTGGAATCCTCCTTGGGAAGGGGTGGGATGGCTCCCATCAGTGGCTCATTTCCCTGCTCTGCAGCTCAGGCTTTCAAGCCAAGTGGAAAGCAGCACATTCTCACTTGTGAGGGAACATCTCCAGGGACACAAAGAGCTACAGCAGCCTTCTCCTGTGTTCAGCAGGGAGGCACAAAATGTTTTCCTTGTAAAAACCCTCTCAGTTCCGAAGGGATTTTTCACTCCAGCTAGTGACTGTCATTCCTGGTGCTTTTACAGAAGGGTCACCCCCTAAAATGACCAGACTAATTTAAAACTAGGCGATGCCAGATGGAGATTTGAGGACAACACACCCAGGAAACGTTTCCCCATTTTCCCCAGGATTTTCCCTCCATTTTCCCCAGGATTTTTTCCTGTTTTTCCCCCCATTTTCCCCAGGCTATTCCCCTGTTTTCCCCAGGATTTTTCCCCATTTTCTCCGAGATTTTTCCCAGGATATTTCCCCATTTTCCCCAGGATTTTCCCCAGGATTTTTCCCCCCATTTCCCCAGGATTTTTCTGTTTCCCCCCATTTTCACCTCATTTTTCCCAGGATTTTTTCCCATTTTCCCCACAACTTTTTCCCATTTTTCCCTGGGATCTTTCCAGGGAATTTCCCCCATTATCCCCAGGATTTTTCCCCATTATCCCCAGGATTTCCCCCTCTTTTCCCCCCATTTTCCCAGGATTTTTCCCTGTTTTTCCCCCCATTTTCCCCAGCATATTTCCTGGGATTTTCCCCCCATTTTCCCCGGATTTTTTCCCCATTTTCCCCAGGCTATTTCCCCATTTTCACCAGGATTTTCCTCCATTTTCACCAGGATTTTTCTCCTGGGATTTTTCTGGGGAATTTTTCCCATTTTCCCCAGGATTTTCCCCTGTTTCTCCCCCCATTTTCCCCAGGCTACTTCCCCATTTTTCCCTCCATTTTTCCCAGGTTTTTTCCCAGATTTTTCCCTGTTTTCTCCAGAATTTTTCCCTGTCTTTCCTGGGATTTCCCCCCATTTTCCCCAGGATTTTCCCTCCATTTCCCCAGGATTTTTCCCTGTTTTCCCTGGGATTTCCCCCCCATTTTCCCCAGGATTTTCCCCATTTTCCCCAAGATATTTCCCCATTTCCCCCAGGATTTCCCCGTTTTTCCCCCCATTTTCCCCAGGATTTTTCCCGGGATTTTCCCCCCAATTTTCCCCAGGATATTTCCTCAGGATTTTCCCCATTTTTCCCAAGATTTTTCCGTTTTCTCCCCGTTTCCCCAGGATTTTTCCCTGGGATTTTCCTCCATTTTCCCCAGTATTTCTCCCCATTTTCCCCAGGATTTTTCCCAGGTTTTTCCCTGTTTTCTCTGGGATTTTTCCCCATTTTCCCCCCATTTCCCCCCCATTTTCCCCCAGGATTTTTCCCGATTTTCCCCAGGATTTCCCCCCATTTTCCCCGGGCTTTTTTCCCCTGTTATTTCCCCCATTTTCCCCAGGATTTTCCCCCATTTTGCCCAGGATTTTTCTCCATTTTCCCCAGAACTTTTCCCCATTTTCTCCAGGATTTTCCTCCGTTTCTCCTGGGATTTTTCCGGGGAATTTTCCCCATTTTCCCTAGGATTTTTCCCCATTTTCCCCAGGATTTTCCCTCCATTTCCCCTGGCTATTTCCCCATTTTTCCCACGATTTTTCCCTGTTTTTCCCCCATTTTCCCAGGAATTTCCCACCGTTTTCCCAAGGATTTTTCCTGGGACTTTTCCCCATTTTCCCTGGGATTTTCCCCCCATTTTCCCTGGGATTTTCCCCTTTTTTTCCCAAGAATTTTCCCCATTTTCCCTCCATTTCCCCAGGACTTTCCCCCATTTTCCCAGGACATTTCCCTGTTTTCCCCCCCATTTTCCCTGCGATTTTTCTGGGGAATTTTCCCCGTTTTTCCCAGAATTTTTCCCTGTTTTTCCCCCCATTTTCCCCGGATATTTCCCTGTTTTCCCCAGGTTTTTCCCCAGGATTTTTCCCTGTTTTATCCAGGATTTTTCCCCATTTTCACCAGGATTTTCCCCAGGATTTTCCCTCGGATTTTCCCCATTTCCCCAGGATTTTTCCCCATTTTTCCCAGGATTTTTCCAGGATTTTTCCCTGTTTTCTCTGTGATTTCCCCCCATTTTCCCCAGGATTTTTCCCTGTTTTTCCCCTCATTTTCCCAGGATTCTTCCCGATTTTCCCCAGGATTTTTCCGTTTTCCCCCCATTTTTCCCAGGATTGTTCCCTGGTTTATCCCCCTGTTTTCCGAGGGGAATTTTTCCTGGGATTTCTGCCCCTTTTTCCAGGGAATTTTCCCCATTTTCCCCACGATTTTCCCCTCTTTTTCCCGCCATTTTCCCTTGACTTTTCCCCATTTTCCCCAGGATTTTTCCCAGGATTTTTCCCTCATTTTCCCCCCATTTTCCCCAGGATTTTTCCCAGTATTTCCCCACATTTTCCCCAGGATTTTCCCCCATTTTCCCCACAATTTTTCCCCATTTTCCACCAGGATTTTTCCCCATTTTCCCCAGGATTTTTCCCTGTATTTCCCCCCATTTTCCCCAGGATTTTCCCCAGACTTTCCCCCCATTTTTCCCAGGATTTTTCCCTGTCTTTCCTGGTATTTTCCCCCATTTTCCCCACGATTTTTCCCTGTCTTTCCCCCCAATTTTCCCCAGAATTTTCCCCCATTTCCCCCAGGACATTTCCCAGATTTTTCCCTGTTTTCCCCAGGATTTTTCCCAGGTTTTTCCCTGGTTCCCCCCATTTTTCCCGCCCATTCCGTACTGTTCCATGGCAGCAGGCCATGCCAGTGCAGGCTGTGCTGTTTGCCCCTCCTGGCCGGCGTGTCGGCCGCAGCCGTGCCGCGCTGTCCTGCCGCAGCCGCGCCTCCTCCCCCTTCAGCCCCGACACCTAACAAAGAGAAAAATGGGAAAAATGCAATTTGGGATGCAAAACACACCCAGGAACGCTGGGGGATTTGGGGAATTTTTTGGATTTTTTTTTTTAATTTTTTCTGATTTTTTCCTGATTTTTTCTGATCTTTTTTGGGATTTTTTTTCTGATTTTTTTTTTGGCTTTTTTTCTGGTTTTTATTTTTTTTTAGGATTTTTGGGCGCTTTTTTTACCTGAATTTTTTTGGATTTTTTCCTGATTGTTTAAATTTTTTTTATTTTATATTTTGCGTTTTTTCCACAGTTTTTTCAGATTATTTCCAAAATTTTTCAGAATTTTTTTGGGGTTTTTTTAGGGTTTTTTTCCATTTTTTTTCTTTTTTTTTTTTTTCCAGAATTTTTGGGTTTTTTCCGATTTTTTCCATTTTTTTCTGATTTTTTTTTTTCATTTTTTTCAGCATTTTTTACCTTCTTTTCCGAACTTTTTTGGGCTTTTTTCAGAATTTTTTCAGTTTTCCGAAATTTTTTTTTATTTTTTTAGATTTCTTCAGAATTTTGGGGGTTTTTTTATATTTCTGATTTTTTTCTGATTTTTTTTCAGCATTTTTTCAGATTTTTTTTCAATTTTTTTTTTCAGATTTTTTTTTTTGTTTTTTTCAGAATCAAGGAACCTCCTCCCCCTTCAGCCCCGACACCTGGAAAGGGGAAAAAAATGTGAATTTGGGATGTAAAATACCCCAGGGACTCCAGGGGATTTTTGGGAATTTTTGGGGGATTTTTCAGAATTTTTTCTGAGTTTTTCTGATTTTTTTCTGATTTTTTTCTTGGTTTTTTTCAGAATTTCTTGGGATTTTTTTCAGAATTTTTTCAGAATTTTTTCTGTTTTTTTCTCTGGGTTTTTTTCTATTTTTTTTCAGAATTTTTTCAGAATTTTTTCTATTGTTTTCAGAACTTTTTTGGATTTTTTTTTTTTGAATTTTTTTTTCTCAGAATTTTTTTTCAGAATTTTTTCAGGTTTTTTTCCAGAATTTTGTCGGATTTTTTTCTGATTGTTCTTAATTTTTTTCCAGATTTTTTTTTATTTTTTTCCAGAATTTTTGGGGGTTTTTTTTTCAGATTTTTTGGGGGCTTTTTTTGAGATTTTTTTTGGATTTTTGGGGGGTTTTTTTCAATTTTTTTTTCCAGAATTTTGGGGGTTTTTTTCCAGAATTAAGGAACCTCCTCCCCCTTCAGCCCCGACACCTGGAAGTGAAAAAAACGGGAATTTGGGATGAAAAAACCACCCAGGAATTCCAGGGAATTTGTGAGAATTTTTGGGGATTTTTTGGAAATTTTTTTTGAATTTTTTTTTGAATTTTTTTCTGATTTTTAAAAAAATTTTCTCATTTTTTTCTTTTTTTTCTGATTTTTTTTTTGATTTTTTTTTCTGATTTTTGCAGGGGTTTTTTTGGATTTTTTTGAGATTTTTGATTTTAAAATGTTCTTAAGGATTTTTGGGGGTTTTTTCAGAATTTTTTCAGAATTTTTTGGATTTTTTTCTGATTTTTTTCTGGTTTTTTTAGAATTTTTTTAGAATTTTTTCAGAATTTTTTCAGAATCTTTTCAGAATCTTTTCAGAATTTTTTCAATTTTTTCTCTCATCTTTCTTAGATTTTTTTAAATTTTTTTCAGATTGTTTCCTGAATTTTTTGAATTTTTTCCTGAATTTTTTTTGAATTTTTTTCTGAAATTTTGGTGTTCTTTTTTCCAGACTCTTTTTGAGTTTTTCTGATTTTTTTTTCAAATTTTTTTGCTGATTTTTTGGGAAGTTTTTTGGATTTTTTCAGAATTTTTTCCAAATTTTTTCAAGTTTTGTTCTGAGCCTTCAGAATTTTTTAAGAATTTTTTCAATTTTTTTCTGATTTTTTCTGATTTTTTTTTTCTGACTTTTGGGGGGATTTTTTTCAGATTTTTTTTCAATTTTTTTTTTCCACAGAATTTTTGGGGTTTTTTTTCAGAACAAATCCTGGGTTGGTTTTGGGGCAAATCCCAGGATTTTTAGTAAATTCTGGGGACATTTGGGGAAAAATTCCAGATTTTTCCAAGGACCCTGACTGGGTTTGGGGCAAATCCTGGGATTTTGAACAAATCCTGGGAGGCTTTGGGGCAAATCCCAGGATTTTTAATCGATTTTGGGTGAGTTTGGGGGCAAATCCTGGGATTTTTAGTGAATTCTGGGGGCACTTTGGGGCAAATCCCCGGATTTTTAATGGATTCTGGGTGAGTTTGGGGTTAAATCTCACGGGTTTGAAGGAATCCTGGGTTGGGTTTGGGCCACAGGCCAGGATTGGTTGGGATCCCGGCTGTTTCCCCCCCAGGCCGGGCTTTTCCCGGGATTTCCCAGCCCATTCCCGGTTTTCCCGGAATCCCTGGGGCGCTCCCGCCGGTGCCTTTGCTCTGGCTGCTCTCCAGGAGCTGCCGGTGCCCCGCAGGGAGAACGGAGCGGCTGCTGGGACTGGGGCTCGGCCTTGGGCGGCCTCAGCAGCGCCGCGGGAGCGCCGGGGCCAGGGAAACGTGGGGAAAGAGCCGGGGGCAGGGAAACGTGGGGAAAGAGCCGGGGGCAGGGAAACGTGGGGAAAGAGCCGGGGGCAGGGAAACGTGGGGAGAGAGCCGGGGGCAGGGAAACGTGGGGAACAGCCTGGGACAGGGAAACGTGGGGAACAGGCTGGGACAGGGAAACGTGGGGAACCAGCCTGGGCCAGGGAAACGTGGGGAACAGGCTGGGACAGGGAAACGTGGGGAACCAGCCTGGGCCAGGGAAACGTGGGGAAAGAGCCGGGGGCAGGGAAACGTGGGGAACAGCCTGGGACAGGGAAACGTGGGGAACAGCCTGGGACAGGGAAACGTGGGGAACCAGCCTGGGCCAGGGAAACGTGGGGAACAGGCTGGGACAGGGAAACGTGGGGAACCAGCCTGGGCCAGGGAAACGTGGGGAACAGGCTGGGACAGGGAAACGTGGGGAACCAGCCTGGGCCAGGGAAACGTGGGGAACAGCCTGGGACAGGGAAACGTGGGGAGAGAGCCGGGGGCAGGGAAACGTGGGGAACAGCCTGGGACAGGGAAACGTGGGGAGAGAGCCGGGGGCAGGGAAACGTGGGGAAAGAGCCGGGGGCAGGGAAACGTGGGGAACCAGCCTGGGCCAGGGAAACGTGGGGAACAGCCTGGGCCAGGGAAACGTGGGGAAAGAGCCGGGGGCAGGGAAACGTGGGGAACCAGCCTGGGCCAGGGAAACGTGGGGAAAGAGCCGGGGAAAATCCCGGGGAAATCCTGGGAACAGCCTGGGACAGGGAAACGTGGGGAAAGAGCCGGGGGCAGGGAAACGTGGGGAACCAGCCTGGGACAGGGAAACGTGGGGAACAGCCTGGGACAGGGAAACGTGGGGAACAGCCTGGGACAGGGAAACGTGGGGAACCAGCCGGGGAAAATCTCGGGAAAATCCTGGGGAAATCCTGGGAACAGCCTGGGACAGGGAAACGTGGGGAACCAGCCGGGGAACAGGGAAACGTGGGGAACCAGCCTGGGGACAGGGAAACGTGGGGAAAGAGCCGGGGAAACCCTGGGGAATCCTGGGGAAATCCTGGGAACAGCCTGGGAAACCCTGGGGAAATCCTGGGAAAATCCCAAAAAAACCCTGGGAAAACCCTGGGAAAATCCTGGGAAAATCCCGGAAAAATCCCCCAAAAATCCTGGGAAAATCCTGGGAAAATCCCCAAAAAATCCTGGGAAAATCCTGGGAAAATCCCCAAAAAATCCTGGGAAAATCCTGGGAAAATCCCTGAAAAATCCCAGAAATATCCCGGAAATATCTCAGAAAAATACTTAAAAAATGCTGGAAAATGCTGGAAAAATCCTGGAAAAGTCACTGAAAAATCCTGGAAAAAATCCCGGAAAAAATCCCGGAAAAATCCCAGAAAAAATCCCAGAAAAATCCCAAAAAAGTCCCAGAAAAATCCCGGAAAAAATCCCAGAAAAAATCCCGGAATGAAGCCGATTCCCAACCCCCAGAATTCCCAGAAAATTCCCAGAAATTCCCAGAAAATTCCCAGAAATTCCCAGAATTCCCAGAAAATTCCCGGAATTCCGGGATTTTCCCTGGAATACTCACATATGTTGAGCTGCCTGACAAAGGTGGGATTTTAACGGGATTTTAATGGGATTTAAATGGGATTTAAATGGGATTTTAGTGGGATTTTAACGGGATTTTAATGGGATTTTAACGGGATTTAAATGGGATTTTAGTGGGATTTTAATGGGATTTTAACGGGATTTAAATGGGATTTTAGGGGGATTTTAACGGGATTTTAGTGGGATTTTAATGGGATTTAAATGGGATTTTATTTTCCCGGTAATTCCGGCCCGAACCCCCCGGGGATTCCGCCCCCGCCGCCCCCCCGGGAACTCACGCGGCTCCAGCAGATCAGGGAGTCGGGCTCGGGATCCTCCACCAGCGCCCACAGCTTGCTCAGGAAGGCGGGCACGTTGCAGGCGCCGGGCCCCGCGCCCGCCGCCGCGGCCGGGCCGTCCATGGCCGCGCCCCTCACGGCGGCGGCGGGAAGGGCTGCGGGAAACCCCGTGCGCGACGAGGCCGTTCAAAAAGGCGGGAAGGGCCCGGAACGGCGGGAGTGGCCGCGGCGACGGGACCGGGCATGGCCGCCGCCATCTTTGGTGGGGGGTTGTGGGAGGGGGAGGCGCGCGGCGCGTGCGCGGCCACGCCCACTGCGGGAGAGAAACGCCCATTGCGCGGTGGGGCGGGGCTTTGGCGCGAGGTCACGCCCCTTGGGCTATTAGCCACGCCCACTGTGGAATTGCCCCCGCGCTCAGCACGGATCCGTCCTGGCCGCGCTCCCGCTGGCAGCGCCGCGGCCGCCGCTGGCTCCGGTCCCGGGGAGCGCGGCCGTGATCCCGGAGCCGCCGCTGGCTCCGGTCCCGGGGAGCGCGGCCGTGATCCCGGAGCCGCCGCTGGCTCCGATCCCCGGGAGCGCGGCCGTGATCCCAGAGCTGCCGCTGGCTCCGATCCCCGGGAGCGCGGCCGTGATCGCGGAGCCGCCGCTGGCTCCGGGCCCGGGGAGCGCGGCCGTGATCCCGGAGCCGCCGCTGGCTCCGGTCCCGGGGAGCGCGGCCGTGATCCCAGAGCTGCCGCTGGCTCCGATCCCCGGGAGCGCGGCCGTGATCCCAGAGCTGCCGCTGGCTCCGATCCCCGGGAGCGCGGCCGTGATCCCGGAGCCGCCGCTGGCTCCGGTCCCGGGGAGCGCGGCGGCCGCAGCGAGCCCGGGGCCGGCCCCGGGTGGCCCCGCGGGGGGGACTCGGAGCGCGGCCGGGGCGCAGCCGGCGGCTCCCGGGGGTGGCTCCGGGCCACTCCTGAAACCTGAAACCCGATCCCGGTGCTGTGGGGTGGCACTGACCCGATCCCGGTGCTGTGGGGTGGAATGAGACCCGGTGGGGGTTCCAAAGAAAAAAAACGGCACCACCTCCCTTCAGGTTTTTTAACGGAGCAGAAAATGCAGAGGTTTTGCTAACGGCACCCTCAGCTCTATGCACATGTCCAGGGGTCATGGATGTCATTTTTCAACTCCTTTTTTGCCAACAGCCAAACTTCCAGACAGGGCAAGAAAGAGTAATGGGGAAAAAAACCCAGAAAGGAATAAAGCAAACAGGAAAAAATAAAATAAAAATATCTAAACCAAAATAAAAATAAACTTAAAATTTAAAAATAAATTTAAAAGTAAAATTTTAGTATAAATTTTTACTATAAAATTTTTAGAATAAAAATATAAAAAAGAAAAATAAGATAAATAAAATAAAAAATTAAAAATACAAAACTAAAAGCAAATAAAAATAAACAAATAATATAAAAATCAAAATTAAAAAGTACAAAAGAAAAGGAATTTTTAAAAATTAAATAAAAAATTAAAATAAAAATAAAATTAGAGGAGATACAATATATAACCATTTCAAAAATACAGAACAAGAAATAACATGAAAAAATAAAACACAATAAAATAAACATATAGCTTTAAATAAAAACCCCAAATCAAAAAGCAATAAATAAACAAGTAATTAAAAAAAAAAAACAAGACAAAATTAAATAAGCGCAGCTCCGGGGCTATCCTGGATTATGCAGGGATAGGGAAAACAAACTCAGTGCTTCCCAGAAAATAAGACTTTCTAGGCAATCCCCAGTTTTGCTTGGACACAAATTCTATTTCAGTGGAAAGCTCACTCTGGATGAACATCCAAACGGGCCAAGGCAGGAAAGAACACTGTGTCCAAGGAACAGCAATTAGGCCAGTTAGGATTTAAGTTTTCATGGGATTTGTGTAATTAAAAATGCAGTACATTTAACTTGACAAAGAGATGAATTATGGCAAATAAACACTTGGCAAGTTGTCTGGTGCTGAACAACTCCTGATTTACCAATGTGAATTTGGCAAATGCCCTTGGAAATGTGCCCTACGATGCAGCAAAACTCCAACGAGGATGGGAAATTGGCATTTGCAATAAATATTCCCTTACTAAAATCAGAAAGAGGAAAAACATCAAATCAAAGGAAGGAAAAATAGCTACAGCTCCTCTTGCCTGGAAGACAAGCTCAGGAATTTCTAAGAGTGAAAACTTTTGGAGCAGTCAGGAATTTGGTGGAAGTTCATGGAATGATGACTTAATATCTGCTTCCTCTGCTCGGATTTTAAAGGGAAGCGAGAACTAAACACCTCAAGTTACTCCTACCCCAGAATTATCTGTATTTTGTGGGAGAAACATTGCAAAGAAACTCCATACTTACTTGTATCTGACATCTGAAGCTCTTAGCAGAGCTGGGAAGTTCCAATGGAACAGAAGAGCCACCACAATTGCTGGAATAATAAAATTCAACTTGGCAAAAGTCAGGAACTTTATTTACAAATCCATGGAGGAGAAGGAGCAGGATGACACCAGGAACACACTCCAGCTGAAAGCAACGATTTATTGGAAAAGGCAGGAAATCCTCTTTTACATGTACTGTAAAAGTATTCTCTTGTGTGCTTTCCAGTGCATAAGGCAAATGACAGCACTGTTTCTGTAAACAGTGCCCTTTATTCCTGCAGTTCTCATGTTGGGCATGTGTAATTTTATTGTTATGTAAACAACCATTTAGCATTTTCAATTGCCTTCTGCAGTTAAGGTGATTTCAGCCCAGGTTAAACTTTCATTCCCTTAAAGTACAAATTTTTTTTTTAACCCAACAAGCTCTTCTGTGATTTTTGATCAACTTTAGCTGAGGCAGGAAGCAGCTGTTGAACAGCCCACAGAATAACCTTCTCATAGAGTTGCTGAAGATCTATCTATGTATACACATACACTCATATTTATAAATCTACGGAATAGATGACACTCTATCATTGCCTGAGTTGTGCACTTGGCATTGTTGGGTTAACAGCTGGGACTTCACCACCTTACGGGTCTTTTCCCACCTAAAAGATTCCACAACTCCAAATGTGAGCAACAGGGCCTTGCCATCCAGGCTACTCCTGCCCTTGCAGCGACCCCCCTGCAGGAGTCAGCAGATGGTGCTGCCAGGCCAGCTGGCTCTCTCAGCAGAAAGGCAATCTGGCCGAGCCGCAGGCTGGAGCTGCAGGCTGAAACACCGCTCTGCCCGCCTTGGCACGGCCTCGCCTCTCCTGCCCCCGCGCTCCTCCTGCACCAACAGCTCCGCGGCGCCCCCTCCTGACCGGGCACCTCGCTTCCATCTCCTCTGCAGCTCCCAGCCTCGACTCACCTCTCCCATGGCCAGGGATGAGAATTAACATCGGCTGCAAAGGAAGGCCGGCTCGGCCCCTGGGAATTTCCTGCTGTCACCGGGCTGCTGTCTCTTAGTCTGGTGCCATAAAAAAAACCAAACATCAAAGCAGGATCTGAGCTGATCTGCTGTCCGCTCTGTGAGGGGGTCTCAGTGTCACACCTGCCTAAAACACACAAACACTAATGGATGCTTAGCGTTGCACCAGAAACACCACTACCCCAACCACTCAAATATATACATTTTAAAAAAGAAACTCAAGACAAACTCCACCCCAAAAAAGACAACTCTTATTACTCATAGTCAAACGACCAAATATAATAAAAATAACCCCATGTCCAATCCCTTTAAAAAACCTCCAAAATATATACCCAGAACCCCCAAACTTAAAAAGACCTGCCTCTAACCAAATAAAAAGAAAAAACGTTTCGAACTATATCAATTCATTAACCTAACACATCAAAACCACAAAAATTTAAATCCTCAGACAACACTAGTACACCATATACACTAATCCCATCACTACAGACAAAATCAAAACCAATTGAGACCCCAAAAACCCCCCCGAGCCCACCCGGAAGCGGCGGGAACCCCGAGAGCAGCGAGGTGGGAGGACTCAGGGCCAGAGCGCCTCCGGCGAGACCAAAGAGATGCGGCCAGAGCGGCCCGGAAGTTACCATAGAGAAGCGGGATAGAGCGGCCCGGAAGTTACCATCGAGACGCGGGAAAGAGCGTCCCGGAAGTAACCGTGGAGACGCGGGAGAGAGCGGCCCGGGAGTTACCATAGAAACGCGAGGAGAGCGGGCCCGGGGAGAACGGGGCCGATCTCAGGGCGGAGCCGGGGCCGGGAAGGGGCCGGGGAGAACGGGGTCGGGCTCAGGGTGGAGCCGGGGCTCGGGAGGGGCCGGGGGGACCCAGGAGAGATCCCAGGGAAGCCACCAAATTCCCACTTGCTCCTTTTTCTTGCTAAGTACCTGGGAGCCAGGGCAGTGATCCTAAGGATGAAGGGCTGCAGGAGGAGCTTCAGGCAGACTTGTAGCACTTCCCCAGCACAGTGCACAGCTCCCGGGGCTAGATCCACGCCAAACATGCCCTGTCTGCAAGCGAGAGCTGTAGAGAGAGCAGGAAGCGTCAGGTTGCTTCTTTCGCCGTGTACGTGCTGCTGCTCTGTTTGTGCACTCTGCAGAGAAACACTGGTGCTTGCTTCTGCTTCCAGCAAGCCAAGGTGCTTGTGCAGCAAGAATCCTGCTTTTTCCAGCACAGGATCACTTTGGAGCCGAGTGGGAGTTAGCCCTGCTTTTGCAACACCAGCAGAAGCTCTCCTGGCTCTCTCTACTGCTTTTCCATAGCAGAGCTGTCAGAAGCGAGAAACTGCCTTTTGCCGAGAAAGCTGCCC
The DNA here is from genome assembly GCA_017589585.1 of Phylloscopus whistleri. Taxonomy (NCBI): domain Eukaryota; kingdom Metazoa; phylum Chordata; class Aves; order Passeriformes; family Phylloscopidae; genus Phylloscopus; species Phylloscopus whistleri. The sequence goes on from JADMLD010000929.1 coordinate 28,699, forward strand.
TAGTCTCCTGTTTTTATTCAAAACAGGGAACTTTAGGTCACTGTTCACCCGACCCAGTTTAGATCTGCTAGCACCCAGTGAGTGCACCAGAGCTGACACAATGGGAGCCTTGCTAACATCCCAAGCTGACTCAGATGAAGCCCAGCCTGGGGTCTAGGTGTGGTATGCTGCACTTATATGTGATATAAACTACTACTGAAAATAAAAGGGACATTTCCCTTCCACACCCTCACACTAGCCCATGATCCAGGGCTGATCTGTGGGCTGATAGGTAGCTCACCTGCCAGGGACTAATTTAGAATGTCCTAGTTGCCTGGTTTGGAGATGCTGCCTTCCTTCTCTCTGATACATTGGTATTCAGCAGGGAAATTAAAGAGGATTAAAATAGTGAATTAATGATTAAAATAATGAAGCTATTTTGTAACCTTCTCCAGATGAACCCATTCTGAACCAGATCTCATGGAATTTTCTAATGAGTCTTTTAAAATGAGCATGCTCAGTTCAAGTTTAGAAGAGTTGATAAAAGGTGGACATTCTTCATGCCAGAGTAACCAGAGAAAGGGCCTCTGGTTACTACAAACTACACTTTCCCCCAAAGGCCACATTTCTTTTAGATTAGAATATAAATAAATAAACCACATTCTGATCTTCACTGTTTAACATCAGTAGTACAAGCTTTGCTGAGCTTCCTTTGAAGAGAAAACACACACCTGAATTCAGGTCAGGTCACTCTCAGAGGGTTTACCCTACAGAAGGAAGGTGACTCCAGTCTCCTTTTCCCTGCTGCAGTGCAGTGTCGCTCTGTGTTATTTCCGCTGCTGTTCGCAATTAAATGGATCAGCCCTCCCTGAAATCCTCTCATCTCTTGGGTGAAAAACAATAGAAAATAAAAATATTTTTTTCCTTCAAAGCATCCTGAGAGTTTCTGGTCCAGGTGCCTTCCCTGTGCTCTTCACCCAAAGACAAAACCAAATGGCCGCAGTAAAAACGCAAACGAAACCTCATTGAAATTTAAAAGCTGTGTGGATATGGCAACTGGGGACATGGGGACAATGGTGGGCTTGACAGGACTGGGGGAACGGTTGAACTCGATGAGCTTAGAGAAATTTCCCCACCTAAAAAATTCTGTGATTCTGTGATTCTGTGATGATGAAATCACATCTCTCCCTAACACAGTGAGTGAGCAGGGACAGTGCTGGTTCTGACCCCAGGGAAGGGAGCGGTGGGTGTGGACAGCCCCAGGCTGCTGAAGGGATGGGGCAGCCCCAAAGAAGAGGGAGGAGAGGAAACAACACTGAGTGACCAGTGCAAGCAGGGGACGCCTGGTGTGTGGGAGCGCTCCAGTCAACACTTCCAAACAACCAGTGGAGCAGAGACATCATATCCATGGGACACGCAACCAAAAAACACAAGGAATCAGTACAACACCCCCTCACCCGGGCACCTTGGAACCTCCTCTGCTGCAGGCAGCTGTCATTTCAACTTTGTATTAATTACTTGGGGACATAGGGAAAGACAAGTTTTGCTTTTCTCAATCAAAAGGAGGGGAAAAAAATAAAAGGAAGAAAAGAAGTGGGGAAGGAAATTTTATTTCCAAGCTTCTAAAAGGATCTTACAAACCAGAGAGTAAAAAAAAGCATATATACATATATATATATATATATATATATATATATATGATTGATGGGGTCCTATTAAGCATTTCTTCACATTATCTAATGGTGATAGGAGATACCACGTAACCATATATGTTTCCCCGTAATCCTGATCACTGCCAACAGTTCACAAAACTCTTCTCAGACAACATTTCTCCTAGACTGTACAGATTTCTTTTCTCAATAGCAAAGGAGAAGGAAAAAAATACAAAGTAATCCAGAAAAAAAGATAAAAAGAAAACTCTCTTAAGCAAGGTCTTCCAGGTTGGGCTGGGTGAGAGCCAAGTTTAACACCTCCTGCATGGCTGTGGGAGCTCTTTCCCAGCCTCTCCATGGCACAGAATTTCCCCCAGCACCTATTACTCCCCATCATCCCACCCATAATGCTCCGTGTTACCCTGCTTCCACTCTGCCCAGGGTCTCATCATTTCAAAGGAGCCCCAATCCTGCCCAGTTGCACCCTCAGCACTGCTCCTCCCTCACACCTGCCCGCCAATCCTAACCTCAATCTTTATTTGTTAGGACTTCCTAACACCTTTGCCCATCCAGAAGTTAATCCTAGACCTCCATCCCCACCAGCAGCACAGCTTCCAGTTCAGCTATTCCAAGTGCCCCTGCAGCAGGAATTCCAGCTGCTGGGGATGAGAAGGAATTCACTCTTGGCTTTTCAGGATCTAGCTCACACATCAGGAAGGCATGGGCCCATGGACAGAACCAGCTGCTCCAAACCAGAATGGACTTCAGGAAATAAAGGCAGGGAAAGCTGAGAGAAAGAAATGGAGCTGGGGCAGGTCAATGTGCTCTAGATTCTTCCTCACCCTGAAATGTCATGGCAGCTTTTGTAGGTTGTCAAAAAGTAAACAAAAAGCCAGTGGTACCTGGATCCCCCATCCCACCCCCCAACAGTTTCTTAAAAACATGATGTCCAGCTTAAGTGAAATCAACAAATTTTAAAATCCAGATGTCAAAAACCAGAAAAATATTTGCTTGTTCCTGTTCTTGCAGCAAAACCAACCCCAACTCAAGCCTCAGAGGCAGAGGGCTAAAGGCAGTATCTCTTGTAGGGCTGTGTCACCCCACTTCAGAGGTCCAAAGGGCTCTTTGGATCCCATTCCTAGCAGGGAACCCTCATTGGGAACCTAACAACTCTGTCACCAGGCATCCTTCATCCCAGGGATGTTGCTGCACACAGCTGATGGAGGATGGCTCAGCCCCGGGCACCCCCACTCCTTCCTACATAGATCAAAAGCCAGGCAGGGGATTAGCCATACACTTCCTCCTTCTCCTTCACCTCCTCATCTGCTACACCCTACACGGGAAACAGGCAATCACACACACCCCAGCCAGCTGTGTGAAAAAAGGTATATATTCAGCACGCACTCAGTACAGTATAGCAACAAAAGCTACCACCATTTCCTTAAAAACCCAGCAAAACACCAGCTTCAAAACAACCATGAAAACTTCCAAATCCTCCCCACCCTGCAGCATTGATCCTTGGCCTTCTGAGCCCAACAAGCCACCAGTGGCAAGTGACCCCAGCCCCACGTCATCCCTGCCTGGCAAGGCACAGAGGGTGGCCCCAGATCTCTGGCAGCATCTCCTGCCTCGGCACCCAAATTCTCCCGTGGTGCTGAGGATGCTCCCACCAGAGGGGCTGGGCCAGTAGTTTGCTGCAGTGCTCTCCCGTGCAGTAATTTGGGGGACACACACACCAAAGAAAATGAGACAAGCTCTGGCTTCCAGAACAGGGAAGCTGCAACAGCCTCACTGGGGCTGGACACAGCCTTAGGAATGTGCCAGGGAGGAGAGGGGGATTCCACTGCTGATCCTGGAGGGTCCACACTCAGATTGCTGCAACAGTGTCTCTGCTGTTTCCTGCTGGAGGCAGGGGATGAGGCCGAAGAGAGGGAAGGAGCGGCACCGTGGCGAGGCTGGGAGCTGGCAGGGTCCTTGCCGCTGCACACAGATGGGAGGTAGATCAGCTTTGGAGACCTCTTGCCTGGGAGGATGTCTTTGCGGACACCAGCTCGGTTCCTGGGTGGAAGAGCCTGCTTGCAGGGCCTGAATGCCTGCACTTGCCTTCTCCCAAGGCAAGTATGTCTTGGAGCCTGTTCATGCCACTGAAAAGCTCTCAAACCTGTGCAGCAACTTCCCTCAAAACTTTTTTCCCCTGAAACTGCCTCCACAGCTGCTGCAGGCAAAACCCTGGCAGCTGGGGACAAGCCTAGAGGTGACGGCAGTGACATGAGGGGCAGGAGGGACCCTGGCTCCCTCCTCTTACCCACCTGGTTGGACCCCAACCCTGACCCCAGCCCCTCTCCCTGCCCTGCCACACCAATCCCACTGCCACCCCTGCCCCATGCGCCGTGGGGATAGCGTGTGTGATGCTCTCTGTCCTCCCCCCTCCCTAGGTCCCCATCCCCAGAGTCCCCTCTGCCATTAGTCTTGCTGCTCGTTCATCTCCATGTCGGACACCAGGATGTTCTTCTCGGCAGATTCACTGGGGTTGGAGGTGGTGCGACTGTAGCGAGCGCTCTCGAAGGCGCTGCGCTCTGCACTCTGTCGACGCTTGTACAGGAAGAGGATGACCCCCAGCACAGCGCACAGCGCCAGCGTTGACAGCACGACCACTGCAATGGCTGTCGTGTTCTCTGGCAGAGCTGCAGGGAGAAAAGGCTGCTGAGAGGCAGACAGATGGCTCCTGTCCTTTCCTGAGCCTGCAGGAGAGGCTGGGGCTGGTGGGGGCCCAGCCAGACCCATGTTCTGGGCAAGGTCATTTAATCATAGAATGTCCTGCGTTGGATGGAACCCACAAAGGCCACCCAGTCCAACTCCTGAACCTGCACAGGACACCCCAAGAATCCCACCCTATGCCTAAGAGTGCTGACCAAATACTTCTTGAGCTCCGGCAGTCTTCGGGCCAACCACTGCCCTGGAGAGTCTATTTCGCCCGTGGTGGGTCAGAGCAGGACAGGACTGGAATGAGATTAGCTCAGTTGGTTGAGCATGATGCTAGTAACAACAAAGTTGTGATTTGATTCTCATATGGGTCATTCAGTTAAAGAGTTGGACTTAATGATCCTTGTGGGTCCCTTCCAGCTCAGCATATTCTGTGACTGCAAATCTGCTTTGCTGTTTTGGGGACATCTTGCCCCTGGCAGACCTCCTGGAGCTGGGCAGTTTCCCTACATCTTTCCTGGTGTAGCAGCTGCCTGGGATAGATCCTTGGAATCCTACCAGGAGACATGCTGGCCATCCCCCAGACTGACCAGGCAGTGTGGGCACAGGAAGGAGAGCATGGCAAGCGGCTGGGCAGACACATACCTTCATGGAAGGAAGGCTCCTGCTGCTGCTGAGTCCTAAGCCAAGGCCAAAGTCACTTGGGAATGGCATTCCCCACCCACAAACCCCAATCCTTTGGTTATTTACAGAAGCTGGGCTGTGGCACAGGCTCCCAGTCCTGGTTTCCAGTCCCAGTATTGTGCCCAGGCTCATGGTGCCACTCACCTGCCCTGGAAAAGCTGCTCTCCTCCACTGCAATGGCAACACAGACAGGTGAGTGCATAGCCACGACACCCTCCCATCTTCCCACCACCAGCACCACTGGACCAACACCCTGCACTGCTCCCAGTGCTGCACCACACAGGCAATGGATGATGAACAGCTGGGGTGGTCCTCTGGCTCTGCTCCACCACTGTCCCACTGACCTCATCCTGCCCCAAGGAGCTGACCCAGCCACTGAGACGTGCACAGCCCGTCACCAAGCCCAGTGGGGATCTGCAGACCCCAACACCAACCCATACATGCCCCTGCACTGGAATTACCCAAAACGTGGTTGGTGCTGCCAGTGTGACAGCTCTGCCATGCAGGACCCTGCCCAGGCCCCCCAGTTCACCCTACATCAGCCCAGAAGCCTCAGGCAGCAGAGGGAGCCCTACCTCGGGGGACCTTGCAAATGACCCCCATGGTTACGTTTGCGCAGGAGCCTAGATGCCACATGCCGTTGCTACTCTGGATCCAGTAGCAGCTGTTCTGGCTAAGCATGCTGGGCCCTGTGTCATGCTGGCCCCAGTTGGAGTAGTTCACAGCAGTGTTGTCATGCCAGACCAACGTGCCACCTGGGAAATGGGAAAATTAGGCTTGAGGAGGCTGAAGAGGACACCCCACCTTTGTGCCAGTTCAGAAAGTACAAAGAGGTGTGACAGGGCTCTGGGCAACCTGGTCTAGTGGGAAATGGCCCTGCCCCTGGCAGGAGGTGGGACTGGATGGGTTTTAAGGTCTCTTCCAACCCAAACCAGTCTGGGATTCTGTGATTCTGTGGTGGGGAGGACCAGGGGCTACAGTGCACCTTCCTGAATCTGCAAGCTCCAGTGCCTTGGAGAATGCTTTGGGTTCCCTACCCCACCAAGCCAGAGGAGGACACACGCAGTATGTCCAGTGCGGCCTGAGACACTGGTGCACCTGGTCACACTATTGCTTGAGCCTTCCTCGGTGCCACCACCACCAAGGGCTTCCTCTGCTCACTGCAGATCTGGTGGGAACTCATGGAGGTACTTAGGGGAGTATGTCAAACCTCATTCCTTCCTTTGTACCTTTGGGGTTGAAGATCATGCCCAGCCAGGCCCCCTTGGAAAGGCCCTCGTACGCCTGGAGATGCTCCCACACAAAGACATTCTCCGTCTCATCTTTGATGGACAACACTGTGCCACCAACTGCAGAGGAAAGACTGTCATGGAGGAGCCCAGAACTGAGAGGATTGAGTTAGGGAGCAGCAGTGCCCAAGAGGACAAAGTTGAGGACCCACCTGTGAACCACAGGACGATTGGGGAACCCTAACATGGAACAGCAAGGAGACAATGGCTGACCAAAGCTGGACACAGGCACAGGGACAAAGGATCTCTGCTGCACCCACAAACATCCTGAGGAACCCACTCTCTACCATTTCCAAGGATGCATCACCCTCCTTTACCACCCCAGCTACCTCATACCTTTCTGGCACCTCCTCATGGCATCCTTCTGCCCAAGGGTGATCTCCATGTGGAAGGTGTAGCAGTGGTCCCGGAAGGGGATCCAGGATGAGTCCTCCAGCGATTTGGGACAGCTACCACTGTAGCTCCACTTGTGCGTGCGGGGGTGACCTGGGGAGCACATGATACATTTAAGGTGTGGTAGGGCACAGGATGTTGGGGTCCCACAGCACACTGGGGCACCCAGAACCACAAGAACATACTCCAGAAAGCCCATGGTGGGATGCCATCTCCAATCCTTGGTCATACCCCACCCTACCCCAGGCCCCCTGGCCAGCACCTGTTTGGAGCTGGCAGATGCCCCCCTGCAGCTTGGTGTCACAGCCAGCTGTGCGCCAGCTCCCGTCCGTGTCCATGTAGGAGCAGCCAGTGATCTGCTGGGGCTCCCCATCCTGCCAGTTAGTGTAGATGAGGTTTTCCTCTGTCAGCCATGAGTAGCTCCGGCCTCCCTGGAAGACCACAGGGAGGAGATGCCTGGGGGGCTGCTGTGATCTCTCTGGGGACCTGTGCCCCAGGTGCCTGCTCCCTTCCCTCACCTCATAGTTGGCCAACCCAATCCAGAGTGGAGCCTGCAGGCTGCTGACAGCCTGCGTGAGGAAGGCCTGGCTGTAGGGGTTGGGGATGGTGGCCAGGGTGGCATTGAGGGTCTCGCAGAGCAGCAGCGCCTCGTGCCACCTGAGGGGTTTCTGCAGGATGCGGTAAGTGCTGTTGTGGTAAAAGAGAGTGCCAGTAGGAGAAGGGGGGAACGGTGCCTGCGCAGGGCTCAGGGACGGGTCTGGAGGAGAAAAGAGACACAGTCAGAGGGCACAGAGGACACTCCTGCAAGCCAGGTGGGTCACCCCCTTGTCCATCCCTCCCAGGCTAGACTGTCCCTGGAAGTATTGTGCTGGTTGCACCTGGCGACATTGTGGTGCAACTGGAGGGCAGAGGGACATCCCCGGGGATGACAAGCAGTGACACCCTAGCACCATCCCCACCTGGGAGCACTCCACCAGGATGCATGTCCCTGTGGGACACACTGGGCCAGGCTGGTGTGCACAGGTTTGGGGCTGTCCCACAAAAGACTGGGACCAGGGACCCAAGTTAAGTCTGTCTCCCCAGCTCTCCCCAGGCTAAACCCATAACTCCAAGTTCTCAGTCCCACCACAGCATGGGGCACCAGGACGGCAGTGGCAGATCCCCAGCCAAGAGAGCTGGGGCTCTCCCCTCATTCCCCTCCTACCTATGTTCTGCTGGCAGACATAGCCATGTTTCTCCTCCAGGCAGCTCCGGTCATCCCAGTGTCCCGTGAAGAGAGGGGGTGAGCCATGCCACACCACAACACAGTTGGTCTGCACAGCCAAGCCACAAGGTCAGCACTGCCGTTAGCACTGTTGTCCTACACCACAGAGATCCCCATGCCAGAAACCCCCACCCTGCAGGGCTGCATCCTGTGCTGCCCTTGGAGAGCCACCCTAGCCTGCTACATCCTTCCTTTTCCAAGGCTGGGCCTGGTGCTGAGACCTTCCTGGGGGATGGGGGTGTTACGGGGAATCTCCCTCACCGGCTTGTCACGGGGGCTGGAGGAGCTGGAGCCTGAGGGCTCTCCAGGTGCCCAGCTCACGTGCCGCAGCGGCTCCCCCTCCACCCACTGGAACTCCCCCTGGGCATCATGCAGGCCAATCCAGAGGTCAAAGGAGATGTTGGGCAGCATAGATGTGATGAAGGCTGCAAGTGACAGGTGAGATGCTGAGGACCACCCCTGGCAGATAGAACTCTGGTGGGGTGGTGGGGCAGAGGAGACCTACCCTGCTCCAGGGGGCTGGCAATGGTGGCCAGGATGGCGCCTTGGCTCTCGCACACCTGCTTTGCCTCTGGCCACTTCACTATCTCGTCTTTGTTGTGGCCATTGAAGCTGAAACACTGCACAGGCAGGGGCACAGAATGGGCCAGGAGGTGCAGCTGCCCCCAACCCTGAGCCATGCACCCTTCCCACCCAGCCACCCTCTGCAGCCCCATTCTGCACCAATGGTCCTTCTCCCCTGCACACTCTCATGCCTGCCACCCCCCAACCCCTCTGGCCCCCCACATCTCTCCTGGCAAACCTGTGCATACACCTAACCTTCCCCATCTCACAGCATGTCTCTCAGCATCCCTGTAAATGCATCCCCCATCACTCCCCAAAACACATGTGCAGGCATCCCTCTCCATCATGCCATTTTGCAGCCACCCTCTTTGTGCCTCCACAGGGCTGGTGGAAAACGAGGAAGTAGCCATCACCTCTCCATCCTGCCATCCCCTCTCCCATCCTGCCATGCCCTCTCCCTTCCTGTTGTGCCCTCTTCCTCCAGCGGTACCTTGCTGAGGAAGGGCAGCCAGCCTTGAGGACAGCCCCCACTCGTGGCAGCAGGTACTGGGGAGAGGGAAGGCTTCACAGCTGTCCCGTTGCTCCGCTTGCAGATGTAAGGCAGCGCCGTCATGCACTTCTGGTCCCCCCAGTCCTCTGCGGGGAGGGACAAGCTGGGCATGATGCCCCTCTGCACCAGTACCCTGCCCCAGCCCCTCAGAAACCCATGCAGAGCCCTGCCCTCACCTCGGCTGGCTGTCATGTACACACACTTCCTGTCCTTGCTGATGGGCCGAGGCTTGCCTGGTGCCCAAGAGACAAAATTGAGGAGGGACCCATCAGACCACCTGGAACAGCATCAGGAAGAGCACAAGGCTGAGCAGTGACTTTGTGAATGGGACCACTTCAATGCCCTAACTGGCAGCATGCCCTACCACTGCCCTCTTGGGTGAGGAGTCTCCAGCCCAGCACCCCAGGATGAGACCCCTGAGATACAGTTGCTGAGTCAGCACTCCGAGAGGTGGGGACAGTAGTGTAAAGACATGCAGGAACATAGTGGTGTGGGGGCGTCCAGGGATACAGTGGCTGTTTGTGACTTACTTGAACCTCCCGTCGCTCTCGTAGGTGTGCAGCCCAATCCACCAGTGCTGCTCCTGGCCCCTGGAGAACTGCATGCCCAGAGAGTACATATCAGTGCCCTTCAGAGACTGGGGGGTCTCTGGGGGCAACTGAGGCTGCCATGGGGATCAGACACCCTTCCCCAACTTACAAAAGCAAGGCAAAAAACCTCACTTTGCTGAACCCCCAAACCACCCCCAGGCATCAGGACCAGCTACCACAGAAGTCCATCATGACCCCAGCAAAGCCCAGCACCCCCAAATATTGTCCCTCCAGAAAAGGGTGAAAGAAGACAAGAGCATCCCACAAAGCAGCAGAGTCCACTGCGCCCCAGGAAGCTCCTGTCCCCCTGGTACCTTCTTCAGGTTCTGGCCCAGGAAGTGCAGCTCGGCCTCACTGTGCACTGACGTCAACTCGGCCTGGAACCAGCTGCAGATGCGCTGTGCCTGCAGCCATGTTGAGTGGTGTTCAAAGAATTTGTACTCGGCCTCCTGGTACTTCACCCACTCTTTGCTGCCTGCAGGCAGGGACTGGTGTCACACTGAGGTTGACAGCCCTGTCATGGTCACTCTGACCCTTGGTCCCTGCCTGTTGGGCGGCTTTGCTTTTGTCCCTCTCTGCAGTGGAGCTGCAGCAGGATGCCTGGGTTCCCCTCCCCCCCACAACCCTGCCCAGGATCCATCCTCCTCTGAATAACACTGCAGCAGACACCCATTAAAGACATTAGGTGATCTGTGCATGACCTGAAGTTGAGTCAGGAGAGGTTGAGGTTGAGGATATCAGGAAAAGATTCTTCCCCCAGAGGGTGGTCAGGCACTGAACAGGTTCCCCAGGTCAGTAACTATGGCTCAAAGGCTGCCAGAGCTTAAAGAGCATTTGGACAACACTCTCAAGCACAGGGTGGGATTGCTGGGGTGCAGGGCCAGGAGCTGGACTCAATGGTCCTTGTGGGTCTCCCATCCAACTCAGAATATTCTGTGACTGTGTCAAAAGGCTGTGGCCAAGACACCTTGGGTTGTGATCTCCGGCTCCTTCACATCGGCACCTGGAGAAAGGACAAGGAGAAGCTGTCAGTGAGGTGCAGGCTGGAATGCTTCTCCGCAAACCATCAATGGACTGCAATGGCAGGATGCCCCTCCTGAATTCCCCCAGAAGTGAGAGCACCTCTTCCAGCCCCTGAATTAGGAATCACCCTCTCTCCCCACAAGGATTCTACCACCCCACAGCCCATGCTCCTCCACGTCAGTCAGAGCTGATGGGTTTGGGGACCCCTTTGCCAGTACCTTTAGGCAGTTTGCAGATCCAGTCCAGCTGGGCTTCACACTGCATTGGCATCCACTGTAGGGAGGCCAGATCCAGCACTGCGCAGCTCCGGATGTCATCGTCATCATAGTTACTGCGGTCAAAGTTGTGGTAGAAAAACTGGCAGTTGAGAGAGATGGGCAGTGTTGGGCATTGCCACCAGCACCAGATTTGTCCCTCTCACAACCCAAATGCCCCCTGGACTTACCCCCATCCCATCGCTCCACCTCCAGCTCTGGTCACCAGCAGGGTCCCGCCGATTCAGGCCGATCCAGAACCAGTGCTGCTCATGGAGCTCCGGTTCTGACTCCCTGTGGGGAGCCAGGGGGACAGGTGAGTACACAACTCCCTTCAAACCAGAGGGGTTCATATTTACATACAAATATATATTTTTAATCAGGGCTTTTTCTGTTTGTTTTCAAAGCCTGCCATCCCCCCATATGTGAAGATAGGAACTGGGCTAATAGGCATGCTGTCTCAGGGCTGGTGCTGCTTTAAACACAAGCTCCATTCCCAAATTACACTGAACTTCCTGCACATCTCCCACATCAGCCACACCAACTGATGCACCTTCTGTACATCAGTCAGTGCTCAGAGAGATCCATCCATCCATCCATCCATCCATCCATCCATCCATCCATCCATCCATCCATCCATCCATTCACATGTGCCAGAGCACCAGGAGGGCTGTGGGCTTGTGGCAAGCACACTCTGTCAGTGGGACACACTGAGACTGCCAGCCTCTCACCCAAAAATCTTGTTGAGGGTGTTGGCAACAAAATGCTCCTCCTCGTAGCTGCCTAGGCTGAGCAGCTGGGCCCCCAGCTCCCGGCAGAATTCCTGTGCAGCAATCCATGTCTTCTTTTCTTGCAGCTTTTCAAAGTTAAATACCTGAGAAAGGAAGAACCCACAGCATGGGGGGCTCAGCAGCAGAACAGGAGCAGAGCACTGCTCCCACCCATAGGCAGCCACATTCCAGGGCACAGTGCTGCCATCCAGCCCCAGCCAGGATTGTGGGGTGCCTCTTGCAAGCACCAAAATGTGCCCCTTCACTCTCCTGCACTGGGGAGGCACGTGCATCCCCACACCGTCCTATCCACCCCCTTTTCACCTTGTAGCAGTGACGGAGTTTGGGGTCGGAGCTCCATCCTGGGGGGCAGGTGGCAGTGAGGCTGGGCGTGGGGAAAGGACCGGGCAGCTCAGGATTGACTGGGGTGCCCATGTTCTGCTGACAGATGTACTTGGCCTTGAAGGTGCTGCAGTTCTTCACCTCCCACAGCCCCATGGAGCTGCCAGTGGCCAGGGCCACGCAGCCACCTTTGTTGTAACCTGGAGCACTCACGAGAGCAGGGGAGATGCCAGCCTTAGGGTTGAACTGTGCTGGGGGGCAGTGCCAACCCTGCCCTGCATGAAAGGGAGTCCCCATCCCATGCCCATCCCACCCCCATCACTTACCGGGCTGGTTGCGGTTCCAGTGAGTGTACATCACCTCATCGCCGCTCAGCCAGCGGAACGCGCCTGTCTCATTGATGTCCTGCAGAGCTGTCCAAAAATACTCCCCATCCCAGCCGTAGATGAGGCTGCTCACATATGCCTGCTCGAACCTGGAGAGACAGCGAGAGTGGATGATACAACGAGCCAAGACACTGAGCTGCCCATGATGCTCCAGCCCTTGGAAGTCATTCCCCACCTTGCAGGGTTTTAGGGCAAACCCACCGCCACTGGCATGGCACTGACCTGTTGGTGATGGTAACCAGCGTGGAGCTGTAGTCGGAGCACGTCTTGCGGGCGTCACTGTAGGGGACACGGTCCTCACCCAGCCAGAAGCAAGATGGGCTGTGCCACTTCCACCCCTGGGGATGGGTGACAGAGAACATCCACCACTGCCCACCTGGACCTCCTGAGAAGGATGGGAGCAATCCCAGGGCACAAGAGCAACATCCAAAGTTCCCCATCACCGCCTCTGCCTTCTCCTGGGAAGTCGCCTGCCCCCCAGCTGCCCCAGCTTGACCCTTCTCAGCTTTGAGCTCTAACAAGCCCCTGGCTCCAGAGGACATGGCCACAGGGAAAACAAACATCCAGGCAGCTTCAAAGCTGGGGAAACAGCTCTCCCTGCCAGCATCCAGCCCCAGCTGGGGCACAGGCAGGGGAACACAATCCTCCTCTTTACGCTGCAAGGGTAAGTCCAAAGCGAGTACCCCTGCAGCCAGCTTTAATCCCTGCCTTGTTGATGTTGGAGTCTCTCTGGGGTTGGAGACACAATAGTACCTGTTTTCTGCCAGAGCAGGGAGTGGGGTGGCCCTGGGGCTGGCAGCAGTGGTGGCCAAGCGGGGAGGGACATGGGGGCTCATCTCTAAGAGGGGACACACACCCTTCACAAGGGTGAAGTGCCTCAGGAAGTGGCCCCAGGTTCAGGGACCCCTGGAAGGGGAAGCATCACTAGGGTTCTATTCCTTGGTCCCCTGGGCATTGGAAGGACAGAGGGGGCACATGCCATATGCAGTGTCATCAGCACAGTGGGGAGGGAAGCAGGAGAGCAGCTTTGGGAAATGAAAACAACCACAAATCCCAGTTTTTCCCCCAAGTTCCTGCTCCTACAGCCTTTTTCCCAAGCTGGCAAATCTGGGTGCAGACCCATAAGCTGAGTCTCTCTGGAACAGCATGGATGCAACTGAACAGCCCAGAAAGGGGCCTGTCCTGGGACAGTGCAATGTCCCCAGATGGGTCTCCAACCAGCACCAGCGTCAGCACCTCTAATACCTTGGGGGTGCACTCCCACACATGGAGCACCACAGCAAGTCCCTGTGATCCAAAAGAGGGCCAAGACAGGATCCCCAACCCCAGCTGTTACCTCCAGCTTCCAATTTCAGTGTGCCTCCACATCCCTCTCCTGATCTGCCTTTCCCATTGCCCAAACCTCTATCCTTCATTGCTTCCTTTAAGGCTGTCCCTCAAATAAACGGGATTTTTAAAAAGGGAAAAAAGCATCAATGCCACCATGAAAAATCAGCAGAGTGGCTGGAGTGGATAGGACCAAACCCCTGAGCAAGATGTGCCTCCTCTCCACCAGCTGCTGCCTCTGGGTGGCAAAGGTCCTCATTGAGAATGAGTAAGTAGAGGAAGGATGGTTCTTGGTTCATTTGTCCCTTGCATTGCTTCATTTTTCCCTCACAGTTTGCTTCCCAGTGCATCTCTGCTGGGCACCCAGGACCAGGATAAGACTGTGGCTGGAGAGCCAGGAGGGAGTTAAATCTGCATAGGGAATCCTCAGGACTGCTTTTGGGACACACAGATGTATGGTAGCAGAACTTCAGCACCAAGTGTCACCCCCAGTACCTGTGGACACTGGGGCTGTTCCAGCTATGTCTGGCAGCCCTTAGATCTGGCCTTGCACGACAGGTCTCCTGGATGCTGAGTGCCCCCAAGCTCTGGCAGAGCCAAGCAACTGCTGGAAATGGGGCAAGGACATGGGAGGTGCCCAGCAGCACCTCTGGAAGCTGGCCTGGAGCAGCTGCTTACTAGTCAGGGTGCAAGCAAACTGGGCAGCTCTGAAAGGCTGGGAGAGGTTCAAGAGCCACAGTGCCGCCAGACTCGGTGCTTGGAGGCTTTGCAGAGAACCACAAAAGCCACTTCCCAGCAAGCGTGGGAACAGGGCAGCTTCAGCCCCATGCAACACCTGGGGAAACTGAGGCAGGGCATGGGCTGAGTGAGAACCCACTGGTTTGGTGTCCCCAGAATGCCCATGCCCTGCCCGCAGGAGGCAATCTGCCATCATGTTAAGGCATAGGGCCAGAAGCCACCTCCATCCTGCCAGGCTCCCACGTGCTCCTGTGTTTTGGCACAAAGAGAGGCAAGGGGAGAAAAAATGAACATTCCTGCTGGCAGCCAAGGCTGCCTGATGGGGAGGGTCCTGGACAATGTGCACAGATGCATGTGCTTTGTGTCCCAGTTTCTTCCCATGGACTCCTCCACCACAGCATCGAGGGGCCCAGCAGCCCCATGGTGCTCCAGCTCAGCAGCTCTCAGACACAGACCAGCTGCTCTGGGTGCTGCTCATTGGGGCTCCCCAAAATGGTTTTAGGGAAAGATCCCCTGAAGCCTCTACGCAGCACTATGCAGAGCTGTGGAGCAGCCAGAGCCACTGCCGTCCCAGGCGGCCCTCACCTTTCGGCACCCGTGGTCATCCTCCTCCTTCTCCTGGCTCACCCGACCAGGCTTTTTGCAGATGGATGGCAGGGTCTGATTGCAGGGGCTGTCGTTCCACCTCCCTTCCTGCAGGGTGGAAAGAGGAGTGGCAGTGAGCCCGTCTCACAGCCTGGGGAATGTCCCAGCCCCTTCACCACCCCTACCTTGGGTCCAAAGACTTTCCTTCCCCACACCAAATCCCGAAGGCTGATGGGATGGATGAGCTAGGTTGAACCCAGCTGGAGACACTCCCTAAGAAATGCCTTCCTCAGCAATGAGGATGCTGTGGTACTCCCTGAAGAGGTGCAGGATAATCCCCCATCCCCTTCAGATTCTCACCGGTCCCCAGATAGTCACACAGTCCTCCAGGCTGTCACGGAAGTTGTTAGGCTCGAAGGGATGCCAGTATGTGAATCTCACAGGCGTCCCATCTGACCACTCGAAGTTCATCTGCAGCTTGAGGTCATTTAGGCCAATCCAGAGCTCCTCCACATCTGCCAGGACAGGAAGGCAGGGAGTGAAATTCCCTCCTCCTGGCTGACCTTGTGCAAAACCCCCCGGTGACCTCAGCCCTCATGATGGGACTGGTCTCTGCACAGCCAAAACCCACTCAGGTCTCAGCTCTGACCTCCTTGTGCCAGTGGGCAGGACAGGGCAGGACAGGGCAGCTCCTGCCTGCAAGGATGGACCCCTGGAGTGTGAAATACAAGGACATGGACCCCCAGAGTGGGAAACACAGGGACATTTGTCTGCAGCTTTCAGAGAGGGGCTAGCAGCATGAGACTAAAAGTCCAGGTCTGCAGGCTCAGGGTCTAGTGAACTACTGGTTTGCAACCATTCCTTTCCTGCAAATCCCAGTCTGCTACCAGCCTGGGGGCAGCAGTATTTCCTCTCCCTACTCCACTCTCCTAAACATCCTTGCTGGCCTCCTCCAGCAAGTCCAGCAGGATTTTTTTCCCCGTATTTTCCTACATTAACCAACTGGGACTAGCGCCATTCCCAGCTGCAGCTGTGTAGTTTTGACTCAGCACTGCAGACTCTGGGAACAGTTTCTACATTTGCAGGATGGAGGATGCACCCAGATTATGGGCTCCCCAAGGAACACAGCACCTCCCAGTCTGGGACCTCCACTCCCTGCACAACCACAAAGCCAACTCTGCAGCCTCTAGCACATCCAGGGACTTTTCCATGGACCCCATAAGACAAGAAAGGGGCTGCTGGCACAGCAAGCTCCTCCTTACCTTGCTTGATCTCCTTGGTGACAAATTCCAGCTCAGAAAGGGTGTGGATGCTGACCAGATCACCCCCGCTCCGCAGGCAGGTCTTCTTTGCCTCCTGCCAGCTCTTCTTCTCTCCTACCAGCCGGTAGCAGTTGGACTGGAAGGGCTGCCAGCTGGGCTCACAGTCCACCTTCACCTCTGACCACGAGTCTGGCAGGATAGAAGGGCGGCCTGAGGGTTCATGCACAGCTATCCAGCCCTCTCCTTAGCAGGGAAAGGACCACAGTCCTGTGGGTGCTCAGCACACCAAGCCAAAGCCGCAGTGGGAAAGCTATGGCCAAAATGTAACAGGCAATGCAAGGTGTGGGAATGGTGGCTTCGGAGCTCCAGGGACAAAACAAAATCCCTTCTGTCTTCAGAGGAGTGAGAGCAGAGCAGAGAGCATCCCCTCCCCTGGGGACTTGCTGTTCTCAATCCCTCCCTTACCACCCAACCTGGAACAGCACAAAGCACTTCCTGGAAATGTTCCTTGAGGACGACTTTTCCTAAATCAAGCCCTGCTCTGCACACCTAGGACAGCAAGCTGAGGACACCATGGGCACCTATATGGACAGCATCCCCTGACCACGCTGGGTTGGGAGCACACCCAGAGGGGTTATAGAGCTGCCCATTCCCAATGCTGGTCATCCCCTGCTCACCCGTCAGGAAGGGGTCAGCTGTGGCATTGGGCTTCTTCTTGCAGATGTAGGGGAGGGCGATGCCACAGTCGCGGTTCTGCCACCCCCCGGATGACTCAGTGCGAATCACCCCGCAGTTCTCCTCACTGGGATTGTCGGGCTGGTCTGAAGAGTGGGATAAGGAGGGGACAGGCTACTGAGGAGCCAGGACAGAGCCACCAATGCAGCTCTGCCTGCTTCAACACCAGTAAAACCCCTTTTATTTTGTTATTTAGCATGATGAAGACATGTGACAACATGCCCAGGATTATTTATAATGCTTCAATGCACAGAACCCAAGGAGTCACTGTTTTACCTGGAAATGTCAATAGCAGTCAGGGGGTCAAAGGACAAGACCTGAACTGCTCCCGCCTCAAACCTCCTTCAAGGGTTTCACTGTATTCCCCCAAATGCCTTTGGGTGATGGCACCAGGCATGACCAATGGGCCCTCTTCCCTCTGAATACCCCAGGGTTAGGGATGGGTGTCTGTAGCTGGGGACCACTCCAGCACTAAGCAGGGATGCAGCAATGCATTAAACAAAGAATGTCAACCCAGGTTATCCACAGGGTCAACAAGTGTTTGCAGAGGGCCAGTTCCCCCTTAGCACCCTGTGTCCCTGCTCCAGCTCCACAGATGTCCCAGGCTGTTGGACAGACCCCTAGGACTCTCTGTCCCCATGCAGCAAGGGGATACACTGCAGCAGCCTGGGCCACCTCCCTTGCCATGGGGCCTTCTCTGGTGGTCACAGGGTGTTCGTCAGGCCCCATCACCAACACAACCTCCCCTATCTCACCACTCTCCCAGTTGAGGTACTTGAGGGGTGAGTTGTCTGACCACTGCCAGCCTCCATTGATGTCCAGGTCATTCAGCCCAATCCAGAGTGTGGAGCTGTACCCAGTCAACAGACCTGGAGCCAACACAGCCAGAGGGGCAGAATCAGTCCCCCAAGCCCAGTGCAATCTCCAGCTTGTCACCCCCCAAACCTGGGGCAGGCAGAGCAAACTGGCAGTGGCAATGCCCACAGTGCCATCAGCTCTGCTCCAGATGAGGAGTGCACAGCCAGGCTGCCAGAATCTCACCATTGATGTAGGTCTGCTCATGGATCTCTGTGATGCTCAGCAGATTGGCCCCTTGCTGCTCACAGCTATTCCAGGCTTCCCGCCATGACAGTGTCGACTGGAAGTTGAACTGGTAGCAACTGTTTGTGAGGTAGTCCTTGTCCCAAAAGGTCTCACAGTCATTGCCTGTGGGGATAAGCAGGTGAGCACCCAACACAGACACAAAAAAACACCCAATAATGCAGTAAACCCCAATAACTTGCTGCTCTGGCACTGCAGAATGCTCACAGGGGGAGAGGAGAAGCCTGAAAGTCCCCAAGAGGGATTGACATGGGGTTTTTGCTTTTTCCCATGGGATGTGTCCCTCTACTTACTCTTTATGGGGCAAAAGCCCCAACGCTCGTCCTTGCCATAGTCCTGGGTGGTGGCACACCAGAGGTGCCCGTCCTCCCGCCCTGTGCTGGTGCACTCGTGAAACCACTGGTTGTCATACTTGAAGGGGATGGTGCAGGGCTTCCCATGGGAGTTGCCCTGGATGGTGTAAATCTCTGAGGGAAAAGAGGAGCCCTTGCTTGAGTATGTGTCTATGGGGGCTGAAGGGAGATTTGGGGTGAGGGGTGTGGGTTGGCCCATTGTGGAGGATTATGGAGTGCCCAGAGGCTTCCCACTCCCCATCACCCTGATCCTGCCTGGTTCTGTAGCTCCAGCAAGCTGGGACTGAGCTTCCCAGGCAGGACCTGACTGCTGCAGCACCCCAGCCTCAGCCCATGTTTTGGGGTTGGTCTGGGTTACAGGATAACACTAATGCCCAAGGAGGTGTTACCAGAGTAGGGCATGGAGCACAGATCCTCCTCGGTGCCGTATGTCCTCCACTGTGAGCCATGTGCCTGGTCTCCCCTGTCCAGGGAGGAATTGCCCAGGTGGGCACCTAGATGCTGTGAGAGCTGCTCCCCGAGCCCACGGCAGCTCCAGCGCATGTTGACCGACTCACGGTCACACTCGTAGGTGGCCAAGAGGTGCAGCCCCACTGTGGTGTTGGCCCCATGCCATGACACCCCCAGGCACTGCATGGCCCCCACATTGAAGAGGCGATTTCGGGAGACCCACTTCCACTGCTGGGCTGGGGCACTGGCGTTGCAGCCCTTGGCCAGTCGCACCAGTGAATCCTTGGTCTCCAGGCAGCCCTGCACGCCCGTGTTGTAGATGAGAAAGACTTTGGAGTCTGGGGAGAGAACAAATGGAAAGGGTGAAAGCATTGCTGGGGATTCACTATGTGCCATGAACGGCTGTAAGTCCTGACAGGACATCCGGGCTCTGTGCAAAGCAAGTTTTGGCATGCATCAGTGGGCACAGCACCTGGGATGCTGGGGACCACCACATCCTTTCAGCACTGACCCAGGGTCTGTCCCAGTGCCCATTCCCAGTGGTGGGCTCTGGACAGAATGACACGGGTGTCTATATCCAGTGTGCCATCACCAAGGGTGGGTGTTGAGCATCGGAACCAGCCCAAAGTGCTTGCCCACTCTAACCACACTGTTAGAGCCGTTCAAAACTGACCTCCCATGAGCAGCACTTGGCTGCAGCATTGCCAGATATTGCAATGATGCCAGTGCTGGAGAAGCCAATGGCTTCGGTACCAGCCATCTGCTCCAGCTGGAGAAAAACAGATCAGGGAAATAGTGCATACATCACTGCTATGCGTGTTTGGAGACCTGCTAAAAACTGCGGAGCAAACAGGAACTGCTGGGGAAGGGCTCCCATTCTGTGAAGGAAAATGCCTGCACAGACCCAGCAAATAGAAAATGTCATGTCAGGACCCTTTCGAATCCCAGTCCAGGCACTGGGAGGCAGAAGCCAAGTGAGGGGAATCGCTGCCAGCAGATAGAGGTGCAGCCGACGAGGGAAGACAGGCCAAGATCAACCCCAACTCCACATATGTCCCACAGTCCTGCCTGCTGTCATGGGCCAATCATGCATCCCAAAGCACACAACCCAAAAGATGAGTGTCTGTCACCTATTGCAGTGTCTAAAGTACTCGGCCACAGCGAGGGAGTGTTTGGCAGGGAAACAGTCCTGGTGCTGAGCACTGTCCTGTAGGGATTTGTGCAAGTCTGCCTGAAGCTCCCTCATGGGTCTGCAGGGATCCTGCAGAAAAGAAGCCTGCCTTTTCTGGCTAAAGCTGACCCCAGCATCACTGGGGGCCACCCCACCATGTGACTTCATCCCAAAACTTCTATAAACCAGTAAATCCCAGACATTACGCTGGGACACACTGCTCCAGTTGATGTGTCATGTTTAAAAGACACTTTATTTCTTCAAATGAATGTTTCTAAGCTAAAAAGCCATCTCAGGGCTTCTCACTGCCTCTTCTTGCCCCAACACCCCAACAAGAATCTTGCCAAAGCACCACCACTTTTGTTGTTCTTTTTTTGTTATAAAATATCCCATTTTTTTCCACCACAAACATTCACCAGAAGTCCAAGTGAACTCACGGGCCCCACTATATTTAGCTTTGGTTTGCTTTGGTTTTTTGAGATTGTATGAATTTTTTGGTCTGAAAAGGTTTTCATTTCTTACTTCCCCACAACCTCACCCTGCCCCAGCTCCGTTGTTACAGGCAGCTCCAGCACATTCAAGCAACAAACATCTTGGCTCACAGAACTTCTCTGCCTTGTGTATGAAAGGGAAAAAAGAAGTGGAGGAAGACAGACATTCCCACTTCTTTTGGGAGTACCAGCATCAACCCAGCTCTGGGACAGAAATTATGTCAGAGGCCCCTTCCCCAGCCCAGAGGACATTTATTTGATGATGTCAAAATAGCAAAAGTGAAGCTTGTTTGCAGGGCTTTATTTCATTTAAGGGAAACATTTAATTTCACTGAAAATATTTTAAAACTCATGGCAAGTGAGAAAATAAGCAAAAATCTAGACCCGGCTGATTCTGGCTGGTTTAGGTTCCTTAAGGTTCCTTAAACTGGTGTTGGTGTTTCTCCAGAACTGGAACTGGCCTGATCCTGACCTGGACAGTGGGAGACCAGCTCAACCCCCACCAAACACCTTCTCCCCATGCTAGCACCACCCATGCCACACCCAGCCCATTGCTCTTTTCTCCCCACGTACAGTGAAAGCAGTGCAGCCCCTCCAGCACTAGGGTCATAGGAGTCTTTAAGCAAGTTTGGGTGATGTAGCATCAGTGTTGTGACCTACTGGAGCAGGATGAGGCCTCCCTGGGGCACAGCCTGATGCCATAGTGGCTCCTCTGCAAGAAGCCAAACACCAGTGCTTTGCTCCTTAGAAGAGAAAAAACTGCTCTACCATGACCATCACCACAGGGAGCATCAGCAACAGGACACCCTTCACTGTTACCTGTGTCTTGCAAGAAAAAAATAATACTGAGTTGGAAAAGCTCTGGAGCAGGAATCAGTGTCAGGGTGCTCAGTGCCATGTTGGGGCTGGCAGCTCCATGCAAGGGTCACGCTCACCAGTGGCCCTGCAGTGGCACTGTGATCAAGGAAGCAATCCAGACTGGAGGGGGCAGGCCTGGGGCCAGAAAAGCACAAAATACCATTTTATTCTAAAAAAAGAAGAGCTGGAGGTAGGAAATTATAGGCTATGGGATTTGGGCAGCCCCTGCATGCTGCAAGCAGCTCAGCCCCTTGGCTCAAAGAAAGCAGGAGAGGCCACGCAGCCTGTGTCCCCAGTGTCTCCCGGGCCATGGCAGAATGGGAAAGCTCCAGCACCAGCTCAGCCCTGACACCCCAACAGCTCTTCCAGCAAAACCACTGTGCAAAACTGCTTGCTGTGCACTGCTAGGGAGGAGCTGAGGGGATGACCCACACGAGCTCAACACAAGGCAGCAAAGCTGTGCTTCACCAAAAATACACTTTTCTTTCCCTTATTTCTATGGAATTTGGGGTTGGCTGGGTCCATGGTGTCCATAACACTGGCAGTGGTGCTTGGATAGGCTCCTGGGCACTGAAAGGAGCATTCAGCATTCCTGATCCCAGGATAGATGTGTAGCTGGGTGGGAGGAGGCAAGTTTGGATCAATCAATTCCTTTTCCCAAGCTGGTATTCCACAGAACAAATCCAATCCTTGCAGGCGGTGGCTCCAGAGGAGTATCCCAAAGGGACTGGGAATGTCCCCCTCCCTTCCAGGTACTGCTCTCCTGCACTGCCCTCAGTAGCCATGGCACAGCTATGGCTGACTCCTTTCAGAGATGTTCCTCAGCTTTTCGTAGCCACCTGTGGACCTGAAGTTACACAGGCAGAGCTTTCCAATTGCCCCCCAGTTACGGAAACCCACCTATGGCAACACCTGCAGATCCTTCCCAAAGAGGAACTGTCCTCTGGCACAGGACAAAGAGCACTGGAAAACCCAATCCTGCTGGATGCTCTGCCTGGAATCACCAAAATTAAACCAGGGCTGGGATTGACATGCTCTGTCTCTCCCTCCTGCATCCTCCCTCCTTTGGGCAGGGCCAGCTCAGCGTAGCTCTGACCCATTACATCCTGGTCCTCCCCCTCTGCAGAGTGCTGGTGGAAGCAAAGCAAAATCCCACACACTTCCATCAAGGACGGTGTCTTGCCCCAGCTATGCAGCCACTGGGATGCTGCTGGTGGAATCATGGAAAGCAGCTGGTGCTACAAGGCAGTGTGATGGTGGGGATGGCGGGGAGCTGGGACTGAAAGCAGGACACCGGCTCTGCCAGCAGAAACTCCTCTCCCAGGTGGGAAATACTGGGATGCTCATGCCTGAGCACTGTGGGAGAAATCAGCCTTGGCACTGGTGGCTAACACTGCAGGGATGGAGAAGCTGCCATCTTTTGAGGCAGCCCTCAAGGGAGCTTTTACACCCTGTGCTGGCTCCAGATTCTTATTCTCAATCAAAAAAAGCAAGTTCTTGGCCAGCAGGAAGCCCGAACTGAAGGAACTCAGCTCAACCCTTCCCACAACAGCTTTATCACCCTCAAGCAAATACGGAAAGCTTCACAACCAGCAACTTTGGGGACTGTGGGCAGCACTGGATGAGAGAGGCCACAGAGACAGTAGACTGAGAAATGCATCATGACATGGATGGGCATCCTTGGCACCACCCAGCCCCAAGCACATTCCAGCTCAGCCGTCCACAACAGGACACTGAGAGCATCCCTGCTCCATTGCATTTGTCATCCTCCCATCACCAGCAACAAACACAGGGAGCAAATTCAAGAAAGGACTGAAGCTAGACCCTGGTCCCAGTTATTGTGGACTGGAGCAGCTCAGGGCTCTGGCTGCAATCACAACTGAAAACAAATGCTGTCCCCAACATGTCAGTGCTGTGAGGCTCTGTTACCACATCTCTGCCAGCTGCTGCCACCTCTCTGGCTCCTCTGTGAGGGTGATCATGGCACCATGTGATGCCAGAGCCCTTCCCAAACCTCTGGAACTCAGCCCTGTCCTGCAGCCACCCTGGCAAAGATGCTCTCTGCCCTTGTTCTCACTCAAAGTTCCCCTTTACGTGGGATGTCCCAAAAAGCACGGCTCCAAGTCGCTTGTGCAGGAGGCTGAGCACACCTGGAGCCACAGGGGTGATCCTTCTCAGAGCTTCCTGTGCTGCAGACATGCCATGGATATGGTTTGCTCCAAACCACCTGGTAAAGGCAGCAAAGCTTTGAAGCCCCACAAGGTGCCCCAGCCATGCCAGCAAACAAGCCTCCATTGATGCTCTGAGACTCATGAGCTCCCTCAGGGGCTGCAGCCTGTGCTAACTAACACCTTCGTTTGGATTTGTGAGCCCAGGACAAAGTTTTACCTGTCACGTCCTGCAGCAAGAAACCCACCCTTCACTTGCATGGTGCAGAAGGGAATCCGTTTCAGCCTGAACGTCCTCATGTAATGTGTCTCACCTGCCAGCAAACAGGGCACAGCAGCTCCAAGCCACCTACTCCAAACCACCATGTTTTCAGCCCATTTTTGCAGACCAAGGGTGAGCAGTAGCTCTGAAACCCACACTGATGGATGAAAAACTGCGGGAAGTCGGAACTCATTCACGATAAACATGGTGGTTGGTGATGCACCAAGTATGAGGGAAAGATCAGCAACAGAGAAGAAAAATTCCCCTGGAATAAAAACAAAACAAAACAAAACAAACCCACCAAAAAAGACCCCAAAAAACTCAACAACAAACCATAGAAAAAGATGACAAAAAAATGCAGACAGGCTGGGAGAGTTGAGGATGTTCGGCCTGGAGAAGAGAAATCTCCAGGGAGACCTTAGAGTCCCTTCCAGTGCCAAAAGGGGCTCCAAGAGAGCTGGACAGGGACTTTGGACAAGGGCCTGGAGTGACAGAACAGTGGCTTTAAGCTGGAGGATGGCAGGGTTGGATGGCATATTGGGAAGAAATTTGTCCCTGTGAGGGTGGAGTGGCCCTGGCACAGGGTGTCCAGAGAATCTGTGACTGTCCCATCCCTGGGAATGTCCAAGGCCAGGTTGGATAGGGCTTGGAGCAGCCTGGTCTAGTGGAAGGTGTCCTTGCCCATGGCAGGGGGTGGAAGGAGATGGTCTTTAAGGACCCTTTTAATGCAGTCATTTTGGGACTCCACAAAGAACCAAAAATCGTTGCTCATGGAACACAGGAGAGTTTCATCTGACAGAGCCTCAGCTGGGCTCAGCTTGCACAGCCTTGAGGAGGAGAAGGAACTGCTGGAATGGGAAGAGACCAGCCTGACAATTCACCTTCCAGTAACATTTGGGAGGGCAGGACCCCAGGACTGCCCCCCTGACCATGCCCAGACAGCTCTGCTGAGGGATAAGAGCAGGGTCACAGAAAAGCCCCAACTCCATCTTGAATTTCGTATTACTGGACAAATTATTCCTCTGGAGGAAAATCCTCTTCCTGGAGAGGAAGTTCCCAGCAAAGCCCAGCTCCAGCAGTCAGTCCAGGCATGGCTGATGCCATCCTTATGGTCTTGGTGTGGAGAAGAGTAAAAAGCATAGCCATTGCCATGAAGAGCACCAATTTTTGGCACAAGGAAGGAGCCCGTGCATCCTTCTGCAGTCTGGGAATGGGAAACAGTGATAAAAGCATCAACTGTTCTTGGCATTGGTAACTCCATTCAACTCCTTAGAGAGGAACTTCAAACTAAAAAAAAATAAAAGGGAAGGAAATGCAGCCATACCAGCAGCCCCAGGACAAGTCTGGCTCAGGAAGGGCACTGGCCCCATCTGCTCAGAACTGGGAGGATACACAACCCCCACCCCCAACTCTCCTAGATTAGAGGTTTGCAGCAAACGAGCAATGATGCTTAACATCTCACAGACTCACACAGCACAGCACAACCCTGAGGCTCAGCTGGGGCCAGACTTGCCAGAAGCAGCTCTGGGTGCTCCAAGCCAAGGTACAGAACAAAAGAGGTTGGTTCTTGTTTTTTTTTTTTAAACAGACCTCACGGAGTTAAGGAGGACCTCTTGCTACAAAGAAGAAAGTGAAGCTCCTGACAGTCTGGCTGGGGGTATGGAGCAGCAGGATGTGTGCTTGGAGCTCGGAAACTCCTCTTGGCTGGCCCAACAGTCAGAGAGAAGCTGTTGTTTATATGGTGGGAGCTGTATGAGATGAGCTCCTTACTTGGCTGCGACGGTGATGGCTACCTACTACCCTGCTCACTCCTGCTGTCTCGTAAAGGTCTTGGAAGGGGGCCACATACTTCATTTCAGCCTCTCTGCAGACATTAAGAAGCCCATTCTCCCAGCATCCTGCCTGGGACGCAGACAAATAAATGCATTTCAGAAGAGATGCTTGTCCCTGGGCAGCCCAAGGGACTCACCACAGCAGTAGCCACAAGGGAGACGAGCCCCAGAATCTGCCTTCTGGTACCTAGCAAAGGATAGAAGGATGGAAATTTTCCCCAGTTTCTCCCTGT
The DNA here is from genome assembly GCA_017589585.1 of Phylloscopus whistleri. Lineage (NCBI taxonomy): Eukaryota > Metazoa > Chordata > Aves > Passeriformes > Phylloscopidae > Phylloscopus > Phylloscopus whistleri. The sequence continues at coordinate 54,707 of JADMLD010000929.1, forward strand.
ACTTGGCCCAGGTTCCAGCCCTGCAGCAGCTGCATTCATCCAGAGGTTCGGACTCCCAGGGAGATGAAGGCAGCACCATCCATGGAATGGGCTCCAGCCAGGATGGAGGAGTGCAATGGACACATCAAGAGCACAGTGGCAGAGGTAAAGGCTGCCTCCCAGGACATGATGGCTGAATATTCACCCCTCAGCACTGCTCTGGCCACAGATCCTCTGACTGTCCCCACTCCCTCACTCACCAGCACACCAGATCCCCTGGCCAGCAAACTGGCCAGTGGTGTGATGTGACGTGCAGGACAGCCCTGACACGTCCTTGTACACAGGATGCTTCCAGCACAGTTGGCTGAAGACTTATCAAATGTTTCAAAACTACTAAAGAAACTCTCCCCAAAATGATGAAAGATCCATAGATTTCGCCTCCCTTTGTTTCTCCAGTACCACTCCTAATGTTATTTCCCTGAGCAGTGGTATCACTGTCTTTAGACAGGGACCCCTCTATTCACCAAACCCAAGAACATTCACACTACCCGGCCCAGCCTCTGGTGTCCCACACACATTCATATATATATATATAAAAATTAATTATATTTATCATGAAACTTCCCATCAGGTGCCTTTTGCCTGCCTCATGCCCAGCACTCCCAGACCAGGCATTACTGGGGTAATGGGGCCACTACTACAGAGCCCCAAGTTGCTGTGTCTGGATTCAGGTGGAGGAATGGAAAAAGCTCAGTCTGTCTATTCCACCTCTGCACTATCCTGCAGACAAGGCTGTTTTACATGGAAAATCTCATATGTGTCCCTATTGTGACAGCACGAGGTGCAGTGCAGGACTGAGCAGTGGGATGGAGATGATATTGGAAAATGCCCTGTGCCCTCTGAAACAGCCAAACCTTTGCTCCCAGACTAAAGAATGCTCCCAGGAATTTGCAAGTCAATCCACTAATCATTTTCTAATCTTTAAGAAATTACAGATGGGTTCTTTAAGAACAAGAGCATCTGTGTGGGTCTCTTTTGGGCTCCAAGCAATCTTAGGAATGAGAAAAATGTCGACGCTCTTTGAGCTGTGCACAGTTCAGATTAACTAAAATCCTGCTTCTCACTGCATGTGAAGAACTAAATTTTACAAATTGCTTAAACAACCCTTCAGGAAATGCTGGCTCAGGATGGGCTGGAATGGGTGGGAGGGTGGCCACCACTCCCACTCCCACCCAAGAGACAGCTGCATTCATGGAGCTGAGCAGGGCGTGATGATCCAGTGGATAACTCTGGGACCTCTGGCAGAGCTGGACCAAAGCCTTCCCTTCCCTGCTCCAAGCACCCACCGAGGCAACGGGACCAGAGTCTCTTGTGATGGATTTACCATCTGGAAAAAATGATTTAGTACAGAGGGATGATAACATCTTCAGCACACATTTGCTTTGATTTTGGGGCAAAATATTTCTTTGGAAAATACTTAAGGAAGTAATACTTAAGGGGAGTGCCTCTGCTTGCAGGGAAAGGTGCAAAATCCAGCCAGAGAGAAAATTAAGCCAGAGAGAAAAATCTGCAACGTGGCTTTAACCATCACCAAGACCTCGCCTGAAAGCGCCTTTGCACATGCTCACAAGAAGCACCTCCCCATGGGAAACCTCCTGGGGTCCCCACACCAGCTGGGTGGCTTTAGGGGAAGGGGACAGTTTTGCACGGAAGGTCAAATTAAATCTCTTTCCACTCTTGTCATTCTTGCATAAGCACCATCCCCAGCCCTGCTGCCATGTCCCAGCAGCTGCCGTGGCTGCAGACAGGGAGTGAGGTCTCCACTGTCCCTTGTGCCCTGCCAGGCTCCAGCAGCAAAGCTAACACCTCTGACCCCTTTTCGTGCTCCCAACAGTCCGAAGAAGATTGAGATATAATTTCTTGGGGCTGTATTTGCCATGCAACAAGCTATTTCCATTAGGAAGGGGAAAATAGGGCAGAAATTCATGCAAAGGCTACTCTGTTTGGTCTACAGGCTGTAAATTCTTTCCAGGTCCCATGTGCGCTCTCTCTTGCCCCACAGCTGACATGGCAGGACCTACACTGAGCACTGGATAGGTGGGAAGTCAATCCAGCACCAAGACCTGGCATTGAGTCAAGGACCTTGTCCTGCCTGCAGCCATGGCAGACAGCAGCTGCTGCCTCAGTTTCCCTGGGAAGGCATGTGGGTATCCACATGATGCTGCACAGATGGGTCAGCTGGAGGAGATATCCCAACAAGGAGCCCCAAACCCCCTGTCAAGAGCTCTGCTCCACCTTTCTGACTGTCTCAGAGGTGAGGGTTTGGCACAAACCTCTCAAGGAAGCAAGAGCTCCCCAGGGGAATCAATGCCTGTCTTCTGGGCTGGCCTCCACTGAAAGCATCCTTGGAAACAAGGAACGCTTGGGACTACTCCATCCTGATCCCAAACTCCCAGTGAGGATCCTCTCTAAGCTGCAAACCAGCCTGATGCTGGGGGATCCTGGATGTGGCACCTCCATTGGTGCCATCCTCTGCTCCATTCTTCCATCGGGTCTCAACCAGGACTGATGCAGGGCAGCAGCAGCTGAAAGTGGGGATGGGGAGGAGAAAGAGCTGAGGGTGCTCAGCACCAGCAAGGCACGAGTGACACGGCCCCGCAGGCTGGTGACTGCTGAAAGCTGCCTTGTTCCTCGCCCAGGCCCTGGCACGGGGTCGGCTGCCACCGTGCTCCCACCCCACAGCCAGGACAGAGGTGCCTCTGTTCTTCGAACTGCCAGCCCTGGATCTCACTGACATTTTTTGGGATGAAACAGCCAGAATCGGCCTGTAAAGGTAGCCAAACCTTGCTGAGATGAAATAACCCCCTTAAAGCCCACAGAAGGAGGAATTCAGAGCCCTCAAGTAAATTATGGGGAGGCCTAACAGGAATTCAGGAGTGGAAAGTCCAGCCGAGATGTCTACAAACAGCAGCAAACCCTGACCGCTCTTCCAAACGCCCCAGGATACAGGAGTCTCCTTTCCCATTGCTTCCTACTCCCTCCATCTCCCAGCCAAGCAATTTCTCCTCTGATCCCAGAACTGATCCCTTGCTTGGCATGGGATTGCTGCCCACTGTCATCATGTCCGTGACCCTGTGTCTGCTCCTTGAGCGAGGAGCCTCAGCCCCAGGCACTGTGAGACTGGGGGAGAGGGGAAAGGAAGGGGGCAAGGGGAGGTGGGGGCAGGGGATCAGTGTGTTCCTATGTTACCATTTCCAAATCTGCTTTGGATTTGCTAAATGTGCTCTGATAAAATAGGCCAAGGGTTTACAGTTGTTATTTTCAGGCAAAAGTAACCAATTTTGCTTTCTTTTGAAATTTTAAATTTTTATCAATAGGGCCAAAATAATTCAAGGAATCCCCAAAAGCAGTTACGTAGTTCTAGGCTAGACTATCCAGAGATAGAAAAGGTCCCAAACGGCAGTTTTAGGGGCCGTGCAGAGGAGCCTCCAGTGTCTGGCTCATAGTGCCTTCAGAAGGTTAAAAAAAGATAAAACACAACCCGTTGACTTTATTGTGAGGCGTTACTAGGAAAAAAAAAAAAAGTTTGCGGACACCCACTCGGGCCCCGATCCCGGGGTCACTTTTTCATAAGATTAACACGTCGTGAGAGGGGAGGGGGTCAGGATGCGAGAGCGCGACAAGCTCCAACAAACCCCTTCGGCCCCTTCTCGACCTCCCGCTCCACGAACTGCCCTCCCCGCAGAGACAAAGGGCCGGAGCGGGGCTGCGGAGCGCAGCGGGCCGGCAGCAGCCCCCGGCCCTGGCCTCCCCCGCCCCCGCGGCCGCGGAAGCATTTCCGCTGGCCTCGGCCGGCGCTGCGTGGCCGCTCGGCGCGGGGAGTTAAACTCAAGAGTGATAAAAGGGAGTGAAAACACGGCGGATCGGGAAGAAAACACGGCGCGACCAAACTGGAGAAAACGAAACGCGGCGGAAGGTACGACGACCGGAGAGAGATGGAGTAAAACAAACCACAGTAAAAGCAAATAAAACATTCCGCGAGGAAATAAGCCACAGCGATGCGATCCGCGTTATAGCCAGGCGGCCCCCTCCGCCCTGCGCGCCGCCGCCGGGACGCCACTGCCCCCTCCCCGGGGGAGCCCGACCGGGGGTGGTCCCCCAGCCCTGCTTCGGCTACTCGACGTGGTTTGCCCCCCCGCTTTTCCCCCCGATAAGAAAACTCGGGAAAGTGGAGGGAGGGAGGGAGGGAGAGCGCGGTCCCACCTGGGTGCGCAGCGCCGAGCACCAGCTGGAGCCCGAGGAGGCAGCAGAGGGGGCCGCGGAGAGGGGGGCACAGGGGGGGGCAGAGGGGCCGCGGTCCCGCTGAGCCGCGCCCCATCCCCAGCGCTGCCCGCTCCGCTCCGCTCCGCTCGGGCCCCTCCTGCCGCTCCTGCCGGGCCGGGGCCGCGGACGGGGAGGGGGGTGGGGAGAGGGAGAAGGAGGAGGAGAAGAAGGAGGAGGGACGCGAGCGGGAGAGGGAGGGAAAGAAGGGGCGGGGGAGAAAGATGTTACAAAATAAAATAAGAAAAAAACCCGAAGCGTGCGCGCCGTGCTCAGACACTGCGTCAGCAGACGGGGGCCCGGCCCAGAGGCGGCAAGAGAACGGGGCGCGGCCCGGGTCCGGGGGGCTCCGTCCGCTGCAGCACATCGCTGGGACTGGGGGTCCGGGGGTGAAGCGGGGAAGTGGCAGTAGCGAAGCCCAGCCTGGCCAGGGCATCCCTAGCAGAGTAGCCATGCAGCCCTCTCCACACTCCGCGTAGTCGCGATGCCCTGGTGCAGGGCGGAGGGTGTGGGGGAGATGCCCACCGTGCAACCGGTCCCGCGTCGGGTCCCGCTGTGGATCCTCGTCGTGGGACCTCACTTCGCCGGAGAGAGCAGCCAAGGGCTGCCGTGAGCTCCCACCACGCATCGTTGCTTGCACCTCTGGGTGCCCGGCAGAGTTATCACATCCCAAACACAGCCAGCCTAGCAGGATCCTCCTCTATCCGTACCTGTGGCACAGAGCTGGGCAGCTCCCAGTCCAGCTATGGATGCTGAAGTTGGACACAGCTCACCGCACCTTCCACCACAAGCCCAGTCCCTCCAGCCGTGAGGTGCTGGTGCAGCTCTCCAGCTTCTGGTGCTGTGCCGAGGGCATGGGACAAAAAACATCCACAATATCCAATCTAGGAATATCCCACATCCAGGAGCTGAACATAAAAGGCTTTTAAAAACTTCCATAGAACTTTTAAACTTTCATTTTCACACGCTTCCCATGGCCCCAAAAGCGACCCAAAGAAGGCAGTATACATGGAAAACACTGGAAGCATATTCTTGGCTTTCTGCATCTATTTGGTGCATTTGGGTGATTCTCATGGTGCTCATTCTTGTGGGAGCATCCCTGAGGGTGTGGAAGCCTCACCTCCTCAAGCTCTCCTGGGATTTGAGCAGTGCAGGGAGGGTCAGTCAATCCTTGACACACAGACTCTGCCATACAGATTCAGGGGAGATGATGCTTTTGATGAGACCAAGCTGATGGCAGAGCTCCCTTGAGCAGAGATCAGGATCTGGCCCCAAGATGTCACAAACCCCTGAGGGGGTGAGGAACAGGCATGAGCCATCCATGGTTTGGCTGTTCTTCAGACAATAAAGTAATCTGTTGTTTCCCAGCAAGGCAGGAAGGACCTTCAGGCCAATGCCAGGATGGGCTTTGGGGATGCAAACCCTCTGAGGGGGCTAATTAAGCGCATCAGCATCTGGGCTGTTGGTTTTTCGAAAGCAGGGATTATTTTTTAATTGCAGCAGCAGTGGGAAAGGCCTTGCTGGCTGCCATAGCTGCCACAGGAAACAAGCACGACAGCTCAGAGGAGAGGAAGGAATCATCCAGATCCTCACTCCTATCCTGAAAACTTGGAGACCTCTCTAGGGGGATACCACCCACTGGCCGGATACAATGGGGCTGTGAAGTCCCATGAGTGGGACCCTCCACCCATCCCAGATAAACCTGACATCCCTTTCAAGGAGGTTGAACCCATCCAAAAGAAGGAGCATAGCAGAGTCAAAAGGCTTTGGATCCCATGGTGCTCCATGGGCCAGCTTCCTGGCCTGGTTTATCCTTTGTTATGGAGGCCTCTATGCTGCATGTGATTAGCAGATAATTGGCACTTCTTAATTAATTTCTACAACACAGGCCAACATCTCCTTACCTACTCTCCTCCTAATCCGGTTTAGTACCAGTTGAGTTGCTACTCGACAGAGTGGATCGGGAGGAAATGTGTTTTTCCCTTGGGACGTTTCCAGGCTTGTCTGACCCCTCTGGCCTTAATAAGTTGCTGCCAGACAAGGACAAGGGCACATGGCTGCATGCAGGGGATGGCCAACTGCACCTCTGGCCACAGTCTCAGGAGAACTCCTTGCCTGGGGAGATCGATTGGGAGCAATGGGCTTATCCCAGGATTACCTGGAACGTGGTATATTCAGTGTCAGTAGCTGATTCCCACAGTCGAAGCATCTGTATCTGTCATCGTTTTGGTTTGGAAAAACAGGTATTTGCCAGGGAAAGCTGGAGTTTCCCTTGGAATGGAGAATGTAAACCCCTCACCCCCTCTAAATTATAATTTTGCAATTAAGGGCTTTCAGGCAAAGATTTGGGAATAGGAATAACAGTTCTTTACTAGGAATATTAACAATACAAATGTAGTAGAAAAAAACCAAACCAAAACAAACAAGCAAATGAACAAACAACAATTCTAGAAAACCCGGACAGAGTCAGAGCTACAACCTGACACCCTGTTGGTCAGGGTGTTGGAAGCAGTCCAAAAGTGAGTCCTCCTGGAGTGGCAGATGTGGTTCTGTTGGGGCAGAGATGATCCTGTAGAAAAGGGTCCAGTGATGGTGAGAAGGGTCCAAGTCTTCCTCTGGGAATCTGGTGGAACCAGGTACCTCGTGTTCCCACGTCTCAGTTTTTATCCAGGTAGGAATGGTTGGCTCCCCCCCACTGGGTGGAGCATCTCACAATGGGATGATGGAATGTGTCCTGTCGTTGGTGAGCCTTAATGGCCCATTAGAAAATATTCCCTTGGAGGGAGGATGGGTGGTGAAAGAGATAAGAAACAATGCCCCACCTGGTTTTATCAGCTGGCCCATTATCAGAAGGCACCCGCCCCCCTCCCCCCAGAACAACAAGAGATAAAGAAAAAACGTCTCCCCAACTGCTTTTAACAGATGAAATAGAATACACATTTTTGGTTCCATAACCCAAGACAGTCGTTTAATTGGAAAAATAAATTCTGGGTTTTGGCCAAAACAACATCCCAGGTAGGGAGTGGTCACAATGGAGGGACTGCAGTGATGGATGGGGTGAAACAGCATCGGCTCGAGTGAAAGTCATCCTGCAGAAGGTTTGAAAAACGTTTCTGGAGATAGATTCAAGCTACTTGCTCACCTTTGGCTTGCGGTCTGACCTTGTCAGGAGTGCTTGGGAGAAAAAGGGTCAGTCAGGATGCTCAGCAGGTTGCAAAATACGTCACCAACAGGGAGTGGGACCCAAGCATAGGGATGGGGGAAAACCTCCAAATTTGGAGCTGGGGCACTCAGAGCAGTGAGGCACTCCATGATTTAACTAAGTTTGGGCTGTCATGGGGCATGTTTGGTGTTTGCTTGTGCCAGAGGCATTAGAGGAAATTATTTGGGGACCTGTGGACAGCATCTATAGCCTTCAGATTTTCTGAAGGAAGGGTCTGGCCACTTCTGAGGACTGGCAGGTTCTAAGGGTCTATTTGTTGTATGACCAGGGAGGCAGCATGTCCTGCTCTGTTGCACTCTTCCAAGGGTGTTCCCCCCACCCCATGGCTCTCTGTGGGACTGAGGGCTCCAGGAGAGCAAAGCCCTGCCTGTGGGCGGCAGCTGTTGGGGGACTCTGGTGTCAGGGGCTTTGCTTTGCTGGGGACCAGCAGCACCTGCCAGGTTCTGCCAAGAGCTCAGTGCTGCCTCAGCCTCATCCTGGCCCCAAATAGGACTGGTTGGGCCAAGATCAACATCCACCTGGCAGGCGCTATGCTCTGAGGTCACTGCTTAGGGAAGAGGCTGTCCTGGCGTCTGCTGGCTTCTTTTCCCTCACATTGGCAGCAGCAGCAGGGAATGGCCACGTCGCTCTCTCTATTGAAGACAGGCAGGAACAGCCAGTCCAGCTCCCTCTCCAAGCTCCAGGCTTTGCATTGCAGGTGGTGAGGGTGATTGGTATCCTCTCGCTGGGATGTGGGGTTTGGTGGGGTACAGCAAAGGACTCATCCCCAAGCTTTGCATTTGCACTCTTCCCTTTGGGGATAACCCTGGGGGCACCATGTGGGGGCTCAGCTCCTCCACAGCCCCAGGCATGTTGGTTGTCATTGGGGCCCCATACTGATGCTCCTGAGAGTTTGGTTTTCTTGTTAGGGTTCAACACTGCAAGAGTGGTCTCAGTGCTGGTGGCTGAGGCTCCACCAAGCAAGGAGTGTCAGGGAGGCACCTCCTGTTTGCTTCCCATGCTCCTCCCCCAGGAGCTGAAATGCAATGTTTAGGATCAGCCGGGGCTCTACTCAGCTGTGAGTAGAGGGATCCTGGCCAAAATGAAGGGACCTTTCCCTGCCTCCAGCCCAACCGTCCCTTTGGCTCTTGCATGGAGCAGATGGAGCTTTGCCAGGGTCCCTTAACATGGTTGGTCAGCCCAGTTCCCCCGACCTCCTTCTCAACTTTGCTGTCTCCCAGCACTGCAAAGGAGGTCCCTTTGTGGACGCCCCACATGGCAGCTCTCAGAGCTCTTTGCTGCTCTGTCTTCTGCAGCCCTGAAAATTCAGGCAAGTTCAAGCTGCAAATAATTTATTAAAACCAGATGTGCTTGCTTGGAGCTGCCATGAGGAATTCCAGGGCGCTCCAGCCTTGTCAGGGCCAGCACCGAGATCTTGGCCTTCCGCTGCGGGGGCGAGACAGGGCTGGGGGCTGCCCAAGGAGAAGTGCTGCCTTCTCAGCCTGTTGCCTCTCCTTCCTGCCTGGCTCCTGGAAAGGGGCAGAGAGGGAATTCCAGACATTTACAAGAAATTTGGCTTTTAGAAAAACACTTTCTCTGCATAACTCAAGAGCAAATTGGTGGAATTGGGCTGCGGAGTGCGGAGGGAGAGCAGCTAGAGGGTAGCGGAGGACAGCACATCCTGAACGGCATCTTCCTCCTGCAGGAAGTGGGTATGGGACCATGCAGAGCAGAGATGTCACCCTGTTTCCGAGCCCTTTTGAGCAAGGGCAGCATGGTCCAATTGACCCCAAGTGCTACATTTCCATCTCTGCCACTGTCTTACTTCATAGCCATGGGCATGTCCCCTTCCACTTCCACCCCTCACCAGTTCTTTTAGCCTGGAGCAGTTTTGGCATCAACCCCAGCTACTCTTCTGGGTGGGATTGGGTGTGAGTGCATGGATTTTCAGGATTAGTGTGAGCTGGTATGAGCCAATGCTGAACAAAGCAGGTTTGGAGTCCCAATCCTGATGCGGAGCTGAGCCAAGAGCAAGGTGGTTGCCAACAAGGCAGTGTGTGCTCGTGGCTCCTACGCAGCCGGCGCCTTCAGTCTGGAGAGGACAGGGCTGAGCAGAGCTCTGGATTTTTTCTTCCCCTGAATGCAAAGCAGAGCCAATATAACTTTGTTGTTGCTGTTCCCCAGGGCAGCCCAGGTGGGAATGGGAGATCTGGCCTGAACATGAGGCTGAATCCCCCTGTCTTCATCCTCCTGCTGCTCACAGCATCCCTGCATTTTTATCTTCATTCCTGCGTTTTTATCTCCATCCCTGTGTTTTTATTTTCATCCCTATATTTTAACTCCATTTGGACCATGGCACTGCTCTGCACCATCCCTGCAGCCCAAGCAACAGAGGATGGGAAAGCAGCTCCTGGCCAGGGCTGCCTGGGGCGTGGTGAGGCTCATCCAACACTGGTGGGGCAGATGGTGGATAACCTCTATTTTCAGGCTTTCCTGAATCAGCTCGAAGCACTTGAGCCTCCCCTTCACTGAATGTGTTTGGAAATGAGTAGCAACAGTGAGTGAAACATAAGCTGCAGCCGAAGGTGGAGGGAGAAGACTACAGTAACCCATCCCAGGAGGAGATGCAGGCTAGGAGCACAGAGGAGCAGGGAAGAGCACACGGAGCTGGTGGCATCATGCAGCTCCTCACCATCAGCACAAGCCAGCAGCTTCTCCTGGCTTTCACACCCCCATGCAGCTAAAGCATGGAATGGGAATGTGTCTCAGGCCCGCTCCCAGAACAGACAATAGTGTCCTTGTGGCCAAGAGCCTGCTCCTGTGTGGGAATGTAGTGAGGGGCAGCTGAGCTGCTCTGCGTTTGTTTGGCCTTTTGCCCCCACCCAGGGTGATGGTCAGGGGGGCACGCAGCTGCCCCTGAGGGCAGTGCTGGGGCCAGGGAGAAGCAGAGACCACAGGCAGACCCATGTGCAGCCACGGAAAATCAGTGTCTTAGTGCAAAGACACATCAGCGTGTGGTGGCAAAGGCTAGGTCCAGGCTGGGTGGGAGTCAGGGCTGTGCCTAATTATGCTCCCACACACTCCAAAGTCTCTTCTCCTCCTTGCTGGGGGTAGGAAGGTTTAGGTTAAGGCTGCTTGAGCCAAGCTTGTGTAGTGTCCAGAAAACATCCTCCAGCAGCAGATCCCAGGCAGACATTGGCAGCGGTTGCAAAACTCACATTGTGGGTTTGCCAGGTCATGAAATAAACTGAGACTGGCCCATTGAGCATAGGGAAGCTCATTTATAGCATGACTGCAATAAATGTGGAACTGTGGAAGTAGGAAGTGAGGCATCCAGTGAGACAACCCCTCGGTGAATCCTGATCCTGCAGGTGTCAGAGTGTGTCCCCCCCCCCACATCCCTGCATGTGTGGGCACTCACCTACCTGCTTGCAGGACAACGATGATGCTGCTGATGCTACCTGAAGCACCACTGCTGCCTCTCCTGGCCCAGATCTGTCACATCATCTGAACTGGAACAGGGGGCTGTAAAATGATTAATTGCAGTGGCAGGGAGGGAGCCAAGCTTGCTCAGTGTTTGGTTTCACTTGCACTCACTGAATTTGACTTCAGGCACAGCAAAGGTCAGGTCAGGTTTGCAGAGTAACCTGGAGCCTGGTGACTGTTCACCTGAGGAAGCAGCTCTGGAAGCAGGTACGGCCCTGGCTTCTGAGGGGTACCTGGGGATGCCCAGCACAGTGTCCCCACATGCCTGTGGAGGAGCTGGATGTGCCAAGGGCCCCAGCACTCCCCACTCCAGATACAGACTCAGCATCCTCAGCTGCCAAAGTCCTTTTTCATTTTCTGTTGTGTACTTTGTAAAGTTGACAAGGCCCAGGCCTAAGAAATCAAAGGACCTGAATTTCATCACTGTTCAGTGTGGTTATTGTGGGTGACTGAGAAGGGGGACTTGGGTGTCCATGGGCTGGGGAGTGGATGGGGGGTTGTGACCCACAGATTTTCATCAACAGAAAAGGTGTTTTTTTATATCGTCAGTATATTCGGCTTCTAAAAGGCAGCTGGTAGTCTACAGGAAATGAGGGAAAAACCCACCTCAGCTTTCTAATTTATGTTCCAGGACAAGATCAACACCAGTAATTAAGTGACCCAGTAATTTTCAGCAATTTCCCCATCTGATGCAGAGATCTCACTGGTCTGAGCTATGTAATACACCCTTCCTCCATCCTTCCTCATCATGTCCTGTGTCATCTCTGTGCAGCCACTGCCAGAGAGCTCATGCCAATGCCAAGAGCAGAAAAACAGTAAAAGCCAAGCAAATCAGTTTCTTAAAACTTATTTTAATATCCATGTCTCATTTGTTGGGTAGAGCCAAAACAGTCTGGCCTGGTTTAAGTTACAAATTCTTCATACACTTTAAGTAAATGAACAGTGTGGCAATAGGGTCTGTTATTGGAAGTGAAACCCATCTTAACAAGGGAAGTGTTGCAGCCAGAATTCTACCAGGGTTCTTCCCTGCTATCAGCCCCAAAAGGCTGTCACTGTCCCCTGGCCCTGGATAGGTGTCGCACAGCAGGAAGAAATGCTTCTGACTAAAATTAATCACACCCACAGAGATGCACACACTGGCTGGCCAAGAAACAATGGGGCCGGGACAGAAAAAACCCTTTTAGAATTCTCCCCGATGTGGACAGATACCAAGTCACCAGTTTCGGCAAATGGGATGAAGCACCAACCCTGACTTCTCCTGACAGAGGCTGAATAAACATGTTGAAGCTGTTTGCTGGACACTTAACTTCTAGCTTAGAGCAGAAGGCATGGAAAGGGCTAAGAAAGAATGGCTGAGGATTTAGAGATGTCTGAAACATTACAGCAGTTTAGACACCACCTTAATGCAGCTGCAAGGGAGTAAATCCAATTAAAAGCCCAAGAGTCACTACAAAAATAATAAGAAAAATCAAAGCAGCAGAGTTCTCCACTTCCCTGGCCTGATGTGTAATTCCAATAGACTGCTCCCATTTCTCAGTTAACAAGTTCCTGATCAGGTTTAAGCACAGTACTTGCAGATGTTGTCTTAAAACAAGGCAGACAAGGGGAAGTTCTGAGTGCATGATGGAGAACAGCACTTGCCAGGAGATGCCACTGGGGTAACAGCTGTGGGTACAATCCTGGAGTTGTCCCATAAAGGATCCCCCAGCCCACAGCAGTCCAGGGACTGGGCTGGGAATTGCACACAGGGTGGTTTGGTTTTTAACCACCATCCTGAATTGCAGTAGTGCAGCGCCCAATTCCCCCCAGGACAAACCCTGCTCCTCAACACTGCATTTTTAAATATTTCTGGCTAAGAACTCCTGCCACATGTTAGGAGCACTCTAACCTGGCTGCCACATGTTCAATTGCTAGGCTTTTTGTGTTTTCAGTTTTCCTTCAATGAGGGAGAGAAAAGGAAGCAGAGTGGGAGGCTCCCATTTCACAACAGGCAGATCCAGCTGAAGGGACAAGACCCCTCTAGGCAGATTACAGGAGGGAGACATTAATTAGCGTGTTTGTTCCTTTCAAGAACATTATCTCATTCCCTGCCGTCTGAAATTGGATGCAGTGATGGCAGCAAGTTTCATGAGTCAGCAAGTTTGAAGAGTGTTAAGGGAGAGAGGAAGCTTTGCTGCCAAATCACCCAACGGAGAGGAGCAGACAAGGAAGGCTTCAGCTTTGGAACGCTCTAACATGAACCAGATCAGTAGAGAGCTGTGTGGGCACAGATCACACCTGTGAGACCTGAGCTGTGCTCCAATCCCCACCCACTCTCTGCCTGCCAGCCAAGATCAGGCTCACAAGTGTGGAGAGCTTGGTATGAGCATGAGGGGCTGGGTCTGCAAAAACAGCAAGCACTTCAACACATTAAAAAGGTGCAACCGTTGTGAGAGTGATGAAGCAGCAGCTGAGATCTTGTGGCAGCCTGAGCTGTGACTCACTGATCAGAGAGTGATACAGGCCTGTTCACCCAGGGCTTCGCCACCCTCTTGAGAAGGTGAATCATTCCTTAGAGGCCACCCCAAAGGAGCAGAAAGCTACACTAGCTGCAGAACGGACACCACCACAAACCTGCTAATACGGGTTTCACTGAGACCAGAAAACTGTTTTCTTCCAAAAAATTGTTATTTTTAAAAAATTGAAATTAATTAGGGGTAAAACACTAACTCTAGTGCCATGAACAGGCAGGATCAACTTTTTTCCCCTCCAAAGGGCAAAGAGTCATATACCATCCCCAGCTGAACCTTGGTGCTTCGAGCTTTTCAGGAGATGTTACCTAAACTTTATTAAAAGAAAAAGAACAATGTTTAAATATCAACACTGGACTAGCCCAGTCTTTTTTCCAAAGTCCACATTCTTCATATGAAGCACACACGGCATCCTGGATTCCCCAAGGCTGCATGTTCTTAAGTTCACAGTACATGGAACCATGTCCTTTTGTATTTTTTCTTGAGTTTCCCCTCCTTGCTCAAGAGCAGCCACCCTTTTGTGGTCACTGACTGGATAAACCTCAAGCCATCTCCTGTCCACATGGCTTGGCCTAGATGCTGAAGGCTTTCTTGATGGGAGTTGATGTCATGCTCTACGGATGGAAAAAAGCAAGAGAAAAAAGCACCTGGTACAGGTTTCTTGAGACCCTTGTGGATTCCTCTGTTCCAAAGGTGTTTCTGAAAGTTTTTTTGCCGGTTTCTCAAGCAGTTTTTGGCCTATTACTCTGTCTCAGTTTGAAGAGCTGTTAGTGGATGATCCAGAGGTTGATGCAATTGCAGCTCCAGCTGGGCTGCTTGTGGATACAGATTTGCGGATGTGAGGAAGCAAGTAGGGGTCACAGGCCAGCTGCTGGACATCTATCCGATCCTCCTTTCGGTAGGCCAGACACCGCCTGATGAACGCCTGCAGCGCCCCAAAGCCAAAGCAAGAATCAGTTTTTTATAACAGAAACAGGAAGCTTTTGACCCTGGGAGCAGGGCCAAAATGACAACCCCAGTGTCGAAATTTCTTCCCTAGACACAGCCCAGCTCTTGCACTAAAGCTCAGCAGGAGAAGCACGGGCAGAGGCACCCAGTGTTCAGTGCTCAGCCTGACAGCTGCAGTAATCACGGAATCACAGAATGGTTTGGGTTGGAAGGACCTTAAAGCTCATGTTATTCAAACCTCCCTGCCATGAGTAGGGACACCTTTCACTAGACCAGGTTGCACAGAACTCCATCCAGCCTGGCCTTGAACACCTTCAAGGATGGGACATGCAAAGCCACTGATCACTGTGCGATAGGTACGCACTGAACACAGGACTCCTGCTGGTTTTATGGAAATCAGGAGGCTGTAACTGCCTGTGCTGCCTGACCCTCAAGCAGATTTACCTTTGCTTCCGGTGTGACTACTGGCTTTGGAGGAAACTGCACCTCAGTAGCTTTCAGGATTGTGTTCTCCTGCAAAATATCCTGTTGTGACTGGTTGTGACCGAAGGGCTACCAAAAGAAAGAAAAAAGTTGTTAAAGGTTGGTGACAGGCATAAAAAACTCGTAGCTCTACTGTTTATCATCACCTGACAGCAGCATTTTTCCAGGCAAGCAGCCCACAACCGCTGGGAAGGTGCTGTAGATACCAGAGGACCATGATGCACTGCTCCCACACTCAACTGAACAAAAGGGATCAAGTTGGAACATGTCTGGCTTGGCCAGTATGGACCTCCACCTGCTTCCAGACCTTGTGGGTTTGTTACAGCATTTGTCATCCATCTGAGCTGGCAGAGATTCACCCACTTGTCTCTGCTAGGCTGGTTCCATGTGTCTGACTGACAGCACTGAGCAGCACACGTGTCAGCCCTGCCTTTCACAACACTTGGTTACCAGAGACTCCCGAAAACTAGAGCCCATGGAATCCTTTCCCTTCTCCATCCTATCTCTCCTGTTGTCATAAAGCAAACTAGCTTTTCTCATGACAAACCACCTTTTCCTGATCCATGCTCTTCCCTTCCAAAAGCCATCCTAAAAACTTCTAAAGTGGGTCTTTGTACCTACATTTTTTCTCCCCTAAGCACTTGCAGCCATCAAGACCAACCAAGATGCAGGGCATTGGAAGTGTCACAGACAAGACCAGACCAAAAATCTCAGACCATGAATGACACATCTGTCCTGCCCAAAACAGCCTGTGGGAACATGCCCAGTGGAAAGAGATGTTCTGCAGAATGTCTTTTCTGAAGGATATGCTAAAGGTAGAGCACAACACAGTCTAGTCTACGCTCCTCACTTCCATTAACATGGACTTTGCCCTGGAACTGATGGCAAAGAGATAAAGAAGTACATTCTACGTCTGTGGAAAAGGAAGCAGAAGCTTCAGTTGCCTCCCAAAAGATTTGGGAAACACCACTTAGAAAATGAATTAAACGCCTTACCTTTCTGCCATATAGACACTGATAGAAGATGACTCCCACTGACCAGACATCAACTTTATTTGAAATCTTTGGAGGTTCTTTCCCAACCACAAAACATTCTGGTGGCAAATACCTGATTAGAAGAAAGTGTTAAGAAGTTATAAGCAGCTGCTTCAAGTATTTTTCATGATTTCTTTTAGAAAAGAAAATTCTATGATCAGATACTGGCTTGGGACTCAAGGGTCCCATTTCATTCCTGTGCATCTCTTGGCCAAGATCACCAATGCCTACTCCTTCTGGGAACAGTGATTCCAAGGACTCTCCAGACACTTGTATTCTGAGCTAGTCAGCAGTCAGTTTCTTTTCACCAGAGCATGCAAAACAAGCCCATTTCTTTCATCTTCAGAACTGGTACTTGCTGTTGAAAGGGCTTGGCCAACAATTCCACAATGAAAGCACACAGCCAAAATACATATTTTTAGAAATACAACCCCAGATGACATGTTCAGTTAAAGACACTCGGCTTCACTCAGGGTACAGCTAGTTTCATTTCCAGGAACAAAACAAAGCTGTACAACACAGAATGGCCCAACAAATGTTCTGTTGCCCATTGTGACAGTTTGCAGCTTCAGTGACATCTAGGAGTTACACTCTGTGGCACTCACCAAGGGTCCGCTCTCAGCCAAGGGTGATACAGTGACACTTGGCACAGAAGATAAAAAATTGCTGAAAACACAACATTCAACTCAAGCTCTGGCTACAGACAACAATGTGAGATTTACATCTTTTTCAAGAGCTAACTACGGATATCTTCACTTTTTCATTTCAGAGGAATACTCTTTTCATCTCCCTGATGCACCTGAATTTCCAAACAGGTACAGTATTTCCCTCATTCTTGTTTAAGATGTGAGACAGAGTCACTCTGGACTGCGAAAGAGCAGCCAAGCCCCACTCCAGAGCTCACTGTCTCAGCAGCATATGCAGCTTTTCACCAGCCTTTTGAATATGAGCTGGTTTTCAAACACTCACCTATTGAATAGTGAAAAGCTGCCAACCTCAAAAGGAGCTGTGTGACAACAAGAACAGTTTCCAGAGTCTCAAACCTCTAGTGTCAAGCTGTCACAGCCAATGGCAGCACACACAGAGCTGACATACTTCCAAAGCTGTTTATAAACTGTTCTTGATCTGAACTTGCAAATGCCCCAAGCATCGCTTACCAGTAAGTACCAGCCCCCTGGGATGTCAGTTCCATGCCATCAACTGAGTTGTAGCTGTCATCATCCATGATTTTGGAAAGTCCAAAATCTGTGATTTTTATCTCTCCACATGCAGTACCATTGACTAGAAGAATGTTACCTAGACAGAGGAAGGAAACAGCCCTTAGGATACACATTTAGCAAGAATAAAATTGCATTGAGCTCTGCACTGCACAAGGACAAGGGACCTAGAGTGAGCTGCACCAGGTGTTTTAACTCTCAAAACCCCGAACTTCAGAGACAACGTGGGGACCACCAAGTGCTAGAGCTGATCTGCCCATCTTGAATGACCTAGTGACCTCATATATGCTTGGAGCCTCCATATCCTGAGCCCTGTTAGCCAAATGAGCTTCAAGCCCAGGCTGTTTTGACCCCTCCCACAGGTCCCGTTGGAAGGGCAGGTCAAAAAGGAGGATTAAGGAGAGAAGTGCACATACACAGTTATGACTCATTCTGCCCAGAAGTTCAGACTTGCCCTGTCTTCTCAACATGCCAGAAACTCTCTTCTTCCTGACAGTGCTCCCCAGTGACTTTCTAAGCTCAAAAAGGACAATTACTGCTTAGGCAAGAGTCCTTCATAAACTCATCAAGAAGTCAGATCATCACTGTTTTTCTCCAAGCCTACAATGAAGTAGTAGAACTGTGTGTGATGGCAGGGGATGAATCACAGCTCTAGGCAGCTGCAGACAGAGCTCAGACAACTTGGGAACAGCCAGGGAGGAAACAGGGTCACTACAACCAGTGCAACAGCACCACCTCCTGTACACATTCCTCATGCTGATGCAACAAACCACATCACAAACCAGTTACACAATGCTGATGAAGCGCCACCAGCACAGGGAGACAAGCCAGGGATAACTGCCCAAAGAGATGGATGAATTTACTGGACTAGGAAAAAAGCTATGTAGCCAATATTCATCATCCCAAAACAGAGCATTTCCATTTTCCCCCTTGTGGCTCTGCCCCAGTGGTAGAAGGAATATACAACACCATTTGGGGAGGATCTTCTCCATGGTAGATGTAACTGAATTAACTCAAAGCAGTCTGACTGAGTCCTCAGCTTTGGGAGCTAACACACAATATGAAAAAATGAACATTTCAAAATTAGCTTCTCCCATCAAATTTTCAGCGAGATGATTACAGAAAGAATAAGCCAGAAGAATGGGAACATGAAGCACACACCAGTAATTGTGGGAACCTTTATGAAGTAATTACAGCAGCTCTCAACAGTAGAATACAAGCAGGACATTAAGAAAACAAACACAGGCACTTGGTGGTTCAAGGTCTCATTATTGAATATGCTACACCTCCTTGTTTTATGTTGCAATTCTGGGAGATGACACCATTTACACATTTTCCAAATGTTCTGTGCATTTTATGATTTTTTCTTGTTGCAAGTTAGCTTTCCCAGACAGCCCTGTCTTCTTTTTGGTGTCTGACCAAAGGAAACTTCCTTGTAACGTGTAACCCATTACATTTCCTTCGCATCCTTAAGCACGTCAGCATAGCATACCTGGTTTAAGGTCATAGTGTATGATGGGAGGTTTGATTTCATTTAAGTATTTTAAAGCATTCACAATCTGCATGATAATGGATCGTGCCTCTTTCTCCGACATTAGCTTGTGCTGTTTCAGGTAGAAGTCCAGATCATTCCCCTCACAGTATTCTAACACTGTACAAAACCTGAAAGAAAACCAGGAGTTGTTGCAATTAAGGCACTGATAGAAACTAGAACACTTTGTTACTGTTCGTCTGCCACTCACCTATTTGGCCAATATATTAAATTAAGAGTCCTTCAGCCTATTAATCCCTTTCTAAAAGCTACCAGGAGCACAGGCCTCAATGCTGAACAGTACAGAGGTCAGAGATCCCACATTAAAGACCCAAAGGCTGAAAGCTGTATCAGCTGTGGCATCTGCCCAGGGCCAAGAGCAGGATTTACCAGTAAAGCATCACATCTGACAGCACACTGGTTTGTGAGCTGGAGTCTCTAAAAAATCAGTGTATGCTGGAAGTATGCCTCTGTTATCTCTGCAGTAAAGTCTAACATTGGTATGGACACCTTCTGGACTCTCCTGGAAAGTTTGGAATACTTTGCCTTTAGTGAATAGGTCAAACCACTGGAAAGGACAGAGCAACACAACTTACGAGTCAGTATCCAGTGAGAAGTAGTCGTATAGCTTAACTATTCGAGGGTGATCCAGTTCTTTGTGAATTCTGTACTCTCTACATGCATGTCTGAAAACAGTAAAGTCTAAGCATTAGTCATACAAGTGACTTAATTCTAATTTCTCCAGATAGTGAATCCAGACATACCACACAGCACCCAGTTTCAATCAAACCCATGCATGTTTCTCAGACAGCTTCAGGAAAATCAAGTGAAGGAGGAACTGCACAGAACAGCTCTTGGGAACCACAGAACCCAAGTGCAGCTTCAACCCTGGCAATGTTACAAAATAACTCATCTTGATTAAAGGTACTGCTTGCCAGAGTAGAATAACCTCATAAATCCTTAAGAGATCCAAGATAGCTGAATACAAAAATCAGCAAGTTCTAGAAGAATTCCATGATGCTTAACAGCCTAATTTCCAGGCTTCAAACTCAGCTTAGTTTGTCCCAGTGACTTGTTGGGGAATTAAGAACATAGCTTTATCTTGGAAGTCCTGTGGAGAAGGCTTGGCAGTCACTCTGCAGAGTTATCTAACCCATGGCATTAGGGAGCAAGAGTTACCAACAGCAAAAGGCTTCCAGTAAAGAATTTCTTCCTAATATTTAATTTAACCCCGCTCTCTGTCAGGTTGAAGCCATTCCTCCCTTGTCCTGTCACTCCAGGCCCTTGTAAATAGTCTCTTTTCATCTTTCTTGCAGGCTCCCTTCAGGTAGTGGAAAGCCACAATTAGAACTACTTATTCTAGGAAACAAAGGGAAGGGGGAGGCTTCCATGGAGCAAAACAAAGGTGTGTACCTGAAAGATGGGCAGGAAAAACCATTTCCCATGGAACTGCTTGAACATTTCAGAAAGAAGCCACTTCAGCACTTTCCTCACTGATGCTTTAAAATGTGGAGTCACAGGGCTTATACAAAACTCAGTGTGTGTATGCACACATTTAAACATTTCTGATCTGACCAGAACTTTTGCAAGTAGCTACAGGGACAGAAAGTGGCTTTTGAAATGTGGCAAATACAGGAAAAAATTGGCAGCCTGCTACCAGACACTGGATAACCAAATGCAGGAGGGATTGGGAAACATGTCTGGCTGCTTTACAAACTCACTTACTTGTGATAGTTTTCTTTCTTCTCATCCCTCCAGTTTTTATTTAACTGGTGTATTTTCACAGCTACATATCTCTGTTCTGTTAAATCAAATGCCTGCAGAGAGAAGAGCTGAAAATCAGTAGGAACCACAGGCTCAAGTTAATACTGCAAAAGCAGACAAGGTCTAACAAACCAATATCCCCACCCAGGAAATCAGCATTAAAACACAGTGAGGGAAAAGCAAACTCACATTTTGATGTAATAAGTTGCACTAATGAATTCAAGCAACTATGAAAACAATTGAGTATTCTGTGCTTTGATCTGACCTTCCCCATGGAATCTAACTCATGCTGAATTGATTTTGGCACTATACTACCAGAGTTACAAAGGGACCAGGAAGACCAAATTACCAAAATATCGACAGTTTTTATACTGAGAAAGACACTGCTATTATTCCCCCAAGTCCAAAATTAATTTTGGATTAATAAAAAACAACCACCAAAATACAGAAGATTTTTCAATGCTTTGTTTCACACTGGTAGCTCAGCTCTCCAACTGAGAGCATAATGTTTCAGCACATATAAAAGCTGGAGATTTCAATGGCAGAGCTGTGTGATCTTGTGCTTTATCCTTCCCTCCACTTTTTTATTATTTAAACAGCCCTTAAATAATCAACCTCTGAAATTGCACTCACAGAGCAATGCAGGAATCTTCTACCTTGCCTAAGAGCAGCAACAATTATATGATTTCCAGGCCAGGACAAAATGCTGTGGTAAGCAAACAGGCATAATGTGTGTTCATCTCAAAAGCTGTCTACTTAATTCTTAAAGCTTAATAAATTGGCCAAGACCCTGGAGAAGAAGGGGTAAGCATTTTGTTGTTTCAGTAAGTTACAACTCTTAAGAGCGGGCAGGTAGGAAACATTCATACCATCTTGCTTTCATCTGTGGAGCCAAAACTTTTTGCTTAGTCAGCAAAGCAGCTCAAAGTACTTACACAAAGCTCACACTCTTTTTTCCCCCCATGTGAGCACTCTAGTCCCCTTAGTTTAGGTTCCTATTGTTGTGCTGCATCAAAATAATGAATCACCATTGTGGGAAACACTAAAAGCAAAAAGGATCTTTAGGAGCTGAAAAAGCAGGCCTCAAATAGAAAAAGCTGAGATTTCAGAATTTGCAGCAACTGAGAAAAGTTTAGAACTAGAAAAGATACAGTAGTATAGCGAACAAGAACATGGAATACAAAGGCTGAGTTTTTAGGTTTGGCTTGAATAAATCATAACACTGCAGAAAATATATGCCTGACAAGATAGTAGAAGGTCTTAAGGTTAATAAGGGTATTGTATATTGTTAATAGAAAAGCACACAAACGACTATTGTTTGAAACAGGTGTACATGTGCTATAATTGATTGGTTAAAACAACTGTAAGTTTTAGTAATATCCTATTGGCTGAAAAGTTCTTAAGATGCTCTGTAACATAGAAATTTGCGGCTACTGTGGGCTGCTGCTGGCTGCTACATGGGTGCTGTGAGCTGCTGCTTTTGCCTTTACTCCTGTGATGAGACTGATGCTTCATTAAAGAGAACAGCTACCACAGCAGTCTCGTCCCGCTCCTGCCTGCGCCGTCACACACCATGACGCTTCCAATATTTGCACTGGCACAATTATTTCCATTCTAGCCAATTTCAACATGAATTCCAAACTTCTGAGTACAAATGGGGAATATTGAGAACTGGAACAGCTCTAGGTGTAACAGTCAAATAGGAAGCACCAAAGTATCCCAGGTTTGGCTGTTAAGAGTACTGACACACCAGGAATCCCCAGCTCTAAGGAATTCCCAAACTACACACACACACACACACACACAGAGCCTCCAGTCTGCTATTTCAGAGGGTAAAATGAAGGCACAAGAAACAAAGCCTTATACCCCCCAGAAAGTACACGCTTTGCTGTTATTATTGGAGCTATCTTCTCTTATTTACAGAGATGTTCAGATTTACTGTGCCATCTCAGTAAGGCTTAGCCACTGCAGGTATTTGTGCATAGCATTTGAAGAAACAAATGGTTTGCTTCTCTGTCCTAACAAAAACTGAAGACTTGGTACAACATTTTTTGACACATATTTGAAGGAAATCTGATCCGAGGACAAGGCCAGCACCCGAAAATCTCAACTCTGATGTCCAGTTCAAGTCAGATGCACCACGAGCTTTGTCCTCCCTTCTTCCCTCCATAACTCAGATAGCATTGAGAAAACAAGTGTAAAAACTCTGCTTCCTGCAGATCCAGATTACACCAGATTGCCACTTCCAAGTTACCTTATATACTTCACTGAAGCCACCTCTACCCAGAAGATGTAGCAACAAATATCTATCATTTAGCGTTGGATGGTCTTTAAATCTGGTGAGAAAGACAGTTTAAGAAGACAGAAATAATGACATCCTCTGCACAATAAATTACAGCTACCGCACAGCTAAGAATCATTTTCACTTTCAGACAGAGAAATATAATCGTGTTAATGACTGACAAATTTTATACTATTTGATCACTCTGCACCAATGAAAGACTATTTAATGGTACCTTGATGCACTTGGAAGCCTTTGTCTTAAGTGAACTTCAAGCTATAACTGTACCACCCACAATCAAGTGACTATTGAGTTGTAACATCAATTTAAAAAGGATTAAGTATTCCCCATTATGAAAAGACTGTTTCTCGTTATGAAGAGAACAAGTAAAAAATTACTTTAAGTTCTTATCCCTGAATCCCATGTGCTTACTGTGAATTATCTTCATTGTGTATCCTTTTCAATTCCCTGATGTGCAGATTTCTAACCCTCTCTAGCCGTTCCAGCTCTGCCTGGATCTCTGCTTCTTCCTAAACAAGGAAAAACCAAAAAGAAAACACAACACTCTGTAAGGTACTGCAGGTAGTGCTTCCACTTGATTTACAGAAACACAAATGTAACTCCTCTTCTGAAGAGGTTATTGGCATAAAACTGGGACTGCTTGTCTGGGAGATCAGAGAGATGGTCAATTTGCAGTCATGTGGCAAGTAACAGGAATGAAAACTGACTGGGCAATTCTGTTCACACCTACACAGACAGGAGGAGACATAGCTTTACACGTCCTTGTTTATAATATTTTCTGTAATTAAGAAGCCTAGTTGATGTGGTCCTGCTTGTTCCCTGAATAAGTGCTATGCAGCTGTTTTTGAAGGAATTTCAGTTCTGGTGGGACAAGAGAAAGAAGACAGCCCTCAGCAGTAAGAGCAGGGATGTCATGATGCGTGGGATAGGGCAGCATCTGGACATGATGGAAGTGTGAGAGAATGACATTACGTTTTACTAGTGGCAACTGCTCAAGCAGGTCAGAGTGTTCCTCAATGCCATGTGGAAGTTCTGACATAGCGTTTGTCTAGCTGGAAATTCTGATGCCCTCAAAAACAACATGAGAACTCACATCACTGTGGCCAGGGCTACAAACCTCAATTCAAATGTGCTCCCTGAGCAGTGCACTTTGTGTATGTAACTCAGGGGACACCGTTACCCATCTGTCTTGTGACTCTGCTCCCTCCCTTTCCAACTGGTTCTATTTTTAGACATAAAGA
Source organism: Phylloscopus whistleri (assembly GCA_017589585.1). Classification (NCBI taxonomy): domain Eukaryota; kingdom Metazoa; phylum Chordata; class Aves; order Passeriformes; family Phylloscopidae; genus Phylloscopus; species Phylloscopus whistleri. The sequence goes on from JADMLD010000929.1 coordinate 78,724, forward strand.
ATGAGCCAGTTTCCAAAAGTGGAGAAGGATAAGCACAGCTTCAGACAATGCCACAATCCCAACACGTTACTTCATTTTCCATTAAGGTCCATTTCCTCCATCCCAGGGTGGCAATGTAACATGCCAGGATAGATGGACCTGCAGTTAATCCCCTGGACCAATGTGGGACTGTAGATGCCTGCAGCATTCTCCTGCCCGTATCACTTCTCTTTGTTCAAAAGTCAATAAAGCATAATGGGCAGACTGCCAGCAGATTCTGTGTGCAGTAACTTTCCCTTCCACAGAAAATAACAAGGAGTACAGATGCATTAATGGGGCCTTGCATTCAGGTTGTGTATCAAGGTTACAGGAAAAAAACTAAATGCAGAGCTTGAGCACCACCTGAGAAAGGAAGGGGCACTCCAGCAAGACATTTGCTGCTTCTTTGGTTCATTTCCAAAAGAAAACTCCTTGGCCTTAGCAGAGATCACACCTAATGAGGAAATGGCAGAAGGCATCTATTTTTTTTCCCAGTATTTCATCTGTTGAAGTGTCCTAGAAAACTTATTTATGGGTCACTGCAATCGCTTTCAAGGTAATCAACAGCTTATCTAAATATAACCTCACTTGCAGGTACAGTTCCTACTGAGGCCAAGGCATTTGAGAACAAACTTGCATTGCAGCTGTCTGAACAGGACTGGTGTGCAACAGCCCAAGAGATTTTACTGGACTAATGTTGGTTACTCAACATTGCAGAGAATTGGAGAAGTCAATGACTGTTGCACTTTTTGTTGTGTTGTTATAATTTTCTTCCCTTGGTCCATTCCTTACTGTTCCCCCATATTATACACATTCAGAATCCAGCACCAGGCAGGTCACAGTGACAGAAGATGGATAAAAAAAGTAGAACTCTGCATGAAATCCTAACTGTAAAGACACACAAATCTATTTATTGAAGCGAAGAACATCTTCTGTGAATACCACAGCCCTGAAAAAAATTATTACAAAATCCTGGCTATCCCTTTCAAGTCCAAAACCCTCTTGAATATCAAATGAATAGTGACCTCTACAGAGAAATGCTTTTCACAGAATACTGCACAAAATGCCTTTGCTGCAACTAGTTCTTACCTTTTTAAGATGACCTAGTCGGAGTTTGAAGATTTCCTCCTGTTCATGGTATTCTGCTAATGTTAACCTGAATAAAAAAGAAAGACTCAACACATTAGGTTTCCAAACATGAAAAAGTGAACTATCTGCAGAACGCACACTGCCAGTGAAAGTAACAACTCCACAGAGTACATCAACAGCCAGCATAAAAATTTTCAGATAAACTCTGCAACCTATCTTTTTTAATAATCAGTCTAAAGGAGAACAAAACCTTAAACCTCAACAATATCCATTAATTTCAAAGTCCCTAATAATACCTATCTAGGCTACTGACTGACTTTTAACGAAGACAGCTAAACCATAATCTAAATATAGAAAAGTGAAGCCCAAATATTCCACATCTTATTTTTCCCGTGTCAAGTTTGCTTTACTGAGTAATTTTCAATTTTTTCTTTGTAATAAAAGCTGGATAATTCAACCCAGCTATTCACTCTGAGACTAGAAGCACACCTGACCACATGGCCACTGCAAATGGAACAACGGCCTGGGATTCAGAACTTTTTCCAGTTTCAGGTTCTGCCAAGTGGCTTCCAGGGAAACCCTGGGAAATTTACTTTATCATATTTTTGACCTCATGTGTAGTTAGGAGAAGCAATGGGATAAAGGGAATAATCCCTATTTTATTAATAGTAAATGATGTGCAACGTTTCTGCTCTAGGTGGTTGGTCAAAAGAAGTTTCATAATGTTTTCGGCATCTTCTGCACGCCAAGCGTGCCACGTAGGACAAAAGCACAGCCTTACACTAGAACTGTGACAGAGCCCATCACTAGTGAAATGCAATGACACGCTGAGATCTTTAGGATTAGAAAAATGAATCACTATATTAACTGTATATTACCTAGGAATTTGGTTAAAGTGTCACATGTGAACATACAGCTATGACGCTCTTATCAACTACATCTGTTCACTCTGTAAACAAGACCTGCATGTGACAGCATACAAATATCTTTTTTTAAACCTAAATTGAGTTCAAAGTATATCCCAGGAGGATTTCTCCAACAGCAGTTATGCTCTACACAGTACTTTACACAAGGTTAGTGCAGGAGGCCTCTAGAGCATCAACACCTCAACTTCTTTCACAAGGCGGGGGCCGAGTCCTGTGTCTGTGCAGGGAGACCTTACTCAGTAAATTGAGAGGAGAGAGCATTCAGCTCATAAAGTGCTCATCTTGAAATGTCCCAACTTCTCTCTGTTGATAATGCAGAGAGTCCAGGTACTTGAAACAAGGCCTAAAGCAGTTGTTACCTGATAAATTTAATGGAAAACTCATAAGCCAAGCTCCCTATGAAAGAATCTCGAGCAGAAGGAACTGCTTATTACAAACCAAAGATGCATATAAAACAAAGCCAGTATCAAAAATGGTCACATATTGTCGCATTTCATATAAAACTGCTGAGGGCCCTGAGTGGGACTTGATGATCCTTAGGAGTCCCCTTCAACTCAGGACATTATGTGATTTTATGATTCAAATTCACACACATAGCCTGAATTTTAATTAGATTCAGATAATCTAAAAGGCCATCCCAAGAGTTTAGGTCTTTGTGATTCTGTGATTGTTTGGTTGCTGTTGCTGTGTAAGGAATAAAGAGAAAATTGAATAAACCAGCCACAAGGTTTGCACAGGTGTTTGTGCACAAACAGCAAACACCATCAGTCTACTCATTAGGGCAGAGCACCTAATGTAACCAGCACCACCAGGCTAACACTGCCCAAAATAGCTGTCTGTCACAGCAACTATCACAAAAATCAAGGGGGCTCTGAGACAAACACCACCCTGTTTCACAGAAACATGGTGGAAACACCCTACCTACCTCTAGTGCAGCTGAAGGCTGGCCAAGGTTCCCTAATGAATCTCAATCAGCCCCAGTGGATTAATCTTCCTGAATGAAAACTCTTTTCTCGTTCACAGGCTAGAAAATTCATTTTGGGAGAGCTTGTGTTTAAATTTGCATCACAGGACCTTCCTCTCCTTTTTAAGACACAGCAACAACCATGAACCAAAGAGAAACCAAAAATCAAAAAGCGATTTGGCTGTCTGCTTCTCAGTCAACTTTTAAAAACATTTGTATTTAAATTGCCTAAAAGTCAGCCTCTGTAAGAATTCCACAACGAGAAGCCTCCCTCCAGAAGTAATAAAATTTTGTTCCTGATACACAATGGTCCAACAAATGCACTTACTGGATAACTAATGATTAAGCAAGTAGACATTCACTCAGTTGCTACAGCTGACTTGCAAAAACCCCAGTGTTTTCTAAATTACAATGCTTGAAATGAACCATATCCATACCCTGGCAAGCACTTTTTATCAAAGCACATGACAAGAAGCTTTTCTAAACCATGAAGATATCATCCTAAAGTATCAGTGAAGAATGATAAACCAGCAAGAAACAGAGAAAAAGACCTGGGAGCCCAAAAGGCTTCCTAGCAGAGCACTGGTAAAGCTGGATTATGCCAAGGCAGGCTCACAGCAGAAGCAGAAGCATCACAGGCATGACCAGGATTCCTAGGGCACATCAGGACCTGTGTTGCCATGTCTCAAAAATAAGCCACACTACAGACTGCTGGAGAAAAAGAATACCACAAAAATGGGGAAAGCTCATCCTACCCTTTGGAATAGAAAGGTTGCCACAGTGAATAGCAATGTTTCAAAATATCCATGTACAGACATTCCATTTTCTTCTCCCAGCTCAAACCTAGCAATACAAAAGGATGACTTTAAAGTTTTATTTAGCTCTTTTCAGGCCCCCTTGGCCAGAACGAGGGGGAGATGTCTCCAACCAACTTAGTTATTTGTAGGAAGCATGCAGTGCTCTCCAACACAACCCACCTGATCTGCAGGTACCTGTACCCAATTTTGGGGGCACCGCGATGGAGCTGAGGGTACCCTGAACATCAGGATTCACCCAATCTTATGCCATCTCTGCTGAGACTGCAAAGGCAGTGGGAACTTTTGCTTCACATGTTCTTTTAAAGATTAAGACCAAGAATGCAAAGGGCTTCTGGAACTTTGAGGTCAAGTCAAGCCCAGGAGATTTAATAATGAAAAACAGAAGTATCAATGAGGGTTATGGTATTAGTCTACAGCAATAAAATGAAATCTATAAAGGAAACTAGGAGCAGGTAAGGCTAAGTCTCTGACTAAATGTATTTCCAACTCACAAAAACTTCTGAAAAAAGAACATTCTGAATTTCTTTTGAGCCCCAGCTTTACTCTAGAAGATTATCAGGTCTCTTAGAGCATCAGTAACTTCGAAAGAGGCAGGGGAAAAAAAAATCTACAAGAAGAGTAGCATTTCCACCATCTCCCTGAGTTGCTTATGTTTGAAGAACTGTTTTGGAGAACAGGCCAATGCTCAATGCACTGTCTCTACAGAGAGCATCTTATTCCTTCAGCATCCCAAATGAATTGTTTCAAAACTCTTAACTAAGAATTCTCCACAGTAAACACACAGAAATCAAGGCCTCTAAATGTGTAAAATTTTGTTTTCCTTAAAAAAAGCACCACGTATACCCTGATACCGAGATCAGTTCTGAACTTACAACACTGAAGTCAGAGCCCACTTTTCAGATCTGACCACAACAGGAAAACTGAAAAAATTACTGGACTCATTAAAAAATTAAGCTCATATGAAGTCTGGACTCAGGAATGATCCTTGTTTCACTTCAATGAAAACTGTTTAGAACTGCAGCCAGATGTTGCTGAATGCCAGGCTAATTCCACAACATTCATTTGTGCATGGAGTGAAGCCTGGAGGCAAGGGTAGGATTCCATTTCTCAGGAGATATTTTGTCCTCTAATCAAAGCATGTGGTTCTGCCACACATGAAGAAGGCCGTAGAACCTACGTTTCATTTTCTGCTCCGTTGGTCTTGTTCTTGCGCTGCTTTTGCTCGGTGCTTGCTGGAGGGGTCTGGCCCATCGCCGGTGGCTTCCGCTTTGCTAACATTTTTCGTTGTCTTTCTATTTCTTCCCGCTGGGAATTTATCCTTTCCTGTTGCCTGAAAAGCAGAGAGGAGAAAAAAAACCAACACAGATAACTAAGGGTGTGCACTTGGTTGTCTTCAGCATCTATTCCTACCAGATTGGAGCCATGAATTTCAAATCAGTTGTACTTGTAAGATTTGTAACAAAATATTTTTATACAGAAAAGGGGGATGTGCCAAACATGATGAGTCAGAGTTTTAAAGGTATTTTTACATAAAACAAGATCCCTTTCCTGGCTCACAGAAATCTTTCAGTAAGTGAAAGGTTTAATTAATGCAAAGGACATCCAAAGCAGTTGCTAGCCGCATGGAAACCTAGGATCCATGGCAAGTCACTAACTTTCCACACACTTTTTCCTAGAAGCCTCTTTTTGACATCTCAGATTTTCCTGTTAAAACTATTCCTGAAGTCTGGCACTGTCTGAGAAAGTGTCCTTACACTTCAAAAGTACAGTTAAGATATCCTAAATTCTCTGGAATATAACCAACATCATTCCTGATTTCACTGAGGAACTGTCTCTCCTCCAAGATAAAAAGACTGTCTTGAAACATTTTACAGTGGTAAAAGCACTCTTGAAATTTCAAGCCTAAATGACCTAAGCACTTGCATACCTAATTTCCTTTTAAAAAGGGATTGCAACTGCAGGTATGTATTCCAGAAGTATTTTTCCATGTCCTTAAATCCTTAATCTGTGCCTAACAAGAGCTACACCTCCCTATCAGAGGGAGACTGCAGAGAAGTGATGTGATTTTAAAGGCTCACACATAGCTCTCTAGTGCAATTAATTTGCCAAGTCCTACTTAAAGGTCTAGGCCCGGTGGGAATTGACTGGATATTTCCATTAACATCCTGCATAAAGGGTCTCTGATCTTCATTTCCAGGTTTCTTGCAGCCCCTTTGATCACTGTTACCAGAAGGCAAAACAAGTTAAACAGTATGGATTTTCTCTTTCAAGCGTCTCCACTTTCGACTTAAGAAAAAAACAAAACCAAAACCAAACTAATTAGCCTTCTTTGACTAATATAGGCAAGGATGCAAATTAAATTGACTGACTCATGATGCATGCGAGATTTTGGTCCACCCCTCCATCCCAAGCATTACGCAGCTGGGTGGGTGCACTGAGGATTCCCAACAGGTAACAACAGTTGGCCCACAGGCCAACTTAAACCATTTCATTCCAGTTCAAGTCTCTGGAAGTTTAAGTGGAAAAGGATTCCTCACTTCAGTGTAAAGAAGTTCCCCATTGTCAGGAACTCCTATCTGATCCTTCCATGCATCAGTCACACCATTCTCACATTCTGATGTGCAAGACATAACACACAACTGCTAGGGTCTTTTTCCATTTCTGCCTCTGAAGTTAAAGACAATCCTGTTTGTCCTCACTTGATGAGGTTCTGGAAGGCATAGCCATCTGTCCACTGCTCGGTGAAGGACGCGCCGTGCCGCACTGTGGTGAAGTGGCCCAGCCTCAATCGATCCTGCATGCTCTTATCTCGGCATGCCATCTTCTCCTGCTTTGACTGAAAGCAGAATAAAGCCATGTAAAAATACAAGCCATAAATTACTAGCTAAGGGCTGTGCTGCATTTTAAATCACCACCAATTCTTACCACTTTCTATTTCAGTTCTGCTTATCTGAATCCCAGCTGAATATCATTGATTAAATTACTGCTGGTGCTTCGCACTGGTCTGGCAGGCATTTGTTCACCTCCATTTTGACATTTCAACCTCACTCTTCCCACCTGATGACTGCCTGAGCAACTCATCCATCCTATGATCAGCTGAGATCAGCCTGGCACTAGGATTAAAACTATTCCTTTGTATTAGTAGTTTAGCTAGACTGCAGGCCCAGCTCTGACCAGGCCCTTATTCAGGAGATGAAGAAAGAAAATGGACCTTGAATCACTATTAAGACTAAGATACAGTCATCAGCCAGTTCAGTCATAGTCTTGTACCATGTCCAGAAGTGACACAATCTCAGCTAGGTCACCACTCTGGAGAGGGGAGCCCTGTTCAACCAAGAACAGTCAGCTCTGTAACAAAATCGACTCAAACAGACAGCATGTCCCAGCCAGCACCCGAGTAGTTTTCCCTATCTGGTGCCCACAAACAATAGGTGTAACTGGCCAACAGGTGAAAGAGCAAACAAACTCCTACACTTTTTAACCATCAGGAAAGCTGGAAATCTTTCAGTACTGAACCAGCCTCGATGCTGGTGAACCTGGCACTGCCCCCAGTGTGTTGTTTTCAGTGTTACACAAAGCAATGATCTCCAACTTTGCCACTTGAAACAAGGAAAATCACCTGTTCATGTCTCAGAGCATATTTGCAATTCCAGTGCACGATGGGACACTGCTCCTGCATTGCCAGAGCTGCACAGAGTTGGTTTTCAAGTGTATGGGTTTCCAAATCAAGCAATGCCTGCTGCATTTAGAGCTCTTTCATTTAAGCAAGAGATCACTCTGCCACTGTGCAAAGTGACCACATCTGAACATTCTGAACCACATCAGTCTTTGGATTACATTCCTGTTTGCTGAGAAATAATTCAAGACAGAATTCCAATTATCTTTTATCACTAAAGCAACAGAAGCAGGTTTTTACTGCTAAGAAGATAGAAGTGTTTTCAAGGACATGAACTGTGACTGCAGAGATGTCCCTTGCTCACCTTTTCTATAAGAAGCTTCTTGCTCATTGTTACACATCGATTCAACCGCTCCTTGTACTTCTCCAGCATCTTTTGCTGCTCGTCTATCTGCCGTCTCAAATCACAGTTGGCCTAAAAGTGAACAGAGAACAAATCTTGTGACTTTAAACCACTCAGAAGAGCCAAACTAAGCATTGTTTAGGAAGGAGTTTCTCTAGCTAGCCGTGGGGATCAGATGAAAGTCAGCAAACCAGCAGGATAAGAGAACAGGTTTTGTTTAGCAAAACATCCAAGACAAACTCTTAAGTTTTTAACTCACTCACATCTTAACACCCCTCTAGAACAGGGAAGTTCTGTCATCTTGGTTTACATGTAAGGAACCAAGGTACAAAGAGACTAAAGACAAACAAAAGTATTTTAATTTGTTTTTTTGTTAAACATTTAAGACCTTGCCACAACTACAAAGTCTCAAAATAGCTTAGTCATTGCTGGACTATCCTCCCTCTTTAGCCACAATATTGGCAGAGGAAAAGAATGGGGGAACTCCTTGTATTTTCAGATAAATTATTGTTCGAGTCACTTCCCATCAGTCCTTCTACACAGACTGCTCCCAGTGGCAGCTGCTGCTACACACCACAGCATGCAGCAGGACTGTATGTTCAACCACTTTCATTAACAGAGTTAAATTTAACTACTTTCCTTCCAACTAATAGTCTGGTAAAAACAAAAATAATCATAATTAAAAAAAAAAATAAAAATCTATTTCCTGCTTCATGGATTGTTTCCCACAAGCTCACCTGCTGTGCCCCATGTCTCCAATGTGCTTGACTGAGTTCTTTCAGGTGCTGAGACCAGACACACACTAAGCCTTCCCCCTATTCCCTTTAATGTGCTTTGTAATGCTTTTCAACACTTCGCAAGAGCTGCCTCTCCAGCTGATGAAAGCTAAGTCAATTAGAACTCCTCCATTAAGACAAGATCCTTGATTTTAAGGTATTTATCGTTTACTGAAGAATACTAATGGGTTAAGAGCTTTATTCTTTTGGTTTGGCTGAAAGATGTTCTTATCTCTATACATGTCTCTGATTCTCCTGAATGAGCATTTCAGAACATGGCTTCCCAGGCTACTGAGAGGCTACTGGACATGCTGCCAAACAAAAGGCAGAGTCAGCTCCTCAGGACCTAGAAAAGGGGAGTAACTGGGTGGAGGAAAAAGGGAGTCACTGTCCACGGAAGCGTTCAAAAAACGTGTGGATGTGGCACTTGAGGACATGGTTTTGTGAGAACATGGCGGTGGCGCTACACTGATGGTTGGACTTGGTGATCTTCAAGGTCTTTTCCAACCTTAATGATTCCATGATTCTGTGAATAGATCAAAAGGAGGCCAGCACTGCTGAGGATACAAACAATCGAGCTACAACAACTCTGCACTGCACATCCCCAGACACTGCTTAGGTTCAAGCAGGCCCAAACAGTGTCCACAGGCCAGACAACTATCCTGCTGGTAAGGGATCACTGGATTTGTTTTACCTTGCAAGTGTTGGTTCTACGGCTGGTATATAAGCCCCTGCTCTGCAGCCTAGCTGGCAAAAGCATTCTAAGTACCTTTAAATAGCAGCTTTTAGAAGAGTTGCCCCACTTTAAATACTTACTCTTAATAAGTCGTCTATCCTCCCCTCCTTCTTCTCCAAGTCAGAGTTCTTATTGTTTTCTAGTGCAGATATTTTTTCCATTGTGAGGTCAGACTGCAGGGAAAAATCACCATAAACCATGTTTAAGACAAATGGATAATGTTTCGAATAGTCAGCACTAACATCCCAGTGTAACCCCCTCTGATCTGAACTGCTGGGTCTCAGAAGAACTGATCCCCTGCATCCTGGCATTCAGGGGAAGAACATTCTCCATTATTCATTTTGTTGTTGCATGGTGGGCTCCTCCATGAGCCAGCAGTGAGCCAGCAGCTCTGAAGAGCACAAACTGGTAACTCTCAACAGCCCAAAATATCTTCCGTGTCCTGTGAATTTCACATTTATAGTTGAATTTTGCACAATCTTTAGTGGTCTCTATGCAGGAGAGCTTGTACAGAAAAAAAGCTTAAGAAAAAAAAAACAACCCACATCAAATCCCAGCCCTTAGCTGGAATATCAAATTTATGATCTTTCGTGACACAGGCAACCACTGCAGACAAAGTCAACACCTGCGGGCTCTAAAGTGGTCCTGACAGAAAACAGAGGTATTAATTTTAAAATATTGTAAAAGATTGACAGCAAGAGTATTGGGCACAAGCTTTTGTTTCTGACAAACTGATGTATTAGTACCCACTGGGGACAGGAGCTTTATAGCTCTTGAGTGAAAACTATCTGCAAAGTTTTATGGGGTGCAGAACATCTCAAATACCTTCAATGAAGGAGTGAAGTGGGAGTTATACCCAGGAACAGAAGACACACTATATTCTTTGAATATTTCAGATTCAGCACTCCAGTTAAAGGGTGGAGAAGAAAAGGGGAAGGAGTCATTATGTACATGAACACAGAATCTAAAACAGCCAAGTCGACACAAAGGAAACTCTCCAGGACTGCACACACAGATTTCACACTTGTGGTTAGCAGGCACCTATTCCATTTCTGAGAAGAGATTGCAGAGACTTACCTGTGGAGTTGTTATATAACTGTTCTCCAAATTTCAAGCTTGCCTGGAAGCCAATGCCATAGAGTAAGAGACAAACCTGGCTGACTGTTGCTTCCTGACATATGCTCAGTATGGAAAAGCTCAAACAGAGCTCCTGTCAGCATGGCACATCAAGCAAGATGGGTCTAAATCCCAAGAGACAAAGAGGCAGCCTGGGCAGGCCACCTCACCTCTGACTCAATTTGGTTCATGCTTCCTTGCCTGTAGGAAAAGCTTTGCCATGGGAGGCACCATGCAAGATGTCTGTGGAGAACCTGGTGCAGCTGCTGGCCAAAGAGCAGAAAGTTTCTTTAGTAAGTGACTTCAAGTCACTAAGTTATTTCACTTAGGCAAGTGCACAGACACGCTTGCCCTGTGTCAGATGAAATCAGGATACATACTCTTACATGTGACTTCACCCCAAGTCACCTCGGAGCACTTGGGCCCTAGCACTAACTGAAAATGCTGAGGAAATCACATCATGCTGATTTGCTTTTGGCACTGCCACAAGTGAGTCAAGCTGGGAATCGCTGAAGTTTATCTATTTTTAAACTCTATCAACTCCAAACAGGCTTGGAAGAGAAAAACCAAGAATGTGTATGTGTCTTCATCATGCCACCAAACATCTTCCTAGATTCTTTCCTGCACATATATGATCCACCTAGACCTCTGGGGAATATCATCAAGCTGAACACTGGCAGAAAGCTTGCTCAGATAATGTCTTGCTAAGAACACGGACCTTTGTGGGCACGCTAAGCACAGAAGAAAATAAAACCACCTTGTTTCCCTCCAGGCAGGACCACTGTTTTAAGCAGGGGTGTTGGGACAGCCAAGATTGACATAATCTCGGGCAGGTTCTCGAGCTATGGCATCATTCTCACACACAGACCTCTCCATGCACTATCAGGAAACAGGCATTTTCCCAGACAAGCGTTTTAATAATACAGACAACAAATGCAACCCTGGTGGCACAACAAAGCCCAGACTCGAGCAAGTGAGTACTCCATAGGGGGGATTGCTGTCCTTGGTGAACAGAGAACTTGTACCACCTGAAGGGTTAATGGAGAATGGACGTTCCAAGCAACAAAATCATCTCTGACAGACTGGTGTGAGGAAATGATTGTTAAAAAATTGCTCAAGGGAAAACACACAGAGACCTGAGATGAAAATCCATAGAAGATTAAAAGGAGGCTTGAAGAAGAAATAAACCAGGTGCATTGCAGATAAAGCTGGGCACCCTGATAAGCAAGAGAAGATGACACAGCCAAAAAAAATCTCAGTAATTTAAAAGGTACCAAAAAGATAGTAGTGCAGTCAGAAGAGCTACTCCTCTTCTTGACTCCAGGTCAGCGAAGTTGCTGGGAAGCACTTTCAGGAATACACCACGTTCCATCTTGACAGGACAAACTATTCCATGAGTGGACTCTGCAGAGGTCAAAGAGCTGCCAGCCAGACTGTGGCTATTTGTACTGTAAACAATGTGATGCACCCACGACCCAGCACTTGAACAGACCCAGCGCTGGAACAGAGACATTCACAACTATCACTCAGGTTTCCTTCTCACCTTCACTTCCAGAGTGAGGAAGAACATTGAGGATACAACAGAGCAGAAACAGACAGAGCTGAGGTGTTCCTTTCCCAGGCACAATCACACACAGCTGACAAACTGCCCACAGCACTGACACAGAAAAGCTTCAGCAGCAGATTGGACAAACTCCAGCAGCAGCAACTAAAAACATTCTTTACAGGATGAGGAACAAAGCTCAGAGCAATTAACTTCACTCAGTAGTTACAGATAGAGTTGGGAATACTGGCTCCTCTCACTGGAAACATCATGTCCACTATCAGTGGCACCCTCTAGCACAGCAGAAAATCTGCATCGAGCTTCAACCTCACATCCAAGAGCTCTGTTGTCTAGTGAGCTATACCTGTGACTGTTTGTGCTGGATGGAAATCTGTTTTTGGGAGGTGCAGGAATGCTCAGTGTTCCCTGATCCGGTAGAAGATGGGCTGCCTTGCTGGGCCTGTAAAAGAAAGTTGGGTATTGTTACATGTCCCTCAGCATGACCACCAGTGCTCATGCAGATACATTCATCTCCACACTGGAGCTGCAGCCTGCACCAGACTTTCATGTTCAGATTTAAAGATGCTTTAGAGATTCAGTTCAGTAAAAACACAGGCAGTTCTCTCCAAGAAGCCTGGCCCAACCTGCTGAAGACAAAGCTTTTAAAAGCCTGATACAATTCACAGCAGCTGAGATTAAGCAAGGCCAAACCAAACACTTCTCACAAGAGGACTATAGTTCAATCTTTTGCTTTTCTGCATCTATCAGATTATCCTCTCAGATGACATCATTTTGATCTATGTAAGATTTTGAACTGTTAACTTAAAACTCACACCATTTTATTAAACGAGCAAAGCCTGCGACCTAGAACTCTTCACAAGGGAGATGAACTTACCAGAAGGTGACAGACTGGGGTCAGCAAAAACAAAGCTGCACTCGGGTAGAAAAGCTTCAAATTCCCCATCCCTTAACTAGACACATGCCTTAGGACTCCAATCTTTTCAGAGCTGCTCACCGAGACAAAAGTAAAACAGAGGCCACCTCCCCTCTGTGCCAGCTGCTCATTCTCTAGCCGCTGCTTGGCCAGCATCACCGACATCAGCGTTGGCAGGGCAGAGTGTTCCTCCTGCGGCTCCTTGGCTGCACTGCCGTCTACCCCATACAGCGGCTGCTCCACTCGCCGCTGCAACATAGTCAAAAAACAGACAATGAACTACTTTTCTTTTTTTCTTAATTTAAAAAAGCGCGATTTTCTGGCTCTGCCGAAACTGTTGTCAGTGAAGCAGCAGCTCAGGAATGAGCAGGCAGCATGGTGAGGATCTGATAACTCAAACAGGACTCCTGCAGTGATTGCTCCAATGGCAGATGGCAACAAGGAAATAAAGTTAACAATTGAAAAAAACCCTAACAAATGGATACAAAGGACAGAATTCCTTGTCATTCAACATATCCTCTTCCTTTGTGAATACGCGTGCTTCAGAGTCAGTGCGGCAAAACAGATTGCAGGTCCAAAAATCTACACTGGGATTTTGGTCAATGCATTCACAATTATATTTTTTAATGTTTCTTAAGGACTCCTTTTCAAACTGCCAATTTCACGATACATTGCTATTCTGGTAAACTGAGTCAGAAGTGCTAAATGGCAGCAACCTAACCATGTCTAGGACCCAGACATCAGGGTAATCTCACTTCTGTTAATACAGTTGGGGCCCATCTCCTGCAAGGTAAGCGAAGTACTAATTCATCCCCAAAATCCTTTAAAAGTCTATTACATCTCTTAAGGACCAGCTCCTTTCTCCTGTAGTAGATTAGTTTTCCAACTGTGGTGGAGGAACTGGGTTTAACAACAAGAATCATCTGAGTTACACTGATTATAGCACACAGCATTTCAATGCCCTAGCTTCCAAAGCCACATCATCACTGCTAAAACGTGGCAATCTGGGTAATAATAATCCAAGTCCTTCTAAGCTGTAACTCCAGGACAGGCAAATGGCTCCGAGAAAGCAAACAGTCAGGTCAGGCTTCAGTTTTTCTTAACCTAAACTGCAACCTGTTTTCTGGTTAATTTAAAATTACCTATATCAAGTGTACTTCCTTCCCCAAAAGAATGCTTGTGCCTGAGAGTAGCCTTGCAAGAGCCTCAAGACCTGCAGATCATTCTAATCAAATGAGAAGTGAGACAATTCAAATCAGCCAAGAGATTTGAAGAGAAGTAGTAACATCCTGCGGCCGTTACAATTCCTCTGCAAGTTCTGACTGCAGAAATTTTCCAGTACAGTACAGATTAACTCAGGTCTAGAGGAGGTTTGTATCACGTGAAAGACATTTTAACACTCTGCTTTCTTCCAAGATCACACTGACACCTGTAAAAGGTAAGACACTCGGTGTCCTCCAATTTTCACTCATCTCCCCATTTTTGGGGGGATTAGATCAAGTCATTGACATTCAGTTTGTAAGAAGAGGACAGATCTTGCAAAGGCCCAGAATAGTTTGTTATGAATAAGCAAACATCAGAGGTTTAGCTACAAGAGTAAAGAACAGAAGATAAGCCCCTGTGTAAGGACAGAGACAAACTGGCCTGGCTGAAACTAACTGCAACATCAATATTCACCAGAAACACTGTTCAATTTTTACCTACTCAACACATACAAGTGTAGAAGAAGAAAACCAAAGGAAGAATCCACTTGTCCCATTGTGGGTTATCTAACCTGCTAAAATAAAGAATTGTTCCTAATCCCTCACACATCTGCAACATTCAGAGATGCTATTTCTTCATTAACTACTCTTTAAAGAGATGTATTAGTGAATTGATACATGATGGGATAAAAGTCCATTCAATTAATAAGATGTATTTTAATTTTTAGAAACATCAAAAAGTATCTAGAAGCATATGTGAAGCTCTCCCTTCAAGCAGTATTACAAAGCTTCTGAAGTCTAGCAACACATGGAATTCAGAGCAGTGTTCAGTGTTGGGGTTTAGTTCAGTACATTCAGGAACTATGCAAAGGTCTCTGCAGAATAATAGTCACTAAAGACTTTGCATTTGGCTTTGGGAATACCAACCTTTCCCACAAGGGAAAGGTGACACTCAACAAATGCTGAAAATTCTTTAAGAGGGGCCTGGCCAATGGTCAAAACTAAAGCTCAGGGAACAGAGCCTCTGAATACTGCTTTGCTAGTTGCAACAAAATTTTTTAGCTGCTCTGTCCTAAAATGGTTTAAAAACACTGGTTACTTCTTCACATCCAGACCTTGCAGAAATGCTGCAAGTAAAGTGGAATTACATGCCAAAAACCAGCACTAGCAGTGCATGTACACATGTTTCTCTGCAAGCTTTTGCTTGTAAATGCTCCTTGCAAGTCATGTGCACACAAACACAAGTAAAAGGCCTTAACAAAATAATTGTGGTGGGCACATTGTTCAAAACACCCAAAGGGTTCAGTTAAGACCAGAATATCCCTGGCTAGTGCTGCACAAACACACAACATACTCCCAACTCCATGGAGAAGTTTATGTGCTACAATAGAATACAGGGTAACTAATGGGTCAGTTCCACCCTTATTAAGGACTGGCATCCCTCTGTACTCAGACAAGCATGTTAGAAACATTCATTCTGTACAATTTAAGCTCAGATATTCATATCAGCTATGGATGGACTAGCCACTGTCCCAGGGTCCTAGACATGACTTTGCTCTCAGAACCCAGTTTCAGATTTAAAATGGAGAGCAATCCAAATCACTCACCGAGAGACACTTCCCTGTCCAGAACCTTGTGTTATCTGTCTGAACCACAGCGACCAAGTGCCTGATGCCAGGCTACCTGCTGTGTCCTCAAGAACACTCACCGGTAAGGGGTTGGACAGGGAATGCTGTGGAGAGGATCTGGCGACAGGCGGCACGCTTCTACCGGGACTGGTTCCTGGACCGCTGCCCCCAGCAAACTGGGCACAAAAACAGATTTGATCAGGAATTCCACAGAAGTACTGCATTTAACCAAATTTAACACAGACAGAAGAAACACATTTAACTTAAAAATGAAGCCTTATAGGCTTCAGGGAATAATTTACATAAACTGAACATAAATTAACAGGAAAACCTTAACAGTTCACAGAGTTATCAAAATAGTAGAAGTACCTAAGACAAACACTTGTATATGCATCAAGTGCATTTTTCATTGTAACACATAAAGATATAAACCTGCACACTTGGCCATAGATCAATTATTTACTCTCTAGAATTAGGAAGCCCATTCCCTGTGAAGAGATGAGTCTGATGTGCACCCAGGAGTGGTAGAGAATGTTCATCTCCACTGAAGCTCCTGCACCAGTCATTGTTAAGAGGCAGGACAGGTAAGGAACTGGGGAACTGCTCCAGTTGGTACAGAAACCCCTACAGTGCACCACTCATAAAAAACTTACCGAGGAAAGAAGTAAGCACTAATAAGTTCTTAGTTTCTGACTCCGAGTCACTCCATAAAATAAAGAACAAACTTAAGAGAAAAGCTACAGCTCTGGATTGTGCAGACCTAGAAAAACTTCAGCTATTATGCAGACCAAAAAGAATACTGATTTTTAAAATGTCCATCACTGTTTTGGGGAGGGTTTGGCCCCTATGGTGCCAGCCTCCCATGGGAAGTTTTTCTTTAGAGGAAACCCTGTAAACAACTTCCCACTCCAATCAGCAGGATTGTGCAGGGGGGCTCTTTTGCAACACTGGGCCGTCATCAAAATTGTTTGCAAACCTAGAGATATCCTCAACTGAGATACAGGTTCCAATGGAAATCAACCTCAAACCTATACTTAAGTGAAAAAATGCCCTATCAGCTGTTCAACTAAATGTTAATTTAAAAATCAACTTCCTCATATCCTCTGCCTAATCAGATCTGAGCATATCAGGTTGACATCATGAATCCATAATCCCAATGATGGATCAGTAACATGCCACATCACAAACTTCTATCTACAGATTTTGTAAAAAGCGAATTAAGGCAGATATGTCAATGAAAAGATTCTTACCTCAAAATAATCACTAATTTTATGTCCTCTAGGAGTGCCTTTCCCTAAAAAGAAAAGCAAAGGATTAAAATAGGAGTCGTACTTTTAAGAAGAGAAATTACCATGCCATTCTAAAAACCTGCTCCTACATTTTGACACCCTTCTTCCTGTTCAGTGCAACACTTATCACAACAAAGCTTCTGCACAACAAAAGCCTGGCCTGGGATTACAGCCCTTGTGCTGTTTTTGGGAGGCTCTACAGTTGACAATTCAATTAACTCTCAATTCCAAATATGTCATCATCCAATCAGCATTTGCACTTGCTGAAGTACTTAGAAAACACTAAAGGTCTTGACTGTTGCATAGGTTCTCCAAAATTTCCTTCAAGGTAAGGAGAGAGCAAAAGGTACTTTTACTCCTCTGCCTTCAGATAAATCATTGCATATTAGATCTCTCACAAGGATTCCTGTAAGAGTTTGAGAGATAATTAGCAGTGGCTTAACATCAGCTCATTAAAACCTAGTCCTTTTTTCTTACTATCATATTATCAAAGCAGTTCTGTCAACACAATTCTCATTAATTTCTTGTTGAAGAATGAAAGAAATCAAAATCTGCCCCTCTGCCCATTTGCTTAAAAACCTAACTTGGATTGAACATGCCAGGTTTTCCACAGCACCCAGGACAGCACTGCCTGCTTGGGCACAGCTTGTTCTTGATTTGTCACGGTGAGAACTTGCTCTAACAAGGCAGGCACACATCTTGGGAAGCAAGGAAGAGAGTACAGGCTGTATTCTAAAGTCTGGCTGCTGTGTATGTAGTGACACAGGACCAAAACAACACTTCAGAGCAGCATATGAAGCCTCTGTGCAGCCTGTCCCATTAAAATGCAAGAGTTTGTGCAAATAAGTGAAGTATTTTCCTACCAATAAGGATAACAAGGTTCCCATAAGAGACTACACCATCATGGAGTAGTTTATAACAAGCTGCCTGACACACCCTTGACAAGAGCCACTAGTTTCCTAGGACACTGCCTTTGCACATTTTGCCCGAGTTACCAAGCATGCAGCAATCCTGTGGCAGGGTTGGAGCATGGATTACCTTGACTGGTCTCGTAGGCTTCTGCTTTCCTCTTCCTATTCCGCTGGTCATTCTGCTTTTTCTCGGGAGTCTGTTAAACAATACTTCAAAATTAACGTTACTGCAGTTATTCCAAGATTTAAAGAAAATGCCCAAGCACAATGATCTGTTCCATATCCCCAGTGGCCGTTTCATTTCTCTGGTGCATTTGTTTCTTTTGTTGGCACAACTGCTCTCAAAGAATTGCTACCTTTTCATGGATGGGCTGCGGGAGGGAGAGAATGTCGTTAACAAGGAGGTAAATTTATTTTTTCTATTTTAGCTGCTGCAAGCCAGCCTCTACTGTCCAGTGACCTCACAGGGTTAGCAGAGCAAGCTTAAACATTTATAAAAACCTATGTAAACCCCTTCAAGGTGATCACAGTACTGGTACAAGGGGAATAATGATGTGAGGTTCAAGTACTGACATCCAAATCTGCAGTCCAATAAGCCAATTCACTTTGTCTGCAGGTAATGCTTCTTCTCAAAGTCCACTGCAGATGGCTACAAGAACTATCCCAGGACAGCAGCCTGGACAAAGTTGTTACAGATGCAGCAATTCACCTACACTTCTGTTTGCTCCTCATCTGCTCTTGTTAAAGTCAAGGGTCAGTTGCATGTGCCATTGTTGTGAGCACCAAGAGACCTGACGAACAGCTGATCAGTGGATTTATGCACAATCAATTTATTTATGCACAGACACAACACAGAGCAGAGTTGACAGGCCTGAGAGCTCCAGAAGTGTCACGACTATATGTCTGTACAAGGCTAACAAGCCTAAACATGTGAGAATGGAGGAGACCCTGGCATGGTGCCTTCTCCATCACCAGGGTCACATCTGCGGCCAAACCTGCCAAAGACATTGGGAAGCACTGCTGGAAGCAGCCCACTGAGGTTGCTGGAACGAGATGTTTTGTCGTTCTCATTACCATTGTAATTTTAAAAACATCTCTTATCCCAAATTGCCCCAAATAATTCCCAAGCTGTATGTTCTCCAATCACTGCAGCCACCACTGAACTACAGCTCTGAGGGAGGGAAAGACATGGCCAGAGAGTGTGGTAAACCTAAGTTTCAAGCTCTTTGGAAACCCAAATCTCAAGCACCCTCTTTAAAGATCTCTACCAAAAGACTTATACATACTAAGCACAGAAATCAATCTCCCTCCTTTAGCGGGATATGAATCTAAACCTGGCTGTGTCCCCAGTGCGTGCTGGACATCTACAGCCCCATGCTACCAGCTGGGCACTCACAGACAGAGTGTTGTTTTGGTAAGAGGATGCAGGGGACGTTAAGACAAAGGTGGTTATTGTGTCTGCAAGGTACTTTTTTAGAATGAGGGGACTGAAAACTTCAAAGCTACCTATAGACTTTCTGCTCCAGCCCTTGTATGTGTAAAAGCCAGTGACACTGCCTCCTCAGTGAAGAGCAGCTCCTGAATAGCGTTGGTGTGACTGTAACACCACAGGCTTCATTACAGCCTCCATGGAGCTGTGAGATTATTAATGAGATTCAGTTTAAGTTGTTTTTCCATTCAAGTACTTACATAACAAAAATGACACACAACATTATCTGCTACAAGACTGAAAAAGCAAGGAATGGGAGATTTGAGTACATCAGCTTGGTCAATTTATATTTCTCCACAAAAGTTCATGTAAAAAAACCAATTAGAAGAATGAATACTCAGATTTTCACTATTAACTACACTTACTTTATGGAGTTTAAGATATTGCATTCTCAAAAGCCCCTCATACCAGTACTGCCATATAATAGAGGGAAATATGATCCAAAACTTACCTGGTAACTATGGGGGAAGTTTATAAGAAATGCACAAACAAATCCACTTAAATTTGAGATTTTGGTTTAACATAGAATTTTAGAATAAAAATCCAACTACAATTCATTTTGCTGCTTTAATGAGCATTTTGAAATAGTTAATCCTAAAGAAGTGAGACTAACCAGGGACATAGCATCAATTTTCACCTTCCCACGCTTCCACAGAGCAACCCACAAAATGCTCTGCCTTGTACAGACTTCGGCAAACTTTCGTATTTGATAGATCCGGCAAACTTTTCATTAATGCTATCTGGCTTTTTATGTGTATCCAAAAACGTATTCCAAGGAACTGAAAACAGTTTCCCAAGCTGAGGCTTATGAATGCTGTGTTGGGATTGGGTAAAACCTGCCTGGAACAGTGGGAAGCTTCAAGGAGGAGCTTCACAGAGAGGTCAAAAGCCTGCAGGATCAAGCTAAATACCTCCCTGGTCCCTTTCACTCTCCAACTAAGATGACTCCCACTGACTCTCAAACGATTTCTTCCAGGTTTTGAGATCGATCATGATCACCCTTAACCCGACTACCCTGAGCAGCTGTGCCTGCTTACCTCCAATTCTTTATCACTCAGAGAGCCCACGCTGCACAAGCTCTGGTTGGAAGACTCGCTATTTAATGGACCCTAGTGAAAAGCAAGCAAAAACTGTTAGAAACAACTTCCCTACAAGGCAGACCCATCCTAAGAAACACACAGTCTCTGGGCTAACTATGGTTACAGCAGCACCATGGGTCAAACTTCCAGATGCAGGATGGGGCACTAAGAGGTTTCAGAAACCTTTTGCAGCATGACAGCTGGATTTGTTCAACAATTTTTTTCTCAGGATAATGATCCGGCCTTTGGAATATTTCTGTATCAGTTCATATCCTAACTGGTCTATTTACCCACATCCACAAAACAGCCAAGGTGGTATTTATAGAAGCGTAAGGCTTGAGGAAGAAAACCTGATTTGTTGAGTAGCAAGAGTTCCAAGCTCAGCTCTCCAGGCAAGCATCTGCTTGACCCTGAGCTAAGGATTCAGACACATCTTTATCTGGCAAGCCAGCTACTATTGTTATCAGATGCTGGCTGTATCACTGATTTAAATGTGTCATTTTATGGGGTTTCTTTAACACTAGGAAAGTGAACAAGTGAAACTGGTGTTAACAGCAGTACAGACGCAGTACAACTGGTACCCATAATACAACCTTTCCCACTTGGCTATTTTATGGACCCACGTGTGACCTGCCTGCAGAGCAGCTGCTCCCACCAGGCCAAAGCAGAAACTCAAGAGGCCACAATAGATTTATTAAAATTGTAACCAGGTACCTCAAGAGTCTGCTGCATCTTTGCAGGCTCTGCTGGATACACATCTGCATTTTTACATATCCAAGTAGTTTGAAAATTATTTAAGATCTCTAATAAACTGGTTTTAAAAAGAAAAGGTGAATCATGCAAAGTCACTGTGTTTTATCCTGACACAAAAGTATCCTCCTACACATCTAACTTAAGAAATGGAGACAAATTTGACAAAGATGTAAAAACAAGATTCACAATTAACAATGGAATGTATTAACTGGAAGAATGACATGATAAAGCCAGTTCTCCATTAATAACTTGTGAGCATCTTTTCCCCAAGGTGCATTCTATTTTAGCATTTTTAACGTTGCAGTAACCACTTCCCACCAATCACTCTTTCCTCAAAGCAAAGCCACTTCTCATTATACACTTGAGCAGAAGACTCAAGTGGTGGAGTGGGGAGAAGGCTTAACACACAGAGAAACACAGAGAAACCCCACAGTAGGTAATTTTTGAACAGACCAGTTCTCCCTGCCCTGTTTAAGGGACAAACACCACTATCAAATTGTGACATAATCTAGCTATTACTATCCCAAATTCCCAAGCAAGCATGTGCTGAAAGTAAAAGTTTACCTTCTGTGTTCACTGTGAGTGTTAAATATCAAATTCGTTTCTCCTAAAATGACATACTCAGATGCTTAAACAAAACAAAGAAACCTAACACCTGAATTGCTCAAGAAGCTAAACATTTAGGACTCCCTTAAGAAAAAATTGCAGGTTTACATTCTTTAAGCTATTATCCCCTTCAGGGGATCACACAAATAGCTCAGGACCAGAAAAATATTTCACCTCATCTCTTCAGCAATAATTTCTTTTAAGCAAAGCAACAAGCTCCTCACTACCCAATGTGATGGCTCACAAATGTTATAGGTACAACTCTTGGTTATTCCAGGAATTTACTCCTGGGCCAACAGGACTTAACAGAAGTGCCAGCACTAACCTTAGCTACATCCACGTGAAAATCTCACTGCTAAAAGAATTGTAAAATTTTATGGCAAGTGGCAATAGAAAGTGACCCATGAAAAAAACCTCATTTATAAACTGCACAAATGCTGCCCTCCAAAATTTTTCCATTCTCTCAGGAACTCCAACCCCAACAGCACATCCAAGGCACCAATCAACCTCCAGGTGAGAACCTTGTGAGATACAGGAGCATCTCTCCAAAAGAGCATTTGCTGGTCTCACACTGGGGTTCTGACATGATGAAGATGAAAGTGAAAGTTGTTCCCACATTTGCTTAAATCTCGCTGCCTCCATTTTGCAAATGGATAGCAAATGACAGGAGCAGCTGTTCCAAAAACATCACATTTCAACTTTCCACGAACATTATGACTGAAGGGGAAGACCAGTGGCTTACACAGGATAATTCTTCTGCAAGGCTCCTGTATTCTGGCATCACCTGGAGAATTAACTGATGAGGCCACTTTTAGCTAGAAATGATACTAAGATTTTTTGCAGAAATACAAGTTTCTCTTATCCAGTACAAGAAATCCACTCAGTTTGTACCTGAATGTAAAGTTTTGGGATGCAAACAGCTGGAAAAATGCCTAATACAAAATCCATAATGTTTTTCTTACTTCCAGTATTACAAATAACTGTAGTGACTACACTGAGTGGGAAATTTTTAGCTCTACCAGCTGGAATCCCATTCCTTGCATCAATAAAACAGGAGTTTAATGCTGGTCAGATTCTTGAACAACAACAAAAAAACCTCACCTTTTTTTTCTTTATTTTAAACCTTCCTCTAAAAACCTACACTGATTATGTGGGTAAAATTCAACTCAGTGCAGTAGTAGAAAGAGAAGGAACTGACTTCTTCATTATGAAACTGGAACAGAACAGTTTGTCATTGTCTACAGGTATCCAGCAATTTCACTGTCACATGTATTGATTTGTGAACAAATATATAATTAATTATTTGTAGACATGTTTTGACCCGTGCAATGGATCAAATGCGTGACTTTCCCTTTCCCCGCTTACATTTGAGAGGACCTTCCATTGACACTTTTCCTGCTCTAAAGGATTAGACCTTTACAGACAAGAACTGAACTTGGCAAAGTTGGCAAAAAGTCTTGTTTTGAGGCATTTTGGCTATGGAAACTCAAATTGTTCACTAGAAGGTGCTGTACTCAAAGCAACAAAGATGCAATACCTAGGATGTTTCAGAAACATGACCTTGAGCTCAGCTGCACCTCTTGTCATGTAGAAAGTCATGAGAAAGGAAAATTTTCCTCATTATCCAGATAACAGGAGGCTATGTGTGAAATCAGGTATCAACTGCTTATTGAAATAAGTTTAGGCATGGATGTGAGAAACCATACATCCGAGTTTCTCCCCTCAGCTAACAGTGAGTGAGTGTGTGTAAAAAAAAATGCTTCGAATTTATATTTTATCATTCCTGACTGTTTATATTTAACTCAGCAACTGACTTGGGATAAATGTTCAGTACTTAATTTAGCACACCATTTTTAAGTGGACATGACACAAAAGGAATTAAAGGAATGAACTTTGATAAAAAGTGAATAAGTGAATTTTGATAAAAAACCCGAAGTAAGCTAAGAATATTAACATGAGTATATTGCCAGGGAAGTAGCAATGGGGAATAATAAACATGCAATAGTTTACACAGGAAGGGCTTATGAATTTTATTCCAGAAGTTATATGACTTTTCTAGCATAGACCACTTTGGGATAATACTGCACTCCTCTGCTCTCACTGCCACCCATCCACTGTGCCCTGTCAAGGCAATTGGTGATGCGGCTAAGCAAAAATTCAAAATACGTGGGCCATCTGAAACAAGCTAATAGTTCCTATAGTGTTTACCCAAATTACAAGCACAAGAACAGCACACACTTCCTCCCCCACGAGGAATTTCTCTCCAAGATAAGCTGGCATGCTTTTTTCCCTTGTGATTCACCTATCAACTGCTGCTTCAAAGTCTGTGACCTACCTATGCACAATAAAGCCTCCATATTGAGAACTGGATGCAACAACATCAGGATCTGAAGACTCCTACTCAAGAGGCAAGAATTTAAAATCTGGCCACTCACAGGAGCTGGTTAGTCATTTCTCCCTTTGCCAGAGCCCCTGGCAAGCCCACAGTGAAGCTTCTATGGATGAGACTTCATAAGAAACAACTTATCCGGCTAATAGCTCCCATCAGATCATCTAGAACAACATCAAGCTGACTCAGCCCCCCTTACCATCTCCTGCCTCCCATGACTTGTGCATTTCCACAGCCTCCCCAAGTTCCCAGAAATGATCCATCACTCCACAACTCAAGCAGTCTCCATTTTGTGCTCTCCAATTCCTCGTACTGAAAGGGAGCTCTAGAAATTCCAGCTGCTTAGCCAGAGTCTCCAACATAGGCTTACAGCAACATGCACTGCTAAATTCTCTTGCTGTCTAAATGAAGGAGACATGGAGATAGACATGCTTCATTACCTCAAGCCACGATAACCCTGTTATCAGGTTCTTCTGAATTCTGTAGAAGATCAAGAGATTTCAAAGGCAAAGAGTCAATCCTTAGTTCCACTAAAGGTTAGTGCTGACTCCACACAGGTTTACACTGAATTGAAACTGTCAAATGGTTTTACAGTTACTCTGGTCTAGTACTACCGTGTCAGGTTTAATTAACATACTCTTATCTTATTTCAAGAATCACATAAGTATGAGAATTACAACCTGCTTCTTAATTGGACTTTTAGAAAAGCTTAGTATTACTGCTGATAACGAAATCCCTGAATCACTCAGGTCTTTTTGCCATGAGAAGTTAATCTACTCTCAGATGTTCACAGGTAACCCCCACTCTATCAGATGGCCAAGTAGATTTGCAGTGGGATTTGCTTGGCTTCCATGATGCCTCAAGAGTTCTCTCTGGTTGGAAATGCTGTATTTTCATTTTACTGATGGCAAACTGAACAGAAGGGTCACATGACTCCTACTAACCCTCAGCTCAGGAGCAGAAATAGGACTGAGATCTGACAACTATTTCTGGGCTCTAGCAACCAGACAACACATTTGAAGTAATGCTGCACACAGAAACATCCAAACAATTTTCAAGTATCTGGCATAAAGTCCTGGCACATTCTGCAGCAGCTGCTAAATTCAATCCCAAGTTTTAAAACTCTTATTAACTGCTTCTTCTCATGGCCTATAACCCCTGTTGGGGACCACCACTGTGCAGCACCACTTCCCTCCAAGGAGGACACGATTATCCTCAAACACGAATTCTCAACACGGTAGCTTTGCTGCTAAAACTGTTGCTAAGTACATCAGAGAATTGGAGTTGCTGAAGTGATCAAGATTTCAAAAGTTACAGAGAATAAGTAAAAACCAAACAAATACAAGAAAATACTGTTCTTTATGAACAATTTTTTGGCAGCATATATTTTGCATCATTACCTCAAAGCAGGAGGAAAGGGAGCACTAGCTACCACCAAGACCAACACTTTTTCAATTCTGGCACAGTCAGATGGATCTACAAGATTCCTACAGCCCAGCTACTCTCCGTAGAAGTACTTCAGCCATTTTAATTTAACTGTAAAAACAGCACACAGAGCTTGGTTCAGAGATCTTTTGAAAACCAAACTTGTAGAAGATATATGTGCTGCTGTGAGGTAAACCACCCTGGTTAGGCCTGAGATAGGCTGTGTGCAAATACAGATTTACCCATCACAATTACTTATTCAAATTTTTATCCAGGAAAAGTCTGTGGAAATGACATAAATCCCTTCAAGTAAACCCACCTGATATCTTAAAGGCAGCATCCAAATAGGAAGAATGGAGGTAGAAGATGAGAACAGACTAAATTAAACAATATTATCTAGATATCTAGAGGAACAACTCACATTTTTTCTCCTGGGCCTCCTGACCCAAGGATGTTGTCTAGTCAGGATAATGCCTAATGGGAATGCACTTAGGTTTTCCCAGCAAGTAAATATAAACAGGAGCTAAATAAGCAGGAATAGTATGTGTCAGAGTGTCATGTGTTAATTCAGGAACTTGCTCTGGGAATTTGGGGAAGAATGGCACTTTACCATATGGCAAGGACAGACATCTAAAGCATCTTTTTGAAGCTATCTAGTGACATGGGTGAAGCACAGGAGTATAACAGTTGCCTAGAAACATTCCTTGCTCATAAATTTGATTCAATGAATTAACTCCAAGCTTCTAGTGAAAAACATTCTTCAGCTACTAAGTAAGAAACTTCATCACAGAATTGCAACAGAATTTTGAGGCTTTTGGGGCTGCAAATAACCTTGGTCATTGGGCTGTGCCTTTAGCTACCAAAGGAAGTGACAAGCACAGAGCTGTTTCCAAAACAGTTTAGGATTTTTGTCCTCTACTGTTGTTACTGGAAAGCTCTTCCAGAATCCCACGACTCCGATGGCTAGAAGCTTTTTACTAGTTTCTAGCCTGAAAACTTTCTCAGCTTGCTCTCATTCATATCTTGAAACACCTATAGTTGTTATTTAATAACACAGAGGAACAGTGGGTTTGAAGCTGAAGTTGTACTAAGGTATAAACTACTACTTTCGTTTTATACAGGTCCAAAATATGCACTCTGTTCCTACATATTAAAGAAAGAAGCCATACAGAGCGAGATATACCCAGTGGGAAGAAGGCAGGAAACTCAGTACAACTGCCTGCTGCCTTCACCCAATCACATCTGAGCATCTGAGATGACATTTCTTCCTTTTATGCAATAAACAGCACCAGATACCTTCCATCCCAGGAGGATGGGCCAGGCCCTGTCCCACTAGATGGCACTCAATTAGTCCACAGTTCTCTCCTTAAACATTTCATTGGAGCCAGCTAAAAATCTTAGCTGAATCACACACCATTGTATCACAGCTTTCCCAATATATTCCCTTTAAGACAGTGACCTACCAATGCCAGTGCGGAGCATGACGGACGGAGGCTTGGGGGGGTAGGGAGGGAATTTGAAGCACCAACCTGGGAGGGAATGTAGTAGCTGAAATTAATATTGCAACCAAGATTTGCTGCAACATAGTAGAGTCATGCTAATTTATATCAATGGTTGGCTGATCTATTGCAAATTAGCAAGAATGCAAGAAAATAAATAAATATATTGTTTGCAGTAAGTGTAATGCGTTTTAACAGTTTACTGACTAGTACAAGGTGAAACTGTATAACAACAGGTAAAAATAAAACTCAGTAACAGAACAGCTTTGTTCAAAGTGAGGCTTCCAACAAATGAGGCTTTTTTCCTTGGACTGCTCTAGAAACGAGTTTTCAATATTCACCCCTACAGAAAAGGGCATGTACCTTCTGCTCCAAACATATTGGAAACATAATTAAGATTTACTTTCCTGTATCTCTCAAACGTTATTCCTTTAAAAGGAAGAGTTGCTAACATTCTTAGCGAACGCTGAGTACATTGGCGCTGCTTTAAAGCTATACCAGTGTCTGTGCTTTTAGCTGTTCTACTAAGATGTTTGGGTTTATCTGTACTGGTACAGCGAAGGATTCTAAAGTGATAATATGGGGCAAAAGAGGCATGAAAAAGGTGATAAAGTACATGAAAAGTTGTAATGTTGTACGAAACAAGATCACAGTACAGAAAATGCCATCAAGTTTTATGCAAGAAAAAGAAGTTAATGTTAAAAGTCTTAAGCGTAGGGGAAAAGATAAAAAAATCCCCACGCTCTTACTTCAGCAACCAAAATTGTTACCTCTTAACTTCTAGTGTTAATCTTCCTTACTACACTTTCTTACAGCTGAGCATTTGGCTTCCTCGTGCTCTCTTCCCAGACTCAACTTTGTCTGAGAGGCAGAGCAGAAAGTAAAGTGAGAACACAAACAAAACTCTTTCAAGTTCTGAATCACTTTGTGTTTTTCTGAGAAATGCAGCATCTACAATGTTTTTTTCTCAAAATAATTCTAAGTAGCTTCAGAAAACCATCTAATGATGCGTCGCTTCACCATCTACCTTGATGTTGTTAAAACTCAGTATCTCCCTCAAAAATTAACTCATTATCCCTGATCTAGTTTAAAACTAGTTCTGTCACCATTTCATTGCTCAGAAAGACTGACATTAACAGTAGCAACACCCAGAGAACTCACAGCTTAATGCCAGGACACCAAGCAACCACACAAGGTTGTTACTCAGGTGCCTTGCTTTACATAGCTCCTGACCAAGTGGAAGCTGTACATGAGGATGAAGATGGGATTTTATTGGCAGGTTGTGGATCAGACACAGGAGAGCTGCTCTGCAAACACTTTTTGTGTGTGTTTCGTGTGATGGGGTAGACAATTTTAGCTCCTGCAATCCAAAGAAGAGAAGTCAATGTTTCAGTCTGGTTATGTGTTGTATCCAACACACAATTCTTGAAACTGTATCCCATCAGCAGCCAAATTCAGCTCTCAAAGGTACTCTTGGAGAAAGGAAGAGCCAGATGAGATTCCCACTCCTACAAAGTTGTCATAGTTGTCATGGAGTTTTTTAGGCCTACAAGCTGTCTTAAGATGGAACAACTCCTAAGAACTTAATTAGAGCCCAAAATCTTCTGTATAGCATAGTATCTGCTCACAGAGATCCCATTTTCATTCCCCTCGAACATACTTCACACACATTAGAGGTCAAAACACAACAAGTAATACAGAATTTGTTTGCAAAGCAAAATTATCCATGTAGAAATTTAAAACCCCAACCAAAGCACAAGGCAGGATGGCTAAGCAGTCATACCTGTCACCACAGGTACTCACGCTCACCTTGGCAACCCCAACCCCGGTGAACCTGGCCTCCAGGAGCTCCTGCCTGCGTGGGTCCAGGCTATGCAATTCTTCCATCATTTCTGCTGCTGTGGAAGAATAACACGCAGATTATGCAATGCAAGGAAAGGAGAGAGACATTTAATATTCTGTGCCACTGACGAGACTTAAAAGTGCCTGTTCTGCAGCACAACTGCGTAGAGAGCATTTTCTTGCAAGAGAAATGCAATATTACCGTGTAGTAACATGACTTTGCCACCATATTATAGTATTTAGACCATAATCCTGCTGGAGTTTCCTTTCCTTTCCTCTGTTGTACCAGCCATTTCAAGATCTCTAAATCCAAGAAACCAATTATGTCACATTTTCCCACTGGATGCTTTATTAAAAGGAAAACATGGGACCAGAGTGTTATGACTAAAAGCTTCAGAGCTTTTCATCCGTGCTGCATGACTAGGAGGAAAAAAAAGCAACATTCTTTACCCCATAATTTATTTTTGGCCAATCCTGGAAATACTCGATCTCCACGAACTCCAGATTTCACTGATAACAGCTTTGCTTCTTCCAAGCACAGAGTGGGATTATAAGAAGAAAATAACGCATGATTAAACCTTTTAATTTACAAGGTAAAAGCATCAGATACTTCTAAAATAACAGCAGCTTCTACATCCTGGATGTACCTGGGGTACCTCTTGGCCATCCAACACGATGGATGCCTTATTTGAAGGGTTAAAAACCTACCCAGCATAACCGTGTAAACAGGTTAAAAATCAGGAAATACATAATTCAAATCCTGAACTGAGAAAAAATGGGACAAAATTCACTGTTCATTATAAGTGTGAATCACATCTTCCCAACTGCACCAATCAAGTTCATTTCCAGAAATGTCTGTTCCAGTTTCATTTTCTGGACTAAGGTAGAAAAAAAAAAGGCCAGAAACAGAAGATAAAGATTTGCTGTGTAAAGAGCATATGCGATGAGGAAAGTTCTTGAAGGGCAGCAAGTGCCCTCTAGAACAGGCAGTGCACAATTGTTCCTTTTATGAACTGTCCATTTTGTTCCTGCCGCTTCCTCCAAATGCTGCGGCTCCAAGTCACAGGGGCAAAGTAAATCCATCCGGGGGCATTCTCAACTGCTCTCACAAATCAGTCCCAAGCCTCAAAAACTAATAGGATCCTAAACATGGTTATTAAACAACCATATTTCTGCCACAGGCTCTAAAAGCCCAACAAAGCTCTCAGCTCAGTTTTCAAAACAGGAAATCTGAGCAGCGAGGAAAATGACAGGCCGCAAAAGCCAAGATGTTCAAGTGCTCCCAGGGCTCTCGCCCATCACGGGGCGACCATCCGCAGGGAATCGCATGCCCACACCGCGATGCTCTCTAGGGAAGAGGCTGACAGAAGTTTCCCCCCCGGCGGCTGCCCCAAGACCCGCTGCACCCCTCCAGGCAGGGCTGGCATTCCCTCCTCTCCTCCCAGGAGGGGATTTCCAGCACCCCTCTCCTACACAGTCGGGACGCAGAGGCACCAGCCGCCCAGCGAGCTGCTGCACCGCCTCGGCCTATTCCTCCTTCTCCCCTCCAGCACCGCCTCAACCCTCAGCCCAAGGCTCCGCAGGCCGTGCCCACCCTCCGCCGCCCCCGCGCTACCCCCAGCTCTCACCCCCGACCGCCAGGCCGGGCCGGGCCGCGGGGCCTGCGCTGCTCCGTGGCCGGCGAGGGGCCCAGGCCGCGCTGCCGCCGCCCTGGGGCTCAGGCCGCGGCCCTCTCGCCATGACCCGGCCCGAGGTACCAGCCCCCGCAACCGCCTCCCCCGTGGCCGCCCCCACCCACTCTCGGGCCGGGCGGGAACGAGGCGAGAGGTGTCCCTGCGCTGCCCCCGCCGCCCCTGGGGGTCTCACCTGGCGCTGCCGCTCCTGCCGCCGCCGCCCGGCCCAGCGCTCCCCGGGCACCGCGCGGATCCCGCCGCCGCCGGGGGCAGGAGCAGCAGCAGCAGCAGGAGGAGGAGGAGGGAGGGAGGGAACCTGCTGCGGCGGCGGCGGCACGGGCGGGAAGAGGAGGCCGGGAGCGGCTCCGCGGCCTCCGCCGCGGACACCAGGGTTGAAAAGGGCGGAGGGTAAGGGTGGCGGGGGGTGGAGAGGGAGGGCTCCGGGCTGGGGGTAGGCCGCGGATCCCCGGCCTCGCGTGAGGGGCCTGGCCGGGCCGGAGCGCGCGCGGGCCGGCGGCGGCAGGACAAAGGCCTCGCGGGAGGACCCGGCAGCCAGGTGTGGCGGGGCGGGGGGTGCACGGGATCGGCGGGCGCGACGGGGCCGGGGCAGGTGCAGCCCCTCGTCCCTCCCGCCCCGCGGCGCTGGGCCTGGCCCGGCCGATGGGGGCACACGCGCTGGGGAAACCGCTTCGCGTCTCGCGAGACTTGCGCGGCGGGAGGGGGAGGGGGTCAGAGGGGGCGTGGCTTGAAAGGGGTGGGGCCTAAGGGGGGCGGAGGGAGGGGCGGGGGGCGGCAGGTGGGGGGGGTCAGTGGGGCCTGGGGGTCAGGGCAGGTCGGAGAGGGCAGGAGGAATGAGGGGGTCACACAGGGCTGGGGGGCAGCAGAGGGTCAAAGTCCTATGGGATCGGGGGGGCGGGGCTTGCCTCTCATTAGGACCTGGGGGTCAGGGCAGGTCTGAGAGGGCAGGTGGCATGGCAGGTGTCACTCAGGTTTGGGGGAGCAGCAAGGGCTCACAATGAACCATGAGGTCATGGGTTTTGGGGGGGGTTGAGGGAGCAGCAGGCTCAAGGGCAGGTCAGATCTAGTTTTGGAATGAGGACAGGTCTGCGAGGCATTTTGGGGTCACACACGTGTGGGGAAGAAGCAGAGTGTCAGAGTCCCGTGGGGCCAGGGGAGCTGGGGGTGGTAGGCACAAGGTGGGGCCAGAAGGGCCTGGGGGTCAGGGCAGGTCTGGGGGGGCGCAGGAGGTATGGAGGGTGGTCACACAGGGCTGGTAGATGTCAAGGTGGACTGTGGGGTCACGGAGGGATGAGGGGGCAAGGCACAAGGGGGGGTCGTCGGATCCAGTGTTGGGTGTGGTCACGGCTGAGGGTCAGCAAGGCCGGGCAGGGGGTGATCACAGCTGGTGAGGCAGCAAGGGTCAGGGTCCTAGGGGGGCTAGAGGGTGCTGGGGATTGACAGGCACAAGGAAGGGGTCAGATCCAGCCACGGCACGGGGAGCAGGGCAGGCCTAGGGACACCAGGGGAGCAGAGGCTGACCTACCCCCACTCCAGGACACCCCAGAGAAAGAGTACAGGTACGATATCCATGCACCCCCCAGTTCTTCACCTCCCCTCCAGTCTCCATCTTACACACCCATGAGCAATCGCACACCCTCATTCCCCTGAGGGAGGGTGCAAGGGCACCTCAGCACCCCCAACTCACCCCTACTCCATTCCTGCCCCCAGGGAACACCATCTGGAACGGGCCAGGCCCCTGGTTCAGGGCTGATCCAACATGTGTGAGACATAATGTGTGAGAAACAACCCAAGGGCCTCAGCAGCCCCCATGACACACAGTCCACTCTTGCCTTTCCAAGGCCAAGCTGCCACCACAGTTGGGAAAACAGCCCCCCAAATTAATAAAGACAGGGCTTGTCCTGGCTGGAATGGAGCAATTCCATCGCAGTTCATTTGGCTCATTGCAGGCAGTGGGGGCGGGACCCAAAGCGCTGCGGGTGTTGCACCCGCTCCCTCCAAGGCTGAATCAGCTTTCTGAAAAGCAAACATGCAGGGGAGGATTGTTGGGAAAGGAAGTGGCCAGGCCTGTCCAAGGGGAGGCAGGCGTGGATTAGCAATGGGAACGGAGCTTCCTGGAGCTCGGTAAAGGATTCGCCAAGGCTGGGAACGCTGAGGGACATCCGTCACCTCCCCTTCACTGTGTGACATCGAGTGATTTATGACCAAACTGGAACTGACTAGTTTGGCAAAAGGGATGTGGAAAGGAGCTGGTGGAGCATCATGGAAAAACTGCTCCTGCAAGGCGATTGGGGGAAGTTATTTTAAAATTGCTAGTTTATCGTACTTTGTTAAGTTGGTGCAGCAAATGGCTCTGGAAGCGCTGCCTGCTTGTGCAAGCTGCTTTTCCTGTGCTTTAATCTTTCTTTTTCAGTACAAGAGCCACTCCAGCTCCTGCTCTGTAAGTCATATTTTCAGCACGATCAGTGATAGGAATTTGTACAGTAAATAATTAAATAGTGTTTTGTGTCTGTGTTGGGTTGTGGGGTTTTTTTAAAGAAAAAAATCCTCGAGTAAATATTCCATCAGCTGGTAGCTAATTAAAGCCATTTAGGGAACATTAATTAGGGCCACTTGCAGTGAACGTTGTTCAAGGATATTTAAATTTCATTTGTGCATTTCAGTTTGATTTTGGGTGTAGAGAAGTTGTGGGAGCTGTTACACCCAATAAAAGGACTCACTTACTGAAGCCCCAGCTTTTCTGAACTCCACTGCCCTTAGAAACACCTCCAACTCCAAAGGGAGCAGTTCACCCCCTCAGAATGCTAGGCAGGAACTGGACACCACTAACACCCAATCTATGGTACTGTACCCCATCTTTGTGCTTTAGGGATGATGCAGGTCACTTTGGTCTAATTTTTCCTGTACTTTTTGGACAGCACTTGATGGGGCACTTCCTCCTCCTCCATGCATTGCCAGAGACTGCATTGCCAGGTATCACAATGCCATCAGTATTTCCATGTAGGCCACCAGAAGAAACTTTTGCTGTCACAGAATCACAGAATGGTTTATGCTGGAGGAGACCTCAAAGCCCATCCCACCCCACCCTCTGCCATGGGCAGGGACATCTTCACTGTACCAGATTGCTCTAAGCCCCATCCAACCTGGCCTTGGACACTTTCAGGGATAGGTCTGCCTCTCATTTTCCGATGGTCGTTTGCTCACTGTCATTTTCACTGAAATCACAGACCAGTGCCCCTCTTCTGCTTCCCTCTGGCAGGACCAAATTCCCAGGGAGAGCATCCTGGAAAATCCACTGCAGCCAGGAAAGTTTTCCAAGACATCCCTTGATGCACTGCTGAGTTCCAGGCCTGACAGAGGACCCATGGCCACAGCCCTGGGTCCCACAGTGTTGGGTCAGGCTGGAACAAGAGGTGGTGACATATGATAAGGAACAGATAAACAGGTTGCACCATCCTCCTCCTGTGACTCCCTGTCTCCTGCCCTGCATTCCTCTGAAATAATTGGGGTTTCTCTTCTCACTTTCAAATTCAGGAGTGGGGCACATCCCCTTCAGCACATTCTGGAAAGGTAGCCATTGTGTTTTGCAGTCCAAGGGCTCTGCTAGCTCAGCTCTCCTCCTGGATGTCCAGCAGCTGATACTCTCCTGTAGACATATCCTTCCCAATGCTCCTCTGCTGCACACTCAGCTATGGTCCTCTACACCTTCATGCTCCAAAAAGCAGCTCAGAGCAACACTTTCAGCTGCAGTTTCCTTTCCAAGACGCCAAAATTGCACCTCACACCACACATGGCAGCTTTATGGCCCAGAGAAGGAAAGAATCAACAAGTTGTGACTGTGTTCCTGGCTGTAAGCAGGAATTTCAGAGCAGCCTTTAAGGATCCCACTTTTACAGGTAGGTACAAGGGATTTTCGACAAGTTTGTCAGATAAGTAAGAAGGACATTACTGGATAAATTTCCCAGTGATCAGTGATCTCAGAACTTTTTCCTCCTACACTCCATCAGGACACAGCTCTGAATAGGGATGCACTGCACAGCCCAGCCTGGTACAACACTTCCAACTTGCTGTGCCAGCACATCTGAGATTGGGCTCCCTGAACAGCAAAGGTCTCTCAGGTAAGTATTTAGTTATCAGTGTTGATACATCACACTTGTACTATTTTTTATGACATCTTCTCTGCTGGGAGCTGACCCCCCCAGGTTTGGACTCAGCAGAGAATTGGTGGACTGTTTTTGTTTATTGTTTGTTGTTGTTTTTGGTTTTTTTTTCTTTTTTTAAATAAGAAAAGTCAACTTACTGGAATGTGCTTCTGGTCAGAAGAGGTCAGTTTGTTTCTGTTCTTACAGGGAAAGGTTTGCTCTTCAAAGTGGCTGGAATATGTAAATAGTTCATCATTTCATACAGGAAATTTTTTGATTCAATTAAAAATTCTAATGTCAACTTCTAAGATACTACTTCTGGAAGCTTATAAAGCCTCAAAACTAAAACAGTGTAAGGTTAGAAATCAAGATTCTGTTGACCTTAATTTGATTTTCCCCCATTGTATTACAGTTAGGGAGCAATTTCTGTGTGTTTCACGTTCTGGCCCAGCAAGAGAAGAGACTCCCACACCTGGGTGAAGCATGAAACTGTTCTGTTTTCCCTTCTTTTCATTAACTTTTAAAGACCCCCTGAGCTCTGGTCCTTTCACAGGAGCTGGTTATGAGCAACAAAGTATGTACATGGCTGACCAAACATTATCTCGTCCATGGGGACAAGCCAGCTCTCCTCCATCATCAGCTCTGCCAGACCACTCCTGTGCACATCCTGCTCACCAGGTCTGCCATCAACCAGTGTTAATGCCTCTGATTACATTGCTGTGGTAGGTCTCCTCTTCTTGTCTTAGCCTCCTTGGATGTCAGTAATATCCCTAGTACACAGTACTTGTATCAGCTGCCACAGTCATTTTCTTTGTCACTGGATTTGACCAGAGGTTGGAGCTCCCCTCCACAGGCACAGCATGCTCAGCAAAACAGCAGCAAGCCCTGCCTTCCCACTATAGCCTCTCTGCTAACCCGCAGCTTAGACAAAAATTGGGAAAGGTTATTTTACAGAGATTTTAACAGAGCATGTAAGTTCCTTCTGCCTTCAATTTTGAAAAGATAAAATGTCAGAAGTCAAGATTCATGTTTTAAATGTGTTTTTGGTGACCCTTCTTTGCCTCTGTTTTCTAGGCTTATGGAATACACTAACTGCATTTTCCTAAGCATTTCTGTACTGCCACAAGGTCTGGAAATCTACTGATATAAGGTACACAAAAGAAGAGCTGAGATTCTTCAATGCTACTGGGACACAGGCAGCTGGGGACTAGAAAAAAAACGACAAATAGCCTGAACCTTTAAAACGTAAAAGCCGGCATGAGTGATCTCAAATCCAAACATTTGATAGCACAGGAAAAAAAACCAAAAACACAACAAAAAAAACCACAACCACCCAAAACCCACCAGAGTACAACACTCAACAGGCTTTTTAAGATTTTAGCACCAGGGGATGATGTCACCTCCAGACATCACATCCTGAAGAGGCTGACCCCTTGTCAGCACACCAGATTCTGTTAGACCTAATGAGGCAAGAGCTGCCACTGAAGATTTTTCTAGGCTTGGGGCATTCAGAACACGTCACCCTTGTGCGGATTCTTGTCTATTAAGGGTAGGACTTCTGCCACACTAGGAACATTAAAAGTGTCTTTCCTCATTTTCCTTAGGGAGAAAACTGGTATTTGAGCGCCTCACATATAACATGCCATTGCCTGACTCCTTCTTGAGACCATTCCAAGAGCCTCCACCCTCCCACACAGTGGAGTTTATCTCTGAGGTTGTTCCTGCCCCTCCCTCTGTCTACACCTTCAGGTATCCCATTAGAGAGGTTTTGATACCCAAACCCAGTAGGAAAGCATCCAGGTCACTCAGCCTGCAGAGAAGCAGCAAGCCATGCATGAGCAGCCTCAAAGCCCTGATCCATGGCATCCAAGGCATGTCCTGTTGCTGGAGGAGGAAGGCAGCTGTGTGCAGGCACCTGGAATCGTGCAGCCACCTGGAACTGTGCAGCCACCATGGCCCAACCAAGGGGAACCAAACCTCGCAGGTAGGGAAGGAACACCTCTGAGATCGCAGACAGTACTGGAAACATCCGCTGGTTCTGCAATCACCTGAAACAATGTGATTCTCCAGAATATGCCAGCAAGTCCTTCCCTGTCCTTGCTCACTCTTGGATTCGCAGAATACAAGAGGACTTTATTCTCAACCTGGTTTGCCCACTGCTTCTCTTTCTCCTGCATAAAATGGGCATAACTATGGGAAGAGATGGGATGAAGTTGAGCTGCAGGCTGTGCCATGCACCTGCAGAAGGACATCAGAGCACAAAGAAGCACATGGCAGCACAGAGAGGCTTGTGTCCTCCTGACCTTGGGGACAGGAGGTGCCACCAGGCAGAGCCCTGCAGAGAGGAGCCTGCCCAAAGCTGACAGATGGGTGAACAGTGCATGATCACCCCACAGAAGGACACTGAGGAAGCATGTTGCTGACGTGACGATGTGTGATAGGTCGCTTAGTGAGATTACCATGTAAGGAAAGACTTGCCTTGAAAAAGTGTATAAAACCAGCTCCTTTCTTTGAATAAACAATTCAGATTCCCTGCCAGTCTGAGTTGTTGCCTCAGTTGTTACACATAGTAACCTTACAGGGCTTTGGAAAGCCTTAATTAGATGAACTACTCAGAAATTTGTGTAAGAGGAAAATTAAATCAACATCTTATTGTAAAGCCAGAGTTACTGCACACACTTTTTTCTAAGTACATTCAGTCTCTTTGTGAATGTCTGCAAATACATTCCAACATTCCTAACAAGGCTCATCTCAGTAGGGAAGAAGTCACGTGCAGTTGTGGAAAAGCCAGATTTAGTTTGCTGTGTAACTTCCATTGATCTCTTCACATCCACCACTGGCACCATGAATGTGGAAAAAGCCATGTGGCTGTGTAATTACAGACTGCAGTGAGGTGGCCCTGCCTAGGTACTGCTCCTCAGGTGAGGGGGATATGCAGCATGCACTGAGCCTGGTCCCAGGGATGAAGGACGAGTCTGAGGGGAGATCAGGCAATTTAAATCGCCAAATGAGGAAAGCCACATCCAGTGACCCCAGGGAAGGGTGGCATCTCTCTCCTTACACCTGAGCAGATCCACTCATGTTCCACACACAGCACAGAGGTGTAAGCCTGGCCCCCTGTGACCAGGGACTGCCAGCAGCAGCTTCCTGCTTCACAGGAGCTGAAAGTAAGTTTTATATTCTGAAGATCTGGCAATCCCCCAGGACTTCCACATAACGTGAAATTGTAAGAGCTACAGGGGTCCTTTGGACAGCAAAGACAACCTGAATACGACAGTCACACTCCACCCGAAACTCAAGATGCTGTTCCCATGCTATGTTGGTGGTTTCAGTGAGGGCTTTTTGGGGTTAACACCAGAGAGCACACTTTAGAACAGTCCAAACCTCCCTAGGATTTTCTTCTTTCCTGGAAACAACCAACAGGCTGGGAGCTGCTGGCAGGTGCTGACATGTAAGACTTGCCAGTGAGCTTTGCCATCACTGCTTTCCAACCACTGCCATTTCCTGCTCATCCCACTGCAGGTCAAAGACCAAGAATAAAAGCCTTCACTGGCATGACAACTGCCATGCCATACAATCTCTGGGCAGGAGGGAAAAACAGAAGTACACATGATTCAGATTCCCTTGCCTTTCCCTGCCTGAGTTCCAGCCAAGTGTCCAGGCCTGGCTCATGCTGTATCCTATTTATTTCAGATTTGCACTCAGGGCTGCCTACAAAGGTAATTTCCTGCAATGTGTCCCACTTTTTAAGCAACACAAGCTCCCATTCAGCCAGGCAGTTACACACAGGAGCTTACTGCCTTCAGTGAGAGCTAAAAGCATGAACTCCAGAGCTTTGCTGGGTAAGCACAGAGCTGACAACTCCTTTTGCTCCAGAGCACCTCACTTGGCAGAAGGGTCCTCCAAAAAAGTTCCTCCTAATCCTCATTTTTCTGGTAATTTCTATCTTGCCCTGAAACACAGTTAAAATCAGAACTTCTGTTGAAATCGGTGTCTAGGGACATTACCCACAAGGATGTGTGCCAGGCACCCCTGTCAAGGAAGAAGAACAGTTACAATAGCAAAAGTGATCCTGACTGTGGCATCCTCCCTCATGGACTTATTTTCCCCAATACGGCAACAAACCAAAAATGGTGGCACTTCTCTGACTGACAAATCAGATCCTGCTGACTGATCAGAACAAAAACTGCATAACTCAGTTTCCCTTCATCTGTGTTTACAGAGATGGAAAGATGGTCCCCAAATCCTGTAAAGAACTTGATCCCTGCAGCCCTATCCTCACTTCTAGGCAGTAAAACCTGTGCATCTTTCAGCAATGCTCCAGAAAAACAGTTCAGTTTGGGTCTGCAATTCCTGTAGGGAATCCAGTGGGGACAAGCCAGGGCTCACCCCAATGCCCATGACAGCAAGAAACTCTTCCAGCTTTCATTACGATGCAGTGCCAAAAGCCGCTGGTGTGTGCACAGGGAGGTTCCCTCTGCTCACGCCTCTCTTCTATTGAAAATAATCAGGCCTCATTTATCCCAGAGCTCTAGAACTCACTGCAGATTAGAAATAGTGGTGGCATACCCAAAGAAGGCAGAGCAGAATCATTTGGGAGAGAAGATATTTGTGTCTGATCTCACAATGCCCATGGTCAAAGGAATTTGATGACCACTGTTGTAACAATCCAAATCACTATGGTTGACTTGCTGTTCTCACTTTGCTGTGCTGTCAGGAAGATCCTATGAAAGCTCCAATTTGCAGTGGAATTTACAATTTACTTAATTTTGAAGTGACAGCATAAGAAATACTCTCCAGCTCCTTGCTCACATCACCTCCCCTGTTCCCTCCTGCCTCCCAATTCATTGCCTGACTGTGAAACCACAATGCTCTGAGAAGAATGATGTACCTTGGATGGCAAAAGCTTCCTTGCCCTTCACTGGAGCCCTCAGCACCACGGCTGGATCAAAGTCCATTCTGAAGGACTAGCTTCAAGTCCAAATCCAAGTCACAGGCTTGATGGCATTATCTCTGCATGAAAGGATTATGTGAGGGATCACAATCGGTGATGATAAAGTTCCCTTCCAGCCAAAATATTCTATGAATATCCAAGGGAATCCACCATCTTCTGGCAAGAGCCAGGACCAGATTTTCCAAAGTGTAACAATGCCTGGCTCCAAGATCGCTGGGGCAGCACAGGTGAAGAACTATGAAATCATCTCACTGGTTGGGATGTTCATCAGGCCACACTGGCATTGCCTGTAAGCCACAGACCACAAGACTTGGAATGCTGGGAAGAAAACCAGAGCAGAAATGCTCAGAAAGGCTTTAGAGTTAACCATACTCTACCAAGAAGGAAGAGGGGGGGAAAGAAACCCTCAAAACACTAATGGCATTTAAACTGTCTTTTCAGCATGGTAAAAATCAATTTGGAACAATGCTGGAAAGTTTGAACAACCCAGCCTGCTCAGCATGCCGAAGGTGGGAATGGCAGGAGCTGCTGCAAGTCAGGACCAAGGTACCTGAGCAGAGCTGTGTGGGAGGCAAGGCCTGGAGTGGCAGAAGAGCAGCAGCTTCTGAGAGAACAGGAGCTGGCAGGGATTAGTTAAGGAAGCTCAAACAGTATCTGCCTGTAGAAGGCCTGCCTCAATTCAAGACCATTAACTTGTTGCTTTCTGAACACCACTAAGCAGACAGGAAACAAAAGCACGTCTGTCCAGCATGGGCCCTGATGAGTGACTGCTTAAATACTCCAGCAGAACTAAGAGCATTAAGAAAGGCAAAGAGCCACTTCAATGGCTCCAGGCTCACAGGGCTGCAAGTTTTTGCTTGAAGCCCAAGTTAAAACCAGGCAACTGGGATAGAGCCTTGAAAACACAAACAAATAAGCCTTCATTTTCTCCCATTCAGGAGTTTGAATTTAAAGGGGAATCCATCAACTTTACATAAATCATGTTTATAATTAAAAACATATTTTCCTGCACTGCTTACAAGCCTTTGGATGATTAATAAGGCATTTTTCAAATTACTTTAATTCACACTGATTATATTGATTGTGTATCCCAATAATTTTTCTTTCAGGGAAATAAAGCTATCCTGTGAGGAGGTCTTCCTTCAGGGACCAAGAGGGAAAGGACCCCAGGGAACTGCCTGAGGCCCCAGTTACACAAAGGAGGTCTGTCACTGAGGCGGTTACATGAGTCATGTCAGGTCCAATGCTCAGAGGGCTCTTGCTAAGCCTGACTCTGTGCCTGGATAAGCTGAAGAGACATCAGCTTGCTCATCTGCTGCCAGAGGACTTGAGCTGTGTTTTGCCCAGACCTTGGCCTGAGGCCTTAGCCTTGCCAGGGAACCAGACTTTGTAGGTTTAGCATGAAAACGCAGCAGCGACTGCAGAGCCTCTGGGGTGGGTCAGGCTTGTGCTCAGCAGAAGTCAAATGTGCTTCAGAAGAGACATGCTTTATCTCCTCCTGTTTCATTTGTAGATGCTGGAAAGGTTCTTGGCCCTTCAGAGAATACACTAAAAACTGAAAAAAAATTTTCTCCTCAGTTATTTGACTCCCATTCGCCCCCCGGCCCCAATAATTTGACTTGATTCAACATTATTTAAAAGAAACAGATATACAAAAAAGCAATGGTGCATTTACATTCCTGTATGGTGTGAACAGATTCCCTGGGTTACCTCTCCCAGGGAGGGCTGAAATGTCCTAACCCAGAAGCGTTCAGGTAGCAGACAAAGCAATACCTGCAGGATGACACAGTGATGTGGAAGTTAGGAACTCATCATGCTGCCACAAGCCCAGCAGGAAGTACTGCCCAGTCCTTTCCAATGCTTCCCAAATCAGGGTGCTCCTGGTCCAGCTCTCCTGGGCTCCTGCAGGCTCTCCAAAACTCGCAATGACATTTCCTTTATTTTAACTTACCCCTTGTCTTGGGTTACAATGTAGGATGTAACCGTAAGTATGTATTCCATCACCATCTTCATAAGCTGTTTAAACCAGATGGGACAGTGTTCTTTATCTCTTCCAGGACACATCCCTGATAACTCCCTCTGGGGGATATCTCTCTCCTAATGGGCCTTCAAGGCCTTACTGCATGACTCGTAAAATTACATCATCCCATAGTGAAATCCCCCAGAGGGAGGAACCAAGCATTCCTACCTGCATATAATCTGAATTTTGGAACACCACAGGCAGTCCTTACCTACTGAACTGCCAGAGGATAAGAGCTCCATAACCCCCACTGGACCTTCAGAGGAAGACTAGGCCCTTCTACAGGATCACTGCTTCAACAGAACCATATCTATCACTTCCAAGAGGACTGAAGCCACCATTTAATCAGATGGCTACCACCACCCTGACCAACAGGGTGTGAGGTTGTATCCTGACTCTGTCAGGTTAAGCCAGTATTTACTGCCTTTATTTTAATTTTCCTATAAATTACAGTTCTGACCCGGGATCTCCTGTCAGGTTGTTTTCAAATTACCACATCCTCTCTCCTCTGGTTCAAGACAGCAGTTATTTCACAACCTATGTGACTCTAGAGGTGACAATGTCAAGCTCCAAATACAAGTGTCTGGCTAACAAAATACAGGGGAACTGCACTTGAGCCAGCAGGACACACACAACACATTTCGATGCTTCATGAACTAAAATAAGGCAAGAAATATCAGCCAAGGCTTTTTCTTCTGCAACTAAAGGGCAGGCAGTAGTGAGACTTGTAACAGAAGAAAACTGTA
Source organism: Phylloscopus whistleri (assembly GCA_017589585.1). Taxonomy (NCBI): domain Eukaryota; kingdom Metazoa; phylum Chordata; class Aves; order Passeriformes; family Phylloscopidae; genus Phylloscopus; species Phylloscopus whistleri. The sequence goes on from JADMLD010000929.1 coordinate 121,328, forward strand.
GTTCCCTAATGTTGGCCCAGGCTCACACAACACATGAGACTTTTGGAAGCCTGATTTATATGAATCCAACGACCACTGAAAAGCACAAAACTTCTTCTAATATCTGTCATATCACTCCCTAAAAATAACAGAAGAAAACAAGCTGAGATAAAAGGTATTTGCTGTCAAAGACAGGGAAATATCTTTCGAAAGCCACAGTGTTGGCTTCCTCTGAGAAATTAAACAAGAGTAAAAAAATTAAACATCCTGCAGATTTCAGATCAAACAAAGTGTCTCATCTTGGGTTCAGCACATCACCATGACAGGGCAGTTTGTGACCTGGGAGCTGCAGCCAGTAGAAAAAGCAGGTAATTATTTATAAACCCTGGTCCTCTTAGCTGCTTTTTATCTGCTGCATTCTGAAGGTGCCCCAAAACCAGCATCAGCACCAAACTTTCGAAAACCTGAACCCTGCCTGAGAGGAATTTACAGCACTTAAGCTATTGTGTGCTGGTTCCCTGGAAGGACATCCCTGTGACAGTGAGGGCAGAGCAGCAGCATTTGCTTTCTCCACAGGTTTTATCTCCATACCTTGAGGCATCCAGGTAAACATGGTACAGAGAGACCCATATAGTCTAAGTTCCTGCCCTCAGATCAATGTATTTTAACTCATGGATTGGCACACACTTGAATGACTAGGAAATAGCTGCATGAGATAAGCTGGCAAAGGGATTCATATCAGTGAGCAGTTGCAGAGAAGAGCAGATCTATCCTTCCTATGTTTGTTCCCAAGAGTACACAAAACAGAGATAAGGTCAGAGCTCTCCTATTTCATGTGGAAATCCAGAGTATGAACAAGTCACTATTCAACTTGCTCACCTGCTGTAAATCACCATGACCATCTTCCCTTAGGTTAAAATCATAAATAAATTTTAAAACTCAGATCAGTTGCATGACATTTACAGGGCTCCCTTCTCAAGCCTGTGCTCTTCAACATCCACATTAATGACCTGAATGCAGGACTTGAAGGAATACTAAGTAAGTTTGCTGTCTACACTAAACTGGGAGGAGCTGTTGAGTCTCTCAGGGGCAGAGAGGGCCTGCAGAGAGACCTTGACAAATCAGACAAATTGGCAATCACCAATTGTGGGAGGTTCAAAAAGGAAGAGTGCTGGATTCTGCAGGTGGGAAGGGGCAATTCTGGATGTGTGGATTGACTGGGGAATGAGGCTGTAGAGCAGCTGCAGGAAGTGACTTGGGAGTCCTGGCCCATGGCAAGTTGAACATGAGTCAGCAGTACTCTGGCAGCCAGGAGGGACAGCCGTGTCCTGTGGGCATTAGGTAAAGCATTTGTGGTCAGGCAGGGGATTGTCCTGCTCTGCTTTCGTGCAGCCTCACCTCAAGTGCTGGGGGCAGTTTTGGGCACCACAATACAAAAAAGACATTAAGCCACTAGAGAAGGGTCATGAGAATGGTGAAGGGCCTTGAGGAGAAGCTGTATGAGGAGCGGCTGAGGGCACTTGGTCTGTTCAGCTGGAGGAGACTGAGGTTAGACCTCACTGTGATCTTCAACATCCTCCTGAGGGATAGCAGAGGGGCAGGAACCATCTCTTCACCCTCCTGACCAGGGATAGGACTTGAGGAAATGACTGGAGCTGTGTCCAGGAAGGGTTAGGCTGGATAGAAGGAAAAGGTTCTTCCCATAAAGGGTGGTTGGGCACTGAACAGGCTCCTCAGGGAATGGTCATGGCCCCAAGGCTTCCAGAACTCAAGGAGGTTTGGACAACGCTCTCAGGGATGGGGTAGGATTGTTGGGATGTCCTGTATGGGGCCAGGAGTTGGACTTGATCTTCATGCGTCCTTCCCAACTCAGTATATTCTGTGATTCTATGACATCTAAAATACTGCTTGTTCTACTCTCAGGGCATTTGTCCTTAGCAAAACTCACTTGAAGTGATGCCAGGCATGGAACAAGGCACTGAGGTCCTGGGTGTGCAGAACTGCATCACACACATGTCACCAGAAGTAGATGAAAAGGCCCCAGCCCGAAGTCCACATGCCTCATGGCTGAAGGGCGGTGGGTTTGCAGTACTTGCACTGGATCCACACCCGATACATTGTCATCTGTTTCCCGCGGTTCACTTGTAATCGCCGATCAACCAGATTCTGGATTTTCTCCAGCCCAGCTGTGGTGAACAGATGATCTAATTCATCTGGAAGCAGAGAGAAGGAGACTGAGGAGACCATAGCTTTTCTTTAACTGATACCTGCTCACACTGAGGGCTAAGCTAAGCTGAAACATGGGCCAGAGGAAACCCACGGTCTCACCCTGGCAGGGAAATGATCAAACAAGACTTAACTAATTTACTAAGGGAGTTTAACATCACAGTTTCTCAAGTTTCCCTTCTAGCAAAGAAGAAAAGAATTATTTGGAGTACATCTAGAACTACAGGCACATGACAAAGAAAACAGCAGCACTTTCAAATATGGGTACTGCTTCTAGTAACCAAACAAGGAGCATCTGGCAAGCTGGAACAGAGCCATTCCTTCCCCCCTGCCCAGAGGAATTTCAGCATCTGCAATGGCAAAGAACAGGATCAAAACTATGCTTTCTAACTGTGGCAGTAAGATCTGTGCTGCCTAGGCTAGAGGGGAATGGGATTCATTAAGGTTAAATTTTGGAAAAAAAAAATCCTTAAAACCCACACCCTGTTGGGGCCCAATTAAACCACTAAGAGCCCTCAGGGCTTCAACAATTCCATTGGCAGGTATTCCTGACTAAGCAAATAAGTCTCACAGTGCTCCAGTCCTGCTGAGCTTAGTCCCAGAGCATGTGGTTTGTCTGAAGTTTCTGTAGGAAAAGCCTGACAGGTCTCAACTTGTGCCCCTTTATCAGATGCTTTCCATTGTGAGGTTGTTCGCCAAACATGCACTAAACATTAATTCTGTGCCAAACAAGACTCATGCAGTGGGGAACAGTTCAGCTGTGCCACTGCTCTAGAACTGACTGTGCACAGGGGCCTGCAGTGGAGGGTCTGGAGGTGCAGCTGGTGATAAACTCGGAGAAAAACAACTGCTGCCAACAGCAAGCAGCAGCAGAACTGGAGGGGCTGCCTCAGCTCCATGCTGAACCACACCCTTTTGGTTTCCTTAGAGGAGAGCAGGAAAATTAAGGGAAGTTTCACTAAGTGGTATTCATCTCCCTCCATCATCTGCAAGCCAATATACAAGGAAAGCTCCTCCAATCCCACCCTTCCCAGGGTAGCAAACACAACCAGTCTTCCTCTTAAAGGATTTTCCACTAAGGAATTGACCATGCCATGCTTGCACCAGGAGCTGACTGTTTAATTGGGAGATACTTAACATTTCACAGTTTTTCAAGAAAGAGGCTGGAAAGATCTAGTGGCCAAACTGGAGGGCACAGGGACAAGAAGCGGTGAGAAGAGTCAGAGGGATGGTTTTTGATGGTCAGAGGCATGTTTCTGGCCTCCTACCTTGCGTGAAGAAGTAGACTCTGGTGCCATCACCTCTCACATAGAAGTTATCAGACAGACATTGACCTAAGGGCAAGATAGACATAAACAGTTATCAGTGATCATTTAAAAATCAACAATTGCCATCCAACAACAGGCCCTTCTCCAGCACACATTGTGCTCTGAGAAATTAATGAGCTGTCTCCAAACAGGGCAGATACAGCTCCAGAGAAGCAGAATCTACTAGTGATGGGGCAAGAGTTCCCAGTGGAAAGGAAATACCTTTCTTAAACCGAAGTTGGGCAAGATCATAACGTCCATAATCTCGTAACAAGATCATTCCCCCTGGCTTCAGAAGGCGACTCAGTCTGGTCACAATGCACTGCATCCTGAGAGAAGAACAAACCAGGAGTGCTCAACGTGCTGCAAAATCATGCTTGTTTCCTTCCAAAAAGATGGAATAAAGTTCCACATGTTTCAACTTCATATAAAGAGCTACCCAAATCCAGCAGCATCCTGAGCTCTCCCAGAGCATGGTGGGCTGAATTTATTTGGCCTCTATTTTTTGACATTCCCTGATTTTGCTTTTTTTCCTACAAGTTTAACATCCTGCTGCAGCAGGGAGTAACTGCTCTCTATTACTGATTACAAAAGAATCTCCACTGGTTTCTGTAAAACAAGTAATACGTGAGCTTGAAGAGAAGTGCTGTGAAGTAAAACTAAAGGGAACAAAAAAAGAGACTATGTCTCTTGTAGGTTGTAACAATTATCACACTAGGACCACAGCACTTTTCTTACCTTTTTTCTGAACGTGAACCCTTCCTTCTTGCCACCTCCCATGTGAGAAATTCATCTACCCTCTGAGCCTGAAAATCCAGCAGAATACTTTCCAAAGTGAGTGTTCAGTGTGGCTGGGGGGGTCAGAACAACAATCACCTGCAGCCACTTAAAATCACCCTGTCCTCTGCCAGAATTGGTTACAATAGCAAATACCTGCAAATTTCATTTTCTGAGGCTTCATGGAAAACTGGACCACAAACAGAACAAACTTTAATTTTCCTTAATAGGAGATTATTAAAGAACTCCGGTTGTAGAAGAACTATCTTCTGCAATCAGAAGGAATTATTAAAACTTACTTCTCTGGAAGAATTGCTGAGAGGACAAAGATAAGAATAACAATGTCAAGACTCTCCTCTGGCATTGGGAAAGGACTTTGGTCATTGCACAGGTCATGGACAAATGCAAAGCAGCGGGAAGTATCATATTCTGCATTGTTCTGTATTTGAGGGAGAGAAATTGAGAACATTAGTAGCAGACCCTGATCTCAGTATTAGCTGGACTACATGGATTATTAGTATAATATGGAGTATTTTAACTTTCACACTATCAAGAGGTGTGTCCAGAGATCTGTTTCATCCTCACTGGACTTCTGTGTCAGGTATGTTCCTTGGTCAGGCAAGGAACAGGTGTGAAATGCGAAAAAAATATTTACACACAGGAGATTTACAAAGGGTTTTGGTCTTGTTACAACCAGCACTGAAAAAAACTGCCAAACTGATATTGCAATTTTAAGGCCAGACTTTCCACTAACAGTGGTTAGAAGTGAGAGATTCATATAGATAAATTGGAAACCTTTACATAAGTGAGAGTGTTAGGGCACCTTTCTGCATCATTGAAAGCAATATTCATTTCACTGACAAGCAGATACTCCCTGTAGCCCAAAAATAAAACTTGGTTGCCTAAAGTTAGTCTTAAAAATCAGATTTAGACGTCTTTTAGAAGTTGCATATTTTTCTAATGCTGCTGCTACAGATTGCCAAAGCCTCTACAAACAGTGCTTGTGTCACATTCAGAGGAGGAAATGGATGCTGACTCTGGTGCTATGCTCCCCTCTCATCTCAGGAAGTGACTGATTGCATTTGATACTTCATATATTCTCAGTTCTTCCTTGAGCTGAAATTTATTAGCGGTATTTGTCCTTTAACTAAATCCCAGCCTCCTGCTCCACAAACATTATCTCTCTTCAGCTCCCTGTGCAGAAGCAATCAGACCATGTTCCCAGAACTGTGGTGACAGTAGCACACACAAACCAAAACCAGCTTCAGCTCCTGTTAAAAAATAGCCTGAATGTTTTCAAGGTTCGAGTTTGTTTTCAAGTTACTCAGCTAAAAGAACACCGTATTGAGAAAAGTACTGCCAACCACAGGGCAAGAAAACCTGGCTGACTTGTTTGCTGCCAATGTGACATTTTGAGAATTTTATTTCCCTAATTTCTACAATCTTTGATGGCTCATTTTCCAGATTTCCCAGTGCAAGGGTCAGCACCAGGGCTGGTTAAAACCAGAAAGTTGCCAGCACAGTCAGAGAGTCACTGGCAGCTGGAATAGATTTGTGTTAATGGACAGTTGGCCCCAGATACTTCCCACATTTTCATAAGTCACCATTGAGATTACCTGGACAAGATCCACAGCTGTTGTAGAAAAATCACAGCAATAGACAAACAGGCCTGGGTCACTGCAATACATCAAAGAAACTCATCATTTATATCGAGGAATTAAGGAGTGTTTCAAATGCACAAAGCCCAGAAATCCTGGGCTTTTATTTCTGTGCAAAATCTAGTGGATTCCATTGCTCCTTTATGCCCATTATGGAACTGACTGCTTCCTTTTCTTTCTGGATCTAAAACCAAGCGCTTCCAAGCTCAAAACACAATCACCTGAAGCTGCAGATGGCAAAGTTACCATTTGCAATTGGCTTTTCTCTGAGATTGTCTAAACTAGAAACACATGGAACATTTTTCCAACTTTTTCAGAAGCTGGTATCTCATGCCGGTAAAAGCCTAGTGAGAATTACTTCACAGAATCCCAGAATGGTTTAGGGTGGGAGGAACATTAAAGATCATTCAGTGCCACCCCTGCCATGGGCAGGGACACCTTCCACTAGACCAAGGTGCTCCAAGCTCTATCCAATCTGGCCTTAGATACTTCCAGAAAAGGGGCAGCCACAGCTTTTCTGGGCAACCCATGCCAGGGCCTCCCCACCCCCACAGGTTACAATTTCTTCCCAATATCCCATTTATCCCTGCCCTCTGGCAGTGGGAAGCCATTTCCTCTTGTCTTGTCACTACTTACTTGTTGGTTTGTAAAATTGGGAAGACTGTATTTCCAGCCCCACAGCCAACCTGCAGAAACAGAGCAGATGTATACAGTGAAAATAATTCCTTCAGCACATCATGCAGATAATTTTCAATCATCTGTCTATAGCCATGGAATGAAGAGCAACTCATGAGTAAAGCTGAGCATGGCAGTGATCATTCTTAAGTGCCCCTGCAAGATCCGTGCGTGTTAAGTTCTGAGTAACAGGATTACACGGGTGGGAAATCACTAAGCAAGTTCTTGTCGAAATCTTAATAACAAGCTATATATTGTTACTCTTTTGAAAGCTGTTTTTGCTGGAAACCCAAGCATAACAACCAGTATGAGTTACTGAAGCACTGGAAAAGGCCATAGATGAGTTACATTCACTTCCACAGAAAATCAGGGCAACAGAGAAGTTAAGTTTGCTTTATTCCAATTACTCCTTCTGCTTGTTCCCATTTGAAGAGATGATGGCTCACACAACTGGGTTTGGGGAATTTGCCTCTGAGTGTTTAAAGAATAAGTAAAATTGAAACAGGTTGAGTAGAAAACACAACAGGGGATTTGCAGTGACAGATGTTAGTTAAACTGCTCAGGTGAGACAGGAAAGGCACACTGAGAATACCAAAGTCTGAGGAAATCTTAAAAGTGTCAGATTAAATTCAAAAATCAGAAGGGCAGTTCATACTAACTCTCCCTGGAAGGGCAGGACTTTCATATAATACTAAGTATTAAACAAATCCAGTAACATCTACAGTGAACAACTAGAGGTGGCAGAGCAAAAGGTCACAATCAGCTGTCTGCAGTCCAATATTTATAATTACCACAAACTTCTCTGGGACAAAGTCTGTATCAGTCTGGGATGTCCTGTTATCAAACGGGCCCCAAGGAATAAACACAAGAGCATCTTTACATTCTTGGCTTCACTGCTTTGTTTCACACCTCCCAAGGCAGACAGGAGTCAGCACAAACACGCAAAAGACAAATGACAAGGGAAAGCTCTCTACAGAGTAGAAGAATCAGATTCTTCAAAAGATGACTTTTAAATGCTTGTTTGAACATCTGATAGCAATAGTTTGGCTTTTAAACTTGCACACTTCTTATGGTCCTTGTGCTCTGCCAACTCAGCATCTGAACCAAAAGAATACCAAGAGAGAAGTTCAGTTCTAATCTATCCTCTGATTTTTGCATTTTACTGACTGAAGGCAATCATCTGTTCCCTTGCTGTTTGGCAGTATACACATTTTTATGTCCCAGTCACACTGACACAAGGGAGGCTTTGACGTGTGACTTTGATTTACATCTCTTACCTCTAATATACGGTAAGATGCAGCTGATCCTGGGTAATCCCCATCAATCTGACTCGGCTCATTGTCTTTCTGTGCAGCTAACTCCTCTGTGTGGCCTGCAGGTGGGCTTTTTATCAGGTTTAACTGGCTCTCTGTCCTGGTTTCCAATGAGCAATGGCCATTTTCACAACTTCCCAGCCCTTTATTGTTGGATTCTTCTGTGTTACTAAATCCATGCACAGAATCTTCTTTTTGGCTTGAGTTCCTGTTAGATGCCAGCTCAGGAAATTCTGTGAACAGCCAGTGCCTGTCCTTGAAGAAGCCATTTTCGTGGATTTTATAGAAGTCATCCCAGTATTTCTTCGCATTCACGTCATATTCCTCTGTGAACGCAAGCGAAAAATCACCGGGCATCAAATCAGAAGGTCTCAGGGTTTAATCAGTTCAGAGAGTGAGGGATTACTGCAGATATCTATGTACCAACCTGCCGTGATAGGTGAGACTATTGACTGAAAATCGCCTTTGTTTAAATTTGCAATCCCACATAAACACTCAGCCTACGTCCTCCCAGTGACTTTGTTAGGAATTAAAAAGGGAAAAGAGAAAAAAGGAGACTGTCTCCTGGTAAGATTCAAAGGAAGCTGGCAACAGAAAAAGTCCTTTTGAAGGAGACTGGAATGAAAAAATCCGGGTTTTACTTTCATCTCTTAACGCTAACTTTTTCAGTTCACTGGAACAACTAAGTTGGAGCCTGGTGACACTAAGTGTTGAGCACAACTCCTAAGGAATTTTGTGAGAGCTGCCTGGAGCTGAAAGCTGCTGTCTAACACACTGCTCCTATTTTCAGGTGGAGAAACAGAAAAATTAGTCAACACTACAGGCCTGGCAGGAAGCTCAGTTAGAATTTAGGTATACAGGACAGCACGTTTTCCACATTTTGCAGCAGACCAGTCCAGATAACTTTGCTTTCCATAGTTCTGTGCGTGTCAGAGCATCACACATTTATGAACTAAATCAAAAGAGGGGAGTAAACAGTGACCACTGCATTAAAGTATCAGTGGAGAGTTAAGGTGTACAGGCTTAAGATGAACAGAATTTGAGCAGCAGCACTTTCACATCAAATGTGTCATTCCAGGACCAAGATGAGTATTACAGGGAGCTGGAACAGCTCTTACACAGCCATGATCAAGTGAAATTTGAGTCATCTGCAAACTTATTTCCACACACTTCCACAGATTTCAGATCAAGTACAGTCTAGGGGAACTATTTCTTCTATGGGAAGCTACAAATCCAAGTGACTTTCTATGAGCTCATCAATGTGATGAGTTCTCTGTCCTGGGAATTAACACCTAATTATAGCATCCTATGCTTGGAATCACCTAGAGACATTAATATCCATGGCCAGAAATCCCAATTACATTCCAATAACAAGTAATTCCTCAACCATCTTTGCATGGCAACAAGTGCATTACTGAGTAAAAATAATTAGAGGGCATTATTAGCTGAACTGTTGTTTATTTATTAGTCTTCCTGAAGAACATAAAACTGTTTCAAAGCGAGACAGTAAAGTGAACACAGAACACCTGGAAAAATGTGTAGCCTCAGCCAAATATAGACAAAAATGACTTTAACAAAGAAGCACTAAAACAGTCATATGTCTATTTTTAGTAGGATCTATCCCTGCTGCACAAAGGGCTATATATAAAAATAATCTCTTCACCTCAACTACAAGGATTTTCTCCTTGTAAGAAGTCTGGTTCTTAAACCCCAAGCTGAAGGAAACTTTAATGTCTGATATTAGACACCAGCAGTAAGTCTGTGCCATGATTTCACTGTTGGTCACAGTGAACAGGGCCAGATCAGTTCACTATTTGCATGGAACAAGTCAATGACTGCTAATGCCAGAATAAGTGCTATTGATCCAAACTCTGGCGTGCTCTGTCCTGAACTATCTTTCTCCCATGTACTAGGAATATGCAAGACTTCTGGGGCTGAAATGCTTGTTCACCTAACAAAAATACAAATCCTGATTCCTGCTCATCTCCAACAATTCCATGACAGCCTGACTGCAGTGGAATGCTTACCTGAGATGCTGGGACAAAATTCCAGCCCAGCCATTTTGGATTGCTCACATTTTTGCCACATTACACTGCTGAACAAGACATTGTGCTCTTCCTTTGTTACATTAGTGTAAAATTCTGTTAGATGCTATTAAAGAGTAGTTATACTCCAAACCACATGTGGAGAAGCTTTATTTAAAGTTCATTTACCTTGGAGCCTGGTGTTTTCAAAGGCCTGAAAAAAGGATCAGTAACAATACAAAAATTCAAGGGGCAGCTGACAAAGATTATAGAAGAAACATATTTAAGTGAAAATATGACCATGTTAATTTTTCAGTAAGACTTCCAGCCAGAAAAGTTCACATCATACTTGTTTCAAGCCCTTTTTGGGGTATTAGCTCACAGTGCCAACGGTGTGCAAGCCAGACTCCTCCAGAGATTTTCCTGATAAGGACTCCTGACTTTCTGCTCACCTTTAAAAGCACACCCCCAAAGACAAGCCCTGACTCACCCCTTCATTCTGCAAAAGAAAAGCAAACAAAAGCAACTGTTCACAAAGACCAGAAGAGAATCAGGGACCTCCTGAATTGCAAGGGGGGTAATTACGGAGCCTCAAAAGGAAACCAAGAAACTTGGAGTTCTTTCTCTTTCTTTTCCCAGCCAGAAGACACATCTTCCACATACCCACAGAGCTCCCCTCCTTCTTCAGAAAAAATCCTGTCATCCCCAAGAAGTCCACAGAATAATACCACCATAATGACCAATACTCTGCTTTTGTTCTCCTCTTCGACCTCCTGATTCTCAAACTACCAGACCCTTCCTACCAGCCCTTCAGGCACGTTTGCTTGGGCTGCTTTCCCTACTTTCCAGCCATCCCATTGTCTCCACATGCTTCCCAATGAATAGCAACCATCAACGTTTGACTGGCCTCCATTGTTCAGTCTGGGAAATACATCATGGAGCTCTGACAAACTGCTCCAACAGCAAATTGCTCCACAATTTCCTAGCTGCATATAGGTTCTCAAAGCATGACAGACAGCACCCCTTAATGCTAACCAGATTTTAAAATGAACTCAACACAATGAGCATCACAATAGAAAACTGCTGGACACTTCTAGGAGTCCAAGAAATTAGAAGGGTTACTCTTTGGTGTAATTAAATTTGCTATTGTGAACACAACTGGAAGTATCTCAATAGTTCCAGTAGCGCTCAGTTTCGCCTTACGGGTGACACACTCAATATAATTTGAACAAAAGGAGCAGATCCACCCTAGAGCTCAGCAGGGTATAACAAGATCATGATCAGACAGGTTTCCTACCACACCAAAGAACCATTTCACCATCATTTGAGGGACTGGATGATCTCTACCAGGTGTGGAGGAAATGCATTATTAACCACCTCAGAATGACTTCAGCCATGACTTAACCACAGAGCTGAGCACCTTGAGCTTGATTCAGAGACAAGTAAGCTCTGCATTTTGGATTGATAAGTAACCTTTAAATCAAATCAAATAAAAACTTTGGAATCCCTTTGCTGGGATAAACAATCAAGATAAAATAATTTTTCTTTCTCTGATGAAATTGTTCTCATATGGCCACTACTTTATCAGACCCTTTAAAGAGAAAATCAGCTCACGGCTCAATCCACAGCAAGCCAGCAAAAAGAAACTGGTGACTAGCAGTTAAGATTTAAAGAGCAGAAATAAGCAGAGGCAACAACTCCATGCTCAAGGAGGTCTGTCGACAATGAACACTAACATGTATTTAACACAACGAAGACGCTCAACCCAGTCTGACTCCTTCCAATCAGGAGGAGCCTCTAGTGAAGGTGGAAGAGTCACAGGCAGGTAAACTAAGAACAGAAAGGTTTCTCCTCCTCAATTTCCCATTATCAAACATGTGCTAATGTCTTCTGAGTGACTGGGAGACGGGGAAGGGACAAATTGATGATGTCCTGATGTGGCTCTGGCCAGACTGTTCCATTCCTGGCACGAAGCCAAGACTCACATGAGGACACTCTCCAAAAGTACCTTGTTTATCTTGCGGCAATAGTTGTGAGCTGTTCTCTCGAACTTTACTCCTGGCACTGGCTTCCTGCTCTTCTGACCATTCCACATTATCCCTGTTGCAAAAAATAAGATGAACTAGAGCTAAGCACGGTAGGACAAAGACAGAGGAAAAGAGAAAGGTCTGGAGAACCCTCCGAATGGACAGGGGTGCCGGTGTGATCCCCAATTCCAGCCCAGCCAGCACAACAGCCTAATCAGCACGTGCAGGTCCTAGTCTTGAAAGAACTCATGGAATTGCAAACAAAAGGGATACTAAATCTGTCCCATTTTGGATGCTCAGTTAAATTTAAAGGGAATAGATCCTTGTTAAAACCATGAGGACACTCGGCACAAAACTACATAGTCTTTCTCAAGTTAAAACGAAAAAGGCAGTTGGGTTATTCAGAAGGTTAAATTAAATCAAATTATGAGAAAAATATGGAAGCTTTACAGCATTAAGAATTATTAATAACTTCAATGCACATACACAGCTATGCAGTCATTAAAGTGATTCACTTGGCCTTTTTTCATTAAAACAAGTGAACGAAAGGCAGAATGCAAGGCCCAAGAAGCAGTTCTTGTCTCAGAAGGAATTAGTCTTTTGATTTTAACTCATAAAACAAAGACTTAAATGTTAAGTCTGTGAAAAAACAGATTACTAAGAATTTCCACAGGAAAACTAAGGTCATGTATTTGTAATGTACCTTTTGTATAGAATAGTCCCAGAAGGAATGACAATCTGACACATATAAGTATTACTTAACTATAAATTAAACACACCTGGTTCTTAACAAGGTATGCAGCCAAAGACCAAAAGTGGATATATTTACCCCCAAATGCAAAATACCTTCAGTTCCCAGTAAAATAGAGAATTTGGATGTTTAACTGACTTAAAAGAACTTCTGTATCCAAATAAAGAGCTCCTGTTCCAAGCACACCCTGGCACAACCTTCCTGAAGAAATGACAGGTTCTGGATTTCTGACAGCAGGTAATTTACCTTTATTAACCACAGCAATAAAACAATTGCTGCAACTACAGGAGCCTGAGGAATGCTACTGCTTCAGGAGTGGTTGAAAATGGCTCAGAACTCCCTGCTGATCAGTCCTGAAGGCTCAGGACATCCTAGGGATCAATCCCAAAGGTTCAGGAGCTCCCAAAGGATCAGTCCCCACGGCTCAGAACCCAGTAGGGAGCAGCCCCGAGTGCTCAGAGCCGCCTGGGGCTCATACCCAAAGGCTTAGGACCCCCTGAGGATCAGTCCCGAAGGCTCAGGGTCCCCGGGGACCAGCATTCCCGAGCACCGGCCGCACAGGGCAGTGCCTTGCCCGGGGATGCCGGTCCCCGCCCGGCCCGCAGTCGCTGTCCGGCCGCGAGCTCCACACCCACGGCCCCTTAGCCCGCTCCGCGCCCAGACGGTGTATCTCGAGGCGCGCCCGGAAGGGAGGGCGGTCACCTCGGTCAGGGCCCCGTGAGGCGGAGCGGGCAGGTTGGGGCCGGCCCATTACAGAGCGCTTGGCCACAGACACGGCTAACTGAAGAGGCGACGGCGAGCCCGCCCCGGCCACCCCCACCCCACCGGCTGGGCGCGGGGCGGCACCCCAGGGCAGCAACACCCCTGGGCGGCTCACGGGGGTCTGAAGCGGGCAGTGGCGGCAGCCCTCACCCACCAGGCATTGTGCTGGAAAAGCCGGGCGGGGTCGGTGAGGAGCCGCCTCCCGAAAAGCCGCCGCTCCCGCGCCTCGCTGGGCGCCGCCATGACGGGTCGGCCAGCGCCGGAAACGGAAGCGGCACCGCGCGGTCCGACCCGAAGGAGGACTGCGGGCGGCGGTGACGCGGGAGGGGCGGTCCGGTGAGGCGGTGCTGCGGGAAAATGTCGGGAAAGGGCTCCGAACCCGCCTTTTCTGGAGTTTATCCCGCATTGCAGGGAGTTCCGGAGTGGGACAGGCTGGAAGGGACCACAGGGGTTCTTCTGGTTCAGACTTCCTGCTCCAGTAGGGTCATTCCAGAGTACATGGCGCAGAATCCCAGAATGGTTTGGGTGGGGAGGGACCTTAAAGCCCATCCTGTTCCACCCCCTGCCATGAGCAGGGGCGCCTTCCACTAGCCCAGGTTGGTCCAAGCCGCATCCAGCCTGGCCTTGGACACTTCCAGGGATCCAGGCTCAGCCACAGCTGCTCTGGGCACCCTGTGCCAGGGCCTCCTCACCCTCATGAGGAGGAGTTTCTTCCCAGTATCCCATTTAACTCTTTCAAATTGAACCCATCCCCCCTTTTCCTCTTACAACGAGGCCTAATGGGTTTAAATTCAAAAGATTTGAACAGATTATCCAGGACTGTCTCCAGACAGTTCCGGAGTATCTCCAGCAATGAAACCTCGACACCCCTGGGTGATCTGTTGCAGTGCTTGGTCACTGCACAATGAAGAAGTACTTCATGGAACTTCCCGGGCATCAGTCTGTGGCTGTTGCCTCTTGTCTTATTGCTCAGCACCACTAAGCAGAGTCCAGGTTCATCTTCTCAGCACCCCTTTAGACATTTATTTATTTGGCCTTCTGGGAAGAGGGAGGGAAGATGAAGGAGGAAAAAGGGAAGCTGAGGAGGCCACCAGGATGATCCAAAGGATAGAACACCTTTTGTACAAGGAAAGGCTGAGAGAATGGGCATTGTTCAGCCTGGAGATGAGAAGCTCTGTGGTGACCTGATTGTGGCCCTTTCCAGTACCTGAGGGAACCTGCAGGAGAGAGACTATTTACAAGGGCCTGGAGTCATAGGACAAGGGGGAATGGCTTCACACTGACAGGGGGCAGGGTTAGATGTGATATTGTAAGAAATTCCTGCCTGTGAGGGTGGGGAGGCCCTGGCACAGGGTGCCCAGAGAAGCTGTGGCTGCCCCTGGATCCCTGGAAGTGTCCAAGGCCAGGCTGGATGCGACTTGGAGCAACCTGGTCTAGTGAAGGTGCCCAGGCTCATGGCAGGAGTGCGCCTGGATGGTCTTTAATGTCCCTTACAAACCATTCTGGGATTGTGTAATTTTGTTCACAGTGTGCAAAGGGAGGCACAGGGTGACCCACCTCTTTGCAAATTTCTTAGGGTTTCCTTCTGCAACACTTGGGGAAGTCTGCATCCATCCATCCATCCATCCATCCACACTGGGTGGTGTGGTCCCTGAGCTCCTGCGGGTGGCAACCAGAGAACGACAGAGGGCGACATTGGCTTGTGAAGCAGCCCAGCCCCACTCAGCACCAGCCGCTGCACCCACAGCCATAGAGGCACCTGCTGCCTGGGGGGTTTAAACTGCACACTGGGGGGTGTGACATGCTCTTGGTGGCACTTCCAGCAGTACCTTTGCAGAGCAGATGGCAGCCGTGCAGATGCTTCTGGATGTGCAACCAGATATAAAGGTTTTCTGGCAATCTCATCTTGGTGCCCCTGTGTTTTGTGTATGTTGTTATACAAGGCACAAATACCCCAGGAGAGAGGAACACTTCCCTCTCTATCACACAGAGGCAACTCACCTGATAACCTGAAACAATGCTCCGGGGGCAGAGTTGCCAACTCCACCCGTTTCCCAAATACTTTGAGGGAGAGGATTCCTCTGGAAATCAAAACTGCCCAAGTAATTTTTCCTGCAGGCTGAAGAGGAGGAGAGTGATCAAAACTGTGACTGAGCCTTGTCCTGCTTTCACAGAGCTCAAAGGGAGCAGACATCCCAGCAGCCTTGAGAAGATCTGAACAAGTTATACCATAGGGATCCATCCCCACTTTTCACAGTGCTGGTTAGGAATCTGGGAGGACAATTCCCTGCAGTTTATCATTAGCCAGAAAAGGTAAAGTTGACTCTTTCTGTGTCCCATCTGGTAAGAGAAGAGCTTGGTCTCTGCTCTTGTAGCCAGGAACATCTGAAACAAACTGGAAAAAGTGAGAATCTGGACTAAATCCAGGCACAGAAATCCCCATCATGGCATGATGACTCTGTGGCACCTGGAGGTACAAAAATAAGGTATTAAGACTCTGCTGAGACAGAGGGAGGATGAGAGGATGATTTTACTGCTGGAGGAACCATCAGTCCCTCACCACCAAGAGACTTGCTTCCATGTTTATCCCATGTGGGTGGGAATCACTGCAATATTTTAAGGGAATCAGCTGCCTCATGTTAACATCACATTCTTGTCATCTGACAAACACCGGTAAAGGCATGCAGGAAGCTTTTAACTAATCTGTTGGTTTCCAAAGATTTCTAGGTTTCCTCCAAGGAAAAAGACCTTAGATACCTAGCCTTACCTTCCCCTGTCCTAAGGCTTCTAGCTTTCCTTGCTGGCCAGGTGAACCCTGCTGGCAGTGGAGTCCAGGATGGAGCTGAGGTCCTGGCTAGTGTCACCTTTGTACCCTAGGGAAGTGCCCAGACAATGTCTGAGTGGAGCAGGGAGTGTTGCGAGCAGCCTGTGCAAGCTCTCCAGGGAGATTCCAGGCTTTGGGAGTGATGGCAAAAGGGCAGCTGGAGACTCCATCCACAGAATCCAGACTTGACACCTCCCATGGCTCTGGGGTGAAGTGAATCTCCTCTGTGACCAGGTCAAAGCCCAGATTATCCACAATGGCTGTGCCCTCTGTAACAAGAAAATGTTGGAAAACTCCCCTGCCTGCTTGCAGTCAGCACAGAGAAACTTGCCAAAACGAGGTTAATAGTAATAGTAATAATAATAATAGTAATAGTGACTCATTTGCCTTTTACCCACTCCTTCCATCTCAGGATCTGAAGAAATGTAGCCATAATAATGCACTGAAACTCTGTCTCTCCTAGCAGGGTTGGATGCTGAGGCCAAGGGAGATTAAATTACCTTTCCATGGCCGCTCATCACCCATCACCTCCTTCAGTGCTCCACCAAGTGTTCAGACACAGCCCCTTCTCCTGTGCCCTACTGATACACACCCAGTTCACACTGTGCCTCTCTGCAAAGCAAAGATTCAACCCAAGATTAAGGGGAGTGCAAAACTAGAGAGAATTTAAGCTATGCTGAGTGCATGGCATGTCTCATGCCAGAGTGACCCAAAGAGAGTTGCAGAGACCCAGCATCCTCCCTCTGCTCCTGTCGGTGGGCTGCTGAAGGACAGGCCAGGTAGAAGCAGAGAGCAAGGAGGGGAAGGCCACTTCCCTCCTGTGATGTGTCCTGAGCTTCCTGGAGCTCCTCGTTGGCTAAGGGGGATACCTGGAATCTACGTTGTGGATGTCAACCATGTCTCCAGGGCTATGCAGGAAGTTGGAGTTAGTGGGGAGATACCATAAAGTCATGGAATGGTTTGGGTTGGAAGGGATCTTAAAGAGCATCTCATTCCACCCCCTGCCATGGGCAGGGACATCTTCCACCAGACTAGGTTGCTCCAAGACCTGCCCAACCTGGCCTTGAACCCTTCCAGGGATGAGGCAGCCACAGCTTGTGTGGGCACCCTGTGCCAGGGCCACCCCACCCTCACAGGAAACAATTTCTTCCCAAAATCCCATCTAACCCTGACTTCTGACAGTGGGAAGCCATTCCCTCTTGTCCTATGACTCCAGGTCCTTGTAAAAAAGAGTCTCTCTCCATCTTTCCTGTTAGCTCCTTCAGGTACTGCAAGGCCATGATTAAGTTGCTCTGAAGCTTTGTTTCTCCAAACTGAACAATCCAAATTCTCTCAGAAAATATGTTTGCGGAAGGGGAGCCCAAAATACAACAACCTAAATTATTCTTTGATTTTGTGCCAAGAGAAACACAGCATTTTGGCTTTTTGTTTTTAATTCCAGCTCTTGCTTCTCTTCTCCTCCAAATTTTAGGTTTTCTGCCTAGCAGATGCTCTGGATCCTGAACTATCCCAAAGTGCCAATGTACTCACAATCCACAGCCATGTCCTTCAGGACCTCCTGGAGATTCTGTTCTGGAAAGTGGATTTTCATTGAGAGTCTTGGGACTTCAGCACTCCAACATTGACCTGCTTCCCTAGAATGAATGGGGAGACGTGTTTCATTTCTGAAAATTCCCTAGGGACCTAGAAAACCCCATTCTGGGTTGTGAATCAGACAAAACACACCTTTTGCCATCTTCTAGCTGCATTAGAAGTGCTTTGCTTATTTTGGGGGTTTATTAACAGAAAACAGTTTACAACAGGAGTTGATGGGGTCCAAGGAAATAGAGCACTTCAGCGCTTCCAGGAATTAAAAGCAGTAAAAAGAATCCCGGCCCTAAGTGTTGCTCTAGAAGCTGTGTAAGTGGGATGGGTTTCAGGGTGTCCCCACTCCTGGAAACCTCCGTGGGGCAAATGTCCCTGTCCAATGTGGGAGATGCTGCTTCACTCAGCAGCCCAAAAGGTGGAAAGCTTGGGCCAAGTACATACAGACACCACCATCTAGTGGTGCCGGGCTCCAACAGCCTCCATGCAGCCCGGAACGGGCACATTCCACAGAGCTGGAGCTACTACCACTCCCAAATGGCTTCTCCCGGGGAGCTGAGAGCAACCACGAAGTCCACGCCCTGCCCCAGGAGGGCTGCTCCCTCTCCTCTACTCCCGCAGGCACAGCAACACTGACTTGATTTTGGAGGGAAGAAGCTACTCCAGACTCCCAACAGCTGCTCCTTGTGGTCATGGGCTTGATCCTGCAAATAGCCATGCCCCCTGGCATCAAGGGGCAGTGAACTGGGATAAACTGGGGTCTTGCCTCATCGCACAGCTCCACGGGAAATGGAAGTCTCCTGCCTGAATGGCATATGTGGAATCATTGGGGTTTCTCCAGTGGAAGCAGCCCCAGGTAGCCAGGGGGGGCTCGTCCTGCTTCTTCATGTGGCAGCCAGGCTCTGCCTTTGCCTCTGCTTTTCCTTCAGCCCACTGGCAGACAAAATGCTGCTCCTGTGGCCAAACCCAGCTGGGCCCACCTCAACCCAAGCCCAGATCTCACCTGGGTGCTGGAATCACCCACTGAGCCCCTGCCTGGCACAGCTGGGGATGCTGAACACTGCCTAAGGTGCCTGAATGCACCTTGTGTAGGTGCATTCAGTGTGGGTTGGGAGCACATAGTAACCCAGAATGTTTGGGGTGTCAGAGACCCAAGCAAACAGGATGTGGCATGCTGGGGTGCACTCCACTCACAAGGGAGTGAGGTGCTACCAGTACCATAGGCTGCAGTGGGCTTTGGCACTTGCCCCAACTTGTTACTGACCCTGAGGAGGGAACCAGTATCAAAGAAGAGACCCCTGTCGGGGGCCCACAGCCCTGTTTGCCCTGGTTCTGCTATCCCTCAACCCATCTCATCTCAAACCAGCTCCCCTAGTTATGCTGGGGTGTCAGGGGCTGCCCTCAGGGCAGAAGCCTGGGCACAGGCTAGGAATGACACTGATAGTAGTCTGAATGTTTTTACTATTATTATTATTAAATATTATTATTATCATGATGTGAATCAGTGACACTCTGGTGCTGCCCATCCATCCCTGGCCCCTCCAGGGCTCAGCCCCAGATCCCACCCAGCACCAACCCCTGCCCATGCTCCCACACTGCTGGGACAGGCCAGCCAGGGGACAGGGACACAGGGCCACCACCAGCTCAGTCAATGCACTGCTGGGGCCGTTGGGGCCAACCCCATGCCAGGAACAAGGTCGCTGTTGATTTTGGGGCAATTGAGGGGAATTGAGCCATTGTGCTCTGGCAGGGCAGGGCCCAGGCAACAGTACTGTTAGAGCCCAGCACTGTCCCTGGGACAGCTCTTTCTTTTCCTTCACGGGTGACATACAATTCCAAGCAGCAGGACACAGTCTGAGCCCTGCCTGCTCTTCTGGAACCCTGAGCCACATAGAAGTCCAGGGGTGGTGCAGTTACACAGTCCAAAAAAACACAGAAAGGGCAGAGAGGTGGCCAGGCTCAAGGGATATGAGGTGTCATGACCCTCCTGAAGCAGGTGCTTGCACATCCATGTGTGCTGTGGCACGGGGACAGTAGAGGTGGACAGAAAGAGCTCAGCACCATTCCAGGGGCTGAGCCAGGCTGCAGCTGGTACCAGCACAGCTGACGTTACATGGAGTTGGCAGGTGGTAGAGACTGAATGCACTGGAGGGAGTGAGGGAGGGCGCTGTTATGTGGGGCACAGCTTTTTACTACCCTGGGTCGCAGCAGTGCATGTGACATATGGCTGCAAGAAGAAAGGAGCTGCTGGGCTGTTTGAGCAGTGTCCTGAGCCCCCAAAACCAGTGATGACTCCTGCCTGCTGGCAGCTGCCCTGTCCCAAAGGAGAAGGTCCCTGTGTCCAGAGGGTCTGAGGCCAGTGCATAAGAGGACTCCAAGCAGGGAGAGCTTCACCAGCACAGGCTGTGGAGGAGAGCACAACTCAGCATGGGGTTCAAGCAGCTGCTCCTGAAATGCCCCTGGCCCAATGAGCACCAAAGAGTTCACAGACTGACAGAGATCATCCCATTTCTCTGTGTTCAGTGTACGGAGGGGCCGCTGGCTCTGCGAGCGACCCACTGAGGTAAGGACTGAGGTTTGCCATGAGAGCACATCCCTGCAGTTACAGTGGGGTGACAGACAACAGGGCTTGGAGGCAGTCGGGGACTTGTTAAATTACATGCAGTCATTCACACAGGCAGACACAAACAAGCTCTTCTGTAAGCTGGGTTCCAGGAGATTCCACAGATCCTCAGCTGATCTCACGGCCAGTGCTGGGTGTGGCATCCTTACATGTTCCCACGGTATGTGATGTTGGTGAAGGTAGATGTGGCCTCTTTATATAAAGGGTTATGGGTCTGGAGGAAGGAGGATGAAAAAGAGCATCATCACTTTGTGCTTAGCACCAGCATTTGTTCTGCTTAACATCTGGAGTAACTGAGGCACTGTCTCAGCATGGAGTGGTGGATCCCTGTCTCCACCCAAGGCTTTGGATGAGCAATTTAATGGCTCCCCATAAGGTTTCATGGGGGAGAATAGCGAAAAGCTGCTGTGGAGGAAAGGAAAAGCAGCAGGAGCTCAGGAGGAGAGAGACCTCTTGAAAGAGCTTCCCTTCCCGTCCCGTCCCATCCCGTCCCGTCCCGTCCCGTCCCGTCCCGTCCCATCCCGTCCCGTCCCATCCCGTCCCATCCCGTCCCGTCCCGTCCCGTCCCGTCCCGTCCCACACCATCCCTTCACTTTGTGGGGGGGTTAGGAGATGGAGGAGAGGTGGGGGAGAGGTACCAGTGCTGTCCCAGTCCTCTCCCTTTTGCTCTGGGTTCCTCAGTGCTTTCCAGCCTCCCGTGGCAGGAGGGACCTCCTGCCTCACTCATGGGATGGAAACACTGATGTGAGCAGTGAGTAAGGGGGTCATGCTGCTGACAAGTGCTTCGGATATACTGGAAGTGGGAAAATCATCTAGGACATCTTCTATCATCTGTGCACAGCCCCTGGGATCACAGCAGGCTCAGAGAAGGGGTGTCCCGGCTGGCAATGTCACCTTGAGTCCTGCTTGGGACATTGTCCCAGGCTTTAGAGAGGAGTGGGACAAGCTGCTCCTTAAGGACCATGTCATGGGACCACAGGCAGCAGCTGGGCTCTCATGCCGGGAACACTGGGACCTGGATCCCTCAAACCAGGAGCTGTGGGGGTTTGGGGCTCCTGCCCAGCACACCCAAGCCACTGCCCCTCACCGTGTCCCACTTGGCCCTGGCCTTCTCCTCCTCGAAACGGGCGAACTCGCGGCGATCGTGGATGGTGATGAGGAGCTTCCAGATGAGCAGGGCAGCGAGGCCGATGAGCAGGATGGCACCTGTCACTGAGAGCAGGACCACCAGGACATCTGGCCCCTTTGGACAGTCTGGAGCAGAGAGGAGGGGAGGGTTGAAAGGGATTGAGCACCCCCAGGCCATGTTAAAGCAGCTCTGGGGCTACCTGGCCATGGGTAACAGAACTCTTTTAGTCTCAGGAGGGTATCTTCCTCTGCCAGTAAGCAGGGGCCTCCACCTGAGCACAGCAGACTCTGTGAAGGAGGACCCTGTCCATGGGGCATCTGTGCCAAAATACTTGAGCATCTGTCTGTAGGGTGGGGGTCTGCACCCAAGCCAGGAGCCAGATCAGGGGCATCACAGATCCCACCCACAGTGGGGGATGACCGGAGACCAGATCCTTGTGCCTGTTGGAGTTTGCCCCAAACCACCAGCCCACTGACACCCCATCCCGGCCTGTGGCCGTGTCAACACTGAGTTGGCAAATGGGGGCAGCAAGATCCAGTGTGAGCCTTCACAGCTCCTGCTCCCCCTGCACACCACCCAGGTCCATGTGGCCACCCCAGCCCTCCCTGCCTCTCCTCTCCCATCTGGCTGTGGGGTGGGGAATGTGGGCTGTACCCTGCCCATGGCAGGCAGCTGCAGTGCGAGCTGGTGGCTGCCCTCATGGCCTGCTTCTGAAAGATCTGCGGCCACACAGCCCCAGGCTCAGCTGAGGTCAGTGGAGACCCCGGGGCTGCTAATGGGAGCCTCCTCTTACCTGCTTCCCCAGAAAAGCACCCCCACAAAGTCAGACAAAGGATCAGGGCAGTGGGAAGGTTGAACACCCATCTTTGGCCTCAATGAGGAGATGAAATAACTTAGGAAATGTGATACCTGAGAGGCAGGAATTCACTGCCCCTGAGCAGGTGGCACTGAGCAGGGAACAAAGAAGTTCTTTAATTCTTCTCAGCCCTCAGCCGTGGTGCCTGGCTGGAGTGGGAGGTACAAAGGGCACACAACATTCCCCCCCACCCCCTCACCTCGTTCTGCACAGAAACCCAGCACAGCACATTCTGCAGCTCCCAGCCTAAGCGTGGCAGCTAGGTCTTACCAGGCTCCTCAATGACATAGAGGATGGACTTGCCACTGGAGTCCTCGTAGTACTGGAACCTCATCACACAGTCATTCTCGTCCTTATAGGTGCAGT
Organism: Phylloscopus whistleri; assembly: GCA_017589585.1. Lineage (NCBI taxonomy): Eukaryota > Metazoa > Chordata > Aves > Passeriformes > Phylloscopidae > Phylloscopus > Phylloscopus whistleri. The sequence continues at coordinate 144,209 of JADMLD010000929.1, forward strand.
TCACGGCATCCTTGCCCCTGTCACCTGCCAGAGGGAGAGGCTGAGAGTCCCCATGCCGAGGGGTGCACAGACAGAGGGGAAGTGTGTGGCACACACAGCCCCCTGGATTTCCACGTATTAGGGCAGGGGTTGGGTCTCCTCTTACTCAGTTCCTGCACCGTCTCGATCTCGTCACGGCACATGCGGCTGCAGGACTGCTGCTCCACTAGCCTTCCTCGCTCAAACTTCTTGCATTCCACGCAATCCCTGTGGCAGAGGACGGAGGTACCATAAACTTCTCCATGCTATCCTCAGGGAACTGTCACACCTTTCAGTCTCAGGTTGTGGAAATCACAGCAGTCCCAACTGTACTGGTGTGCAGATAGTGAGGCACTCCTGCCACCAGTGCTGCCAGCTCCATGATGGGATATGACCCTTCCCAGCTCTCTGCCAGATCCCCAGTGGAGTACGACCTATCCCAGCTCTCTGCCAGCCCACAGTGTGGTATGACCTGTCCCAGCCCTCTGCTCTCTCTCACTTTTTGATGGTGCAGGTGTCCGGGCAGGTGGGGCACTTCTCACAGGTGTCTCCGTAGGAGCCGGGCTGGGTGCACTCACAGCGGCCGCACACACAGGAGCCGTGGCCACTGCACACCAGCCCATTGCTGGACATGCAGGTGTCCGTGCGCGTGGTGCAGTTGCAGTAGTCGCCTGTCCAGTCTGAGTTGCACAGACAATCCCCACAGCTGCACTGCCCATGGCCTGGGGACAACCAAAAAGCATCGGAACTCTAAGTGTCTCCACAGAGCCTGTTGGCAATTCCCCATATGGATGCCTATGACCCAGAGTGGCAGCTCACCCTGGGGTGGGCATGGCAAGGAAGACCAGCCACCTAGGACAACTCCTTTGCACTGTCCTTGAGGTGGGACACAGAGCAGTTCACACCAAACCCAGACCTTCACTATGTCCCCAACACTCCTCTTATCCCACCCAAGCAAGAACAAACTCCCACATTTCAGGCTGAGCTGCCATAGCTCCAGCAGCAGCAACTGGAGATGCTCCATCAGACTTGTCTCTGAACAAGTCAAGTTCTGGCTGTGGCTTTGAATTTTGGATTGAGTCAGGACATCTGGTCAAAGCCCCCAAGTCTCACTGCTTGGGAGTGAGAAAGGGAAAGCTGACTGCTGGGAAAAGCCCAACACATGCTCACCAAGACTGGTTTAATCAGACAGACAGACAGGCATGCTCAAATCCTGCCAAACCCTGGAGCTATTTGGATTGTGGTTTGATTCAAGCTCAAAGACGAGACACAGTAAGTGGTGGCAACACTATGGAGCTGCAGGCGCTGACCTGTCCCAAGCCCTGAGCACAGCAGGACGCGTTGGGAATGCTGCCCGCTGCGGGAGGCCGGCTGGGCACTGTCCCGGCCCTGCCCTTGGAGACACCGGCATGTGAAGTAAATGTGTAACCCCAAAAATGAAGAACTAGGGCTGAGTCACAGGAAAATAATGCCATGCTGGGTGACAAGGCATGGAAACAGATGAGTAGGCTGAGTGGAAGTGGCTCAAAGGGGTCAGAGAGTTCAGGTTAATTAACAGCCCACCCTGGACAGGGGCAGCTCTTCATCATTGTCCTTCACCCATCCTGGGGACCTGCAGCCCTTGTTCAAACAGGAACAGGCTCTTTGAGGACACTGACTACTCAGGGTGGGGTAAACCTACATTTCCACCTCCATTATCAGCAGGCTGTTAAGGTAAAGGATCAATCTGAGCAGCACAGAGGCAGTGTGAGCCATAAAGACGGCCTGGGAGGCAGGTGAGGTCCCAAAAACTCAATTTGGAGACATCAAGGAGCAAGAATTCAGTGTCTTCTGGCCCCAGGTTTCACCTCACCCAGGATGGGCTCCAGCGGAGTGGAATCAGCTTTGGCCACTGATGTTTTCCTGGGGATTTTTGGGATTTCAGCAGGAAAGTGGTGGCTTTTTCTGGCACTCTGTTAGCAGCTACCTATCCTGGGTTTACAGAGGGAGACTGGGGTTAGGAGTGGGGGAATGGTACCCCTCTACCGTTCCCTCCTTGAATCAGTTTTGGGGTGCTCTCCTCCTGGAGAGGATGTGCCAGAGTTTCATGCCTCATTCTTAGGCACTGTCACCTCTCTGACTTCCCTTAACACAGGAGATTCACTCAAACCTTCAGTGTTTACTGGAGATGTGGGTGGAAGGAACCTTAAATGAAAGGTGCGTAAGAGGCCCTGGCATATCAGGACATCTGGAATTGCTGTTGGCATGAGGGGTCTGCAGGGTGGGCTTCTTCACTGGGAGAGAACCAGAGAACCCAAGGACCTGGTCCTCTCTTCCCAGTACTGAAAGCAGCTGACTGGAGAGGGGGAGTTTGGAAGTATGTGGAAGAGATGAATATTCAGGAGCAGAGATGCTGTAAGGCCAGCAAGGAGGGAGGATTTACTTCCCCAACACTTTTGCCACTATGAAGTCTTGCAGAGCTGGGTGGAGGATAAAGCCCACTCCTCCCCACCCCTCCCCCTCCACTCTGGGGTTTCCTCCTGCAGAGCAGTACTTCTGAGGTGTTTGAACTGTGGTTCAAGCAAAGTCCCTGCCCTGTGCACCCCAGAGCGCTTCATTTGGTCCCCACCGGCCCCACCAGGCCTCCTTTTTAATCTTCTAGCCCATCCCTGCTCCTAGCTCTCAGGCATAGGAGGTGATATCAGTGGCCAAAAAGGGAGTAATTCCCTGGGCACCACTTCAGACCAGGGCTAGTCCAGGGACATCCATGGCTGAACAACCAGAGGTAGAGACAGCTCACAGGACAAGCACCAAAATGACTGATGTCTCCCTTGCCCATGATCCCAGGCAGCCTAAACAGCCCCAAGCTGCCTCCCTGCCAAGCCCAACACTCACCTGAGCACATCTGGCCTTTGAAGCGAACACAGGAGAAGTCGTCACACTCGCAGTACTTGCCCGTCACCTTCCCAAAGTCGCTGCTGTGGCACACGCACTGCCCGCAGATGCACTCGCCACGCTGGCTGCACAGGGGCTGGCCTGGCCGGGGGCTGCAGTTGTCCTGCTGTGTGGGGCTGTACTCCTCCTCGGAGCACTCGCAGTGTGAACCCAGGCGCCCGGGGTTGCAGCGGCACACGCCGCACTCCAGTGTGCCATTGCCATGGCTGCAGGATGGGCTGTTGGCCTCGGCGTGCCTCTCACAGGAGCACTCGCAGTCAAAGTTCACCACCACTGTCAGGCTGTCCTTGAAGCCCACAGGCTTGATGGTGAAGGATTTCTGCTGCTCCAGGGGACAGCCCCGCACTTTGGCCTCAATACTGAAGCTCACCTGGAGGGCAAAGGTGTGTGTCTGGATGTAAGTACCTGCTCCAGTCCATGCCTCAGCTTAAGGAGCTCAGAAATGGGACCCACCAGGCTTCTTTAGGCTCATCAAAGCTTATCAAAATTGGCCCAGCACAGAGAATGTGCCTGCCACAGTAACCAGGCAAATTTTAGATTCAGTATCAAGAAAAATTTCTTCACTGAGAGTTTTGTCAGGCACTGGCACAGGCTGCCCAGGGAAGAAGTAGAATCACTGTCCCTGGAAGTGTTCAAAGAACCTGTAGATATTGTGCTTAGGGACAGGTTTAGTGGCAGACTTAGAGATCAGTTAGTGGTTGGACTTGATGGTCTTAAAGGGCTTTTCCAACCCAAATGATTCCAGATTCCCATGCCCTGTGGGCAGCAGCCTAGGCTGAGCTGGAGGGATCACAGAGTTTGCATCCAACAGATTCAAAAAAGCATTTTCCTCCTTGCACCCACCCTGCTGGACCTCTCTAGTGCTGAGATTTCAGGGTCCGTGTCACCTGGCAGGTCATGGGACAAGTATATGGTGCTGGTGCAGAGCACCAAATGACCTGGCAATGCTGCTACATAGAGGGGAGAAAAGCCAAGCCCATGAGAAGGATCCTCACCGTGTCCCCGATCTTGAGCCCCATGCATGACTTGAGCCCAGGGATGACCTCACCGTTAAGGCAGGTGGCATTGAAGGCCAGGGACAGCTCTTCAGGGAGGTCACGCACCTCCAGCTCCACTTTGGAGCGGATTTTCTAAGGGAGGAGAGAAGACTGATGAAGACACAGCAGAGGCTGGGTAGGGCTCAGCCCTGGCCCTCCCCTGCCCCAGCACCACAGTGATGTCCCCTCACACATGGGAAAGGAGCCACGTGCCCCAAGTCTTTCTCAAGACTCAGCTGTGTCATTCTCTACAGGGAAAATTCTTCAAGACAGGAAGGGACAGGTGGTGAACAGTGATCTCCCACCTCTGGAGTGCCTGCACACATGGGTTGAGGCAGATGCTCACAGCTGGTCCAAGGAGGATGCTTGAGGTTGGAGGAGCTGAGAAATCTGTGTGGGGTGTTGGCAATGGGAAGCAGTGGCTGTTTTGTTAGGGAGAGTGCTGTTGTGGGGCCATCACACTGCACACTCACCCCGTAGGAGTCCACTATGAGCTGCAGGACGTTGCTGGAGTCTCTGGACAAGGTGCCCACGGTTGTGCCTGGGATCAGCTCGCTGTAGTTCTGGAGGAATAGCATAAGCAGCGTCTGTTTCTGATGGGTAAATGTGCCATGGCTGGGCCAAACCCTGTCCAGGCACATGGGAGCTTTGAGAGGACAGGAGACCACCAAACCATGTCCAGCCACCCACAGCCCACCAGTCCCACAGGAAGGTGGCTTTGCACAGCCGCTGGTACCTGGTAGAGGCCAACAACCGTATCTGTCACAGCAAAGATCAAGTTGATGTTCTTCTGTGAGAGTTTCTCAGTCATCAGGCCCAGAGAGGGATAGTCCTGGAGAAGAGGTATAGCCTAGGAACATGTAAACCCCCGACCGTGGTCCCCATTTTTCTCCAACCATGGCTGAAACACCTTTCTCATCCCATGGGGACCCAACAGGAGCTCTGGGCTCTACAACCCCACGCCTGGGTTGGGCTTTACCAGTGTGGTGGTGGCAGAGTAGAAATTATCCGTGTCAATGTGGCACTGGGCATCATTGGGCTGCACGATGCCAGCCAGCCGCCCGTCCAGCGCGATGTGGGTCTTTGCATCCGTGGTGAAGACGAGCAGGTGGGAAGCATCATTCCTCCAGCCAATTTTTTCCTGCAGTGAAAGGCAGCTCCCAGTCATGTGTCAGCACATGCTAAGGGCAGTCCCATGTGCCAGGACCCCACTGCTGCCTCTGTGCCAGGGGGACATGGCTTGCCCTTAGAGACCAACATCTGCACAAGGAACCAAGGCAATTGCTCTCCCAGGGAAGTGCTGTGGGAGTGTGGGGTCTGGAAGGTGAGCATAGGCTGCTTGTAGGTGAAAGATGAGTTTTAATTGAGTAGAGTGTTAATCAAGGTGGCTGATGACTCAGGGATGCAACACCTCCAGCAAAAGCAAGGTGAAGGGATAGGAGGTGTTGTCCCTTCTGGACTGGTCACTGCAGGGCGGACATGGTTCCCAAGCACCTGCTTGGCTTCTCTCCCCTACCAAGATCTCATGAGAGTCCTGCTCTTCCCTTGGCTATTGGACTAGAAATGTCTCACTTGAATGTTCACCTTCTGCAGAAATCAGTCACACAACTCAACAAGCTTACGATCATGTCCTGGAGGGATTGGTTGGTCCCTGCCAACCCAACTGGCCCAGCCTGGTGACCCTGTCCCGGCCCCAGCCGGGCCTTGCTGCCCCTTACATCGCACACAGTGGCCTGGATGATGGCATCGAAGCCGCCCTCGGGTGCGTCGCGGTTCCGGGAGACGCTCTGCTTCCGCACCTCCTCGTTGAAGCGAGTCACCTCATCCGTGAGCGACAGGACGTGTTTGTACCCAAACATGGGCAGGCAGGTTTCCCCGGTCCTGTGGGAGGAGAGCACTCAGGGCACAGGGCTCATTGGGCTACTCCAGCTCCCATCCCTGCCCCACAGCCATCCCACATCCCATGGTTCTGCCCACGATGTGCTGGAGGGACCCAACCCCCCAAGAGCCTGAGGCTGGTGAAGGACCTTTTAAATAAAATTAATTTTCTAGGGATGCTGGGCCCAGGTCGGCTCCCAGGCTCAGTCGTGCTGGGATTTTTAGGACTAATTTTCTTCCAGTCGCAACACTTTTTTTTAAAAAAATGATGCAAAAATTTTCCCTCAAGAGCTTTCCAGTGATAATGATATTTCTAGTTTAGACTTGCTCCTCCTTTCTGTGCCAGCAGAACATAGATTGCACCAAGTTTTAAACCCTGTCCAGAATCAGCCACACCCCTCCTTTCCTCCCAGGCTCAACTTCACTCCTGCCTACCCCCCTCCTAGTAGAACAGGGGAACAGGGAGTGGGGGATGAATTCAGTTCCTAACACCTCTGCCACTCCTTCCTTCTCACACTCTTTCCCTGCTCCAGTCTGTTGTCCTTCCTTTCAAGAACTACTCAAACACAGGTCCTTTCTATGGGCTGCAGTTCTGATGTGGATTTCCACCACCATTTCCATTGTGGTGGTGTCCCATCAATTTCTGGCCCTGTCAGGACTCCCTCAACCTGGACTTACTCATAGCAAGGGTTCTCGATGGCTTCTGGAGGAGATATGTACATGTAGGGAGAAATGGGTTTGTCCACAAAAGCCCCAAAGCCGATGCGTAGATTGCTGGTGAGCTTACGCATCTCACTGGCCAGTTTTGTGCCCAGGTTCTGGATGTTCCTCAGATCGTCCTTCATTGAGTTGGACAGGTCCATCAGGTAGTAGATGTCCACGGGATAATCTTCCACTTGACGCACGTGGACATGGAAGACCTGGGAGTCATCTGCAAAATGACAGGGCAGAGCTCATTTCCCGGAAGGGGGAGGGAGGCTCGCCACAGAATTAGGGGGAAGGAGTCAGCAGGAACCCAAGGGGATGGTTAAAGCTTCTAGAAGGAGAACATCACCCTTAGACAGAGGGGCAAAACCCTTAGTCAGGTGCTTGCACAGGAGATGTGCTGTGCATCCCTTGGAAATGTCCAAGGCCTGGTTGGATTGAACTTGCAGCAACCTGGTCTAGTGGAAAGTGTGCCTGCCCATAGCAGGGAGTAGAACAGCATTGTCTTCAAGGTCCCTTCCAACCCCAAAACCATTCTGGAATTCCACGGCACATGGAGGTTATGTCTCCTGTTCTCCTAACCTCTCAGTGCCGGGACATGAGCAGATCTTCCTGTCCAGTGCTCACCTCCCAAAATATCCTACAGAAACAGCTGGATGGAGTGAGGGAAACCCCCAGTGTGTGGGCAGCAGGCCTTAAAGGGGTCACAAGGCAGGCAAGGCTGCTTCGGACTTCTCTGAGCTCCCAAGGACTCTGACCATTTTCTGTGCCGTCCCCCATCCCCATTCCTTTTCTCTCCTCTTGGCTCTCCCAGCCCCATCCAAGAAAATTTTAGTGAAATGTTTTCCATTGAAACAAAAATCTCCTTAGAAAGAACCTTCTGGGAAACATCCCAATTTTGATGACTTTTGCACTTAAAAAAAAAAGAAAAGCTGAAAACGCTTAGGATTGACCTTTTCTTTCTACCTTTTTAAGAGACACACGTCCTTTCTTCTGATCTTTGAAATGGTTTCTTTGAAACATAAGCCAGGGCACAGCTGCAGCCTTGTTGGAACACCTCAAATGTTGAGAAAAAAGAGCCTTAACTGAGCTTAAATTTTTATTGTTTTCACATTTCTGTCTAAATCTGCACACCACGTTCTTTCAGGATGAAGAAAATTTAAAAATTTATGACAGCCCAAAAAGCTCCATCCCATCTCCAGGTGTGCTGGGACCCCACCATGGAGCCAGGTGTCCCATTTTTGTGCTTAGAGAGCAGCTGTTTGTCCTCCTTGAGCTGAAACCATGAGGATTCTGAGCTCGTGGGACATGACCTGTGACCTGTCCTGCTTGTATCCTTCATGATTTGGTTTTGGTTCATGAGTCAAGGCAGATGACTTATGCCAAACTTTCTTGGTTTGGCAGAGATGGTATCAAGCTGCGGGTCTCTCCTCTTTATTCCAAGGAACAGGGATTTGCAGCACTCAGAGCAGCACACTCAACTGCCTCCTGACAACTACCTTTAGACCTAAAGAGAACAACTTAGTAGCTCCCTGTCACCATTGAGTGGGGGTTCCTGTGCCTGCTGCCCTTCCAATGGGCAGGACTCCTCCTGGCCATGCCCAGGGATGTGTACAGAGGCCACGTGCGTGATAGTTTTGCCTGGCATCTTTGAAACTCCTGGATGCTGGCAAAGGACCAGAGCAGTCAATTGGCTCCAGCCCGCCTGACTGAGCAGAGCCTGGGAAATTACAGGGATCTGGTGGCAGCCCAACCCTGCCAGCTGCTCCAAGGCTTGTTAGATACGAGCTGACTTCTACCCAGGCATTCTGAGCACAGCAGCAGTGCCTCAGATCTGAATGGCTTTATAAACTACCCCATGTGTTGTTGAAGTCGCATCCTATCCTGCCCCTCAGATACCTCAGGAACTGAGGCAAGAGAATGAACACAGCTTAGCTGCCCACCAGAGATGTTCTGGAGGATTCTATGCTCTGCCAGCCTGGCCTTGACCCTGAAGGACATGAGACCACCTTGGCCAGTGAGGCAGAGTGATGACTCACTCAGCGCCTGAGCCCTTTGGGTTATTCCCACTGCATCCCCCCTTTCTACAGTGGTCTGGGGGCTCTTACCTGGCCGCAGGTTCAGCTGTATTCTCTGGGGGCTCATCTGGGTGGTGGTGGACCCCCCCGAGCCCTTGTTGCTGAGGGGCCGGTCCTCCAGGATGGTGATGCTGCTCTGGGGGGACTCGATGTGGTCCTGCCCGCAGCCACTGTGCAGGAGGTTGGCACGTAGGTCACAGCGAGGGGTTGACTGTGCCCAGACCTGCGGGGAAGGGACACGGTCAGGAGCATCCCAGGACTATGCTGGGAGAAGGAGAAAGGCCCCCACTTTTTCCCTGGAGAGCCCCTGCTTTATCACACCTAACTCCAGACCAGGATCAAAGACTTCTTGGGGCACACGGTCTCTGCCTCAGGAAGCCAGCAGACAGAGGGGATTTGGGATCAGCAAGTCCTGCTGGGGTTCAGAGCAGGAGCCCATCCGCCCTTGCCAAGGAATGATGGATAACACATCCCTGCCAACCTCCTCCTGACTCCTGGCAGCTGGAGCCTTAGGTTTGGATTTTGGCAGAGCTAAAAGGAAATCCTGTCTCTCTGGGATGGCTAGAGGAGGGTGTGGCAGGATGTGAACACGGCAAGCTTGGGTAGAGGCAGTGTGGGACTTTTAAAATTATTTATTACTTTGACAAAACACAAATCACTTTTCCTCCCCACATTTCCATAGGCCCTTAGAAATCCTGCCATGAGCAAGGAGCGTGTCCACTGCGGGTGAGCTCATATCACAGTGCAGTGCTCAGTTCCTGCCTGGAGGTGGATCAGACCTATCTCCAGCTCTCCAGCTTCCTAACGGATGCAGCTGATCAGGGAAAGGAGCACCAAAAAAGGAATGAAAGAGGGCAAGGCACTGGGGCTGCAGGAAGAGCCTTGAAGAGCCTGTCAGGGGCAGGAAGCACAAAGTGTGGAGTCATGGTGAGCTCCAGTCCCGTCCCTCCTTTCTTAAAATGCTCCTGGCTCCTCATCCTTATCACAGAACATTCAGGAGGCTTCCTATTCCTTTGGTTGCTCATGAAGACAAATATGGGAAGAATTTCTTTCCCAGCCCAACACTGCTGTGATCTGCTGCCTCATGTTCCTGCTCAGGCAGCACCCGCCCTCCCCTCCAAAGGGATTCTTTATCCCCCTTCCTCAGCCCAGATCTTTCTACTTTGGAGTCCTCCAGCAGAGGACCACCACAGCCTCTTCCAGCAGCAAAGGGAGGTGGCACAAGTCCTGGTGGGGTTGGTTCAGTGCCCTCCCTGCTTCTGGGATGCTGGAATTCAGTGCTGAGCCTTCCAGTTCTGGAGAGGTTCCCATGCAGGATATCAACTGCCCTGGGTTCAGGCTGGTTGAACCCAGGGATGAATTTGTTTTATGCAAATGAGTAGAAAAACAAAACTGGTGTCAGGAGGCCCTGGCTGGCCCATGGCCCTCTGGAAACAGTGGCCAAGTGATAGCCAAAAAATACATCAGCAGGCGTGTTCCTGCCCTGCCCCTGCCTGGACAGTGTGCTGACAGAGAGGAGAGCGAGTCATCCCTCCAAATTAGCTCCCTTGCACCCACCCACCCATAAGCTCACTCTACAGGGCTCCCTGCTGTGGGAAGGGGTGGCTGGTTCACTCCAGATCCCACCAATCATCATGTACATTCCCATCCCAGTCAGGGAAATCACTGGAAAAACAGGTGGGTGCAAAGCATGCTGGGCAGGTGGGTTTCAACCATGGTGTTCGGTGATACCTGGAGATCCTAGGGAGCTCCCAGGGCCTCAGAGGCGTCATGGCACCTCATGGGATTAGCAGCATCATTCCTGCTGTGAGATTTCCATGGAGAAACTGTTTAACCCCAGAGCTGGATCCTTCCCCTTTCTTTGGAGCCCTAAACATAGTGACTGAATCAAGACTTACAGGAATCTCCCCAGCAAAAACTACCGCAGAAGTGGGACATTTGGCTACAAGGCCCTGGCCTTGCCCACAAGGTCCAGTCTGTTTTTGACCCCAGGCTCTGCCGCTTTGCTGACTCAACACCTGGGGCACAGCCCTAGTTAGGAATGACCCCGAGGCAGCCCAAGCTTGCTGGTGAGAAACTCACAGCACAGGGATTTCATCCATGAGAAACCCATTCCCTGTCAGCACAGCCCTGATGGCATCAGCTCCCTGCATCCAGATGTGGGGAGACGTGTACCCCCTCTCTATCCCAACCATCCCACAGCCCTTCCCAGAGATGCTCACCAGCTCTCCCTGCCCTCTGTCCCAATGCAGAGTGGACATCTGCTCACAGTCCCTTCAGAATGGGAAACCTGGCTATTTTATCCCAATCACTACCTCTAGAGCTGATTAGTGAGGGCAGGGTCAGGCAGGGCTCTGGCAGAGCCAGTTCCATCCCTGAGCTCCTAGGGCAGGAGCCTGCAGGAACTTGCATATTCCCAAAACAAGGCATCTGTTTTCCTCTCACACACAACCACAGGCAGCATCAGCTTCTCTACAGGAGAGCTCTTGGGAGTGTTCAGAGCACAGATACCTTCACAAATTAAGCTAAAACCACCCAGCAGATTCTCTAAAATCCAAATCTGGTCCAGTCTGGCCTCCAAGAGACCCAGGGTGGGTGACACTTTGGGTGGGTGAGACCCTGAAGATCTGTCACAATAATTTCCAAAGGGATTTTAGAGCTACATCTCAGTGTTGCAGCTTGGCTGGCTTTTTCCAAAAAAGCAGATGAGAACATCTATTTGTTGGTAAGAGTGGTCAAGGTTTCTGAAAAATAAATAAAACTAACTCTGCTCTGCATCAATGCCCAGGGGAGTCAGTGATCACAAGAAACCACAATGAAATATTTCTCCAATCCAAGACCAGGATGGAGCAGGAATAACTCATCACCCCAGGCTCCTTGGGAAGGCAGTGTGAGTGGAAAAGAGCTGTAGTGGGAGCAGGAGCACTAATATGGGCACTGTCCCTTTAAAAACGGGGAGGGGACGCAGTATCAGAGACCTTCCCCCACCCCAGGGAAATTAAACAAACCCACAGAAAAAAACCCTCCTTTGCTAAATTAAGACAATGTGGTCCAGATGTTGGAGGCAGAGTTGCTGAGCAGAGCGCACAGCCCAGCTCTCCGGGGGCTGGGTCTGGCAGCAGGATGGTTCCCTCACTCTTGTCGTGTCTGCCCAGGAGCACAGCTTGAGCAGCACTGGAAATATTTCCTTTTTTGGAAACCTTTGCTGATCTGAAGGAAAAAATAACCCTATCATGGCTCCTACTGCACCATCAAGCCACCAGTGCAGCCCAGGGTCAGCAGCCAGGAAGGAGGAGCCCAGCCCAGCCACCATTCCCCCTCGGAGGGGGGATGAAGAGGGAAGCCAGGCCCCTTATCAAGCTGCATGTTTCAGCCACTCCTTGCGGGAGATAAGATGGGCACAAACATCTTTATTCACACCACATGCCAAGAGTCATATCTGACAGGCACAGCAAGCCAGAGGCCTCCCCTCCAAATATGCATTGATCCCAAAGCATTAGGCCATTGCTGGCATGATCCAGCAGCTTGGATCACTTTTCCCAGGTCTTTTCCAAGTTCCAGTGGGCACTATGAGCACAGTTGCAGCTGACAGAAGTGGGTCTTCAAGGACAGAGAAGGAGAAAGCAAGGAAAGCCTTAAAGATTTCATCACCTCTCCCCATCCCCATCACCTCCCTTGGCTCTGCCCTGGGGCTTCTCTCCCATTCCCTTGGGAAACTCCCTCCTCTTACCCAATGGATTAACCCTCAGGGCAGCATTTTTGGAGGGGACGTGGCACATCTGCTTGGCTCTCACCTACCCAAACAGGATGATTGGAGAGCCTCAGCTCAGCACTCACATCCACTTTAGCTCAGCAACCAAAACCAGGCACCTTGTCTTCTTATTTCTCATGAAAAAAGGCTTTAAAACCCAGCCCTTAACTTGTAATGAGTATTTTCAATCCCTCTTTCCAGGCCTTCCAGGCCCCCTTCTCTTTTCAGCCCTTCCAGGAATTAGGCTTCTTCAGCCAGAGCTTTACAACAGGTTTCCAAGAAGCAAACCAAAAGTAAACTAAGTTTTTAAATGCACATTATTTGAAAGATAAAGCGAATTCCTAGAGGAAACACCACAATTTCCCAGCCAGCTCAATGTAGCTCCCGCCAACACACCTCTATAAGGAGCATATTTCTGGAGCAGGGCAGAAGCAGTGCCCACTGACCAAGTGCCTTGAGCCGAGGTCTGAGCCAGGTGCCACCAAGGAATCTGTTTAGATGCGGTTGGAACAGATGGAGACTGAGCTTGTGGCTGTAACCTAGACTCATCCCAAAGGTTCTTCCCTTCCTTTACATTCCCTGCCCTTCCCAGGGATGTACTTCAGCCCTGCTCAGCCCCCAGCTCTTACCTCAGCAGAGCACCAGGCGCAGAGGGGACTAACAGCCAGACACTGCTTGCAGGAGTTCACCCCACGGGTGGTGCAGATGTTGCCCCCTGAAACAGGCAAAACAGAGCAGTTACAGCCCACAGAACCCAAACTCACATTTGTGCTCAGCTACCAGCTTCTGAGCAGGCAGAGCCCCACCAGGGCCCTTCTCTGTCCCTTTTCCCACCTGCAAACCCTGGATGCTCCTTGCACTCCCCAGCCTGGTATGAGCTGGGCTTCATCTTGTCCAAGGCTGAGCATCATTCCCTACCTCCAGCTCCTCGAAGGGTCCTCTTACCCCCGCAGCATCACACGGGTGTTGGAGTGAAGCCCCCTGGCATCTATCCCTGTTCATCTATCCTTGTGCCTCCCTGCAGATCCTTAGGGGCAGCAGGAGTGGAAAGAGTGAATTCCCAGGGGTGCAGGGTGATACCCACAGCCCTGCCACCACCTCAACCAGGGGTGGTTGGTGCCACCTTGAGAAGACACTACACTCAGTGGCTGGTCTTGGTTTGGCTTCAAGTCCAGGGAAAGCAGGGGAGTGAAAGGTCACAAGTCCAGAAATGTGCTCATGGTGGTTGGCAACAATGTCCCAGGCAAAGGTTGGGCTCTATCAGTGGCCGTGGGGACTCTGGGAAACACAGCTGCTACCAGTCCTGAAGGTCAGAGGCTGGTGAGCCTGTGTGGGGGAACTAAAGGGGCACAAAATACCCATGGAGCCCAGGGGCAGGAGGAGCTCCCCTGACACAGACCAGAGTGGGTGGCCCTGTGGTTCCTGCTGCCAACAGCCAATGTGTCAAGTGGCTGGTACATTGCTGCCATGGTGTCACCCTTGGCTCTTCCTCCCTCCTGGGCACAAGCATCTCAGCAGTTTTAGGATTCCCCAGGCAGAGAAAATGCAGCCAAGTGCCCACTTGGCTGGGACACACTGCAGCCTGGGGAGCCTGGGGGATGCCAGCAGGGAGCAGTGGGCACTAGGGCCTCCCCTTTGCCCTGTGTGCCCCCATGGTTGCCCAGGGCTGTCCCAGCAGTGTTCCACAACCGCAGGAAATGCAACACAAAGCAGAAAGAGGAAATGGTGAAATTACATCCTCAGATCCTTGAGCAGAACCAGAACCACACCACTGTGCCCTCCTGCCTGCTGGCATGTAGCCAGGGAGTGTACATATATGTTCACACCTGTGTGTGTGTGTATGTCCATTCCAGGGTGGTGTGACAGGCTGTGGCTGTCCAGGGGCCAGCAGCTGCTTGGGGATGTGCCCCAGGGTGTTCCCATCGCACCTCTGACACCTGCAGTTCCCACTTGTCCCAGATTAAACTAAAGGCTGAGCCCAAGTGCCTTGCTCAGCACCAGTTTTGGGGTGGCACCGATGCCCAGAGCTCTCATCATATCCTGAAATGCCTGGCTCCATGTGAGGATGGGACAGATTTAAAATGTAATGTTGCCCAAAAGAGTGACAGGTTGGTCTCCAGTGCTTTCTGCACCTTAGCAGTGTGCCAGCAGCAATGCTGATCCTTGGGCTAAACAGGGCTAGGAAGAGGGAAGGCAAAGGGCTCTCTGAAAACACCAATGACAACAACACCTCCCAGGTCTCTTGCTGGCTCCTGCTGCATCCATGTGAAATCCCTCCTGGCCTGCCAAGTGCCAGTGGCCGCAGCCCAAGCACGCGCCGTGGATTTGTGCTGTGCCGTGCAGCTGGGAGCCAGCTCAGCCCTTAGAGAAGCAGGGAGGCACTGCCCAGACAGCTCTCGGAGACAGGGACAGCCCTGGCAGCTCCAGGCACTCTGGATTAAATGCTCAGAGCTGCCAACCCTGGGGCCACGTGCCCAAAACAGCTTCCATATCTGCAAGTCCCTGGGGAGCTCTGGTGCTTTGATACCTGGACCAGGATGGGCCCTTTGCTCAGGGATGGGGAGAGCTGCCAAGTACCCGCCTGCCACGTGCCAGGAGTGTCCCTGCTTTCCATTCTCACATCCCTCATGTAGTGGCTGTGTCCAGCTCCTGGCTCATGACTGTGGTTGCTCAGCTCTGCTCAGGCAGAATTACAGCACTGAGTGCCACCAGCTACACTCCTGGTCCAGGCTCCTGTTTAATGCCCCTGTGAGGTTTGTCCCGTCATGCTGAGTTTCATCTGGTTTACTCACCTGGGTCTGCCCCAGCATCCACCTTGCTGGGGAAGGGCAGAGCTGACAAGGGCTCCATGAGGGCTCTGGGACATGGACTCACCAGTCCAAATCCTGCCTCAAACAGGTTTTCCCTGTGACTTGACCCAGTCCCTCAGCCACGTCCTGTCTCAGTTTCCCACGTGCAGTGTCAACTCTGATCTGAATGAGAGCAGGTTCCACTGAAACTCCATGTGGAGGATTCCAGGATCATGTCTGCTGGCAGAGCCCCAGGGTGCCTCCTTGTACCGTGAAATCTGATCTTGGGGCTAAGGAAACCCAGGACCCTCTGAGCTCATCTGCTCCTCACCAGTTGGTACAAATTACCTCCTGCCTGTGTGCAGCCCCTGTACCCTGGTGGTTTCCTTTCCTCTCCTTCTGCTGCCGCCCCAAAGCCCAGGGGTCCTTTATCTGGTGTCCCCTCTCTTTGCTGGGGATGTAAATCTTCTGGTGGATTTTGGAACAAAGGCTACAGACCCAGGCAGAGCGGTGTCATGGCTGGGGAGCTGCACGGCTCAGGTGGGGCTACAGTTGGGAAGTCACTGTGGAAGGGATGCTGCCATTCCCAAGGCTGCTCTGGGGTCTGATGTCACATCGTGCCACCGTGCCATTGGTGGTTGCTTTGCCTCAGGGGTCCCTGGAGGTCTGTACCTGCCCCCAGACTCACACAGCCCTGTGGTCCCTGTGGTGTCCATTACTCCATGACCAAGACACTTTCCTGGGGATGGAGGATCCTTCCCTTCCCTGGAACCAACCTCCAGCACTGTACAGGGCCATTCTTGGCTGCACTTCCATGGGGCTGGATGCAGCAGGGCCTGGGCAGTTATTACCATCCAAACATGAGGCTGGTCCTGCTGTGAGCAGGCAACTGCACACCCTCACCATGGGGAAATGTTCCTTTTTTTGTCATTCTCAGCACTGGTTGCATGGCTGGATGCAGAGATGCAGTGTTGGGAGGGGTTTGTGGGAGCAGGGACCTTGCAAGAATGTTGGAACAAAAGCAGAGATGGGCAGAAATGGAGGATGTGAAAGATGGGGAGGATGCTGCAGCTGGAGTCCCCTCAGATTTTGGCCCTGTGAGTGCCTGGCAGTCCTCCCCAGACTCGGGCACTGCCTGGCTGTGAGCAGGTCAACACTGTCTCAGTACAGCCTATACTGAGAAATCCTGTATTTTTTGTGACTTTTTTTTTCCATCTTTGGAGGTTTTTTCCCCAGCCATAAAAACTAATAAACCCAAGTACAAAACCTGCATTTTAAACTATGATATCAGCTGCTTTCACACAATGAGCTGATCCTAAAGACTCCAGCTTTTGGAAAAAAGCAATCCTGAAATGCAGGGAAATGGGAGATAAACTGTGCAGAATTATGGGAACCACCCACCTGGGGCTGGGCAGAGCTGTGGCCCTGAGAGAGGGGAAAGCAGGGGATCCCAGACTGGTTTGGGTTGAAAGAGACCTTAAAGCCCATCCATTTCCAACCCCTGCCATGGGCAGGAATACCTTCCACTAGACCAGATTGCTCCAAGCCCCATCCAGCCTGGGACTGAACTTAGGGAAGTGATGTACTTGAAACACTCCAGACGTCTGTGGCTTAGCATCACCCTGTCGTGACTGGAGAGAATTACTCAGTCCCAGTCTGCACTCTGTGTGGTGCAGGAGCAGCCACACACTTTGTTTTCGCCCCCTGCCAATTTGAGCAAGAATGAGCACAGAGAAAACCTGATAAAGACGTTTGATAAAGGTACAAACCACAGAAGCTGATAAAGACCACTCCTCTCCAGCCTTTCTGTTTGACTAAGTGATAAGGATCTGCACTTTCTTGGCTGATCCCCACCCTACCATTCTGAGGGTGTTTCTTCTCTTGAGCGTCTCCCTTCCTGCCAGCATCTTCCCGGGAATGGGATGCCCCGAACTGAGCACAGGCACCAGAGATATCACATGCACAGCCCCAAACTGCAGCTCTATGAACTCAAAGTCTTGCAGGGATTATCCCATGTCCTGTACTGATGACAGCTCCATCTGGCAGCAGATCAGAGCCTCAGGTTGTTCCTGGAAATTCACCAAAGTCTAGAATTCTTTAGACAGAACAATGTTGCCCCAAACCCCAAGTCTGGCCTTGAAAACAATGTTGGTTTATAAATCACCATATTGCACTTTTAAGATTTCCTTTGAGCCCTAGGAACACACCTGGGGAGGAGACAATGCTTTTCCAGGCTTTTCTGTACTTCTGACTGGAAAACTTTTTAAAAATACAAACTACATTTATCCCGAGATCATCTGATGCCAGAAATCAAATTTCTTCAAGAAAAGCATTAAAATAACATGAGAAAAATTAACACAGGACAGCAATGCTGTCATAAATGCATCCCCCCCCATCCCCCCTCTAAAATGTACGGACACAGGGAGGGATTACCTGACATGTGATTTCTCCCAGTGAATTTTCTGCTTATGAATGATGAAGCCCAAGTCACACCCCAGTCCTTCTTTACAAACCAATAACCAGAGTCAAACACAGAGTAGGTAGAGGATATAAACTCACCACATCCAGTAAGAAAAACACACCAAAGTATGTCTTGACCCTATAACATCCTTGAGAACTTCCTGGCCCCGACCCAGCCGAAGCCCGTCCTGAGCTGTGCTTCCTACATGGGAATGCGCTGCAGCTCAGGCTGCCAGCTCCCCCTCCGAGTGATTTTCCCATGAAATCACAGACCTTGGGAATGCAGAAAGTCCTGGGATTTGTAGAAGTAACAGGCAACATCTTCACTTGATGGCTTTAAGCAGTGACAGAGGCGACAGAGTAAACCTACCCCAGCTGCCCGCAGCGCAGAGCAGGAGGATCCCAAGTGCCACAAAGAGTTGTCCCATCTTCTCTGAGCCCTGAGCTGGGGGGACTGCTTGTACCAACCCCACCACGAGTGATAGGCAGCGGCTCTGGAGTAGCGGCCGAGAAGATGAATCACGGGGCTGGTGAGTGACACACGCCGAGCGGGGCGGCCGGAGGAAGCTGCTGCCGCGTCACTTCGGAGTACGGAGTGTCCCCGCCCGCTCTGCCGCCAGAGGTTTTCACTCTCTAGGCTTAAACAAGGACCTAATAAACCCTGGCAGCGAGTCCTCCCTCGGCGCTGGTGACCTGCAGCCTCGGGGCTCAGAACAGGCTCTTTCCCATAGGCTCTTTCGCATGGCTTTAATTCCTTACAAAATCTTGCTCACTCCTTCCTTTTATTAACTCTTGAAAGGTATTTGGTTTTAAACCCCGTCTGAGCTGCTGGAGTTCAAGGATTTAAGGAGAAACAGAGCAAATGCACACTAATATGAAAGTGTGGGTTCTCTGCTCCCTCACCAGAGAGGGAATGTCCCTGCTAAAGCAGAGCTGCGAGCTGAGGGAGACCCAGCCCGGAACCGGACCGGGTGGAACCAGCAGTTTGGATATAAACCTGGACATCTCAAAGGGAGGGAAGTTCAGCTTGGGGTCACATAATTGGGACCTGATTTTCTTCTCATTTGTATTTTTTTTCCCCTTTGTGTCCTCAGGAATTGATCTTGTGCTGAGCAAATCCAGGGATTGGGATCTGCATAGGGACTGTGCCCAATGAAACAGAATTGCCTGTGGGTGTCTCTCGAAGGGGTTTTATAAACGCCCTGTTCCCCTGCAATACTGGGGGAAACCAAGGCACTTGGAATACACCTTAGGAGCAAAAGAGAGAGACGGGCTGGAGTAATTTCCCTGGGACGCTCTCTCCCACCAGATCACAGAGGTTGGGGAGAGTAATGACACAGCCCTGGGTCAAGACAACCCAGCACACAGAAATACCCAGCTGTGGAATACAAGCTTTTGTGGGTGCCAAGAGCTGCAGCAACATCCTGGAGATGCTGGAGACTACAGACAATGTGCACAGAACTGTACAAGAGCCACAGCCCCATGCTGAGGGATGGGGATAACAGCACTTGTCCCAGAGCTGCCAGCTGTCTGCAAGAGGTGATGGTTTTTGTGAGGATGAAGTAAAGATACAGACTCTGCCTCAGGACCTTGGGGCTTTCCTTGGCTTTAAAAGAAGTTTTGGCACTTCTTTGCTTCTCCACACAGCCCCACCAACCTCGAGGATGCTGCTGTCCTACTCAGTGGGGATCACTGTTTGCCTGGGACCCAGTTCTCTTCTCAGGGCTTTTTCATGAGGATTTGGCAAAGGGGACTAGGAGAAGCCCATCAACCCTCTTGCAGTATCAAAAAAGGCCCTACCTTGGCTGAGACATCAATGCAAACCCCAAAGCTGTTTTTGGGCAGCTCCAGTCTTGCCCTGCTTCAGCTCCCGGAGCCATGTCTCACTGCAGACCCCATTAGCCAGTTTTAGGGCATCCAAATTCCTTATTTTCCTGCCTGAACATGCTGCCTATGTGGCCTTTCCCATCACGTGGGGCTTTGTGTCCACAAGGCTATGCTGTGTAATCCTGTGACTGTGTCTGAGTGTTTCATGGAAAGGAAGATTAGTCTTATCTGTCTAGAGAGAACTATGGCATCCTGTTTGGCTCTGCACACCCCCAGACCCAACCTGCCATCCATCTCCCAGGCCCTCTTCACCAGGGACTCAACCCACCCAGCTCCTGGCTGCCCAAACTGGCAAGTGCTGCTGCTCCCAAAGGACATGCAGCTCTGTGTGTCCTGGAATCCCCTGCCCAGTGTGGGCTGTGATACTCTCAGCATGGTGCAAAAATGCTAAAGAAAAAGGAAAAAGTCACAAAATGAAATATTTTATCTGCCTTCACCTTCCTGGGCTGGTCCTGCCTGAGGACAAGGATGGAATGAA
Source organism: Phylloscopus whistleri (assembly GCA_017589585.1). NCBI lineage: Eukaryota > Metazoa > Chordata > Aves > Passeriformes > Phylloscopidae > Phylloscopus > Phylloscopus whistleri. Next base: position 164,224 of record JADMLD010000929.1, read on the forward strand.
CTCAATCCAACATGTTTGGGTGGATTTTCCCTGCAAACTGCAAGAAGGTGCTGCTTGTCCTGAAAACATCGCTGGGATGTGAATGTCCCATCCCTGGAAGTGTTCAAGGCCAGTTTGGAAAGGTCTAGCAGAAGATGTCCTTGACTTGAGGTCCCTTCCAACCGAAACCATTCCAAGATTCCACAATGTTACCTCCAGGCACTGCATAATAGGCAGTGGGATGCTCCAGATTTTGGGGTTGCTGGTGGGATAAAGGCAGGAGCCAGCCAGGGAGTGTTTGGGAGCCCTGGCTGGCCCATCACCACAGGCTGTGACCCAGGAGCAATGGGTGCAGCCCAAATCCATGCTGGGGTGTGCTGGGAGAGGAGATGCTGGAGCTGGAGCCACCAGAGGGAGCAGAAACTCCATCAGTCTGGGAGCATGCAGGGAGAGGATCTCCCACCCAGGCTGGGGCACTGGAGATGCTCTGATTTCCCGTGGGATTTTTCCTGGCCCTCAGGTTAAACACAAGCAGATGCTCATTGGATCAGGATCCTCCCATTGGATTCTCCTTCCTGCATAACTTCTGCTGCAACTGCCCTATCAGAGTGGGCAGCAACCTGGAGAGAAATGCCAAATGCAGAAAAGAAGGAAAATGCAACAAGTAAACCCTGAAGTGGACAGTTCTGAGCTCCTAAAATCACAGCAGCAGAGCAGGGGGTCCCAGCTGCCCAAAAGGAAGATCACTTGACGCTGTCCTGACCAAGCTGCTCACCACCCTCAGCCAGCCACATGCTATTGACTTTGGCTACGACTCATCAATCCTCATTTTTGTTTTATTAAAATCCTTTGAGGGCTGGGCAAAGGACACAAACCAGTATGTACATATGGATACATATGGATAAACCAGGGCAAGGTCCCCACACTGTGTTTTGGGGGTGATCTGCTGCTCTGGGCCATCCAGACACATTTCCAGGCAAATGCCAACAGGCAAATCCAGGAGGCTGGCACATGGCAGTCCTGTGGGCACAGCCCTGGGATGAGCAGGAGCAGGAGTAAGCCCAACAAGCTGGACACCCTGACTCGTGGTGTCACTTTGGGAGCTTATGCAGATACAGAGAGGGGAGTGATAGTGAAAATTCCCCTGGGATTGCCTTGGTGGGGCTGAGGGGCCTGTGATGTTCTGGCCCTGGATGCTGTGGTGATGCTGCTGTGGGACGCAGAGTTGGGGACAGGGCAGAAATCAGCATGCAGCACTGCAGAGCTCCACTTTGGAGGAGCTACAGTGGGAAGGGGGGGACAGGGAGACCATGTGCCCTGAGGAATAAGCCCCCAGCCAGAGGAACAGGATGCAGAGGTTGGCTGGATCCGCTCTTCTCTGGAGGCACAGGACAGGCAGCACCAAACAGAGTTGGGGGTGGACTGGCTGGATTGGGCCAGATGCTGCTCGGAGGAGGAGTGGGTGGCACGGAGCAGCAAAAGGAGATCAGTGACAGCAGCACTGACCTGAGGCTTACAGGAGCGTTTGAGGGAACAGGGACCTGCCAGCACTCCGGGATGAACACTGACCATGCAGGATGCTTTTGGAAGCAGGTGGGAGGGCTGGAGGGAGGGATGAGTTAGGTACCACTCTGCAGGGCCTTAGGGGTCAGCCCCCCACCTGGGGGTGGCACAGGGATGGGTGTGGGCACCCACGGCAGGGCAGAGATGGGGTGTGCAGCATGGGAAAGGAGTGGGCAGCAGGGTGAACATGGAGGGGGAGGAAGGCGGGCCTGGGGGGAGGCTGGAAGGGGGTGGAGTTGCTGTTTTTCCTTTGAGCACGGTGAAGACTTTTAGCTTGTAACTTGCATTTGTGGAGCTTCCAGCCGGCAGATACCAGCTCTCCCTCCTGCGGGAGAAACCCCGGGATTCAGCAGCACTGCTCTGTTCCTTCGGGGGCAGGTTCGGAGGGCAGGGGGCATGGGGTGATCCCCGGCTGCCGTCCTCTCCCCCACGTCCCTTTCTCCTTTTCTCTCTCTCTCCTTTTGATTGTTTGGGGGCTCGTGCTAACGCTCTGCCAGGAGGAATCCAGGATCCAGCCATCCGTCAGCTGCATGGACTGGCTTCCCAACTGCTCACAGCCCTGAGGAAGTTCCTTCTCCATCCCGGGCGCTGAGAGAGGAAAGGCAGGAGGCGGCTTGGAGCTGCCGAGTCCTGGCCTGTGAAGGGCGGACAGGGGGACAGCAAGCTTCCCTTTTACCTTTCCCGAAGATTTGGGGTCACGTGTAGACCATGAATGGGTCCTTTTTCAACCAGACTCTATTGGAGCAGGCAGCTGACCCCAACAGGACTCAGGGCTTGGGGATGCTCCTGGCCTGCTGCAATGGGACCAGCATGGTGCTGGGGACTGATGGCGGCTCCTTGGTCCTGGCACCCGACGAGAGGAGCCTGTTCATCACGAGGGTGGTGCAGATCGCTGTTCTCTGCGTCCTCTCCTTGACTGTGATGTTTGGCATCTTCTTTTTGGGCTGCAACTTGCTCATCAAGTCCGAGAGCATGATTAACTTTCTGGTGAAGGACCGAAGACCTTCCAAGGACGTGGGCGCTGCAATCATGGGACTTTACTGAAGCCACCAAGCTCTTGTAGGCAAGTGAACTGTCTGGACCTGGTGTTGAGATGCACATTGCCATGTGTTTGGGGCAACTGGGGGGAGTGGGAAGGGGGGAGGGGTCTTTTAGTCTGTGTCCATGGAAAGCAAACCTGCTCTTTCCAGTCAACAAAATGTGGTGGTGAATGGGTAAACCACCCCAGAGCTCTGAGAAGCACAATAAATTGCCAGCATTGTGTTGCATGCAGAAATGGCTTAAGTTTCACATGAAACTTGCAGAAATAGTGATAATATGGAGATCTGGACTCTTTACTGCTGTTACCTTGGATACCGCTACCTGGGATTTAGGGCTACAAAAAACGCAAGTAAGTCCTTACAGAAAGAAAACAAAAGAACAAACTAATGGGAGAGCAAAATACAGGGCACAGACCTTATCTTTGAGAGGGGCAGGGGAAGGCAAGCACTGTGTGGGTCATAAAACAAAGTCTGCATGCTAAAAAATGTCAGTCTGTTGTGTTTTGGACCTCGAGCATGCATCTTCGGGTATTTTTGTAACAGGAAAAGCATGTTCTTCCTTATTTTCCTGAGCTATCCTGTTAAATAAACTGGTACTTTCTTCTTTCACACTATGGTGGAGGAAGAAAAGGATCCAGATAAATATAAACCCCTCCCCAACCCTAAAACAAAAGCATGCTTGTTTTTGTACACACCAGCCTCTTTTTCCAAGTGCTACATTGTTACAGTCATTGAGGTTTTGTAATTTTTGAAAACTGGTGAACATTCAGGAAAAAAAAAACAAACCTGTTTCAACAGAATTTTGTGTTGTCTTTATTATTTCTCTGTGTGTGTAGTTCAGGAATTTCAATCCTAGTTTCAGGTGTAATCATCTCACCTTAAAGTGTAATTACAGATATTTCTTTAAAGCAGAAACCACTATCATTTTTCACAGGCAAGTATAACTTTCCACTAGCAAATAAATTCATCAAGAACTGTGTATTCCAGGCTTGTGTTGAATACCTACACAGTGCTGTGATAGAGACTCATAAAGATGCTCTGAGTGCCTCTTGCAAAGCAAGCTCTTTCAGCTTTTGAGTTAAAACCTCTAGCTCCTGAGCTGTCAAAGCTGAATTATGTGAGAGGGAGAAGACTCCTGACCTTTGTTCTGTGATGGAATTACAGCTCTGGCTGTGGGTGTGAGGTAGAAATAATTTGTGTTTTGTTGCACTAACAATATTCCTGCTGGGTTTACTTCTGTAGTGGGAAAGCAATCCTGGACACTGGAGGAGCTGATGAGCTGAGCTACTTGGATATAAATCTAGAGGAACAGATCTCTGCCTTTCCCAGAGAGGAAAACACAATTATAGAATGTTTTGTAATTAATGGTTATTTGCTGAGTACCTTCTGAAGGTTTCCACATGATGCAGAGCAGTGTAGTGCTGTCTCTGGTTGCTCCCACTGACCTGTTGCCTGTGTCAGCTTTAGGAGCACACTGACAATGTGGCAGCAGGGGCAGAATTTGCAATTCAAAACTCTGAAATGTCCTGTTGGTGGCAGTGGAACAGCTGAACAGGCAGCTCTGGTTTTTATGAGCAGTTACAGGTCTGCAGACCTGAGCCACCTTCTCAGTGCAGAGGGTCTGCTGCCCTGCTGCCACATGCAAAGTGGCCTCACGCAGCAGCCTGGAAGGGGATTTTGGTCCCTGCTGCTGTGAGGGGTGTTGTGGCCATTGCTCTCCTGGAACAGGCTGCTCAGAATGATGCCTTGGATCCAAACTGGCACAGGTTGCCCAGAAAAGCTGTGGTTGCCCCATCCCTGTAGGTGTCCAAGGCCAGGCTGGAGCAATCTGGGATACTGGAAGGTGTCCCTGCCCATGGCAGGGGTTGGAACTGGATGGGCTTTAAGATCCCTCCCAACCCAAACCGTCCTGGGATTCCATGATTCCATGATCTCTTTGCATATGAGTACAAACTACTCCCACTGCAGGAGCACAGCCTGGTCAGAGGTGAGGGTGAGAAGTGAAAAACCCCAAAGCAGGCAATGACCCAAGCTCTGCAAACACTTGGGCTGTATTTGCGTTTTTAACCTAAAGGTGTATCTGCATCTCCAGGCTGTTGTGCTGTCACAGGATAACCCAGATACATTCACTGAACTCCCATCCCATCTTGCTTTCAGCTGACATTTGGTCCCTCTTGCCAGTCCACCCACCAGCTGTGGCCCCAAAACAAAGGACAACTCACAGATGATGGAAGAAACCTTCCAATGCCAGCAAGGAGAGAAAGGCACAGGAAAGCTGCTAATGCAATGAAAGGATCAAATTTACTTTTGCCCTGCAGCAATACCATGAGTGAAGCAGCTGGTCACACATCTCAGTTGTTGCCACCTCTGCCAGGGCTGTGACAGCTGGTGCGTGTGCTGAAGGTCCTGCTACGTGTCCTTGGAGGCCACACCCAGGAATGGGGCGTGGGGGTCTTCAACCCTGTTGTGCTGTGCAGTGTTCCAGAGGTTAGGAGAAACATCATCCACAGAAGGCTCATGTGCACATGAGCTGGAGGAGCAATGAAACACCCCAGAAAGCAGAGCTGGGCACCTGCTGAGGCAGGTGCAGCTTGCTCAGGACTCAGCTGGGAGAGGGAACTTTTACCACATGGGTCCGTGGGGCAAGAGCCCAACTTTACATTGGCTTGTCCATCCTCTGGTCGTGCTGTGACTCTTTCCTGGCATCAGGGATATGTCTGCATCACCAGAGTGTGTGGACCAAGAGGAGGATCCTCAGAGGAAGCAGTTGGTGGCACCATCCACATTTGCCATATTACAGCACTTGTCTCCTTATGCTTCTGCCTTCGTTGTGCAGGGGTTAAGACAATTAAAGCACTTGCATATGTCCTTATCCCTTTAGATTCCCAGTAAAAGGCTGATCACTCCACTGAGGAGGAATTATTTGTGGAAAAGAAGGCTGGCATCATGAAGGAACCGCTTGGATCAGATATTATGGGTCTAAAGACCATTTTGAGGTGAAGTCATGGTTACTTAAGGGAAGGTACTGAGCGTACATGATGCTCCCCAGATCTCAGGGGAAGAGCTGTGATCTCAGGTTCTGGAAACCCAGCTGTCCTGCCCCAGAGACATGAATTCTGCAGCTGGAGGATGAGGTTGGGTTGCTACTGAAGGGCTTGTTGAGAAAAGCAGACCATAATGGCTTTCTCCTGCTTTTCCCCACAAACTGCGGTTTTTCATCTAACACCTACTCATTTAGCATAAACTCACAAGTGGATACCAGCTCCCAAGAAAATTCAGTTTTTTAAGACTGTTATTTATTACTATATTTTAATTTTTTTTTGTAATTGTTGCTTGTAGCACGATAACTTTCAGAGTGCCACTGGGGTGCCAGGAGCTGTTCAAGCATGACTGAGAGACACTGCTGGAGCAACAGGGAGGGAAGGGATGTGCTTAGATGGATCATCACATCAGTGGCAGACCGAGGACCAGCCACTGAGTCTCATCTAAAATCTCCTCCTAGCAGTGGAACACAAGCCTGTGGGACTGGTTACACCGGTCTGAGCCACTGGTCCATCTAGTCTGCATCCCTTCTCTGAAAACATCCACGATTTTAGGCAGTACATGGTCATGGAGGTCCTTCCCAACTGTAATGATTCTTTGACTCTATGACTCTGTGGTCAGTCAAGTTGTCCTGCCCACCAGGAGCAACCTGTCCTGGACCTTCACCATCCTCCTCCAGGCACAGCTCCCTGTCTCTGGGCTGGTTACCATTTGCTGTGATTCTGCTCCAGCTGGAATTTCTTCTTTCTATACAGGCAGCAGGGAGACAGCAGAGAAAGGCAAGTGAGAGCATCTCTCCCTGCTGAACTGCCTGCAAATGGGAATCCTCCACTTACGGAATCACTGGCTGTACAACTGCAGAAATAAAGAGGTAGCTTGACCCACCTGGAAAACACTGGTCACACAGATGTCCCTGTGGTGGGGAAAACACCGAAGTCCCAGATGATACCCCCCCCCTTCCCCTGCCATGGCAGTCTGGACTGAGGGACTGGAAGAGTTAAACATGATGGGACAGACAGACAGATTGTGGCAGGAAGAAGGATCCCAACCTGAGCTTGGCACCAGATGTACTGAAGCACCTGCACCAAACATGCACAGTGTTTAATAATTCCTGAGAATTTCCATGGTAATAAAGCACAGAGTCAGGTTGTTATGGTAACGGTTTAGGTGTTTTTTAGGCAGGGAGGCATTACTCGGGTTGTAGCCTCAATCCAGACTGAACACATTTCTGAGAGCCAAGAAAATAAAAAAGTAAAATGAAATCAAATTAGATAAGTAGCAGTTTCCTGTCTCTTTTCTGGCAGTCCTGGGTTTGTTCTGTAGACAGGTGGAGGGAATCAGGTTGTTCAGACACGTTGCCCCGGAAAACCTGAGGAACAGCTGGAGTGGGTCTCTGCAGGTTTAAACTGGGTGCTAGAAGGGGTGAGGGGCTGAGCCCCTCTCATGGGTGGGTCTAGGATGACACTCTGCCAGCACCTTGGTTCCTTGCCACACCTCCGGCCTGGGTCCAGGTGTGTCCCCAGCTGGCTAAAGGGAAGGACACTCTTGTCTTTGCAGGTGTGCACACACAAGGGAACAGTGATGAACAATCCCTGATCCTAGCTGGGCCCACAGCAGGGTCTGTGGTCACAGGTAACAGCCTGCCCCATGTCCCAAATGATGGATGTCCCAGAGCTGGTATCCAAGACAAGACAGGCATTTGGGGGCTGGAAAGGGGTAACAGACCCCTTTTCTAAATCCCCATGACAGACCTAAGAAGGGAACACATGTGTTTTGGGTTCTGGCAAAGTCTCCAGGCTGCTGTGCTCCCCAAACGGCCTTCTATCAAGCAAGATGGAAATTTCCTGTGTCTTCCTCCTACTCTCCCGGTGCTGGGCAAAAAGCACTCCCCTTCCAAGCCAACCCCTCCAGAAAGTGTATGAGGTCTGTCCAGCTGATCCTCATAGGGCGTTTTAATTCAGTGCTGCTTACAGCATCAGGTTTGTGTTTCTCTGGAGGAAGCTGAGGCAGTGCATGTTGGGTTCACTTAGCAGAGACATGGCTTGAAATCTGCAGTGCCATTACTCAGGAACATCGCTCCATCCCTCAGTGTGGGTCTCTTGTATCAGTTGTGCAAGAGCAATTAGCCTCCAGGTAAAGTCTCTGTAGTCCATTATCTCTGCCAGAGAGGGACAAGTTGATGTCATCAGAGTCAGGGACTCAACGGAGATTGAGGCCAAACAATCACAGAGTTCAGACCCAGCTTTGCCTTGTTGGAGACTTTGCCTGCCAGTTTCTCTGTTTGAAGGGGAAGTATTTCCCCCTTTCTGTGTCTTCCACCTGCTTTGCTGCTGAGGCTGCTGAAGGCATTTTGGCATGGAATTTCTCAGACTCCCTACCCTGCCCTGGTCCCATCCTTCAGCCTGACTGGAGCTGCCAGCCTGGCACTGGGCTTGCTCGCTACTGAGGTGTGCAGAGCACCTGGTATCCACCAAAAATCTGGGTCAGAGAAAGCTGCTCACTTCCAAATAAATGTGATTTTGCCAAACTTGAGCTGTTTGGGGATTGTGGGAGCATTTAAAAAAAAGGATCTTACAGCTCCTCTATGCCAAAGAGATGTAGAACACGAGGAACATTTCTGGGCATGGGAACTTGACTGATGGTACTGTTAATGTGTGAGAATGGTTCTGGTGTGGTTCAGACCTGTGCCAACAACCTGACCTGAACAGTTCCTGGGCAGTGGCAAAATGACAGAGGTAAAAGACCACAGAGGACTCAGGGACATTGCTCTGGGCTTGGCTGTCTGTGCACAGGGAGTGTCTCATTAGATTTTGCAAGTGTAGATGCCTTTAAAGCAGTTGTTTGGAATCCAACTTAGAGTTCTTAAGTATGAATGAGTATAACAGATATAGCTAGAAAATATCTGCATAGATGATTTGGCTTAACAGATACCAGCTCAACCAGGCTAGCTCGAAGTAGGCACAACAAGGATAGGTCAAATTCAAACCTAGTCAGAGGACCTCAGCAAACACCTTTGAAGCATGGATATACCCATATCATTGGCCAGGGAGCTAGGCAGAATTGAGACCCTTGAACAATCATGTCTGTAAGCACGGGGAATTTGAAAGCTCTGTAAAAGGAGCTGCCAGACAATAAACAAGGCTGTTGCCACATCATCCTCAGTGTGTGTATGTTGCATCCCTGTCTCCGACCCCATTGCAACAAATGAGGGATTGTAAACCTCATTTAATTTCAGTCCGGAGAATATGTCTTTGTAAAACAGTGAACACAGGGAAGAACAAAATCTCAAAAGCCTTGAAAACTGCCTGATCCAACTGCCTGTTGAATACACCTTTGGCTTCACACTGGTTCTCCCATTAAGATGACTTAGCCAAGCATTTCTCCATCAGTCTGGCCAAATTTGTGCTCCTCTGGTTTTAGAGACAGACAATTTCATGTTTGTTCCATGAGCGCATGGTTATGGAAACTTGAGTTAAGAGAAAATCAGAACATTGCCAGCAATAGGTGTGGTTTGGCACATCTCTGAAACTGTCACTGTCAGCATGCTGGAAAGTGGTAGAGGCGCTGGCAACACTCAGAGACATAAACATGTATGTAAAGTGACAGTCTCTGATCTGAAAGATGCTGCTCATCTACATGTATTTCAGGTTGTAAGTGAAACACAAGCCACTTTCAGAGAGGCCTTTGCAGCTCTCTTCCCTGCCAGAAGCTCATCAGTGGGGATGACATTTTCATAGCAATAATTGAAGGCAGGTTAATCAACAACAAAGCAAAAATGTCTTTCTGAGAGATGGGTCTGCATGGCAATCTTGGCTGTAGGTCACAGGTGCCTTCAAGGTGAAGGCAGCAGTTTTGTCACTCTTTGTCAGCCCATGGCATTCAGCTGGGAATGAGCATGGGAGAGTGCTCTCTGCTGGGGTGCACTTAGGGACCAGCTATTAAATCAAATAAATATCCTCTTTTTGAATTAATAAGACCTGCCTGAACATGTCTTCTCAGAGGAATAGGGCTCTCCTGCCCCATTGACAGACTTTGATGACACCACCTCTGCATCTGGCTTTACTCTTCTAGCAGGGAGCTATGAGACCAGAGGACTCAGAACCAGAATCCCCAGCTGGATCTGCCTTTTGCTTCTGTGTGGGTTCACTGGCTATTTATGAATTTCAGCAGCACCAGATGTGCCAGCTGACATGTGCTTTCAGAGAACACCATTACTTCTCATTTTTGGAGTGACTCTAGAGGGAAAGGAGACAAGATCAGCCTTCCTGTGATGCTCCACTTCTTCTGAAAGGATCAATAGTGCGAGGACATGAGTTACCACCTGCATCTAACTGTGTGTGGGACACTGGAAATGATGGGCAAGACAATAAGCAAGAAATGGAGAAGGAAAATAAACAGGGAGAAACATCTACCCCCGTGGCATCAAGCAACTAGAGTGGGCTTTCTGGAAAAGGGGCTGGAATTGCAGAGTCAAACAACTCTGGTTCTCCATGAAAGAGCCAGTTCCGTTGCCTCGGTGCATGTTGATTTTGGAGGAACATAAGTGTGAGGGTGGACTTGGGCACTTGTGCCTCTTCCAGGACAGCAGGGTGTGCATGAAGCAAGCCCAGGTCACTGCTTCTTTTCCATGGCAGCTGCCTGGCTGGTCCTGGATGCTGGCTTTCTGTTCTGGCGTGGCTCAAACTGTCACACATGCAGAGTTAAATGCAGAGTCATCCTTTTTGGCAAGCCCCACAAGCATTCCCATCTTACAGGTTTCCAGGCAGCTGCCAGTACTACCCTGCTGCTTGCATCCTGAAATGCAGGTTTGATAGGGCAAGACAGATGAAGAAGCAGTCAAAATGTAATTAGACTTTAATTAGCTAAGTTCTTTCTCTCAGATAATTGAAAATCAGACTAATTGGTTGCAATGAATTCCCAGAGCAGCCATTCGTGCAGCTTGGTGTGTGCTCTGCCAGCTGCCACGAGGACCAGCCTGGAAGCAGAGCGCTGCTCCCCATTGCTCCTCGGCTCCAGAGAGGTGTTCAAGCCCCCAAACCCCTCAGGCTGAAGCCAGGGAGGTTATTGACCCATGGACACAGCAAGGCTCATCCTGCCTCATTCCACATCTCACAAACAAGGTAGCCAATGGGTCACTAAACCTCACATCCCCTGGCAGGACACACCAACAGTCCTGTGTGACAGGACATACCCTGGGACATCTGCAGCAAGCCAGAGGGGCATAGCTGGAAAGGACTAGGGATTTAATCTCCTCTTGCCCCCATAATGACCACAGTGTACAGGCAGCTGACTGATCTCAAAGGCTGGCTGTGAGCAGTCAGTGCTGAACCAGCTGCTCAACTCTTCTCCTTCCTGTGCTGCTCACTCTGCTCAGCTGGGGGGTCTTCCAGAAGCTCTGGTTCAAGGACTGATGGAAACCTCTAGGCTGCAAGTTGGAGGTGGCAGTGACACTTCTAGATCAGCCTTGGCAATGATTTCTGGTAGCAACCCACAGATTTGGTATAGAATCACAGAATTGTTCAGGCTGGAAAGAGCTCCAAGATCCCCAAGTCCAACCATCTACCAGTACCACCATCATGTTCACCACTAAACCATGTACCTCATGCACATGTACCTCACTTCCAGGTATAGCAACTCCACCTCTGCTTTGGGTAACCTGTTCCAGTGCTTGGCAGTCGTTTCCATGGAGAAATTTTCCCTAGTCTCCAATATTTTCCCTAATTTTCCCTGATCTCTCTGCCACAACCTGAGCCTTCTGGCTCTGCTGGAGCTCCCTGTCACATGAATGAAACTGTTGATTAGACAAAATGAAGCACTTTCTGGCTGAGTACCTTAGGGAAGTAGTAGGTTGCTTTGCCCAGGTGCACACAATTTTTCTAGCAAGTCTCTTTGAGACTCCACATCCCTGTTTAGTGGAGCAAACACTTGTTCTCTGGTACAGATGGCAATTCTTGGTGGCCAGGAATGGTTCGGGGAGGTTGCAAAGGTAGGAAAAACACCATGATGTTCTTTTCATTGCAGTGCTTGCAAGATCATGCCTAGAAAAATGCTGGACTTGCTCTAGATCCTTGGCTCAAGTTTCCCTTCTCCCTTCCCTTTTGGCAGTGTGCTGGGTGCCAGGTGGCTCCATTTCATTACTGAGTTTATAAAGTTCCTGGGGAAACAAGGCATGAGGAAATGAAAAATCTGTACAGAAATGTGGTGATCCCTGTGCTGGGCAAATGTGCAGGAGGGAGGCACTGATCACATTTGCACTCCTGTAGGTCATGGCTTCTTTTTTCACACTTCCTTCTGCCTGAGCTGCATCACTAGGGATATTTCTTTTGATTTGGGGTTAAAACAGTTTCTAGTTTTATGTGCTTCCCACATGACTGGGAAGGAAAAAGAAAGAAGGCAGCTCTGCCATGTAAGGGAGCCCTGGATATTTCCATTTTCAAGTCAAGACCTGACATCTGATTTTTTCTTTGGGTTGCAAAGCAATTTCAAAGCACTCCCCTGCACTGACCACAATTCACAGAGGTAGAGTTGGCTCTGTGCACTCCATCCCAGTGTGTTTGAGGTGCTGATTTCAAAGCACTTTGCTCTGGAGCTGAAGTGTCTGGCACAGCTGGATGACCCACAACAAAAATTATTTGCATCAAAAATAGTGTGGCAGCAGGACCAGGGCAGTGAGTGTTCCCCTGTGCTGGGCACTGCTGAGGTCACACCCCAAGTTCTGTGTTTAGCTCTAGGCCCTTCACGGGGAGAGAGAGATTGAGGGGCTGGGAAGGGAACAGAGGTGGGAAGGCTCTGGAGCCCCAGGGGCAGCTGAGGGAGCTGGAAAGGGGCTCAGCCTGGAGAAAAGGAGGCTCAGGGGGGCCCTTGTGGCTCTGCACAACTCCCTGCCAGGAGGGGACAGCCGGAGGGGTTGGGCTCTGCTCCCAGGGAACAAAAGAACAAGAGGAGACTGCCTCCAAGGGAGGTTTAGGTTGGAAATTAGGAAGAATTTTTTCTTGGAAAGGGTGATCATGAAGGGGCTGCCCAGGGAGGTGGTAGAGTTCTCACCCCTGGAGGTGTCCCAGGAAGGCCTGGACATGGCACTCAGTGCTCTGGGCTGGGTGACAAGGTGGAGATCAGTTACAGGTTGGACTCAATGACTTTAGAGGTCTCTTCCAACCTGGATGATTCCGTGATTCTCTGAAACCCATCTTCTTCTCCTTGGCTCAGCAAAGGCTAATGGGAGGGAGAAGTTAGTAAGAATCTCATCTATGTAGGAATTTCCACAGGCAAAAAGCTCAGGCTCTGCCTGCAGGTGCCTTATTTCAGGGCTTTGGGATGACTAATGGCTCCAATTATTTTCTGCCAGGTATTTACTGGGTTACCCTTTAACAGACAGAAGAGGAAAAGCACTTGGCACCAAGACACAAAGAAACCCAGCTGGCCACTGAATGCAGTGGGCCTAAGACCCTTTTTATAGCTCCCTCCTCATGTGAAGGCATTGTGAGAGGAAGGAATAGAAGAGCAGTGATGCCAAAGCTCAGCCTCAGCACTGCCCTCCATGTTATGATGGGAATACCCAGCTGAGCCCCACAGTTATGGACATTTCTGGAGGAGGGGATGGTTTAGGACTAGGCTTTTGTCTGCTAAAGCTCATGGCATGAACAGCTTAGAGCATCCATGCTGCCAATCTGGCAATCCCACACAAAGGGGAGCAACGCTGAGACCCAGATTAGGGAACCTGAAAAAAACCCAACAGAGTAAACTAACACTAAACATCATTTCCATGTTGCTCAGGTTATTCCCTGGTTCACCAGGCAGCCCCCAGGCATCACTACTGGAACAAGAAACAGGAACTTCTCTCTGCTTAGGAATTTGCCATGTGCACAGTTAATTTAAATGTCTCAGGCTTTCTGCCTGCTGTAGGGAAGAGGAGGGAAAGGCTGTAACCTTGTGAAAAGTATTTCTCAAGCTCCCCAAGAAACAGCTTTAGAAGAGCTCTCCCTGAGATTGGATCCATCAAAACCCCAGGACCATTCCTGTGCCTAGCCTGTTGTTCCTCACCCACAATTCATGGAGCTGATAACCATGGCAGGTTTGCAGAGCTCTGCCTTTGCCCCTAGTGAACCCCATTCTAGGGCTAATTCAGGGGCATTTCTGGGCTATTTCTCTGTTTTTCTGGGCTCCTTTCAAACTTTCATCCTGTCTCTCATCTTGTCTTGCATTTCTCACACCTCTCCTCCCAGTGTAGGGGTGTGCAAACGTATTACACATCCTGGAGCAGATGAAACCCCTGTGGTCCCTTCCAACCTTACACAGTCTGTGATTTTGTGATTTTGTCATTCTGGTCTCCTTTGCCCAAACTGTCAAACAGTCCTTGTGCAGAAGCCGCTTGAATTCTGGCAGCTTCTCCCTTGCTTTTCTTTTCTGGGTGCGATGAGGAAATTTTGGGAAGCACAGGCAGCATGGCACAAATCTGTCACCTTCAAGTCAAAAATGCCTTGCCCAAAGCACCTTCCATGAGACCCGTTGCTTCCTTATTCAAAGCTAAGTCTTCAGTGTAGCTCAGCTCACTGCATTGGATCTGGGAAATCTCACTCCCCTTGTGAATTTGGATGACAATGCAGAGAGGGTGGGAGGATGTGGCAAAGGTTTCCTGCTGATGGGTTATTTTGGAGCTTGGGAAATAAACAGAAAGAGCAAAACATTAAATTTCGTGATAAAACTTGGCTTGCTTTGCTGTAGTCCAGCTGCCACACGGTGTTGCCATTTCACAGGCTTTTTCTCCCTTCTTTTAGTCCCCATTCATTGCACTGTGACAAGGAAATAACTTTCTATTACAGAATTGGCCCTTGTCACTTTGTTTATGTCGAAATGCTCTTCTTCCCCTAACCTCATGGTTTTTTCCCATTTTTCTTCTGGAACAATCTTCCTGTGAATCCAGACAACTTCAAGGGAATGATTCCACTTAAAAATATTCCAGAGGAACTAATTCTAATCTTTTGTCATAGATTATTTTTTGTGGGTCTCCTGCAAGTTATTCCAAACTCAACAGAAAAGAATTACCTGTCTCATTTCCTGAGGAATAATTTCAACTGGGTAATGAATCGCCTGGGAAATGACTATGGAAGGCACTGAAGGCCTCCAACAGAACAGCCTCTGGTTCTGTGCTGTTAATGCTTCTCCTGAGTTGTGTCAAAACTCCGCCAAGCCCTTGCTGTGTTTATTCCAGGGATGCTGCCTCATGACCAGGAAAATGTGAAGGTGGTGTGGAAAGAGTGCCCAGAGCGGGGCTGGAGGGAAGCATCTCCCAAAGGCCAGGGAGCTCTGGCAGAGCTGCTGGGCTCACACAGGGAGCTCTTTGTGCTGTGCTGGAGTGCAAGTGGCCCTCAGCACCTCAGGCTGTGTCTGCAGAACCCACCAGGCTCTGAGTGTGCCACGGTCCCTGGGGCAAAGACCCACTCAGCTTCATCATTCCCTGCACTGACTGTGGGCTCAGCCAGCTGGAATGCCCAAGTCATCCCCTGGAGTCATCCACTGCTGCTGAGGCAACCCGAATCCTGCAGCCAGTTCTGGGCACCTTGTGACAATACAGACATGGAGGGGCTGGAGTGTGTTTGGGGAAGGGAACTGAGCTGGGGAAGAGTCTGGAGCCCCAGGAGCGGCTGAGAGAACTGGGGGGGCTCAACCTGGAGAAAAGGAGGCTCAGAGGGTCCTTCTGGCTCTGCACAACTCCGTGACAAGAAGGTGCAGCCAGATGGGGATCAGGCTCTGCTCCCAGGGAACAAAGGACAGGACAAGTGGAAACAGTTTCAAATTGCACCAGGGACATTTAGGTTGGTTATTAGGGAAAATTTCTTCACCAAAAGGGTTGTCCAGCCCTGGCACAGGCTGCCCAGGGCAGGTGGAATCACTGTCCCTGAAGTCTTTACAAAATATGTGGATGTGGCACTTGGGAATATGGTTTAGGGGCTGATCTGGCAGTGCTGGGTTAATGGTGGGACTCACTGGTCTAAGAGGGCCTTTCCCACCTGAAGGATTCTGTGAACCACAATCTCACACTGATGCAGGCAGTGGGTTTCCTTCTCCCGTCCCCTCTCCTGTGTCCATCAGTGAGGCGGATCAGGGAGCTGGTCTGGGTGAACAGTGAGGGTATTTTTGTCCTCAGCTCTCTGGATCTGCTCCCTGCCCCAACTCACAGAGAGGATCCACTTGCTGCCAGTTCCATCACAGGGGAGACAGGTGGGAACATGTGTTGGGAAAGATGAAGCAGCAAACTCTTGCAGAAATGGTTTATTAACAAAAAATTCTAAAAGTATAAAACCCACAAGAGAGATAGAATTGAAAGCAAGGTTTGAACTGTGGAATGTTGAGCAGGAAGACAGTGATTGAATTAACTCAGTCAATAGCCAAGGCTCCTGATTAAGCAATTCCCCTCCCCAAACAGAAGAGGTTTGGACTTCTCAGGTATCAGGGAAAAGGTGGTTCCTCAGGTTTTTAGTATGTAGATTAGCATGGTAATGCAATAGTCCCTATAGGCTGTATGTAAATGTTGTTGGTTTTTGTATCTTCAGGTGATTGGTTAATGCTCATTAGAATATTCATGATAGAAAGGGTTAAAATGGAATGTAACAGGTAATTCGGCCCCTTTTCCGCTCTCTTTCTGCCCCTTCTTCCCCCTTTTTGCCTTGTGCTCTTTGCTTGGTTGGATCCCTGTCCCTTTAGACCTTTCCTGCTGCTGTTCCCTGGTCAAGCTGTCCCCCACGACTAATAAAACCACGTGTTTCTTTGGACTTAAACAACCGCAACCATAATTTCTTCAAACATGGAATCCTCCTCTGGCAGTGCCCAGCATCTCCTGGCCCACAGCACCCAGATCATGGTCAAACCTTCAAACAAACCAACTTTCCACCATGAGGGTCGGTGAGGCAGAGCTCTGCAGCTGCAGGTGCTGAACATGGAACAGCAAAGATCTCAGAATCACAGAACTGGCTGAGTTGGAAGGGACCCACAAGGATCGTGGAGTCCAACTCCTGCTAGTGGCTACTGCAGCAGTGACTGAACCCCAGGGTGGCTTGGAGTGCATGGGGCACCTGCATCCTGTGTCCTGTCCCATTGATGCAGCCAGTGGCCCCAGTGCACTGAACAGCGCCGTGCTCTGTGGGATCTGCTCCTGCTGGATGCTGCTGAACCAAAATAACTCCATTTTTCCCAGCCAGTGCTGAGCTGGGATGCATTTGGGAAGGCAGCTGCTACACTGTGACAGATGGCCAAGAAAGTAAATGCTGTTTTTTATGTCACATCCATGTTTCCTCCTCTGCTATCTCCTGCACTGGAGGCGGTGTTTGGAGATGGGATGTGCTGCCAGCACATGCCAGAGCTGAGGAGACAGCAGAAGGTGGAGCAAGGTGCTGGCCACCTCACACACATTTCTCCCCCAGCTATTTGATGCTTTTTGACCTTCATCAAAGCCTTCTCCTACAGAAATTCATTGCCAAAGGGGACTTGGAAGTGAGCTGCTGCTTGAGTGGAGTGTTTGCTCTTGCAGAGCTCCCTGCTTGTGACCCCTGCAGTGATGCTGGCCCAGGCTGGGTTTTTTTTTTTTGCCCCAAAGAGACAGATAAGCCAGGAAAACTTGGCCAGGGGATCCTCCTGCCAGCTGGTGACCAGTCCTAGCTCTTCTTCTGTGGGCTCAGTGACAGCTGCATGTAGAGGACCCTGAGCAAGCCAGAGCTTTGATAAAAGTCTTTCTGAAACAAGGCCAGGTTGGACAAGACCTAGAGCAACCTGGTCTCGTGGAAGGTGACCCTACCCATGGCAGGGGCTGGAACCGAATGGTTTTTCAGGTCCCTTCCTATGCAAGCCATCCCATGATTTCCATGAAACTTCTTGATGTGCTGCAACCTCTCCTCCCCCTTTGCACTCAGGATCTTTGGGCAAGAGACCTCTCTCCTCCCCTCCTGAGACACAAACATCATGTCAGTGTTATGGAGGGCTGGACTAGTGAGAGGTGAAGCTCTGGATCCCTGGCATGCAGTGGGAATTCAGCAGGAAAAGTACAGGGGACTTGGTGACTGTGAACTGCTGTCCCTTGGGTTGTACCTTGGAGGATGCAGGAACAGTCTGCACAGGGACACAGGCATGAACCCATCAGCCTGTGTGGGTGGCTGCTGCCCCACGCTTGGGCTCTGTTCCCTGGCAGGAGGAGACACTTCTGCTACCATCTCAGCTGCCAGGATTCAGCTCCTTTCTCAGCCTGCCTGGTGCACAAGAAGTGATGGACATCGCTGTTGGCACGGCCTCTATCTGTCTCCTGTTCTGCCATGTTGCATTTGGCAATTCTCCCCTTTTCCCTCTGTTTTTCCACTAGGAGAACTCACAGTCCTCTGCCTTAGCAGTGGGTAGACAGACAAGAAGGGCTGGACAGTTACATGGTCTCAGAGGCTCTCCTGTCTCTCCCTGCCTGTGACGGATGGAGCCTCTCTGAGTTCAAGGATCCCTGAGTTCAGATCCCTGAATTCAAGGACATGTCACTGAGCAGCAGGAATCACTGGAATTACCCAAGATAAGAGAAACTATTCTGAGAGGTTGGTGAAAAATCAGTGTCACACGAGGTGACAGAGTTATGAACTGGTCTCATTTCCATTGTGAGCTGGGAGCCCTCGTGGGCTTAGGGAGCCCCAAAGGGCTCAGCACAGCAGCTTCAGGTTCCCCGCCCTGAGGAGCAGGAGACCACAAGTGACAGGTGAGCAGCTCTGCTTTGGACTGGTCTGCTGGGCTCTGCTTGCTGCCTCCTTAAAGCCTTCCAGGAGTAACTCAAGCCCCATTTAGAGATAGTTCAGGAGAATAAAGCAATAGAGACAGTGGTGGGCAGATAGGGAGGTGACACAGGACAGATGTAACGACAGGAAAATTCTGTGGGGAAGCAGCATAAAGTAGGGAGAAGCAGAGAGGAGCTGGTCTGCACCCACACACCCAGGCCCAGCCTGGAGCAGGAGCATTGAAATGGAAATTACTTTCTATTTACAGTTCCAACATCCTTGCTCCTCCCAGGAGCCAGACTGGGACCTTCTCTGCCTGTCTTGGGTGACTCTGTAGAGGGAGCAGAAGGATGCTGGCACTCTGTGTCACAGACAGGTGTGTGTGGGGGGGAAACAGGGATGCTCTGAGGCTTTGGGGAGCAGGCTCAGCTCCCTCATCCTCTCTGGACAGCAGAGACCTGTAACAGTGAGCAGTGTGCTCATGGTTAAAGGCACACTCTGCCCCCATCACCTCCCTGGGTCACTCCACAGTCATGCAGGGGCTCAGGAACAAGGCAAAGTGGGATGCACAGGGGCTGGGCAGATCTACAGCTTCCTCCAAGAGGTAGAAGAAGCCAGGAGGTATTTCAGACCTCCCTAGAAGAGCCTGATCATTATTCTGCAGCATTATTCTGCTATGCAGGAAGACATATGTGGTAGTGCATAAAAGCAATGCCAGCCCACGTCCATGCTTCTTTTACTCACAGAGGCAGCACTGGCAGCAGAAAAGAAACTTATTCCTGTGCTGTACCCACCTAGCCCCAGGGCAGTGACTCCGTGCTGTAAGAGCCAGGCCCCAGCATCTGCAGTGGGTGTCAGGGAGCAGGAGGTGAGGCTGAGCTGGAGCCAAAACCCTCCCTTGAGCTGCTCAGTGGTTGTGGAGGCCTCCTACCTTTCAGTGGGCCCTAGAGCTTACCCTCCTGGACACAGAGCATGGAGCAATGTCAGGGATCACTGGGATGTGCCCCCAGGTGATGGGTCCTTTGGGAGCAGGGATGTGAGCACACAGAGCCTGGGGACAGCACCAAGAATTTGATCTTTCTCCAAACTACCACACACCAAGGGCCCCAGGCCTAGAAGAGGTAAATACCACTTGTGCTTCACTCTCCAAGTACTAGAAAGGTGGAACTGAAAAGGGATGATGAATCAGCAGGTGTGACAGGGATAAATATCAGTATTTTTGCACTCTTCGGTATCCAGGTTTGTTTGTGGAACCAAAGCCATCGACAGAGTCCATGTGGGGTGAGAGGCCCTTACTAAGATCTCCTCACCAGGGAGCCAAGCACTTTTCAGCTGTAAAACAATCCCTGATCTGCTTTTCCTCCTGAAGGAACTTGTAGAAGCAGAGCTGGGCCATCAATCTCTGCCCTGTTACTCATGTGCTTCGAGAAGCAGCAGTGCCACAGGCAGTGCCAAGCCCCAAACCCTTGAGCTGGACCCAGTCTGCCCATTCTCATCCCTGTGTGCTGCTCAGCCCTGTCGTGAGGAAGAAGAGACAAATTCCACAACTGTCTGCCTGCTTTGCTTGGCTCAGGGCAGGCATTTTAGGACAAGATTTCCTTGAATAACTCTCCTCATCTGCCAAACTCAAAATTTGCTGCTAGCAGTCATGAATCCTCTCCCTTTCCTTCCTTCCTCTCCTCTGCTTTTTGGATAATTTTCTTTATTAAGATAAATGAGTGATAATATCATATTGTGCATTAAACACTGGTCCTTGCAGTCTGTGAAACAAAGAGCATGAGGGAATTCTGAGATTCCAGCTGTTGCTAATTCATTCACATTTGGGTGGGTCAGCTTTTGAAGAATTTTCTCAGAACAATTCTTTCAGATTTTCTAAGAAGTCTGTAACATGAAATTTTGTGAGAAAGCACTATCACAGAATTACACTATCATAGAATGGTTTGGGTTGGAAGGTGTCTTGGTTTGGAAAGACAGGTGTCTGCCAGGGAAAGCTGGAGTTTCCCTTAGAATGGAGAATGTAAACCCCTCACCCCCGCCAATTACAATTTTGGAATTAAGGGCTTTCAGGCAAAGATTTGGGAATAGGAATAACAGTTCTTTACTAGGAATAAATACAAATGTAGTAGAAAACAAGACCACCCAACCAAACAAGCAAACAAACAAGCAATCCTGGAAAACCCTGACAGAGTCAGAGCTACAACCTGACACCCTGTTGGTCAGGGTGTTGGACGCAGTCCAAAAGTGAGTCCTCCTGGAGTGGCAGATGTGGTTCTGTTGAAGTAGAGATGATCCTGAAGGAAAGGGTTCAGTGATGGTGAGAGGGGTCCAGGGATGGTGAGAAGGGTCCAGTGATGGTGAGAAGGGGCCCAGTGATGGTGAGAAGGGGTCCAGTGATGGTGAGAAGGGATCCAGTCTTCCTCTGGTAATCGGGTGAAGCCAGATACCTTCTGTTCCTACAGCTCAGTTTTATCCAGGTAGGAATGGTTGGCTCCCCCCACTGGGTGGAGCATCTCACAATAGGATGATGGAATGTGGATGTACTCCCGTGGGGAGGGTAGGGGTGTCTTAATGGTCCATTAGCAGAAAATGTCCCCCTGGAGGGAGGACGGGCAGTGAAAGAGATAAGAAACACTGCCCCATCTGGTTTTAACAGCTGGCCCATTATCAAAAGGCACCCGCCCCCCTCCTTCCAGAGTTACAAGAGATAAAGAAGAACAATTCCCCAACTGCTTTCAGCAGATGAAATAGAATACACATTTTAGGTTCCATAACCCAAGACAGAAGGGAACTTAAATATCATCCCATTTCATTCCCAGCCATGGGCAGTGACACCTTCCATTATCCCAGGGTGCTCCAAGCCCTTTCCAACCCGGCCTTGGACACTTCCAGGGATCCAGGGGCAGCCACAGCTTCTCTGGGCACCCTGTGCCAGGGCCTCCCCACTCTTATAGTAAAGAATATCTTCCAAATATCCAATCTAAACCTACCCTCCTTCAGGTTAAGGCCATTTCCCCTTGTTCTGTGGCTCCAGACCCTTTTCCAAAGCCCCTCTCCAGCACTCCTGGAGCCCCTCTGGCTACTGGAAGGGGCTCTAAGGCCTCTCCAGATCAGGCTGAATTATCCCAACTCTCTCAGCCTGCAAGTTGTGAGCCCCAGACCCAGAGAAGTCCTGGAGGGCCTGCTGTTGATGCCTTTTGTGGGCAAGGCAGCAGTCTGGTTCTGGACTGGAAAAAGCTATGTGGGTGAGAGACCCACAGCTCTGCATGATGCTGTTTGGTTCCTGCAGTGGAATCACCAAATTTTGACCATCTTTAAGATGATTGATTTCCAAGGTAAAAGGTCCTACCTCTCTCTACCCATACCTGGCACTTTCTTCAGTGTGCTGTGTTTCCCAGGAAAAAAAAAAAAAAAAAAAAAAAAAAATCCTGCAAAAAAAGGTCTAGTGTTTTATCTGACAGATTTTCCTAATGCTTGGAAATCTACAGGAGTCCTTGGTGCAGTGACACAAACCTATTTCTTCTGCAACAAAGGTTTTCTACAGTCTCGAGAAAGTGAAAGGAATGGCTCAATGGGTGGCTTCCACTGGGGAGCTAGTGTGGGCTTTCATCCAGCAGCCATATGCTCACAAAGCCAACAGTTCCCTCTTGCCTTCTGAGAAGCAGCCACAGAGCAGATCAGCAGAGTGTGAAACTTCCCAGCAGCCGGGTTTGCTGAAGCTCAGACAACCTTTTGGCTCCCATAGGCTCTGAGAGTAGCTGTGTGTGGATGAGTGTATGCACAGCACAGCAGCGACGGCAAGGGCCCCACTGAGGCACCAAGCAGGGGAGGAGACGCTGCTAACTGGGGCCCCGCCCTACCACTCGTGTGCATCGTGCACAGCCAGCCCTGGCAGCCCCTCCAGGCAGCCCCGCGTCCATGGCTCTCATTTCCCGTCACCTCCGACTGATCTATTCTAGGAAAGTCTGCCTAGGATTCATCCACCCAAAGCGTCGTCTTCACAGCTTCCCTCCCACACAGAGCTTGGTTCCTTGCTCTAAATAAACATCACTTCCCTTCCTGCCTCCCCACAGCCAGGCTGCTGCCTGCCTTCCCCTGTCCCCTAGGGAAGTGTGGCATGTCTAATCCGTACCTTGGGAGCTGGGTCCTGCTTCCCACCAGCTGCAGGAAAAAAGGATAGGGATAAAAACCATCCTCCTTGCCAGCCAGGGCAAGCAGAGGCAGGTACTCTCAGTATACCCAGATGGAAACACCAACAGGTTCAGTACTCAGGGATCTGATCCCAGGCAGGTTCCATTCCACTTCCCAGTGAGCAAATGCCAGTTTTAAGGACAGCAGATGGTTTGTGGTTCCTGAAGAGTTCCCTTTACTGATACAGAAAGGGCTGGCTCTGCTCAAAAGCTCCTGAGTGATGTCCAGAGGATGGTTCCAGACTCTTTTTGGTGGTGCCCAACACCAGGAAAAGGAGCAATGGCCATAAACTGAAACACAAGTTCCACCTCAACATGAGGAAGAACTTCTTTCTGTGGGGGGTGGCAGAGCTCTGGAACAGCTGCCCAGGAAGAGTGTGGAGTCTCCCTCTCTGGAGACATTCCAAACCCACCTGGACAAGTTCCTGTGTCACCTGCTCCAGGTGACCCTGCCTGGGCAAGAGGTTGGACTGGGTGATCTTCAGAGGTGATCTTCTGTGGTGTGGGTTTTGTCCCAGTTGATGTGCATTTTGTCCCAGCCCTCCCTGCAACAGAAATAACTAATTTCTGTGAAAACTCCCTGTCAGCTCCATCACAGCACCAGTGTAAGAGACTCAGAGAACCTCCAGAGGCATCTCAGAGGTTACCACATCCAGGAGCTAAAGGCAGGTTCAGAATCCTGCTTTTAGGACTCAGGATAATGCTCAGTAATGAAGAAACTGTACTGACCCCAAACACCAAACACCATCCAGCTCTGGAAAGACACTCGAGTAAGCAAAGACTTTGTGACAATGGTTCATCTGTGACATAAGCAG
The DNA here is from genome assembly GCA_017589585.1 of Phylloscopus whistleri. Taxonomy (NCBI): domain Eukaryota; kingdom Metazoa; phylum Chordata; class Aves; order Passeriformes; family Phylloscopidae; genus Phylloscopus; species Phylloscopus whistleri. The sequence goes on from JADMLD010000929.1 coordinate 187,587, forward strand.
AACAAGTTTTTCAGGAAAGAGATCAAGAACTGTTTCTGGGAGGGCTGATGGGATGTGAAAATCCAGGGAAAAACAGAGAGAGATTTGGCCATTTGGGGAATATACTTGTGGAGAGCCCAGCAAGCCCAGATACAGGAGATGACAGGCTGAGATGGATGAAAGGACTTAGTCTTTAGCTATGCCAGGGAAGGTTCAGGTTGGACATCAGGAGGTATTTCTTCATGGAAAGGGGCTGCCCAGGGAGGTGTGGAGTCCCCATCCCTGGAGGTGTCCGAGGAAGGACTGGATGTGGCACTCAGTGCTCTGGTCTGGGTGACAAGATGGGCATTTGGCACAGGTTGGACTCGATGGTCTGGGATGATTTTTCCAATCTGGATGATTCTGTGATATCACCACAACCAGAACCATTAAATAGTGGGACTGAATATTTCTATCCTATTCCAATCTCTCACAGGGATTGTTGGCAATACAGGAAAGCTCCAACAAGATCCATGTTGCAGCCTCACAAACGTAATCACCCAACACACTGAGCTCTCCCAGGGCTTCAGTTATGAAAAATTCAGAGAGAACTAAATTCACCATTTTACCACTTGCAGTGATCAGCTCAATGACCGGGCAACACAGGGCAGGCAGTGGCTCATATCTCTATAAATCTGCTATTTTTATGTCATTTAAGCCCTGAAATTTTAACCCATTTTGGCCTGAGCAGATTTCAGTGTCCTGAGGCTGACACCTGAATAACCAAGGGCAACTCTTTCCTCCTCTTGGCCCTCAGCTTTGGCTTCAAAGGACACCCTGCCACTGTTGCATTAAAAAAAAAAACAAACCAAGAAACCAAAAACAACCACCATAGTGTGGTAGATGGTCTGGCCCAGAGCTTTTGGTAGGTACTCCTTGAGGCAGCTGTAATCACCCATTTAAATCTAATTTATTTTTATTTTAGAAGGCTTCCTAACAGCTCAAAACATTTCTTTCCTGCTTCTCATTGGAATAGTGTGCACATTGCCATGGCAACCCATGCCCGAGATTTTTGTGGTCTAGGACCCAATTTATTGGCTATTAAATATCTGTGCAATAAATATATATATAGCTTTGTTCTCCCATCTGTCTGCTTGATTTGTTTATTTCCTAGTGAAATACAACCTTTTGGCTTGGCCACAGCTTTCTCCCTTTCTTCATGGTCCTGAAGGAAACAGAGGTGCATCTACTGGTGATCATGGAAGTCGTGGAGGGGAGGAAGAGGAATGGAAGACATTGATGTGGACACGAACCTGACCATCACATACATAGAAAAGCCTTTAACTGATGACAACACCTTGTAGTCTGAATTGCTGCCCATTCCCAGTTATCTCCCTGGTGGGAAGGGAAAGAGAAGCTCAAGAGGACTCCAGCCAACATATTCCCCATCTGCTGCTGGTGGAGCAGCAATGTCCTGGTTGCAGCTCAACCACAGCAGGTTTGTTTCCTGCCACAGGGTCACTGGGGAAGTGGAGTCGAACTTGTGCCACTGGTCAGCAACAGGAAACATTACAACTCAGCTGCTTCCTGAGAGGACTGAGAGTCCTTCTTACCTTCCCAAAAGATAAGGACAAAAGCATAACTCCATCCCAGTACACACTGTTCTGTGGAATGGAAAAACACCAGTAACAAGATCTCTGTGTTGAACTGATTCTGTTCCTCCTGACAGTCCCCTCTGTGCCACACTGACTGTGCTCCTCCTGGCAGTCCCCTCTGTGCTGAACTGTCCTTGTTCCTCCAACAGCCCTGTGTGCCAAAGTGACTGTTGCTTCCACCAGTTCCCTGCCTGGATCAGAACCCACGCTGACAGCTGTTTGACATCCCCCCTCCCAAGCACTAATTCCTCCCGGCAGTGTTTGCCTTGCCTGCCCACCCCCACAGCTGTGCTGGGAGAGAGGATAACTTCCAGGCCTCCCAGCTCCCTCTCATTATTTAAGCTGTCAGTTGTTAATTATAGTGCTGCATTTCAACTTGGTACTTCCCAGGGGGCCAAACCATGCTATTAGACAAAAATCGGTTCCCAGTGGAATATTTTTGGAGACTCTGCTAGGAGTGAGCCTGTGCCTCTATCAGCCAGGGTGAGACATTCCTGACTGCTCTCAGGAGACTGGAACTGCACTTGCTGCTACCCACACCTGCACTTGTTACCCTTCAGAGCCAACATTCCTGCTCTCTAGATGGGAGTCATGGCTTTCTTAAGGATACGAATATAAGGATATATGATTTTAATGATGTAAAACTATTAAAAAGTGTGCAAAGGATGACTATGAAGATGGGCAAGGGTCTGGAGGGGCCACATAAAGAGCAGCTGAGGTCATTTGGCTTGTTCAGCTAGAGAAGAGGAGAGGGAGGGAGACATACTGGGGTCTGCAGCTCCTCTCCAGGGGCAGCTCCCACCTCTGCTCCCTGTGACAGGGACAGGACCCAGGGAACAGCTGGAGCTGTGTCAGGGGTTGGGATGGATTTAGGGAAAGGTTCTACCCCAGAGGGTGCTGGCACTGCTCAGGCTCCCCAGGGAATGGCCCCAGCCCGAGGCTGCCAGAGCTCCAGGAGCCTTTGGACACCCAGGGATGCCCAGGGTGGGGTTGTTGGGGGGTCTGGGCAGGGCCAGGAGTTGGACCTGATGATCCTGTGGGTTGCCGCCAGCTTGGGATATTCTGGGATTCTCTGAACTACACAACCATGACCAGCAGGCCTGGGGGATCTTCCTCTTGGTGAGGAAGGTATTCCCATGAAGCTGCCAAGTGAATGGTCAGTTCAAGTGAGAGCAAACTCCTGAGAAATAGATATGATGCTGATATTCTCTAGCTTGTAGCAACATTACCCAGCCAAGTTGTACCTTTGCCTTGTGTGACCACAGAAAACTCTGCTTCAAATGCAGAAACAAGTGAACAAGTGCAGTGATTAAACCATCAACCTGCTCAGGCCAAGAGCATGGGGGGGAAACAGGAGTAGACTGTATTAGAGGGAAAGGCTTGAGGATCTTGGCAGAAGAGCACCCATCTCCCCTGACTGTGTTAAGTGAGGCATTGCTTTGTAGGGAATTTTTTTTTTTCAGGAGAATCAGATGTGGTGGGTCAGATGTGCCAGAGGAAACTTAAGGGCTGGATGAAGAGTGCTGCAGAAAGCACCTGCTACTGGCACCACCTACCAATTGTGGTCACTCAAGGCCAGCTGAGCATCACAAAACACAGCCCAGCCCAAGGACAACAGCCAGGGGAGTCCAGCTGAGTCTCTGCCTCTCTCATTTGGCTGGAAACATTTTACTCAACATCTACAGAGAAATCACTGTAAGAGAGTTCACAGCACACTTAGCAGTATGTAACTCATCCTAAAAACAACAAAAAGCAGAAAAGAGGCAATAAATGAAAAAGAAATTGTATTGCATTGAGCTGTAGCTATAGTTGAGAAAAGCCTTTGCACCAGGAGATTCAGGGCGGCTGTTCAGCTTCTCAGTGCTTTGCCAAATTCGCATAAAAACACCTCAGTAATTATAATTTCATTTTGAATAGGTATTGTTTTAATTGTGACTGCTTTGCCTGCTCTGCACTAGCTGCAGGAATCACAAAAGTGCAGCAGGAGGGCTGTGGATGACTTTGGCTTCTTCCTCCAGCCACCTCAGTGACCCATCAGATCCTTGCTCTGACCCCCCAAAGTCTGTGCAGTGCAAAACAGCCCCTGCAGTGCTGAAATAATCACAGCCCCTAATTACAGCCCCAGAGGGACTGTGCAAAGAAACCCAGCACCTTCCTGTCCAGGACAATAAAGCTCCAGCAAAGCTGCCTCAAAACATGATGCCAAGCACAGAACCACAGTGGCACTTGGTGGTGAGGTCAACAACTTGAGCTCCAGGTGGTTTCACTTAAAATCAACTCCTCTGACAAACCACTGGTTCTCAGAGAGCTTAAACCCTCAGCAGACCCTCAGAGAAACTCCTTGAAGGTAGCACCCACCATCATCTGAGTTCAATAATTTAATTATCATTGCATGATAATCTAATATCCAGCCAAAAACCCTGGAACAGCCTGGTCTAGTGGAGGGTGTCCTTGCCCATGCAGGAGGTTGGAACTAGATGGTTTTTAAGTCCCAACCAAGTTAATCTATAAATTCTATAGATTCTATGAATTATGCTGATGTGCTCACTTGTCTTTCAGTGTATGTGAACAGTAATTTATTAAACACCATTTCTGGGGTTGGTAACCCCTGCCCCCTTAAACCTCTTCTGACCTGACCTGAACACACTTGACCCTGCAGTTCTGTGGCAGGAGTGATTCAGGCAGGGACCTCTCTAATTTGTCATCTTTTAAGGCATGATATTCAAAAAAACAGTGTCCAGCTGAGAACTCCTCAGCAGTGAGCAAAGTGCATTAATTATCTCCTTCATCTTGCATATGACAGTAAGTGCTGTATCCTTGGAGGAGGAAGAGCAGACCAAGTGGTTCATGGTCTTTTTGAGCTGGAAAGAAAAGATACACAAAATTACCCAGGAACACTTTTAATTAATTGCTGCCTACTGACAGCAGCTGGCAAAACAGCCCTTTGCCCATCAGCATTCAGACAATTAGCTCTGTCCTCCACTTGAGATGGTGGAGCAGCTCTGTATTTATTAATATTTTGGGTGAGTTCAAAGTGAATTGCTTCTGTGATTTATTATAATTTTGTCAGAAATTATAATGCACAGAAAAATCTCTACATCTCCTTTCTTCAAAGAGTGCTGTCTCCAGCTCAGGGATCAAAGCACTGCCAAGGAAACATTCTCCTCTGGGGAGGGTCAGGACAGACTTTTCCACTTTCATGGCACCTTTCAGCAGCTGTCTGTGACGGAGAACCTGTCCTTAGAATCATAAATGGTTTGGGTTGGAAAGGACCTTGAAGATCATCTCACTTCACCCCCTGCCACCTTCTATTAGACCAAATTGCTTCAATGCCCCGCTCTGTGGAATGTCTGTCCATTGCCACTGATGCCAGAACGCTGAAGGAACTATGTAGATTTTCCTCTGGAGTATCTCGCCTGTGTGCCACCCCCGGCTCGTCCCATGTGTCTTCAGGACATGCACTGCAGCCCTTTGGCCCCTCAGACCCCCAGCAGCGGGGGCAGTCCCAGCACAGGGGGCTCTGGTGAAGGAGGATAGTTTGAGCAATTCCTGAGAGCGCAGAAAGGAGCGGTTGTCATGGATACCGACATGCAAGGGGAGGATCCAACTCTGCTCTGCTCGGCCTGTCCTCCTTTGGCCAGCCGTGTGCATCTGTGAAGTACCCGTCCACAGCATGGAGGTAAAGAAAATTGAAAATTAAAATCTGCATGGGAACAAAACTGCAATATTTAGGGGCATACTCCTCAGCCTTTCCAACCAGGACAGCTGTTCCCAAATACATAAAGCCAGGACATTGGGGTGTACAGTTGCTGATGGTGGAAAGGAAGATGAGGGAAGAGGTACATGCAAGGAAAGGTGTTTGGCATCTTGGGGAGAAGATCTGAGTCCTGATCTTACCGAGGAGGTAAACTCACTGAACTTACTGAGGAGATTTCCTGGGCTGGATCCACGCCCCTGCAGAGCACTGGGCATCAGCTGTACTTGGCTGTGTAAGACTGACTCCAGAAGTTTGAGAAATTTCACATTTTCATTTTCAAAGGAAAACCTCTCCTGAGCTATAAAGCTGACATATTTGATTATTTTGTGCTGAAACGTTTTGTGTTTCCCGTTTGAAATTAGTATTTTTATTTATCCCGTACATTTTGTTTGTTTTTTTGTTCTGGTCAATCACATTTTCCCATTGCCCCATAGAGTTCATCACAATGTTCTGGTTGGATTTTAGGCATAAAATAAATTCTGGACCAAACGACTTTTTTTTTTTTTTTTTTTTTTTTTTTTTGAAGACGTTTATTGTGGGGCCTAGGAAAGACAAAACTTTGGTTCCTGAATTACTTCTGAAAGGTTCTATTATATGCACACACATGCACAGAATTGCTCTAACAGAAGACCTTTTTGGATCCAGCAGGACTGAAATCTAACATAAATTAGAATATTTTCAAGATGATTGCTTGCAAACATAAGTAGCAATTGGTTATCTCAGTCTGGTTAAGCAGCAGTGTGGGCAGATGATTACAGATAGTTGTATTGCTGCCACTTACTGCCTCATGACCCCACACCAAAAATCCCTTTGGTTTTCCAAACGACCCTGGATGCTGAAAGTGAAGTGGGTGCTTTACAGGCTTTTGAATTAAACCCAAACAGGAGCAGCCTTTGTTTATCACATTCATTGGGAACTGCAGCCCCAGGGAGGCAGGGGGGGCTAAACCATCATGGTGTAGGGAAGCACCAGGAATTCACAAAACGTGATGAACCAAAAGAGGTTTTTAACGAATCCTAGGACAGCATTCACAGACCTGTATGCCAGACCTGGGCTTGTTTCAGCCGTGCTGGACATCTTGCCCATCTCCAGGCCATCAGTCCTGTTCTGCTCAAACCTCTTCCATGGCCCAATTCTTGGAACCATCCAAGAAGAGACTGACCTGGGCACTGGGAATTTCACTGCCAGGCTTTTTGCCCAGCCCTGGATTGTAGGGGTGAACCAGCTTGTATTGAGAGCCACCCGCTCCCTCCCCATCAACTTAGACTCAATTATTCTTGTGGGTCCCTTCCAACTTGGAATATTGTGTGATCCATGAATTCCCAGTCCAGCCCACCCAGCTGGGGACAGGCAAGAGCCACAGCCCCCAGCCCCCAGGCCCCACCACAGACCTGCTAATGACACTTTCCTCAAGATTAGTCAGAAGGAATCTGTTCCCTGCAAGCTGAGCTGAGTTTGGCAGCAGCTGCCACTGCCTCCTCATGCCAGGCTTTGCCAAGCCAGCCTCGTCACACTCTGCTGGGTCCCTGGCACGGGCTCAGCCTCCTCAAGGTAGCAGAGGGGCATTAGCTCTGCTTCATTAGTGTGGTGGTGGTTTGAGCTGCAGCCCTGCAGGGTCATTCCAAGGGAGGTTTCATAGAATCCCAGAACACCCTGAGTATGAAGGGACCCACAGGATCATCAAGTCCAACTCCTGGCCCTGCCCAGACCCCCCAACAACCTCACCCTGGGCCTCCCTGGGTGTCCAAAGGCTCCTGGAGCTCTGGCAGCCTCGGGCTGGGAGCATTCCCTGGGGAGCCTGGGCAGTGCCAGCACCCTCTATATTTGCAGCCCCCTTCAAGATTTTGCAGAGGGGAGAAGCTGGGAGTGAGGGAGGAGGTTGAGCACATCCAAACCCCACAGCAGAGAGGGAGCCCCAGTGCTTCTCTGTCCCTGTGTCTCAGGAAATGCACAAATTTCCTCTAGAGGCTTCACCTCCAGCCCAGCAGAGAAACTTTAGGGGACAGACCCAGAACTGACTCACCTCTTTCCCCATCTCCTTTCCTCAAGGTCTCCACTCTCCCTGATTTGAGATCCTGGAAGCTGGCACTCCCTTTTTCTACACCTTCAGCTTGCTGATGCCAAAGTTGTGTTTAATCCCCTGCTGCTGCCTCACAGACTGGAGAGCTGTGAGGAGCAGCAGAACTGTGGAGCTTTATAGGGAACCACAGGCCCTCCTGCAGGCTCCTTCCTGCACCTCCCATCTGAAGGCTGTCCCTGCCCTCACACACCACACACTCATCCCCTACTCCACCTCCACTCCACAGAATTGTTCAGGTTGCAAAATCCCTCCAAGATCGAGTCCAACCATTCTTCCAGCACGGCCAAGCCCACCAAACCCCACGTCTGCAAGTGCCACATCTGCAGGTTTTTTGAACTCTTCCAGGGATGTTGATTCTACCACTTCCCTGAACAGCCTGTAACAGTGCCTGACCACCCTCTCAGTGAAGGAAGGCTGGTCAAGACTTGAAACACTTTGCTTCTCTCCCTCCTCCCAGCTCCAGGCAGCTCCTAGCATTCCTGCCCAGGATGCTGTGGATGAACTGCACTGGTTCTTTCTTTGCTGAACCTCAGCAAACAGTTGCCAGCCCAGACTTTCTGTGAAATTTCTTGGGACAGCTTTGTGCCCTGAAACTACTAAGGACAAGCCTGGAGCTAGGCCAATGCTGCTTCTCCGAGTTTCATTCTATGCTAAAAAGCAGAACAAGCCCCTCCTCCTCCTGCATTTTAGATCCAGAATTTCTTTCCTCTAAAAAGACCCAATTTCTGTTAAAATTCCAGCCTCCTGCACAGTATTGCTGCCCTCTTCTGGGCTCTCTGGCAGCCACTGGGCTCAGCAAAATTCCAGCTACATACACCAGTCCTTGACGTCAAGAAGGTGGGAATCCTTCCCAAAGCCCTGTGCCCCTACATGAAAAGACCTGGCTCTAAAAATGAACATATTTGAGGTTGTGCTTTCTCTTGCTCTGTCCCATGAACCTTGACCCTAGTAAGTGCTCAGGCTTTAGCTCTTCCCTTGGACTGCTTTTTCAGTGGTGTGTAAAAAGTGGTATGGGAAGGAAACTGAGTGCAAGACTGACTGGGAATGTTGGTTTCTCTCACCTGATTTAACCTGTATGATTGGTCTTCCACTAACTCCCAAATCCTACTGTGTCTGGAGCAGCCAGTGTTGCAGAGATCAATTAGAAGCCAATGTTATTAGCAAAAAAAGTGGTTGTAGTCAGAGCTATTTGGGAAGAATAATTTAGAGAGAAGGGTGTCCCTCTTCTCCCTTGCTAGATGTTTCAGCTCTTATGAGGTGGTTGGGGGGACAAACAAAATGGACAGTGGTGGCTGGAGGGATGCTGGGGCTCATGAGATCTGCGTCTTTATGTGCCCCTCACTTGCTCCACAGACCTGCTCCTTCCCTGGGGGGCTGTTTCCCCTCCTGCCCCTCTCTTTTCTCATGGGAGCAGAGCCCATCACAGCTGAGAGGAGCCAGGACCCACCTGCCTTGCCTTGCCCTGCCCACCAGCAGGTGGGATCAGCCACCTTCATCCCAACAGGGTTTTGGCAGTGAGTCCAGGCTGCTCTCCCTGGGGATGAAAACATGGCCCAGGACAGAGAGAGAGAGAGAAATGCTGGGGACACATTTGAGGAATTTCAAGGCCTTGCAGGGAGCAGGCCTGGAGATGAGGGGAGAGGAGGGTTGGGAATTCACTGGGGCAGGCTGGGAACCTGTGTGGCATGTGGATGGATGCAGCCCGAACTGGGACCATCCCACAGGCAGACTTGAGGTGGTTTCTGTGCTTAGAGGAGAGAAAATGCCAGGAGCTGTTGAAATAAGTGGCAGGAAGTGAGACTGCGGTAAACAGAGCTGTGGAGACCAGAGTCACACTGGGACACCTCTGCTCATGTTGGCTGTGACTGGGAAGCTACATCCTCTGCCCAGGTCGTTGGCAGAGTGGGCAGAGATGGGAGGGTCCTGTCACCAGCACCTGGACACGGGCTGGATGTGGAGAGCTCCAGGAGAGAGGAGCTGTGGGTAAGGAAGGTCCAGCAGGAGAGCTCTGCAGGTCTCACGTCTTGGTGCTCCCAGCCGGGGCTGGGAAGGGGCTGGCAGGCAGGCACTGTGGCTGGGAGGTCCCAAGGCAAGGACTGTGGATCTCCAGGGGGGAGAGCAGAGGGCAGTGCTCAGGCCCAGCTCAAGGGGTGCTCACCTCACTCCAGTTCCTCTCCAAGGATCCAGTCAGTTTTCCAAGGAGTCAGAGTAGATTATATCCACCTCCGCTGATATTACCTGAGCAACTCCAAAGCACCAGAGTCAGCATTCCCAGGGTTCCCAGCACCTTGAGTCCCCTGGGGGCTGGGTAGACATGTGGAGCATGGGGCATTCTGCCTGCTGGGCAGTTTGGAGCATCGTGTTACCATGGCAACAAGGAATCTGCTGCTTCTCCTGTCACCTTAGTGATGCCTCACAGGCTGGGTAGCCTCGTTTTCCTGCCCGCCTTGCTGACACTCACCACATCTGGCCTTTGTGGGAAATACAGCCCTAGGAGGAATCTGGGAAGAGGAAATACAGCTGGAACACCCTGGAAGGAGAGGATGTTAGGAGAGATGATCACAGGGGTGGAGGAGAATGAGAGTGCTATTCAAGGCTTTTTTTGGTGGCAGTCGTAGCAGAGCAAGAGGCAGGGAAAACCCAGAAATCCAGACTGAAGGTGAATTTGCCTTGCACTTCAAGAGGAAAACTCTGGGTCTCCATCTGTGGGCAGTCCCTAGAACTGGCTTGGGGTGCGGGGGGGACTGAAAAAATAAGACTATATTGAAGAAAATAGGGAATTGTGGTTTTGAGGGGAAATTATATTTACAAAAGTCTCAGAGGAGGAAGAGGCAGAAGTTGCTGAGCAAAGATCAAGGTGTGGCCACACACTAGGGAGGACTTCTTGCCAGTTTGGGTCATCCTAAAAAGCACATCACCAGCCTCCAATAGGAAGTTTGGATTCAAGCCTGGAATCTTTAGGCAATCTCTTAGTTTGGATTGGAATATCTTTTAAGAAGGGTGTGTTTTCTCAGTGTTGCAGTTTGTCCTGGAAATGAAGTTTAGATTCTTACGATTGTCTATTGAGATCTGCAAGTGAGCAGTTTAAATATACAGACAGCCAGAAAATTGGGAAGAGTAAAGCTAAAAACTTCTCACTTTTACCAGGGTTTCTGGAGGTGGGATGTAGGGGGAAGGAGAAGTACTTTTAGGGTAAATATGTTCAGATCATCCTGCTGGGTTGTGAAAAAAATGTCTATGAGAAAACAGCACAAGGTAAAGAAAAATAGAAAGAAATATGAAAACACCCACCACTTCATTTAAGATCCAACAGAAATAAAGTGCACACAACAGCTCAGAGACAGCAGAAGGCAGCAGCAATTATTCTTGGGGAAAATCTTGCCAGGCGTCACTCCCTCCCCTCTCAGAATGATGAAATAATGAGAAAATCCATGAAAAACTTACACTTCCCAGCCCCAAGGCTGGGAGGGTGGGGAGCAGACACAGTGAGAACAGCCTCACCCCTCATCCTGGCTGAAGCCAAAGGAAAGGGCAGGGCTGGGGAAGCGTGTTTGTTTCCAGGCTGTGCCTACAGAGAAAACTTCACCCTGGTGAACAATGAGATGAGCAAATCCTTAATGTTTCTTAAAAAAAAAAAAAAAAAAAAAAATTGCACTACACCCTAGATCTAAGGTTTTTTTTCCTGACAGTTTAAGCATAAATAAACCAAGTCTGGTCTGAAATCAATTGCGATAAAACCAAGCAGGAGAAGAAATGAAGATTTCCTTGTGGTTTGTGGTGTGGGGCTGTGCATCCCTCCTGCCTGGTGTGGGCTGAGCCATGGGGATCTCCCTGATCACCTTTTTTACTGAACATGCTGGAACTTGATAGTTAGTACCTTTGAGATCTCCACTTCATCAAATCAGAGTGAAACTCATGTTCAGAAGTTATTACAAAGAAGGCAGCCAGCCAGCCCAGACCCTGAATGACTCAATGGATCTCATTTCCTGAGGGAACCAGGCTAAAAATATAAATGATCTGAGGCAGGTGCAACATTTCTGAAATGCCCTGGTTTTGTATTCATTTTAACTCATCAGCTCATTAAGGGATTTGTTTGTGAGTTCTCAGATGGGTTTAGCAGTCACTGAACATGTGCTGTGGTGGCAGGAGGAGGGATACTCTTCTTACATAGCAAAGAAATTCCTGCTTGAAATACAGAATTCCAGCTCACATGCAAAACTGAACTTGGCTCATCCATAGGAAAATGCCAAGAATATGGATTCACTTCCTTACCACCTTACAGTGTTTGTTATTCCTGATCTTGTCTTGCAAAGAGCACAACCAGTGCCTCAGTAAGTACATGGAAAAAAACCATCCCTTGTCCTGAGGAGGAATTAACCTCTCTCCCTCCAAAGAAGCAAAATTAGTTACCCCAGATGCTAACTCCATTTATAAATAAGAATTGATACAGGAGTAGTTTCTGCATCCCTCCATGGCTGGAAATGAGGGATCTGGGATTGGTGGGCATTTTGCATCATCCCTTGGCTTGTTTTACCCTGTGAAGGGCTAAAGGTTGTTAATAAAGGCAGGAGCTGCCCTGGTACCTACTCAGGATTAACCCTGGTGGTGCCAGGCCACTCTCTGAGACATGAGAAGGGCTTTCAGTGCTCAGCAGAGTCCAGCTTTCCCAAGAACTGATCCATATTTGTGAGCAATGCAGAGGTAGAAGCAGCATAAAAATAGGGGCAGGAACAGGGGGACCAGCTGGGGAGCAGAAAGAAGAGTGTGGAAGAGCAGGCTGGGGGTGAAGGGAAGCACAGCTACTCTGTATTTTGGATATTATAATATCTGGGACATGAGTCTGGGTGGTCTGTGGAAGCAGAGGGTTGAGGGGGCAGAAGGCTCAGCCTGAAGGCTCCTGGAGACGCTGAGGGCAGGATTTGCAGGATGAAGATGCCCATAATGGCAGGTGACACAGGGACATACAGGAGGGAGGAAAACAGTGGTGGCATCTGCCAGAGGGAGGTGAGATAGCGGGAAAAGGACAGCAGAGGGTAGCAAATGCCTGGATTCCCCTCCCGGGCTCTTGTGAGCTGCAGGCTCGGCAGCGTGTGCAGCCTGGTGCAGATGCACAGTGCACATCTGGGCAGGTTTTGTTTAAAGATAAAAGGGGGAGCAAGGCATTTTGATGAGACAGATAAATTCTCACCACAAAGGCTTGTTCTGAAAGACATTTCCTCTAGAAATTTCCTGCCAAGATATCCCCAGTGACCCCACTACCACCAGGGAGAAGGCGAGGCAGAATGTGAGGCTTTGATTAGAATCAGAGAAGGTTTTGACCAAATGAAAAGAAACTTCTCTGTGTGGGAATTTCATTTCCCAAGAACAGCAGCAACGCTGGTTGCTTTTTGGGAATCTTCTTCCTAACTTTTAAGGTCTGAGCTTTGCCCAGCTCTGCTGGGGTGTTGTGCCTGTGGATTGAAAAGATGGGAATTCTCACCCCTGGGTACCTTCTACATGCCACACTGCTCTCACTCTTTCAGAGGGGGAGCAGGTTTCCTTGCAAACATACCCAGCTACAAACCAAAAGCCCAGCAGGGCTTTGCACTCATATTTTAGGACCTGAAGCCATCCCTGGGTCTGAATCCCTCTCACAACCCTGCCCCTGCACACCAGCCCAGCTGATCCTGCTGCAGTTTCATCCCTGGCATGTGCAAGTTTCCTGCTTCTCTTTGCATGCTGCATGTTCCCTGTTTAATGCAGGGGATGGGGCAGGGGGATGATTATCAATGCTCTAAGTGTCATTAGCAACACCGGGTTGGTCATCAGGCAGCCTCCTTCTCTCTCTCCCTGCCGATGTAGATTATCCATGTCAGGCTTAGTGCTTGCCTTTGCCCCTGAAGCAGGCTGGAAGATGGCCTAAGCTGCTGGCTCACGTCATCACATCAAATAGGATCATCCATCTTTGTGAGAGAGCTGGCTGAGCAGGGCTGTGTATGCCAGGCAATTCCCTGCTCTCTGGCTCAGGAGGATGAGGATTTTTAGGTGGTGAAGGGCACAGAGCCCTGGCAGGGAGCAATTGAAGTGGTCAGTCCTGGGCTGGTGGCACCTGGGGTATCCCAGGGCAGAGTTAAGACTGATCCTTGCTCTTCACTGAAAATCTTTTCAATCCCCAGTGAGTTACTTTTGTGACTGTAGGTGACTCTGCCGAGTGTGAAGGAATGGAGCTTTCTCATTGGGGCATATTAAGTTTGATATCATCAGTTTTCAGGATCATGTCATCTGCCAAAGAGGCTCTTGCAGAAACACAAGAGCAGTATCTTCTGTGTTCATAGGTGCCACTTCAAGTGATCCCCACTGCTTGTTTCTGTGATGAGTCTTGAGTATAGTAAATGGGTTACACATGGGACAGGAGCATTTGGGAGGAAACCTCTTACATGCATACAAGACTCTGCTTAAATTCACAGGGCCTGGCATGTCAGGCACAAAGAGCAGGAGAGAAATCACAAACCAGAGAGCAAATGGGAGATGCATTGTTGGGCTTGTAGGGTCAATGTTCCCCACTTAGGCTTCTTACCACCTTGTCCTCCTGGCATGGAAATCCACAGCCACACACAGTCCGCTGGCCATGGGATACCGGAAAAGTGGCAGCTTGAAACATCAGCCTGAATCCCTGACATGGTTGAGAGCACCTCTTCCTTCCAGCTGGTTTCCCCTGTGCTGATGGCTGAAGAAGCCATGGCTCCTCTAATTTCAGCTGTAATTAGGGGTAATTTAGCCTCTCTCTGAAAGTGAGAGCAAACAAAAATGCAGTGCTTGGCAAACAGGGTGGGATGTTGGGTCTGTGAAATGGGTTATTTGCTCAGGGCTGGAAAGTAGGATTTTCCACGTCTGCTCTGCTTGAGATGATTTGAATGAATACATCCGAGTCATTTTGTTGCACCTCAGTGCCTCCTTCTATGGGAGAAAAAGGTCCTGTCTTCTGCCAAAGTGTCGTGGTTTGACACTGGCCAAATGCCAGGCATCCACTAAAAACTATTAATTCATTTTCCTCTGCTATAGCTGAACAGAGGAGGGGTAAAAAACCCAAAGGGCTCATAAGATCACAACTAAGGTTCACCCAGTGGCGACCCCGGGCTCGGCATTGACCTTGATGGTGGCTTTTCTTGATTGTTCCGCTCAATTTTTCAATAAAAATTCTTTTACTGATTATTTGGCTGATCACATTTCTAAAGGAGAGGGAAGGGGCTCGGGGATCCCAGGGTTTCCCCTGAGGCACGCCAGCAGATTGCGAAGGGTCCCCTGTTTGGTGAGGTGCAGTGGCTGCTCTTAGGAGCAGAGCTCCGCTCACAGTAGAAAAAAGGCAGGAGATGGAACCCTGCAGTGGTGACAAATTCTCCCCACAGCGACCACAGCCTCTCTCCCCTCCGAATGCCGGGAGCATGGGGTGCCTGGGAGCTGTGCCTAGCCCCTTTCTCCCCAGACCAATTCCTGGTAACTCTGCCCCTCTGAGAGAAACCCCTCAGCCCCACAGTAAAGCCAGGGCACTCCTCCCCCTTCTCCGTAGTTGCTTCTTTTGTCTCTCTCAAGTACCCATCGTTATTACTTCTTAGCAATAAAAATGAGAGAAAATTCCCTAAAAAAACAAAAGGAAAAAAATCCTAAACCCCAACACAAGGTGTCCCCTCGCATGGCAGCAGTATGGAACTGGGTAGTCCCTTCCAACTCAGTACCAATCTGGTATTCTAGGATTCTATGACTTTGTCCTCCACCATTTGAATCCCAGGTGTGTTTTTGACTTGTGCAGCTGGGCAACTCTAGACTGTTGCTCCTGTGGCCAAATTTGGCAGATCAATGTGACACTGCCACCATCTTCTTGCAGCAAGAACTGGGAAGGTGATGTCATCTCTTTCGTTTTCAGAAGCCCTTGGCACTGTTCATGCCCTGAACATTGCAATGAGGAGAGCTGCTGACACTGCACCCTCCGTGCCCTGAGAGTGCTGCCCTCGCCCCATCCTCAGTTCCAGCCCTGTGCTGCCTGTGAGGGACTGCTGAGGTGATAAAGGCTTCTGTAGCTACATCTTGTGCCATTGATATTCCTCTCACGCCAAGCAATCGCCCTCTCCAAGTGTGAGGAGAGCCCAGCCAGGCTTTTCTCCGCAGCTGCTTTGCAGGTCTGCCCACAGTGGTGCAGAGCTGCTGGTCCGGCTCTGCTGAGGGAAGGTTGCAAAGAACACTGTGTGTTTCATTTCCAGTGGCACAGATGATTATCTGCTTCTTGCTCTTGGTTTGTTACGATACATCCCAACCTTTATTGTGCCACATGCCCTGAGAAGAGTTTTGTCCAGTCCCTCCCTCAATGCACCTTTGCTTCCAGAAGATTTTAGCCTACCTGCTAAATAGGCTCTCTAATTACCTGAAAAATGTTACCTCTAAAACCAGTTTTTCCCTCTTTCCCAGACACATTTTACTTTCTCAAAGGCTTTGTTCTTGAACAGCATCATGGTCAGAGTTAAGGGTATTTCGAGGACTGCTCTGCTTTGATGGGCTGTAACAAGAGACAGCCCCTGAGTGACCTGCTCCTTGTTAGTGCAGTGCCATGGTTAGGGAAACGGGTTTAGACTCATCTCAAACCCTGTGAGGGTGACTGAGTTGCTTCAGGCTGGATTTTGAAGCCAGGACACCCAGCTGCATCCTGTTCCTCCTTTGCTGCCCTCGCTGTGCCACTGATGCTGTAAGTTTGTCACAGGAGCAAGCCAAGAGGCATTAATTACCCTCCAGCAAGGGGCAGAAGGCCACAGAGCCTGCAGGGAAGGCACCTGCGCATCCTTCCTGCTTAGCACCAGGCTGTGATATCCCTCGGGAGGAGGAGCTCTGGTTGAAGCCACGAGAAATTTCAGCTCAGTTTCCATGTGCCAGAGGCAGGGAGCTGGGGAGCCTGAGGGATGGGTGTTAGTGGGTGGCTGTGAAGTGCAGGGAGCATGGGGCCGGCCATGAGAAATAGGAACACGGTGCAAAAACAGTCCATGCAACACCTGAGCAGGGTCAAGTGTCTTCCCCAGCTCCTGCTTGCTGCTTCCAAGCAGGAATAACCCATTTCCTACCCTCTTGTCAGGTATACTGGGTGTCCTGAAGGAGGACCCACACCCTCATATCAGGGTGGCCCAGGAGAAAGGCAAGACCCCCTTGATGGGCACTGGCAGACCCCTTCACCATGGGTGATCTGGATATACAGTCAGATGCCTCTGCCACCTGAACACACCTTCCCCCATACAAGAGGCTTCATTTGCCTTGGAAAGAACCAGGTGAATCTTGAAGGGGCTATTCCTGCTGAGGGTTAGAAGCAGATGTGGCCAAGTGCCACTCTGTGTCCACCACCGCTCATCCTGGGCTGTGCTCGGGCACAGGAGAGCCCTGGGGCTGGGAGCAGCAGGATGCTTGCAGGAACAGCTGCTCTTGCAGGGATGGACAGCTCTGCACGGAGAGCAGTGTCACTGTAGAGCAATTAGCTCCCGTTTATATCTGTTAGGTGTGTGATTAGTGTCCCATTAATGCAATTAGCACGGTGGCATTAGCAAAAGTATGTAAGTGTCACCCAGACAGCCTCAGCTCAGCTGCTGAGCCCCACACTGCTCCTGTTTTGGGGTTTATCTGAGCTCTGTGAAAGGGGAGAGCTGCTAGTCCCCTCCTCAAGCACTGGGCAGGCTGGCAGCCCTGGCTGTGCACCCCCTCCTGCTCCTTGCTTATTTATTTTGGTTGCAGTAGAAAGCAATTCCCCACCCTCTGTTCTTGCTTCAGACTCCCAGAGCTGTTTCAGGGAGCTGATGAGGAGTGTCCCAGCTGCTTCCCAGAGCTGCAGGATGTGGAGCTGGGGTTTATCCTTTTAGGAGGTCAGAGGACCAAATCTGACCTTGGCTGGACACAGGTCCTTTTCTAAGCCTTTTATTCTCCTTGTGACTGTCCCTGTGGTCACTGCCAGGGGGATGAGAGTGGACAAGGGAAGGAGTCACATGTCTGCCCACTCCCAGCCATACTCTGGTCCCATCCCACCCTAGCAAGATCAGTCCATGTCACAGCTTGGCTTTCAGAGTCTGACAAACTCCTCCCCACAGCACCAACACCATTGGCCTTTCAGGATGTCAGAGAATGAGAAGAGCTGTGTGGGATGGGGACAGGCTGTGGAGGGTCCATTTCCATCCAGCTCCACCAGAGATGTCACCTTCCCAACCACCAGTGTGAAATCCCTAGCCCTTTTCTGGAAAGACCAACAAGCCACTGGCCTCCTGTGACCAGCACATTCATGAGTGAGGGCTGAGCAGAGGAAGCTGTGGAACAGCAAAGTTCCCTGCTAGCTCTCACTCCAGTGAGGATGTTTGGCTTTGGGAGAGCTTCTGACACTCCTGATTAACAGCCTCTTCATCTATTCATGCTGGTGATAAGCCCTGGGAGCTCTGGGCCGTTGCAGCCCTATAATCAAGATGGTTTGAAAGAAGCAATTTTCTCCTCCTGCAGCTCGGTTAATTCTCTTTTAATTGCTTCCCATTTTGCATAGATTTCCCTTGTTTGCCGTGGCACTGGCTCCACACTTCCTCCTCTCCAGCAGTGCTTGACTTGTGCCTTGTTTTGCCAGATTGGGATTAGTGGTGATTTGGGCTATGCCAGAGCCTTCGAAGCTCCCCACACGATTTAGGTATACCATGCCTGAGTTGCAACTTCTGTAGGAGAAAATCTCCGGGGACTGGGCTAGCTTTGTTCCTTGCTATCACATTATGTGTGGGTGCACTGCTTTTGGAAAAAGAAATGGAAAAACATGGGAATTACACATAGGTGGGAAATTTAGCTGCAGGAAATGTATCTTCTTTGGACAAAAATAAACCCAACCAAGCAGAATTAATTGTTTAAGACTAAAGTTTTACCCTGGGGGTCAAAAGAGATAAATGAAGCCTTTGTAATCTGATCTGAATTGAAATATGTGGGATTTATCCATTTTAAGGTTGGGTTTGTGTGCAAGGGCTAACAACAACAAGAAAAGGAATTAGAACCCTCCTGACCAAAGGGACAAAGGACCTGATGAAAGTTTTGACAAGGAGCTGGGGACCAGCATCCAAGTGGACAGTTATATTGGGAGCACCTGATCCTGGGTGTAAGCAGTGGGACTGCTCCAAAAAGTGGGTGAGATGCACTTTGATCCAGTTTGTGATTTATGCACCAAACCTCAGTTCTGGCAGTGGGAAGCTATTCCCCTTTCCCTACTACTCCAGGCCCTTGTCCAAAGTCCCTCTCCAGCTCTCTTGGAGCCCCTTTGGGCACCTGAAGGGGCTCTAAGGTCTCCCTGGAGCCTTCTCCAGCTGAACAACCCCAGCTCTCCTTGTGTGTCTCCAGAGTAGAGGAGCATCTCCATGGCCTCCTCTGGAATCACTGCAGAAGGTTCCATGTCCTTTCTTTTTTGAGGTCTCCAGAGCTGGACACAGCACTTCCTGCATGCAAATGGGGCAGGACATTCCCCAGAGGAAAAAAAAAATAGTCTACTTTATGTGCTTATTTATTATTATTCAGTGTGCAGCCTCTAAACACACCTTAACCACATTAAAGCATTGAAGTATTAATGGCCATTTATTAGTGGCCCTTTAGCCACCCAAATAATTTTAATCAGAAATATGAGCATTTCTGTTACTCTGGCTTGGATTAATGATGGAGTGTCACTCAAACTCCAATCAGGATGCAATTATTCTTGCCTATAATCCAAGGCTTTTCCTGAATATCTCATCCTATTTTCCTTTTGAACTAGCTGGCACAGTCACACTGCTTTTTTCAGACTTGTACTAAGATCCTGCGTCTGTGCTTGTGTGTTTCACTCTCAGGCTGCAGTTTCCCCTGTTTGTGTTTCTCCAGGTCTCTGGCTCCTGCTGTGCTAATAATTGTTCCTCTGCTATTGGGATTGCTGGAAGTGCTTAACCCTTTTTGCCCAGTATTTCACATCCCCACAGGATTCTTCAGAGCCACCAGCTTCTTTTGACTCTCCAGCCATCCCACTGCAGGAAGAGCCTCATCCACCCTCCACGACCTCACCTGGCACCCCCAGAGCTGCAAGCACAGGTCAGGAGACCCTACTGGTTGCAATATCACTCGGTCATCTGCTCTTCCAAAGGCTGGTTTCATCCCAAACAAAGCTGACATTCTTCTGGAAGGAGAGAGATGTTAATAGTGCCTGGCAGTCAGAGAAGATCCTTTGGGACTGAGCCAGGGGCTCTGACGCCCCGTGTTTGGGCACACAAACCCCGAAGATGTTTTGCTGGCTGGACTTTGACAGCCATATCACCAACACCATGTGCTGAGAAGGGCAGGTGGGGGCAGGTCCTTGGTGATCTGCCTCTATGAAAAATGAAGAGGCAGAAAATGAAGCAGCCAGGGACCAGGAGAGGACATCTGGGTCTCACGCATCTGCGCTGGGCCCTCTGCGTACTGGCCCTGTGGCCACAGTGCTGAGCGAGGGAAGTTGTGACCCTGTCTTGGTTTGGAAAGACAGGTGTCTGCCAGGGAAAGCTGGAGTTTCCCTTGGAATGGAGAATGTAAACCCCTCACCCCCGCCAATTACAATTTTGCAATTAAGGCTTTCAGGCAAAGATTTGGGAATAGGAATAACAGTTCTTTACTAGGAATATTAACAATACAAATGGAGTAGAAAACAAGACCACCCAACCAAACAAGCAAACAAACAAACAAGAATTTTGGAGAACCCTGACAGTCAGAGGTACAACCTGACACCCTGTTGGTCAGGGTGTTGGGAGCAGTCCACAAGTGAGTCCTCCTGGAGTGGCAGATGTGGATCTGTTGAAGTAGAGATGATCCTGAAGGAAAGGGTCCAGTGATGGTGAGAAGGGCCCAGGGATGGTGAGAAGGGGCCCAGTGACGGTGAGAAGGGATCCAGTCTTCCTCCGGGAACTGGGTGAAGCCTAGCTGCTTCTGTGTTCCTGAGTCTCAGTTTTATCCAGGTAGGAATGGTTGGCTCCCCCCACTGGGTGGAGCATCTCACACTGGGATGATGGAATGTGGATGTTCTATTTTGGGGAGGATATAGTTTGGGGAGGGGATTGTGGATGTGTGTGCTTTGGGGATGTCTTAATGGTCCATTAGCAGAAAATATCCCCCTGGAGGGAGGACGGGCAGTGAAAGAGATAAGAAACACTGCCCCACCTGGTTTGAACAGCTGGCCCATTATCAAAAGGCACCCACCCCCCTCCTTCCAGAGTTACAAGAGATAAAGAACAATTCCCCAACTGCTTTCAGCAGATGAAATAGAATACACATTTTAGGTTCCATAACCCAAGACAGACCCTTGTCCTGCTGTATCCAGAATTAGGGTCTGGCAGGGCACCTGGATACGTCAGCCAGCTGGCTGGAAGTGGAGGCTGCTCAGAACAGACAGCAATTGTGTTTGGTGGGGTTGGCTGGGTCAGGGTCGGGTGCTGGGGTCATTTCCTTAGGGCAGAAGGAGGCTCTGGGCTGCTGAGGAGGGTCCCAAGCCCCTTCACACTGGTGTCTCCTGAAACAGGTTTCAGACCTGTTCAGAGGATGCTCTGGGGGTGGAGGATGCTCTGCAGCAGAGGTGTCTGTCAGGATGGTGCTCAGCCAGCAGAGTCCAATGTTTCCCTAAATCCACAGCAAATCTGTGCCTCAGTTTCCACACTAGCAGAAGGCTCAGCAACAGATTCCAGCAGCCTAAAGGCAAATTTCCCATTGAAAATTTTGCCTGACAGGGAGGAGAGCAGGGCCAGGGACCTCAGCCATGGTGCTTGCAGAGGCTCTCCTGGGAACAGGTGGTTGGGGACTGCAACAATTTACAAACAAACCCAGAAAACCTGAACAGTGCTTGGTGCATATTCCTCTGGATGAGGGCACCAGCTGGGAGGATGGACTCAGTTGTGGGTGAGCTTACAAATTCCTGGTTGTGAGATTAACCCATCCCTGCTCTGTGCAGGGATGCCACAGGCAATTCCAGCAGGCTGTGTGATCACACACTTCTGTTGCCTTCAGTACAGCCTGGGGACTCCTCAAGGATCCTTTTCTCCATGGCTGAGCAGATGAGCTCTCCCATGGAATCACTTGTGTCTCTGATCTTTAGTTTTTCTCCAAATTGGAAAAATATGTCCCTTTGAAATTTTCATGAGGGTGGCAGAGCTGCGTGTGTTCCAGCACCACATGTGACTGAGAGCCATTTAACAGTGACTGTGGTGATAAATGTCAGCACAGGGCTTGCGCTGGAGAGAGCAGTGAAGGAGGGGGCATTGGAATTAAAGGATGAAATATTTATTTGGGAGTTTAGCAGTGCTCAAAGGACAACACAGATGAGAGGCATCTTGGGGCAAACAGTGCTGAAAGCCACAAGAGAACCCACTGGGCTGTAAAACTGCCACGAGATTTCCTCTCTCTCCTGACCTCCCACCCATTCCAGAGTCCTTGCCTGACTGGGAAGGTACAGCAGGGTTCAGTGTCCAGGAATAGCCCAAAGCTGTGCACCAGCAGACAGTTCTGTGTTGTCTGAAGAAGGGGAATGACAGCCCTGCTTTGCTTTAAATACTGGCCATAAACCCTGTGATTGATGTGCCATGGAGCTGGGTGGCCCTGGCTCTGGCAGTGGGGATATTTGCACGGGGCAGGCTGGTTGGAAGGTGGAATGAAGGCAGAGATCCTCCACAGGGAATCAGGATCATAAGCTTCCCTCTGCCTCCATTCAGGCTCTAGAGGGCAGGTTCTCTACATTGCTGGCCCTTGGTTTGCTGAGGATGTATCTCAGGGCACCCAAACTTTGATCCCAGGTGCTGGGACTGAGGGTGCGAAGTGACTCCAGGGCTGGCGACAACATCCATAGTGGGTTTAATGTGTCAGCCAAGTAAACAAGCTAAATAAAAATCCATCTCAGTGTGCTGGAGAAGCTCCTCTGAGTCATCCCACTGGGATATCCCATAGCACCATGAGATCCCATCTTTGGGGTCCCATTTTGCTTTTCCCAGCTCTGAAAGGTACCAGGTCAACATAAAAGGTTAACACACGATGATCCCAAGAGGCTTCAGTCTTGTTAAGAGCACTGGATTGGCAGGTCATTCATTTCAGAGTTACTGAATAACTTTAAATACAATCATGTAATCAGCAGGAACCCATAATTATTATTTATGTGCATGGTGCTTACTAAATTACAGTGCTCTCCAAGGCTCTGTGTGATGAACAAATTAATTCTGCATCAGAAGAGCTTGACCAGAAATCTGTTTGTGTCTGAATTTCACTTGTAAACATTGATGTATGAAATGAAAGTCAAGTTTAATTGGCCCTCCCTCCTGCTGTGAAACACATTACATTTTTATTCTGTATTAGCTAACCTGGCAAGGGAGAAAACCTGGAGGACTTTCTCCAGCCCTGATGGTACTTATCTGAAAAACCTGCGTGGGGTTCTCTTGGATGAGATGGTGTGGACACCTTTGTGGAGAGAGCCACCTCCATGCTCTGGGCACATGGATTTGGGGTAGAAGGGAGACAAAAAAGCCTCTGGACCAGTGGGATGCTGAGCCCACTGCAGTGTGAGGATGCTCCCATGGAAATTGGGGAGGGGCTATGCCAGGGTTGTCTTTTCCGAAAGATAAACATGCCCCAAAAGTCCTTGTAAGAGTATTGAAGTATTTTTAATCAAACAAGACTGAGAATACACACTCCAGCTACAGAAAGCAAAGTCACATCAGTTGGAGCAGACCACCAATAGAAGAGAAAAACAGTGATGTGAACACAGATGCTTCTGTTTGGGTTTCTTTCTTTGGTTTTTCAATTTCCATCTTCTTTCCACCAAAAGACCCCGCTTTAGAAAAATCCAAATTGAATACATAGCACATCATTTTTTGGCAACATCACTTGCAGGCATGATGAAAAATGCTCTCTGGGGCATTTTCCCTTCTCCATTGCCAGCAGATCTTTATTAGCTCCTGCTAAAGTACTCAACAGAGAAACCAAGAAACAGAAGACACAAGTCTACTCCTTTTAGGGTAACAGCAGAAAGTGTCCACAGAGCTGGGAACTGTCACTTTTCTCATTGCATAACTCCAGGGTTTTTTGATACCCATGTTTTGAAGAAGGGGCAGTTATTGGGACTGTTGGCAGTGGCTGAACTTGAACAAAGACTGAAACGTGCCCCATGTGCAGGGTATGGTCCTTGCTGTGCTCACTGTGTCATACTGGGAGCTGTTGCTGTTCCCAGCAGGTTGTTGGAGTCAATGGGATATTTCCAGTTTGGCTGCACTGTAGTCATGCAGATAGAAAATCAGAATGGGAGGGAAGTTGGAGGAATTTGCCCCAAACTATTAAATTTCATAAATGTTTGAAGAAAGAACCCAGAGGTTTTTCCCTATGCTTCCCTTTAAAAAAAAAATACAAAAACAAACGAAAAACAACAACAACATCAACAAAAAAACCAACCCCCCCGCCCCAAACAACCAAAAAACCAAGATTTTATTCCTTTCTGGTGGTATATCCTGAGGAAATCACAGAATACTGCCATTTCAAAGATGTTTAAATCTCCCCAGGGCAGAAAACACTTATGCCTGTTCTTTGTAGTGGGGAAACGGAGGCACAGAAGTGTGAAGGGGCTCACACCAGACCCCGTAGGGCCCCAGCGGCAAAATCCCTGGGATGCAAAGGGCAGACAGTCCATAAACCTGCTATAACCTGTCCCCTGCCTGGGCATCCCCAGACCTGGTATGGGACAAGGAAAAGAGGTCAATGCAAATCCCTCCACTTGCATGGACCTCTCTGCTCAGCTGCTTTCAATGACCACGTGGAAGAGGGCAATGGGAGAGCGGGAGCTGGGGACAATCTGAAGTCCCCAGAATGGGGAGGGAGACAGGAAGGGAGGGAAGGGAGGAAAGGAGGCTGCTGCTCCTCCAAGGCACTTAACCCCAACATGGGGATGGTTTGGTCCCATCCCCTGCACAAGAGCAAGGAGCAGCTTTGGCACTGGGCCCACCTGCCCAGGTAAAGGCAGGGCAAGGAAGAGGGGTAAAGTCAAGGCCTGTCCCTGTGGTAGCTGCCTTTGGGGATCTCAGCCACTGTTCCACTGCACAGCTCCCTCACCTTTTCACCCTCTGAGCAGGGACATGGAGTCAGCCTGAGGTCCAGGGCTTTGCAGAGACCTGGATGTATCTGGGCTGGACCAGAATATTTAACTAATTCCTGTGCTTCCCTCCAGATCAAGCCCATGCTGTGTGGCTGTTTTAGAGCCCCATGGGAAGGGAGTTCCCTCCCCTCTCCCACCCCATTGCTTTACCCCACCTTTGGTGTCAAGATAAGAAATGACCTGGTCAGACCCAGCAGCAGTTACAGGACATCTGGAGACCCAGCAAGAGACAGGGGAAGGACTCAACCCCAGTGCTACAAAAACACAACCGCATGAAGCGATGTCTGCAATCACTCCAGGGCTCTCCATTCACCCCTTCCAACACACAGGACTTTGGCTCCTCTAGAGGGTTCCCCCTGTCACCAGCAGCATTCCAGCATGTGCTCACTGGAAGGCTGACCCAGCTTCCAATGTAATTAGCCCCATAAACTGTCCCAGCAATGTCCTTGGTGTCCTGTCACCTCCAAGCAGACAAACCTGATAAAGGCAGTGACATGAGACACCCTGCCCAGGATGGAGCTGGCAGAAAGCTGCTGCAACCTCTCCAGGTTCTTCTGGATCTTGCTGCCTTGCCAGCAGGTCACACAGCTGCCAGGGAGATAACAAAGCAGCATCTCAGCTGTCCTGTCCTGTCCTCCAGGCCTGCTCAGCAGATGGAGCAGGAGCTGTGCAGGTGTCCCATGACCGAGTGAGTTCGTGCTCTCCTTGTGGGGCCGGGACCACAGGCAGGACCCGGTCCCGTGCCGTGCCCTCCTTCCAGGGGTTCCCCAGAGCAGGGATGTCGGCTCCTGGTGCAGCCTCTCGCTCCCAGCTCAGACAGCTGTGGATTGCTTGATGCTGTGGAAGCTGACACGGGTGGGGGAGGTGGGGATGGACATGGCCCTTGCCACGCGGGCACGGATGGAGTGCTTGTCCTGCCACCGGTGCCAGCGCTTCCGTACGGCCGAGCGCACCTGGGCGAGACGAGCAAGGCACGCTTGGTCATCACACAGAGGCTGTTCAGACACACCAGACATCCTTCTCCTCAGCCCTCCAGCCAAAAATGGATTAATGGCATGTGATTTGGTAATAAGACAGGTTCATGTGGGGAAAACTTTCCTGAGCCAGCAAAGGTGTGGGAGCATTTGGAGGAGGGAGAGGAAAGAGCTGCCCAAATGTTTGGCCCCAGGATTCACTTCTACTCTTGGCTCCTTTGCTTTCTGCTGTTTGTGTTTTGGGTCAGAGCCTGAGAGATGTCCTCATCCGTGTGCAACCACGTGTATGAGGCTCACCCTGGGGAAGGATTTCCCTGGAATGGGGAGAACACTTGGCTCTGCTGCACCAAATCACACAGGTGCACCCTGAGAGCATCTGTTCTTGGGGGTGGATTTTCCTCCTCCAGAGGAGGAAACAGCAGCCATTCCTGTCTGGGCAAAATCTGGGGCTGCAGATGTACCTGGGGCTGGAGGTGAAGCACCAACTCTGATCACCAAAGACCTTCAGATGGGGAATTAGGGACCACCACCCCCCAAGCCCTGTGCAGCACCAGAGCCTTGTGAGGAACTTGTCTGCTTGCAAGGAAGGGTGTAGACCCCCACAAAAAACCCCAGCCCCTTGTGCTCACCTCGCTGTTCAGGAAGCAGTAGAAGACAGAGACAAAGAAGCCCTGGAAGGAGACAAGCAGCAGAGTCACAGCCAACAGGTACCCCCAGCCCAGAAGCTTTGGAACAGCTCTGGGGTTTGGGGATGTTGGGAGGGGGCAGAAGCGGGATGAGGCATCAGCTGGGATGAGCACCTCCACATCCCCTGGTGAAAGGACTGGGATGGAAGCCAGTGTGGAGGACCATTACCTGGAAGGACTCCAGAAAGGAGTTGAAG
Source organism: Phylloscopus whistleri (assembly GCA_017589585.1). Taxonomy (NCBI): domain Eukaryota; kingdom Metazoa; phylum Chordata; class Aves; order Passeriformes; family Phylloscopidae; genus Phylloscopus; species Phylloscopus whistleri. The sequence continues at coordinate 214,028 of JADMLD010000929.1, forward strand.
TATATGAAGACTATCCTGGAGATCTCATCCTCCCCCGGGTTGACAAAGAACAGCATGTAGGTGATCCCCAGCAAGGGCAGCAGCACCAGTGTGGCCTTGACTGCTTTCCTAGGGAGAAATCAGGGACCTGAGCTCTACAGTGCAGCCCTGGGCACAAGGACTCTGCCTATCCCACTCCCAGCACCAGCATGGCTTGGACAGGTCTGCTGGGACTTGAAAACCAGTGACTGGGGTGGATGGAGCCAAGTTGGGCTGTTTTCCAGTGCAGTTCCCAAGGGACTGGGCTGGTTTGAGCACTGAGCCCCTGCTCTGCTTCTCCACCAGAAAAGGAGAGAGGAGAGCAGAGGCCTGACCTTGAGCTGGCATGGAATGATTGCTTGCTGATCTACAGCTCAATTAAAAAGGAATTAAGGAGGGTATAATAATTCACACCCTTCAACATGAGTTTATGAAAACCTTATCTCAGGTAATTAATTCGATATCTTGATGAGATTACAAGTGCAGTTTGTGAAAAGTCATAGTGCTGATACAGAGATCGTGGGAAGGATTGGGGCTTGGCATCTCATTCCTTTGGATGAGGGGACAAGAACAATGCCAAGTCATCACTTTTTGATTAAAGATCCTGTTAATGGACAGATTCCAGTCGTTCATGGTCATCCCTGGAGGATCTCAGCTGTGCAGGGACGGGGTCTGGGACCTGTTTCGCATCTCTGACTTAGAGGAGGAAACAGTCCCTGACACAAATAGGCTGATGACATGGAGGAGCTGGAGGGAACCAAGGACAGGAGCTGGAAAACTACAGTACAGCACATTCACTGGTGTAGCTTCTCCAAGGGAGCAGCCTTGGCAGCAGGAGACACCAAGCTTTTTACCACCCAAGGTGAGCTGGAGCCCTCCAGGGCTTGCCTGGTTTAAGCAGAAGTGCACAGTTTACAACATACAAAGTTCTCCAAGTTTTCCTGTCCCACAGAATATTTCTGGGAAATGAAAATGTTCTCCTGCCCAAAGGTGATAAACCCTCACAAAATGAGGCGAATACTGGAAAACCAAAAGTCTCTCAAAATTGCTGACTGGGGCCAACCAGCCTTTTCCCAGATCTTTATCTTTGCTTATCCCAAGCTGAACCCTTCATCCCAGTTCAATACTCTGTGATGAAGAAAGTTGGTATTTCCCAATAACAGAACCAGAATTTTTCCATTCTCAGCTGAAAAAAACCCCCCTCCACTTCAAAACAGCTTCTCTTGACCCAGCACACAGCGAGATACCCCAATCCCTGCCCACAAAATGATCCAGATGGAGGCAATGATGAAGCCCAAGGTGTCTTCTATTCCAGGTTCTTTTGGGAGCTGCTCTGACTGTGCATCTCTTATGTTGTCTACAAAATATTCCCCAACAGGCAAGGAAGGGCTAAATCTTCCTGACTTGTGCTGTGGGAGTCCTGCCTTCTTCTTTACAAGAAGGTGTTGGGGTGGCATCAGTTCATCACTCCTTCCTCAGCTTTTGCTTTTCTGTCAAGCAGTAATTTAATTCTCACCTCCACGCCAGGATTTGCAGCTCCCAGCCTGGAGAGCTCATCAGGTCCCACCAGAACAGGCTTTTGCAAAGAGACTCAAATCCCAAGGGTTCATTTCAAAGGCAGAAACAGCCATCCACATTCCACATCACAAGGCTCTCTCTAGGCAGATTTAATGACCGTGTGCCTCCCAAGTGCATTTGAGGTGCTCTTAGGTGTCTCTCCGTGCTCCTATCCCCTTGCTACCTGGCTAATGGGGCTGTTCCCATCCCCACCATGAGAGCACCCAGTTCCTAGGTTGGCTTCCTGCAGGGTTGCTCATGCTCTTACCTGTACTGGATTGTCTCTGACGTGGTTGAAGCTCGGAGCTTTGTCATGAGGATTCGGACAATGTTGAATAGAAAGATGAAGTTGATCTGGGAGGAACAGGGTCACTGGTTAGTGTCTGCTCCCCCAGTATTTCCTCTCTTTTCCTCTGCAGTGGCATGGGGTAGGGAGATGGGGGAGCCAGGGAAATGGGAATGTTTCCTCTTGAACCTGATCTACTCCCTTCCATGTACCATGAGAGGATGTCTGCCTTTTTTTAAAAACACTTGAACAATAAGATTTAGGAGTTTGGTCAAGGGATCAGGACAGCAGGGCATGCCAGGAGATTGCCAAAGAAGGACAAGTGGTAGAGAAAGGGCTGAACATGAAAAAGCAGAGGGAGAGGAAGAATCTAAGGTGGAGAGTGGCTGCCATCACAGCCAAGATCTGCCTGGCTGCTGAGTTGCTAATAAGCAAATGGGAAGGCATCTTTGGAGCTGAGCACAATTGACAGGAATTAGTAGTGGCCTGGCTGCCTGATGGGCTGGGAAATGGGAAGAAGGATCAATTATTCCATTATGCCAGTGATTTTTACTCCCTTGAGTTTTCTCAGTGTTGGGCAAGGAGGAAGAAACATTTTTGGGACTTGGTGCATGGCTTTCCCCCTGCAAACACAGGTTGGACCCCCAGCTTGTGACCTGCTACCTCTGCTCTTCCTTGTCCCTCCCCAAAAGACAAAGCCCCATCCATGTGACCCTTGGATAAAGCATTGCTACTCAGATGGGGACCAGGAACAGAAAGGTGGAATCAGGATCAGGTAATGGAGACAAGGATCCCAGGCTTCTGCAAATGCTTGGCAAAGCATCCAGCCACACCCAAACAGTGCCAGGGAAGGGGTGGAGGGACCTACTAATGCACGTTGGAGTCTGCTGATGGGACGTCCCCTGTCAGAATGAGGTTTCCAGGCTCCTTCTGCAGCCCCTCCCTAAGCCCAAAATTGCTCAAGGGGCAGTTTGGGTAAGAAGCAGTGCTGCTGTGGGGCAGCAGAACCAGCCCCAGCAGAGTGAAGCTAAAGGAGAGGGCCATACCCTGTAGAGAAGCAGCTGTGTCCCACCTGCACACAGAAGGACTTTGTATTTAGCACACAAGGCCACTTTGCTCTTACCAGAAGCACCAGGATCATGGGGCCTTGGTAAATGTAGTCAGTATAAACACCTGCTCGCTTCCCAAACCAGCACCTGCAAGACAAGGACAAGCGGTGTTGGGGACAAGCCTGACATGGGAGTGACCTGGATAGACTCCTGTCCTTGCACAGTCTCTGTAAGTCAATGTCTGTGAGGTGAAGACACTAAAACTGCTGCAGCCATTGTGGAATAGCTTCCCTGGGAACTCAGTAGAAGGAGGGGCATGTGGGCTTGTGTGAGTGTTTATGGGCCCCATATGGATGTGGGAGCTGGTTATTGCAGGACAAGCAGGGACATCCTCCTCACAAAGGAGGCGGCTGTCCCCACTCTGTTCTGCAGGGGGGCAGCCTCACTTTACATCCTGGGGGCAGTTTTGGGCACAACAATCTGAAGTCATTACAGAGTGTGCAAAGGAGAGACATGAAGATGGGGAGCAGTCTGGAGGGGCCACATAAGAAGTAGCTGAGGGCACTTGGAATGTTCAGCTGGGGCAAACGAGACTGAGTTTAGACTCCACCAGGGACTGCAGCTCCTCCCCAGGGGCAGCTCTCATCTTTGCTCCCTGTGACAGGGACAGGATCCAGGGGATGGCCTGAGGTTGTGTCACAGGGGAATTTGGGATGGATCTCCAGGAAAGGTTCTTCACCCAGAGTGTGCTGGCCCTGCCCAGGCTCCCCAGGGAATGGTCCCAGCCCGAGACTGCCAGAGCTCCAGGAGCCTTTGGACAGCGCTGCCAAGGATGCCCAGGGTGGGGTTGTTGGGGGGTTCTGTGCAGGGCCAGGGGTGGGACTCGATGATCCTTGTGGGTTTCTTTCAACTCAGCATATTCCATGATTCTCCATAATCTCACACACACAGGTCCGGGTCAGCTCTGTCCTCAGCAAATGCTGTGGGAGCTCACTCAGTTGTATCCCTGTCCTGGGAGCACCTTGTCAGGCTGTTCAATCAGTGCCTGTGTGAGCAGCACGGGGCTTCTGAAGTCAGCAGGGAAAACTATCTCTGGAAAACAGAACAAGCTGCCATTTATCTCAATGGGCTCCTTTCAACTTCCCACTCTGGGATGAACTCTCAGGTACCTGTTAAGACATCCATTAGCAGGTGTCTGTGAAATTGGCTCAGGTAGGGGGTAATTTAGATCTCTGCTGGTTAAATCCCATCTCCCTTTAGCTAACCTATTGTAGGGGATGTGGTTTAATCTCTTTTTCCCCTTAGAAATCACATTTGCCTTTTGAGGAGAAACAAGCAGGGGCAGGGCTTGTGGTGCAGAGAGCTGAAAGGTGGAATAAAGGAAAGAATGGAAGAATAGTATCCTTTTTTTCCTCCCTGACAGAATTCCTGACACAACTGATTCCTGAGGATTTGAGACAGAAAGAAGAATGGAGGATAAGAGCAATCAGGCTCACTTCTCATTGTCGTAGTAGAGCTTCCCAATGGCCCAGGCAACGATGATGGGAAAGGGGATACCTGGAGGGGAACACACAGGTGAGTCTCAGAGGTGCAAGGTTGCCACAAAACCACACTGTAACAGGGTTTTTCTCACACACAAACCACCCAGTGAGATGATGTGTCCAGGCACCTCCCATCCTCCTGCTCCTGGCACCCTTTTTGCAGCTCTTTGTGTACAAGAAGAGCTGGAGCAGGGGATGGAGGGGGCATCCCCCATCACTAAACCCTGGGTACTGCTGTGTGAGGGGAAGCCTGGCACTCACACCAGCCGATGCAGATGAACATCCACTTGCGGAGCTTGTCCGTGGAGTAGGTGAGCACGATGGCCGTGTGGAGGTAGCAGCCCTCGCCAAACATCCAGAAAAAGTTGGTGACGTGGAAGTAATTGTATGCAGCAGTGACCAAGCGGCACCAAACCTGCCAGGAGACGTGGAGCCTGTTGAGCTCTGTGTCACAGTGGTGCAAACAATGCACGGAGCAGCACAGACCCCAGCAGAGCAATCAGCTTCATCCCTGGAAGTGTCCAAGGCCAGGTTGGATGGTGCTTGGAGCAACCTGAGATAGTGAAGGTGGCCCTGTCCATGGCAGGGGAGTTGGAACTAAATGATCCTTAAGGTCCCTTCAGACCCAAGCTACTTTGTGGTTCTGTGATCTCCAGGGTCCCCGCACCCCCCAGCTGCTCAGGACTGGGCTCAGCCTGGCAGAGCTGCACCTACCACATTGCTCTCGTGCACCTCTGGGCTCATGGTGAGCTGCACCACGAACCACGTGGCATTGCGTAGGATGAAGGCTGTGATCAGGTTCCAGTGGATGATGTTTCTCAGACACCGGATGCTCCTGGAGAGGGGTGGAACAATCAGAGCAGGGGGACTGGGGACAGTGCTGTTTGTGGAGCTGAGTGGTCTCTGTTGGGACCCCAAGGGTGAGCTGCTGGGACCATGTCTTGAGTGAGGTGGGCGGGAAAAAGACCAGGAGGTGGAAGGTACCAAGGAGGACTCTCCGCCTCCATAACCAGGTGCTTTAAAAAAGCAGCAGAAGAAAAACAACCCTGAGATAGGCAGGATTCCTCCAGCCTGGAGGGCAGTGGCTGTGGGGGAGGAGATGGCAAAGCACAGGAACTGGGTCATCCTTGCCTGAGGTGACCTTGCAGGAACATGGCAGCAGGTTCGTCACTCACCGCAGGCGCATGAAGAGGACAAAGGCCACGAGGAGGGCCCCCAGCGAAACACAGTGGCCCAGGTAGTTGATGATGATGGCGATGTGGTAGTGCAGCTTGCTCTTCTTCTGGGAGGAGGGGAGATGGGCAGAGGGTCAGCAGCAGCCTCGGTACCACCATAAACCCACCTCCTCCACCACATCACCTTTGGCAGCTGCACCTCAAATTTTGGGCCCTTTTTCAGGAAGCAACTGGACCCCACCCTGGACAGGACAGTGGAAGGAGATGGGGCTAATGTGGGAAGGAGAGGCATCAGCCTGGTTTCATATCCCTCTTGTACCAGAGCAGTTCATGGGATGGCTCAGTGCTGGGACATCCCAACCCATCTCTGTGGAAACCCTACTAGAACTCAGCTGAGCTCACTGGAATCTCAGTTCATCCCCCATTGCCCTCGGGGCAGCTGAGAGGCTGGGATGAATTTGGGCAGAGGGAAAGTGTGAGTGGTAATTGAATTAGTTGTGATCACTGCTGCTGTTAGGCACTCATCCAGTCGGTGAATTAGCAATTAAGTGAGAATGAGAAAACCATTCCTGGCATCTTAAATACCAGAATTGATATCAACTGCAAACGAAAAACTCTCTTCTTGTCTGCTTCAAGGGGTGGCTTGACCTACTCAGGGGCTTGCAATTCTTGATCTCCTTTTATTTCTCTCTTTCAGCTTCCTAAATATCTCCTTTATATCATTGCCAGGATGGGGTTTTCACTGAGTGCTGTGTCAGGAGGGAGCTGCAGGGGTGATCTGTGCCCAGAGGCCCTGGGGACCTCACACTGCCAATTTTCTTGAATTTTTAATGTGGATGGAAATAGGCATGGCATAATTTCTGATAGGGAGTAAAAATGTAAATCAAGAAGGGGTCATAATTGCCACATGCAACTTTGTCACCGGGATGGTGTTGCATTCTAAGCCCTCAGCTCCCATGGGCCATTCCTGGCCTGGATGCTGTTGGCTTTCAAAACTCCATTGCCTGTCTCTTGCCCTCCTGCCAAGTGCCCAGAGACTTCCAAGCTCCTACCTCTTCACTGAGGATCTCCTGGCACTGGGAGTAGTTGACACGTGCTGCCCAGCTCCCGTTCGCCAGGCATTCCCTGTACCCATTATCTGAAAGAGAGGATGCCCATTCAAGGGTTAACAGAGTATGGAGATGAGCACACAGACACATGACCTGACTGTCACTAATGCAGGGCACTGGCATCAGGTCAGTGGTGTCTTCTGCTTTGAAGGCAGCTCAGCAACTGCCTTGGTCACAACTGCAGAACCAAAATCCTTGGAATGTTTCAGACCCACTCAAGAGCTTTGGGTCTGCACCAGCTCTGCCCTTGGCACTGGGGGACCCCAACACCTCACCATACACAGGGATGCAGCAGAAGTTAGACTCTTCTTCCATTTCACTCCGCTGTTTGCTTGGGTGATCATGTGCCAGCCCAGGATCTCTGCTGCACAACATTTCACTTCTCTACCTGAATTAGGAGCTTTTTTCCCTCCCAGCGAGGACAATAGGTGGCAAGGCAAATTGGGAAGGAATGGCCCAGGTGCCCCAGAGAGTCTGTGATTGGCATCAGCAGTGGGACGATGCCAGCACTGGGTGAGACTGGGCTTCCATTAATGGGGGACCATGAGCCTCGTCAGGGTGATGGGGTGGGAAGGGCTCAGAGATAGGCTCGAGTCACGATTAACGCAGAAAGCATTAATCCTGCTGCTACAGCAGCATGTGAAGTACCCAAAGCAAGGAGCTGTGTGTCTCTGCTATCCTCCATGGCTGCAAGAATCTGCATGACGGAAAAATTGATGTTTTTTGTGAGAAGCACAAAAAACAAGGTGTTTCTTTCATTGAAAACAGCACTTGGGTGGTCAGAAACTCAGCCTTATTCTAGGAACGGCTTCAGGTACTCTTCATATGCTATTGCTTCATCCTCTACTCCCAGCGTGTCACTGGTAGTGACAGTGCAACCACCTGTGCCAGTAGGGGACGAGGTTCAAAGTCTCCCAGTCTTTGCTCAGCTGGGGGCTTCAGATGCCTGTACCACCTCCAAGGGCAGGGCAGGATCACTCCTCTGCCTTTGTCTCCAGGATGGGGACATCAGCCCTCTCCTCCTCCCAGGAAAACCTGCTTATAAAGCTGCTCCTCTGAAATGACCCTCCCTGAATCTGGGGTCTGAGGTGCTGTTTCCTTTATGGTTGATGCCCTTTGTTCCTAGAGTTGTACTGTCCCTTGTGTCCCAGACCCCTCGCCCTAGTGGTGTCCCCAGCAGTGCTGCCCCCCTTACTGGTGGTGTTGTACCGCACGCCGTAGAAGTACTCGGGGCAGGGCCGGGCCACCAGCTGTCCCACCGCGCTTCGTGGCCAGCACGTGCCGATCAGGTCCACCGAGGCGTTGCACTGGGGACCTGCAGGGACCAAGTGCACAGGGTTAGCAGAGGTCTGTGGGCCACCATGGGCCACTGCCAGGCCAGGATTTGCCTGTAGAGCTGGGGCTACTGGATGAGCTGATGGGTCACCACAAGCTCATCCCCCAGAAAACCCTCATGGCAGACACCAGTTGAGGACTGTGCAAGACTTGGAAGGGCTGGTTAAATCATCATGGCCATGACTATTACTCTGGTCCTGTCTAAACTACTGGGCTAAACCCAGTTCTGGCACAAACTTGGTTTTAGATCTGGCTTCCAAGTCCATGTAGGGTTCCTTGGCTCTGGTTTCCCAGCCCTGCTCCTTCCTTCAGCCATGACTCTGACATTTAGCCCCACAAAAGACAATAAGCCAGACTTTCTCTTCGTCAGTGGTGCATCCAGTCTACTTCTAAGCCTCTCCAAACATCTCATACCTCCTAGCTGCAAAATCTCCTTCCCAGCTATTCCCATTGGTCTCTTCCAGTCTTTCCCGGGTAGAAAACTCCAAAACGGCAGCTATTTCAGATTTGTGTGCTTTTCCCAGCTACACAAGTGTGCTAACATAGGCACATTAGGTAGGCCAGATTGCAGGCTTTTTTATGTATAATTTGTGTATATTTAGAACAACATGTACTGTAGCTAAATATGTCCCTGCTCCATCTCACAGTGAGATGGCCGCAATATCCATGTGCTACAATCTAAGACAAGCAGAAAATGGGTGAGCAGAAGATGCTGGAAGGGGCAGAGTTCAGTCCTAACCACTCCTGGGTACCAGAGATGTTTGTGCTGCTGGCAGAGAGACAGAAATTGTCATTGCCTAAGACAAAACACCCCAATTCACAGCTCCTTGGGTGCGAGAACATGGCGTTTCCTCTCCCCTGGATTTGTGGTTATTTGAATGCCTTTCCCAAAAATTCCTATGAATGGAGCTGGCTAAAGAGTGACCAAAGGAAAAAAAGCAAGATACTGTTGATCATGATGATGAAGGTTTTTATGGAGGAGTATTTGTTTTCATCGATTATCTGAAAAATTGCCTCCTTGTTATTTTGCCATGTTCTCAGAGAAAATTTTCAGGGCTTTCAGTGTCTTCAGGTATCTCAGCAAAGGAAAACAGCTTCCAAGCACGTGAGGTGGGGAAGCATCAGAGCATGGTGAGTTACCTTCTGCCTCCCATAGTTTGTAGGAAGAAATTAATTTTAACAATGACCTTTGCATTTAGCTTTGCTAATATGTAGAGTTGCTGTGGCAACCTTCCCTTTAAGTTAACTGTTTTAAGCCTGTATTTTGTAGGAAAAAAGGTGCCTTTTATCACGTGTGTGTCTGTGCCTTTCTGCATCCATTTGAATTTATTGAGCTGCTTCGTTGTTTTGACCCTAATTTGACAGAGAAATAGAGGGTCACAGCTAAAAATTTTATGGTAACATTCATCCATGTAAAGAAAAAACAACCATAATTACTTGAACTAAGGACACAGTTAAATTGCAAATGCTCTCCAAGTTAGCCACCGAGGTGAGAAGCTGTGTGAATGTCTGGAACAGGAAAAGCTTCACTCGGAACAAAGCAGCACAGGAAAATGGGCTTGCACAGTACTAATGGCCACAGCAGCTCATGCAGCTGTCACAACCCCTGCCGAGGACTGGTAGGGTTGAGAATAAATTCCCTTTTCTTTGCATCCTCTTTTGCCTTAGTTTCCCTCCTGCATTCCAGGGTCTGTTCTGGGGGATGGACAGAGATTGCTCAGGGAGGACGAACAGGAAGAGGGAGTAATTAAAAGTCAGCAGGGCAGAGAGCAGCAATGATGATACTTTCCACCAAAAAAACAAACCCACAGCAATGCCATCAATAATCAAACCCCAGAGAGACTCATGGAGATGGTGTAGCAAGACCTGTGAGACGTCTGCTCAAGGCTGGATTTAACATCTCCACCTTTCTCCATGGCACTTGGTGGGATGCTGCTTGGCACTCCTGTCACAGCACGACAGCATCCACCAGACACCAAACCCAGCAGGTCCCACCAATCCCACCACAGGGGAGGTGCACCAGCATCACCAGGAGCTCAGCCCTCCTCATCCCATGGGTCAGGGTGGTGCTGTGGGGTGACATTGGGATCTGGGGCTGCAGTCAGATGAGGAGATGCTCAGCCAGGCTGTCGGATGCTTCTGGACCCTGTGCTTCACCCCCGTGCTACCACTCGCAGCATTTGGACCTCTGTCCCACCAGGTTTTCATCTAAGTGGGTGGCTGTAATATTTTTCCCAGGTTCACACTGAGAACGGCTTAATGAAGAAAAGCTGCTGAAAGCAGATGCTGCTCTTTCTGCTCTCTCCAACATACAGAAAAGAGAAAAAAAAACACCACTTGGTGGGGAAGTGATAAGTAAAACAGTGAAGACAGAGGCTGCCACGAGGACTGCAACATCCCCTCTGCCCAGCAGAACTCTTTGCTCCAGCTTCCCCTGCGTGGCACCTGGCTCCTGGCATTTAGAGCACTGTTTAGCATGGACATGATATGTATCAGTACTAAATGTTTCCCTGCCTGCTCGTGTTTGCAGGGGGACTATTCTCCAGGTTCTGCTCGTGAGTGCTCTGGCTGCTCAGCTCCACCGGATGCACAGGTTGGGTCTTTGCAGATTTACAGCAGGAAAGGTCAGTGAATATCCTACCTGCACTCAGTCTCCCTAGTTTGGCTTCTCCCCACAGCAACATGGGGTTTGGAGGAGAGAGGAGCAGGCCCTACTTTGAGACAGGGAATGCGGCCCAGGGGAAGTTGCTCCAATCTCTTCTCACCCTATTGCCTTTGGTTTGTGCTGCTCTGAAGCAATATAAAGCATTTACTTTCTTCTGAAGAAAAAAAATGTCTGTCCGGGGACTTACAATGAGACAACTCTATCACAATAACTGTCTCAGGATAACTATAGCAATATCCCATCTGTTTCTAGAAAACATCCTTCTCCAGTCTGCTCCCACTACTCACAGAGGCCTCCAAGATGGCTCTGAGCTAATGCCACAGAACCATGTGACACCTGGCAGGGTAAAGCTCTCCACTCCCAGATAATCTGCCAAAAGATTTTGAGCAAATTTAAAGAGGATGGAGCATGTTTATCCTGGTCCAGCAGTACCAGACATGTGGCCACAGTGCTTTTGAGTTGGTGCCAGGAGGTCTGAAGTATTATCAAACCATCAAGCCATTGCTGGGATGCTCTGAAGATGAGTAAAGCCAAGGTTGTGCTGATATAACTGTGCTGGTAAACACATCCTGCTGTACTCTGGGCAGAACTGTGCACCAGCACAATATCCCAGTTTGCTGCTGTGCACAGACACAACTCTGAAGGGTGAAGCCTCTCTTCCCTTCTGCAATGCAAAGGGGCCAGGTGAGATGATGGGAATCTGAACTACAGGCTCATTCCTGTGGCTGGGAGTGATGGGGTTTTTTATCTAAGGTGTCTCAAGAGCCTAACAGCTGAAAGTTTTTAACTCATATCACTACCTGTCCGGAGCTCTTATTCAACCATCGTTGTCTCTGTCCAGCCCTGATGTCCTCTGTGACTGCATTGCTGCTGCTGCTTGAGCCTCTGGCTCCCTGGGAGTGTCCCCTGTGTCTCTGCTGCAACATTTGCATTTGGCAATCAGGGCTTCATCTCCACATCTAATCAAAATACAACACACTGTGATCTCTGATGCATCAACTGCGAAATTGCACAAAAATCTCTTTGTCCCTCCCAGGCAGCTCCACCAGAGTGGTGAAGAAGAAAGACCCATTTCACCCCTTATTGCCCAAAAACAAGGGCCTTTGGGGGATGCTTTTACTTCCAGGTGCTGAGGTGCCAGGGAGGGGTGGCTGGGTTGAGCTGCAGAGTCACTCAGATGTTAAATGCTTGAGTAGCACCTTGAGGCATTGAGGGAAAATGTAGCCCTGGTTTGTGCCCGAGATGCTTTGGTTTTCTGAAATCCTTTTCCCAGGGAATTTTCTGTAAATAAGAGACACGTTTTTGTAACTGTATCTTTGTTTACATTCCTTTCTCTAGGAGGGACTTCTCCTTGCTGTCCCTCTGCACTGACCAATGTGATTGAAGGGGTTTGTCTTTGTGTCACCAATCCAATTGCTCTGTGTAGAACAGGATAAAAAGGAGACACATCCCAAAAATAAAGGAGTCATTTTCAGCCTTCTGAAATCGGAGTCTGTGTCGTTGTGGTCTTCAACAGCGTCAGGAAAAGGCACTGGGGGACAATTTATATTAACATGGGGTAGAAATTGGGGTGGTGGAGCTGTTTGCCTTCCCTCTGAGCAGGGGTCAGTGCTTGGGATGGCTGGGAGCAGCTGTGGCTGCCTCAAAGTAGATCCTTGCTCACACCCTACCTCCAGCACTGCTTTTGGTGGCTTTGGGGGCTTCTATTTACCTTTGTAAGACTCCAGTCCTTAAAAAATTCCCAGCAGTCCTTCCAAGCATTCAAGTTCCATGATCCTCAATGTAAAATAATTACCCAGGCTAATTAAGCATTATGATAGCTATGGGTCTTTGTAATGAATTTTTGGCTTGTTGCTATTTACCATCACTGACTATCCCCTCAGGTCTTTGCTGCTGCTCTGGAGAAGAATAAATAAGAGGCACCAAATCTAGCTTGTGCTGTTGGTATGTGATGCATCTGCTCAATGTTGTTACTTAAGATGATCCCTGTACCACTTTACATCGTATATGTGTGTGTAGAGGTATATAATGTATATAATGTATATAAAGTATATAATGTATATCACTTATATCATGTATATAATGTAGTGGGTTGTTTTTGGGGCTTATCTTGTTCTCCTGACAGGAACCACAGAGTGTTTGTTGTTGTGTTATAACCAAGCATAGCAGGAAGTTGTTTGTTCCCTGGGGTTGGCTGGGATTTGGTGGTAGATGAGTGAAGCATCAAAATCCCTTCCTGGCAGAGTTTTCCTAGCAGAGCCTTCTAGTTTGGCTACAGCTGAACAGTTTGGCTACAGCTGAACAGTCTCTGGCAGTGACTTCACTGCATCCAGTCCAAAGTACAGTTTAACTGCTATAGCTGCTGCTCACAGTGGGACCTGCCAGGACAAAGGTTTTCCTACTGGAAAACCTCATCATCTTTCCTCTTCCACTACAGTAAAATCTGTGAATATCAGTGAGTTGCTATTGACATCCCTGTTTCCCAGATGATGGAGCTGAATGGCCTTATGGACACAAATTTATATTTAAACCACTAGGATTTTCCATATAGATGAGAGTTTTGTTTCCCAAAACTGTCCAGTACCATGTCTCTCTCTCAAGTCCCTGCCTAGACTCATTGCTACATCTTTAATCCATGCTCAGCTGCTTTATTAATATTTCTGCCTCGGTGGGATGCCAATGAGACTGAAGAGAAAAGAGTTGCTAATGTTAATTTGACCTTTATGAATTTAAATTCCAGACTCACCTCAAGGGAGTCAGTGAGTGAATGAAGGAGCAGTAGCACGTGGGCTGCTGGAGCAGCGTCAGCACTTTGGGAGCTGAACTGGAGTGGGTGGAAAGGCTCTTGGTCAAATTGTCACCCGCTGTAAAAGGTGTTACCAAACTTATCTGATAGTGCCTGTGAAGGATATGTCCTCATCACTCACTGCTTCTTATCCACAGGATTTTGCTGTATTTGGAACAATTAGGTTTGCCTTATTTAATGCAAAGCTACACTCCCTTTGCCCCTTGAAAAAACCTTCAGTCAAAAACCCACAGACATTTCTTTTTTTCTGCTTAGCTTTGGTATCATTTTTCTGTGCTTTAGGTGAGCTGGCACTGGCATGAAACATTTCTTTCCTGACAAGGAATTTTCTATGCTCCCCTCTCTCTCCTGAGCACACACACATGGGATTGAGGATAAGAATTCCTTGTGATAACAAGCTTAAAGGAGTGGATTGTGCAGCCAGGACCAGAAGGGGATGTGAGCAATTGGGTGGTAACTCCTGGAGCTGATCCAGGAGCTACGAATGGCAAAACAACCCCCTGAGAATGCTCTGAGCTCACTTGCTCAAGTGTTTTCTGCTCAGCTGCTTTGGAAAAGCCTCCTTATTAATTAGGAAGAGGCTTTCCCATCTTCTCAGATTCCCCCTTCCCTCCCCAGGGAAGCAGTCATCCAGCTGCAGGGAATGCTTTGCTCTGGTGGATGAAATGACCTTGTCCCTCCCTGTTGGATTTTGTGACAGGGCGAGAAGCAGCTGTACACAGACACTGGGGAGATGAAATCATCAGCCAGAGAAATCCATAGTCTGAGTCAATCCATGGGTTGGGAGCCCCTGGGACAGCACCTATCCACCCCAGACAAGGGATGCTGATCCTCATTGTGTTCCTTTTCAAGCCTAATCAGAGAGTTTCATGGCCTGCAGATGTTTGGGGATGCAGCTGACCTGACTTCCTGAATGCAGCACATTGACCTCAAGTCCAGCCTGATATTCCTTCTTCACTGCTACTGTGGGAGGCAGCTTTCTGATGGAGCATCCATCCGTGCCCGTGTCCCAGTCCCAGCCAAAATCAGGGGCTCACTGACAGGAATTTTTAATGGATGCCTAAACTATCAAGTTGGAACATCAGAGTGAGCCTGAATTCCCAGGGATATCACCCTGCATTGGGGGCTTGAAGGAGGATGGGTAAAACCATGGTGATAAGAGGGCAAGACAGGAGAGCTCTGTGAGGCTCAGGTGCTTTGTGTCCTGGGATGAGAGTTTGCACCACCTGCATGCCCTGAGCCTGGACAGCATAACCCCAGTGTGCCTCCACCCTCCACCCCACCGCTGTGGCAGAAACTTTTCCAGCTCAGTGCATATGTCTAGGGAGTGCTGGCACTCTGGTGCCATCACTGTCCAGCCACACATCCTCCTTAAAACCGAGAGACTGAGGGGCTGGAGACCCAGGAGAGGAGTAGAGCCTGTGCTGGGCTGTGTTTTGGAGGAGGGATGCTGCACTCAGGCACGAGGCAGTGCCTGTCCATGCGTGCAGCAGATCCCCTGCAGAGCCACGCACTGGGGGACCACTGGGCTCCTGTTACCAGCGTGTGTCATTTCCCAAGTGTTGTGAAGACATTAACAAATTAAGTCTCAGGGCCCTGCTGCAATTCTCATTAGCATCATCCTAACAACTCTTCATGTTAAATAGCTCAAATCAAAGTTTCCATTTTAGTAAATATCCCTCCATAGGAATTGCTGTCTCCATCAGGCAGGGCCTAAATGGACCCCAAGGACCAGAGCTGGTGCTGAACTCCACTTCCCAAGCAGACATAAGACAATTAGTTCCACCTCTACCTCTTCTTCTAAGTCCTCTCCTCCAGACAGAAGTGGCTCTCACATGTGCCAGCCCCATCCAAATTAATGAGTTGCTCAGGAATTGCAGATTGGATGTGTAGAGACAATGGACAATTTGCAAATCTGAAGCCTCATGTTCTCCCCTCTGCCAGGGACATGGACACCGAGGTGCAACAAATTCTGGTTGGAATCATGCTGATAAATCCCCCCTGAGCAAAGCCCAGTCCTTGCAGAGAGCAGTGCCTAGTGCTTGAGGATGTTGGTAATTCCAGGGCAATTCATCAGCAAACCACAGCAGAAATTCCACCCCATTTCTGACCTCTCCTTGGGGCTTGGGAGGTCCCAGCAGTGGAAAAGGCCACGAGCTGGGTATTAGGACTCTCTGGGACCTGCTTGCTGCCCTGGGTCAGGATTTATCACAGCTTAATATGGCCAAGGACAGGCCCTCACTGAGCAGAGTGATGAAACCTTCAGGGAGCAAAGCATGAGCGATGACAAAGTTTCTTGTCTGACGAGGCAGATCTAGGCATTGAGATCTAGGCATTGACATTCCACAGGCAGCTCTGCTGTCCCCTGGCTCTCTGCCTCCACCTCACGGGCTTGGGAAGCTTCTTGCAGGGCAAGATAGCCTGAGTTTGGCCAGACACTGGATCAGCTGGTACCAAGAGAGGATTTGTTAAAAACGAGCTGTTAATGCTGCTGTTAATGGGTGGTGGGCAGCCATCCCTCAGCTCTGGGTCCCCATGGCCATTTCTCAGTGCCCAGTCCTGTGGCCACCTGTCAGTGCCCAGTCCTGTGGCCATCCATCACCCTGACGGAGAGTTCCTTGGTGCCTGCTCTGATTCTCGTTCAGTCATGGAAAATCAACACTGCAGCATCCCAGAGCTGGGGAGGACTTTTCTCCTTGTCCTTGTGAGCTCCACTCCTTCTCACACTTCTCCTCCCCCAAAACCTGTCACTGAACCAGACCCGTCACTGCTGAGGTGACATGCAAGTCACATCCTGAATGTAGACTAAAAGCCAGATTTGGCACAAGCTCTGACCTGATTGGATCAAACCCATGTACAATGTTGAATAGGAGTGGGCTGTTCCTGACCCGTCAGGGCTGAGCCAGCCCTGGCCATAGCTGCATCCCCAGAAACTCCTTGTGCCTGGTGTCCTCCCCAAGTGCTCAATGGCACCTGTGTAGGAGCTCTGGGGCACAAAATTTGCCTGAGCCTGGAGCCATGGTGGCCACACTGCACTGGTGATGTGGGCTCCACAAAAAGTCAAAACCTCCAGCCATCATCCCTGGGCAGGGGGATGGTAAAGAGGGCGGACATAGGGGCCAAAGTCCTGGTGGCCCTGGGCATGGCATAGAACAGCCAGCCAGCCCTGAGGTCTCTTTGTTCATCTCCCCCTCTGCTCACAGACATTTATTTTCTCTATTTTCGTCTCCTGAGATCTGCACCTTCTACCTGCCTCCACTGTCACCCTGCAAGGAGGCTGCAGCAGCACAAGCGATGCAGCATTGACACATCCCACCTCCCCAAAAAGGATCCACGCAGCAGCAGATGAGCCCAGAGACACCCCTGACACCCTCTTCCAAGCACTGGATCCCCAAGGGGTGGCTCAAGTGGGCTGTGGCTGGGGGACACTCACCACTGTGGTTGGTGACAGGCGTCAGGCTCTCGCAGTACTGCTCCTGGATGGAGGCTGCAACTGGGCTACTGCAGAGGAGACACACCTGGATGGGGAGAGAGCAGACAGGGGTGGGGTTAGATTGCAATATGCTGGTTCCCCATCTCCAAATGCCTCCTTGGGTCAGATCTGAGCTTGCCCATGTCTGGGTGGGTACCACCCCCAAAGATGCACAATGGACATGTACCATTTTCAGGATGATTTCCTATGGAAGCTGTGCTTATCCGAGCCCAGGGCTGGGGGACTGCTCTCTGTTTCCCACCCAGTGATCCCCTCCTGTCTCGAATACCCCCCTCAGCAAACCCTCCTGCAGCCCCTGCTGAATCATGAAACTTCTGCTATTTAGCATTTTAATCAACACTTTTGGGTTTAGCATCTTTCTATCCTGAGAGCAGACAGGGGAAACATGATGAGCCTGACACCATGCTTGGATTTTCAATCCCTTACTGAAATCACAGCCTTGTAAGCTGTCAGTGGGAAGATGTTCATACACGTCCTTAAGGAGATCTGATCCACAGACAACCAGCTCTGGCTAAAGTCTTTTTTCAGGAGAATTGTCAGCAAACACCAACATTCCCACTGAGTCGGTAAGCACTGACCACGATCTACCCAGCTCTGCCAAAACTCTGCACAAGGAACTATTTTGGAAAAATAATTATTGAATTATTGTGCCTTTTCAGGAGTTTGGGGAAGCTAAAACGGAGAAAGGCAACTGCCAGGACGAAGGGATTGCAACGATGGCAGAGGAGTGGTGCTGTTGGTCTCACAGCTCACCAGGGCGGCAGATGAGGGAAGGATTTGATATTTTGCAGAACACAGATTTCCACACAAGCAGCAGCTCCTCCAGCTCAGAGAAGGGTGACACAAGCTCATGCCCTCTGCTCCACCAGCACTAATGGTGGATGAGCCTTAACCGCACGTTTTTCACTTTAATGACTGGCCAAACCCCCTGGAGAAAAGTCACTGGTCAAATGACAGAGCTGCACCCCAAATATGTCATAAACAGATCCCTTGGGGAACAGCCCTGAGCCTGAAGGCAGGAAAGGCTGCACCTCCCCTACCTGCAGGCAAGCTCCCAGCTCCTCAGGGACAACAACCTCTGCCTTCCCCATCAGCCAGGCTGATTCCTAGTGCCTGACCCCCCTTCCTGAGTGCCATTTACCTCCCAAACGGCTCTGAACAGGGAGATGACATTCCTCCTCTTGTCCTTGAGCCATAGAAACACGGACTGCTCCTGCTGGCACACCCAGCCATCCTCATGCCTTACCAAGGCATTAGCAGGATTCGTTCAGACACAGAGACAAGCTCAGCACCCACTTGCTCTTTTCCAAACAACTGTTTACTGCCTTGGGAAGCTGGTTTTGACAGCAAGAGAGATGTCAGGCAGACGTATAAATGGAGCTGAGAATAACTCCCTTGTTGTGCCTGCTCCAGATGGCACAGGGGATCTGGCAGCTCAACCCTGCCCTGGTGCGGGAGCTGCTCAGAGCTCCTGGGTGCTGGTCCTGCAGGAGCCCAGCACCTCCTGAGACTCCTTTCAGAAATCTGAGACCACCTAAACTCCAAACAGGGAGGAATCAAGGTGTAGGGAGTCTGCTTCCCTCTGTGTTGATGCCCACAGCTGGTGCCCACCACACCTGGTGGCTCTTGGCGTGGGCAGCTGGGGCCGAAGGATTCTGCCCAAAAGATGGCTGGGATCGTTTGTTTACCTGAGCAGGCTTTCAAGTGTTAATTGGATGTGTTTCTCCTAATCCCAGCCTGCTCCAGCCTGGCAGGGCCCATTCTCCTTCCAGGCACAGGGAGAGGTCTTGGCACTGAGCAGCACATGGAGCAAGGCACAGGCAGAGAGGGGTGTGGATGGAGCAGTCACTGGCTCTTTGCAGGCTTTGTAAATGAGCCGAAACAGCTACAGAAGGAAGAAAGGAAGGAAAAAGGACCCCCAAAACACAACTAGTACTAAGAGCTTTTTTACCAGCCTCTGAGACTTATCTCACTGCAGTGTAGCCAAAGCTCTTGACAGCAGCAGAGGTTTTGTCTCACTCCTGTCAGCATTTTGAGAGGAATAAGCAGGGGTGGTAGCAGCTGCAGGGATATTTGCCCCAGTGAAAAAATTCTTATCTGGCACTTGCTAGTCGCTGTCTTATCTGTTTTGCTCTTTGTGGGTTAATGCAACCCCTCCCCACGCTTTTGCAGAGAGAACAGGTCAAAGTTCCGTCCTTGAAGAGCTTCTTGTGCCAGAGCATCGCTGCTCTGTAAGATGCCACATGGTGCCCAGCAGGGCCCAGCCTGGCTGGGCTGGAGCCAAGCTCACCTCAAGAGCCCCAGCACGGCAGTGGCTTGTGCTCGGGCCAGAGAGGGGCCGTGCTCCTCCGCCCTCCCGGCCCTGCCCTCACACAGCTCTGCAGGCAGGAACACCTCTGTGGCCTCTCTCAGCCTGCCAAAACCCTGGAGAGCCTCAGCCGAGCCCTCAGCTGTCCACAAAGGAAGGCAATCTGCTCCTCTGGAAGCAGCCGCTTCGCACAGTGCTCCCAGTTAGCCCGGGAGCTGCTCTCACAGGGATGGATGATGGTTCTGCTGGGAGCTGCACGGGCCCCCTGAGGGCCCACTCTGGCAGCAGCTTCTTCTCCATCAGGAGCCACTATTGTCTCCCCTGCTGCTGCCTCAGCTCCACCCAGGCTCTGTAACATTCCTGTTTTATACACCGGGATGGTTCTGGTTTAACCTTGGACCTCACCGAGCACCAGCTCCTTCCTTTCATCCCCACATTTTCTGTAGCAGGACCAACCCCACACCCCCTCCAAGTCCTCACTGCACAGCTCAGACACAAAACCTTACACTGCTCCTGTGTTTCCTGCATCCCACACAGTGCAAACATCTGCTGTGTTCGGTGTCCCACCGCCCACCATGCCAGGGCTGTCCAAGAAGGGAAACTGAGGCACTGAGGACCATCTGCTTAAGGTCACTCAGGCTGTGGGGCACTGTGTGGGGCAGATCTCTCTGACCTGGACACACCAACCATGTCCTGGTGCCACCAGGGCTCCAAAAAAACCCCATTGTGTTTCTTTGGAGCTGTTCCTGTGCCTGTGAGGGGACAGGGTGGCAGGTCCCCTGGGCCAGGAGATGCAGCACAGTGGACTAGGACAGTGTCAGCTCATCAGCACTGGAAGTCTGGCTGCTGCTGTGGGGGTGAGCAGCACAATCACACACACGGCGTCAGTCTCTGTGACCTGCCACTGACCTGGCAGAAAAATTCAATTAATAACAATTAGGAATTAATGTCCCCTTGCGGTGCTTTTGCTCTCCAAAGCAATCCACGGATACTAATTAATACATTCACATTCAACTGCAACCTCACCCCCTGCACTCTGCTACCCAGAGACAAGCATGTGTCCCCCCCTGCAATAATGCTGCCTCAAAAGAGAGGGGATCTGCATGGCAGGGAGGGCTGACAGCTCTGACCACGAGAGAGATGGCTTTTAGCCTAATTAGCAATCTAGGAGGTCCAGCGCCGAGGGGCTGTAATTGGAGACCAGAGTGATTAGTGGGATTGCAGCCTGGGATGGAGCCCTGGGAGACAGGGGCTTTGCACAGAGCTGCTGAGGGCAGTGGGAGCAGTGGACAGTGAAGGCCACTGTGATCTTCCTGGGAGGGGGGACAACACAAGCCACCCTGGAGGTGTCCTTACTGTAGGGACCTCTCTGACCCATCAGTTCTGCTCCTTGGCTTGGCGGGGCTTGGTGCCCACTACAACACTTGGTGTGGAAAATGAAAGACCTCCTGGAACACACAAGCAGGGAAGGGCTGAGCAGCTGCTGCCCTGGACCTTTGCTGAGGTTCCCTGGGGCATTAGGCTGGGATGGAGCTTATTCTTGGCTCTAAGCCTGCAGCAAAAGGTGCCAGACTTTGGGTGTTAAATAGAGTGAGTGTTAAAAGAGCTGGATGCCAACTTCAGATAGCAGAGCAGCATCAGTGGTGTGGGGAGGGAGCAGCATGTCCTGCCAAGACTGCTGCTGGAGGCTGGAGGTGGCCTACAACAAGAGCTGCCCCTCAAATGTACTTGGAGGTGCCTCCAACCCCCTGTGTCTCCTGCCTTCACTGCAGGGGATCTCTTTGCCTTTGTCTCCTCTGACTTCCAGGCACTGTTTTCTGCAGCTGGGGAGTTTCTTACCTGCTCCACCTGGAGGGCTTTCGCTTAGAGCACTTTCGTCCTCCATTGAATCCACAAATAAAACCCCCAGGCAGCGTCTGGTCCATGAAGGACCCTCTTTACACCTCTGCCATAGATCTGGCACTAACCTGCTTTGCCACCCATGATCTCAGAGCTCCTCCAAGCCCCTACCAAGCTGCCTCTCGCTGCCCTACCAAGCCCTTGTTGCTTCTTCACTGCTTTTCCAAAGCCCCATCCCAAGCCCTGCCAGCATTGAGGCATCAAGGCAAAGCTCAGGCAGTGGAACAAGGCTCAAAGCAGGACCCATGGCGGGGTTTTCCATGACTGATGTACTCAGGGGGAGAGCAGGCAGCGAGAACATCTCCATCTGGGATTCAAGTCTGTGAGTTTCTTAATTTATCTATTTTAGAGGGCCAGTCCCTGTGGTGTGTAGACAGGAGCTTTGGTGAGAGTGTTTATTCTGTTTGGAGCCTCTCTCCGAGTGTGCTGGATGCAGATTCTAACAAAAGAATATCAATCAGGACTAAATGAATGCCCTGTAAAAACTGATTTATGAACAATTAAAGGTTTTTCTGGATTAAGCTCAGGTCTCCCTTGCTTGCCATAAGTAATTCTGACCTCATTTATCTGTCAAGAGAGACATGGATTTTTGGGGACAGGTGAAAAATTGACTAATGGCATTTGGGTGTTGGAAGATAAAAGCACAAACAAGCTGGAGAAGGGGACACAATCCATGCAGGTCCTATGGGATCTGGATTTGCAGGGGCAAAGGCTGCTGAGGAAGATTGGTGTGATAGACACAAGCCTGGGGAAGGGCTGTTTTTCTAAGGCAATTTTATTAAACTCTCCTGCATATTGTACATGTGGAACTCCTGTGCATTGACAGGTATTTTCAATTTGGGATTGGACATTTTTCCCTCCAGCTCAGTCCCCAAACCCACATCTTGACTGCTCCAAACTTCCTCCTTCACCCATCACCTTTTTAGGGTTATGCCCTGGGATGAACAGCCACAATTTAATTTTTCCCTTTTTTTTTTTTTTTCCGGTTTATTCACATTCACAGCGCAGGAAAGCTTGGCCACACCAAAGCTGCAACTGCCACTGTCTTTCCAGGGTGGACAGTGCAGATTTCAGGGTGGAAGAAGAACCGTGATCTGCAAAATGTCAACCCACTTTGCCCTTGGCCACTGGGATGGAGGCGGCTGCTCCTGGGAAGGTGACTGTGGATAAAGCAGAGAAAGAGGGTCTCTTCTATCAGCTCAGAACACAGAGAGGGAAAAAAGGAAAAATGGTTCCAGGTATGTTATGCCATCTTCAGAAAGAGCCACGCTCTGCTGAGTGACAGCTCTGAGGTGTTGGACAATGGCTCCTGGGCTCTGCTTGGTGAGGGTACCCCATGATTCGGGGATTGATTTGTGCTTTCTTTGGGTTCAAAAATTGTTCTCACAGACAAAGCCACGGATGCAGCCTCTCTAAACACTGCAGACTCAATTGCAGCTTGAGCTTGTCGCTCACAACTAACTTCTAGGCTAACCCTGTGCAGGATTTTGGGTGAGCAGAGCTGGATTTCAGGGCAGGGTTGAGCTGGTGGTGCAGGATATTCTCATTATATTCCTATATATTCATCCTATGGTGACAGAGTAGTTATTCTGGGAACAGGCTGTGCCTCTTCCATTCACTCCTTTGCTGGAGATGCAAAACCAGAGGGATGATTTCATACACACTGAATCGACTCCAGCTTTTAAGGAAAGCAAGGACTGGAAGAGATCCCCAGGGTCAGCATGTCCTGCAACTGCAGCTCTGCATCTTATGTAAGGATTGGAACATGGCAGGGGCAGGGGCTGTTTTATGGGCTTATTGCTGCTGGAGGTGGTCAAGTGAGAGCAGAGGGGAAACTATCCCACCCTTCAGCATCAGTCTCTGATGAAAAAAGCATTTCTCATAAAATGCTTTTGCAGTTTTATCAGCCCCAGAAATGCTATCAGCTCTTGAGAGAGCTGCAGGTGGACTGGTTTATTTTAATTACTTTTTTAGTTTTTTTTTTTAATGACTTGCAGGGTGCCAGGGAGCACTTGGCAGCAAGTTTGGCTGCTCGTTTCCTAGTTTTTGTGTCCAACCCCCTGAGGAATGTCTATCCAGTAAAGCAACATGGGCAAACTGATGCTAAAGTGGAGGAGCCAGGGGCATGGGGAACACCTGAACTGTGCCAATCCAGTATCTGCAGGGGAGGTTTGTCCCTTCTGAGCTCTGTGTCAGAGCTGGGCTGCTGCAGGTCTCTGCACTCACAGGCTGGATGCTGCTGCAGGTACCCCTGGCTGCAGGGATGCACTCACAGCTGGAGTGTCATGGTCCTTTAGCCTATGCTGTCCCTAGGAGAGGGTTGGGACTGGTTCTGGAAAAAATCTGAGTTTTGAATGCATGTATTTATAAGAAAAAATAGACAGCTTGACTGCCAAGGGGGTTGTAGATTGGCTGTTTCTTTTTGGAGCCAGCTGGGAGAGGCTTCTCTTTGCCTGGACTGTTTTTTGTGACCCCCTCCTGGTCCCAGCCCCAGCACTGGGCTGGTTTTGTCTCAGACTCTGGAAGATTTTTGTGGACCTTGTTGCTCCAGCTTCACAAGAAGAATATCCTTGGGGAACACCTGGGTATGGTGGGGGAATCCCCTGAGCCTAAGGAGCTTTGACAGAGGAGAGGAGCTGTGTCTCAGCACCTTTGGGCTTCTTTTGGACCACTTTTTGCTCACCGAGGTTATCAGGAGCTGTCACGCTCACATGGCTGTCCCCACCAGAACATGACCTTACTGCACTGGGGCTGTGCTGTCCCCACAGACTGGCCAAGAGGGACCTGGGCTGGGGGGAAGATCCTGCCCTGTCTCAGCTTTTTTTATTACATCAGAGCCAAACCAAACCTGAACTGGGGAATGTATATCTTGTATATCCATAAATCCTGTCAGTCAGCCTTAGTGGGTTGCAGTGACAGGACAGAGCAGCTGCTCAGGAGTTTTCAGAAGCAATACCAGCTTGGCAGGGTGGGTCTCCTGGTGCACATCAGCTCTTCTCATCACTCAGGTGAGAACTTTCCTGGCCCAGAGGTGCAGCTGATGTATGAGATGCACAGTGGGGTGCACAGGGTGCTGACGGGGTATGAGCCATAGCAGTGCCAATGGGGAGGGCTCTCCCTCCACTCTACCTGCTGTTTTAACTCTGCAGTCCCAGCTGGGCCACTGAGGTAACATTCTGCAGCCAGCCAGGCAGATTTGCCCTTTTACCCCTCCTTGACACAGAGGTTTCATCAAAAACTGATCATTTTGTTTAACTGCCACTATAGGTTTGTTCAAATAAAATGCAAAATTTTACTGGAAACCCCTTCATCTTGTTTGTCCAGGGTTTGAGATTTAAACAAGCTTTGGGCTGTGAATGTTTCCCTCCTTGATAAGCCCTCAAGGAGAAGGAATACTGCTTCTGACAAAGCACTTGCATATTGTGCAGAGCTGCAAAATTAGCAGTGGCTACACTTCCACAGTGAGCAAATTAGAGAGAAAAAGTCTTGTGCTTTGCAGGTGCAGGGGGAAAAAGGAGAGGCTTCCTTAGAAAATTAATTACGGGGGGTCCAATTGGGATTGCAGTTGCATTGTCCACATCCATCACACCCCCAGAGTGGCCACCCCCTCGCAGCAGCCTGGGAAACTGGTGGCAGCTGGTTTCATTGGGAGGTGCAAGGCTGGGGCTTGCTGGGAGCCCTGGGCTGAGGTCAGGGGGACCTGGCTGCAATTCTCCCCCACTTTAAATGATCACTCACTTCAGTCTCCCTCCCCGATAGTTTTTGAGCATCACGAGCTCTTGCCAAGCCCCAGCCCCTCGACTGGAGGAATTCTCCTGAGGGCCCTTTGTGTTGCGGTTTCTCTTTTTACTTTTCCCTTCAAAGAAATTGAAAAGTCGCTGCGGAGAACGCAGGAGATGCAGGTCGCAGGGGTGCTGGGGAGGGGGCAGTAGGGCCCTTATGGGAGAAGAGGACTGAAAGCATCTTACCTGGAGGAGGAGGAAGAGGGCAGGACGTAGGCTGGGCATCATCCTCAGCTGCCCCTGCGCCCCTGCGCTCTCCGGGGCATGGCTGGCAGCGTCTCCGCTCTTGCTGGGCTGCTTCTGCTGTCGGGGACAGAATCCTCTGGGCTTCCAGCGAAGGAGCGTGGCGGGTCCCCGCGGGGCTGCGCGGAGGCTGCGGGTTCTTCTGCGTCTCGGTCCTGCCTTTTATAACCTCCCTGGAGCCGGTCCTCCGGCTGCCCACCTTGCAGCTCGCCTGGCGATGGGCTACATCCCTCCTCACCAGCCTCCCACTCCCCCTTCTCTGCCTCCTCCTCTCCCTCCTCCCCTTTTCCTTCCTCCACCTCCCTGGTGCCTTCCAACTCCATTTGATTTTTTTTTTCCCCTTTCTCCTTCCCTCCCTCAGCATCTTCAGCAGCAGAAACTTCCCACCGGCCCAGGGACCGCCCTCTTGCATCTCCTTGGAGTGGGGTTTCTCCTCTCCACCCCTCTCACTCCCACCGTGCAGACGCTCCTGCGAAGCCTGGGGGCTTCCCTTGTGTCTGCAAAGGCTTTAGGGCTGGAATTTGCCGGGGATGAGGGGTTGAGTGGGTGTTACGCATTTGGGGATTTCACTGCAGGGCTCTGGCAGGGGAACTGGGAAAAGGCGAGGTTTCCCCGTCCGCCTTTGCAGCCCCTTTGCAAAATGGATGGTGAACACGAAAGGAGGGCAGAACCCCTTTTCTCCTCCACAGCGATGGGGTGGAAGGGGGTTCAGCCCTGCCTTGTGAGGGAGATGCCCCTGCCGGGAGGACGGGGCTGTGCGGGGGCTGTTTGATCCTTAGAGCGGTCCCGGAGGAGGTGGAGATGCTTTGTACCGTAGGGTGGGTGGCGGTAGGGGCAGAGGGGATGGGGCAGGAGCAGGGGAGGGCTTGGACTGACAGGGAAGGGGTAGGACAAGTGTCCTGGGGTGAGTGGGGGACAGTGGTGTGGGAGAGCCTGGATGGTGATCCTGAGGTCTTGGATAAGGACATTTCCTTTCTCCCCCAGCACAACCCTCAGGTTTTAAAGGGTCTCCTGTCACTCCTCTGTGTCTCAGCTCCTGCCAGCTGTGCCCTGATCTCCTGGGGAGGGATCCCACATACTCCTGTCTCTTGGGGATGCCGTGGTCAGGATTGGGTCCATCCCTGAGATGGATGCATTTCTGGCTGGGTTAAACCTGCTCCCCCACACTAGGGCAGTTTCAGAGCATGCCTTCTGTACCCACTGAGTTTTAGGGGGGTGCCCCAGCTGTGGGTGCTGCAGCTATCCTGGGAGTGAGCCAAGCTCCATCAGCCCGAGGTGAGCCGGAGCAGCCAGGCAGGCAGCACGTTGTGCTTCCTTCTTTCCTTGAGGAAATGAGGATCAGTGAGGGGTACTGATGGGAGAGGGATGCTGGAAAACATTGCCACGGCACCACCATCCAGGGCTGTGAGATTTCCCTTAGCTGATGGTGGTTCATCCACCACCAGCCTCTCATGGGGTGCTGGATCATTGCAGCCCCTGAGAATAGCTGCAGGCCACAGCAGATTGCAGATAGATCAATAGGAGGACAGTGTCCCTTGATGAATTCATGGTCACAGCCTCCATCCATCTTCACTTTGCTGCTCTTTGTCTTTGGAGCACCTGAGAGGGCAGGAGGGGATCAAGGTCCTCCCTGAGCTGTGGGACCAAGGCACAAAGACTGGTCAGGGTTGTGCCCCAGTATGTGGGGGCACCCAGTGACCCATCCCAGCCCAGTAATTAAGGGGAATAAACAAGACAGACATAAATCTTCTGGCATTAGCTGGGTTTAATCAATTGTGTCAGTGCTTTGGCAAAGAAATCTGAAAATATATAAAGCTCTGGTAAATTCAGGAAACTTCTTGTTTCTGAGGTCTCTTAACATCCCTCCCCTGAAAAGGATGGGATGAGACAGACTCCAGAGCCACCCTTGTGTTACCTTTAACTTCAATAAACCCATGGAAAATGTAGAGTTTTCTAAAAATGGCTTGGGAAAGCTCCCAATACCTTTGAGCAGCCTGCATGCAGCTGAGTGCATCATTCGATCATGAAATGGTTTGAGTTGGATGATCACGTAGTTCCAACCCCCTGCCATGGCACACCTACCATCACAGGTCTAGGGCACAGCTCCTGGTCACAAAACACACTCTGGTTTTGGGGGCTGCTCAGGGCTTTGTGCACCCAGACAGAAGGGACAGAAGGGACCTTGCAATGGGGAGCACCAGAGGCCTCATTCCCACATCAAGACCAAGGATTGTCTCTCACCATCTCAGCCTGCCCATGGCCACCAAGTAGAACATGTGGGATGACCATGCTCTGCTCAGCTGCCCAAAGTGTGAGGTGATACAGGGAAGGCAGAAGTGAACACTAACTATTTTTAGTTAAGGAATTGGTTGCCAGGGACATGAAGATAATTCCTTCCCCATAGATCAGGGAAAAAGCTGCAGTGCTGTTGAAGCACCTAATTGAGGGGATTTATAGTAAAATGCAACTTGTCAGATGTGGCAAAGGAAAAATAAAACATTTACCGAGACATGGAACTCAGTCCATTCATCATGGTTAATCTCAAACTGCTCGGTGCGGCGCAGACACAAACGTAGGAATGGGTATTAGGGATGGAGACAATGAAGAGAAATATTGGATCTCCAGGAAGGAGGCAGAAGAGAGGTTTACTCTGACTTATCTGCCTTTGGTAAATTATTATTATTTTATGTAACTGCACATGGTTTGACAGTCCTGTGCCTGAGCAGCTCCATGACAGCTGCTCTACTGGGCTGTTTGTGGGACTTACACCACTGCCCTGCTCCCACCCTGTCCCTGCAGCCAACCCTCCCCTGGTCTGGGAAAACTCCATGTGTCCTTCCTGCACCATAGGGATGAGACTGGGACTGGTCTGTGCACTGAAAGGGTGCAGAGAAATGTGTCCCTGCATCCCACATGGGTCATTGGCAGCAGGGCTTTGCTTCCAGCTGGGACATCTGTAGGAAAAAATAATCCTCAGTGTCCTGGATATTTAGGTCAGGTTAGTGGAAGGGTGAAGTTTGGCTTCTCAGCTGAAATCTCAGCTGAGATCAGCAGTGTGCCTCAATTTCCCCACCTGTATGTTGGGACTGTTTCTCTCCCAGGAGGTCGACGGAGCTGCGAATGCTCCGAGTGCTGCTCGGGGGAGGACAGGCTGTCAGCACGTGGGGCTGTGTTAGCAACTGCAGGCTGAGAAAAAAATCCAACCTAACACATTAAGTTTCTCCCAGGAGACTTGTTTTTTGCCTGGCTTTTAAAATCAGTTTCCAGGTTTTCTATCCTGTGTCCTTTCCCCTCCTCCTAGACCTGCAGAGAGGGGAATATGCCCTCAAACTCTGCCCGACAAAAGAAAGTGGCTGCCGGGACCAGGTTTCCCTCATTCCTGGTCACCACATAGGATAATCATGCCTCAAATTTGGATATTTGACCACTCTGTATCACCTGCTTCACCCCTGCAAGTCTCACAGCTGGTCTGAGACAAGGAGCAGGACAGCTGAAGCCACAGCCCTGCTGAAAACATTGCAGGGAAGGAAACCAAAGATTGTTACCAACCTCATTTAGTGAGTTTTACCCTTAGAGCTGGGCTGGCAGATTTGCTTGGCCTTGAAGGCCTTGCAAAATGCTTGGATGGCCTCTAGACACTTTAGACCCCTGTTAATCCCATCAAACTCTGCTAGAGATGCAGAAGTTGTCCATGGAGGAAGACAAACCAGTGTCCTGCTGGGAGAAGGAAAACTCAGACCCACGGAGTTGGCTTTACTCTGACTCATTGTTCCATGCAGCAAGTAACTGATTTATTCACTTACACAAATTATTCCCTCCTGCCATTTCTTCTCACACTGTGTGCATTGATAGGAGATCCCACATTAACAAAAACATGGCAACTGCAAACTAAAACAAGCAAACTCAAGGAAACTCACAAAGATCTGGGATCTAACTGAATTTCTCCTTTGCTTCCCAAATTTCTCAAAAGCGTTTGCCATGTTTTTCAAATTCCTTTTGAGAGAATGTGTCAATTTTGAATAGAACAGAAGCACAAAAGCTTTTGTTTTACAGCTAATTAAACCTCAAGGCAGAATGCTAAACTGATCACAATAAAAGTCATAATTATTATTTTTCTCATTCAAAGCTAAGTCAACTGAAATT
This sequence comes from Phylloscopus whistleri, assembly GCA_017589585.1. Taxonomy (NCBI): domain Eukaryota; kingdom Metazoa; phylum Chordata; class Aves; order Passeriformes; family Phylloscopidae; genus Phylloscopus; species Phylloscopus whistleri. Next base: position 243,437 of record JADMLD010000929.1, read on the forward strand.
TCCCAATCAGCAGTTGGCATTTCCCATCAAACAGATCACAGTACTTTGTGGTTGGGAAAAACTCCATGGTTTTATTCTAGAAACTGATCCCATCAAAGCACCAGCCGAAAGTGGCTCTCTCTTCACACACTCTGTGACAGAGATGCACAACCCTGTTGGCTTTGAGCCTCCTTGTGGCTGTGTCTGTTTGGCAGCACTGGGAACCCATTACAATTCTGCTGCATTGGTGTTGTTGCACAGATGTATATGAGTTCCATGGATGCACATGGATGTACAGAGGCTCTTGCATGGATCATGGAATCATAAGATTGAAAAAGCCCTCCCAGACCATCAAGTCCAACCTGTGCCCCATCCCCACCTTGTTACCAAACCCAGAGCATTGAGTGCCATGTCCTGGTGTTTCTTGGACACCTCCAGGGATGGGGACTCCAAACCTCCCTGGACAGCCCCTTGAAATGCTTAATAGCTCTTCCCATGAGGAAATACCTCCTGATGTCCAACCTGAGCCTCCCCTGGCCCAGCCTGGGCCGTTCCCTCTCCTCCTGTCCCTGTGCCCTGGGAGCAGAGCCCGACCACCCCCCCCCCCGGCTGTCCCCTCCTGGCAGGAGCTGTGCAGAGCCACAAGGGCCCCCTGAGCCTCCTTTGCTCCAGGCTGAGCCCTCCCTCTGTCCCACAGAGGAATGGGCATATCCAGAGTGTTGCACTCACACCTTTGGGCATAACCCCACAGCATCATGGACATGGACATGGACATGTCATGGGTGGTCCTGCAGAGATCACGGCAGGGATTGTGACATCCTCAGAAACTTTGTGGTAAAAATACCTCCCCACTCCTCAGGTTTGTGAATGCCCATCAAGGCAGGAAAGGTTCTGGATGTCTTTCAAACCTGGTTATTTATTCCCTGTACGTTTGATGAAATATTAATCTCCTCATCTCCAAAAGGCAATCAAATAAAACTGAGAAGAGATGACGCACAGAGCCTCAACACAGACAACAAAAAGCAGCAAAATAAAAACGAAATAAAATTCCAAATGTAATGTAAAATTCTATAAAAGACATCTCTGCACTGGCACAAAGGGCAGAGACAAAGTGACCTGGTGTCCTCAGGGCTTGGGAGGCCAAGCAGGACCATGCAGGGAAGGGGATGAAGAGGTTGGGCCAGTCAGTTGCTCAGGTTGGTCTCAGTTTCTATGAGAACTGTTGGTGGCATTTCTTTGAAGATTTCCCCTTCCTTCTCTTGTGCCTTAATTAGAGGGTGGGTTGGTGCCAAGGCACCCGCTAGCTTGAGCCATTGTGCTGGAATGGAGGGGAGACAGATGGTGGATGTTGGAGGTGGCGGCAGCTGGCACTGGGAGCAGCCGTTCTGTGTGATGGAGACTGGCAGCCTGGTGGGGACAGAGCTCCAGAGGGGGATTCTCCCTGCAGAGCTCCTTCAAGGCCTCGGCTCCCTCTGCTTGCAGGGTGATGCAGCCTCAAACTAGACTCAGCTACTGTCTGAGGAGAGATTCTGCTCCATCTGCCTGAGATAACATTGGAGCTCCTTGGAAAACATTCACTGCTCCTGTGCATGCTGCTGGAGCTAAAGGGTTTGCACATGCAGCCAAAAAGAGTCTGGCAAAGTCTTGTTCAGTTCATGACCTCTCAGCCCATTTTCTTTATGTGTTTGGGTCACATATTTTCTGTACAATAATCTCACAGATAATCTCCTGACATTTGATGAGGCCAAAAACTTTCCACCATCTCTGTTCCTCTGGCTGTTACCAGTGTGCAGGTGATGTGGGGAGTGGTGTGAGTACCTTGTTTAATAGTTGCAGTCATAAAATAACTTGGTCACATAGGTAAAAATTCTCTTTTTCTCTGTTTTTCTCCAGGTACATATTAACTATGATCCTGTAGGTCCTCAGTGCTTCAGCTGGGGACAAACACCAGTCATTTATTTATGATGTCTTTGGGTTTGCCCTCTTGTTCTATAAAGTCCCTCAGTCTATGAGAAACCCAGAGATTATTAATATATATATAATGCTTCGTCCCAGAGAGCTTAGGCTTTTGGCAGTTTGCTAACTGTATTCCTCATGCATATTTTACTCCATCATTGCTCAGTCAGGATTTTTCCTTCTTTAGGAATAAGTAAAGGGTCAACCAAAGGGGAAGGAGGAAATCACGAAGCTGCTCTGCCAAAAGGGATCCAGTTTGCACAGGGATCCATTTCCCTTTCCTCATATGTCCTTGGATGTGTTGTGGTGGCACCATGTGTGAAAGTTTATGGTGGCAGCCTGTGATCCCTGCAGGCACAGGAACACTGCCGTGGCACTGCAGGGGTGACTGCTGTGGAGCAGCCAAGAACAGGGAACAGCTGCCCTCAGAGCAGGGTAGGGCCCTCTTGGGATGTAGAAGAAAAAAGGAGAGGAGAGGAGAGGAGAGGAGAGGAGAGGAGAGGAGAGGAGAGGAGAGGAGAGGAGAGGAGAGGAGAGGAGAGGAGAGGAGAGGAGAGGAGAGGAGAGGAGAGGAGAGGAGAGGAGAGGAGAGGAGAGGAGAGGAGAGGAGAGGAGAGGAGAGGAGAGGAGAGGAGAGAGGAATTCCTGCTTTTCCTCCTTTCCTACCTCTCTGAACAGCAGCACCTCCCTCTTGCCAATCTCTCCTCCTTGCTGCCTGACTCTTCCAATTCCCCTGTGCAGGTCCCAGGCTCTCTAGGATGGGAAGCCAGAGGTATCTCCCATATCCAGGCTTCTGTTTGACCTCAGGCTACCAGGGAATTCCTGCTTGCAGGAACGATTTTCACTAGGGAAAATGCAGCCAGGTCAGACTCCGTGAGTGCTGAAGCAGGGCTGCAGGAAGGCCTGGTTTCCCAGTTACTCAGGGCCAGCTCCAGACTGTGTGAGGTCACCAGTCCCTGCCATGGTTAGGATGTGCACTGGACAAGGACAGTCCTGATCATATCCCAGCCACCTGGCATTTGCAGTGCTGAACTGGGAGATGGAACACCATCCCAGAACCTCCCAGCATTGCAATTCCATCCGAGCAGAGCCCTCATGGCTGCACTGACAGATGTCTGCTGCAGCTCATTGTTCCCTCCCATCCTTCTCCCCTGATTTCTCCTGCCTGCTGCACAGGTGACAGGCTCCAGGGTTTTGGGACCCCTGGAGCAGGGCTGAGATGTGCAGCTTCAGCCTTGGCATCTAATTCAATCCCACAATCAATCCTGCTGCTTGTGTTTTGCCAATTATCTAGAGAGGCTGCAGAAAGCAGCCACACAGAAAACAGCGGGGTTACATCTTCTGTGCAGGAGGGGAATTGGAAGCAGCCTCTGTTCCTGTGCCAGGGGAAGGTGCATTGGCAGCACTTTTACCTGTGAGCAGATGAAAGCCACACTCAGGTGTGCCGGGCTCAGTCTGTCAGCCCAGTTCAGGAGCTTCCCAACACAACCACATCCACCCCAGAGCAGGGACATGGCCTCATGGGTCTTTTGCTACTTGGATTTTGTTGCTACACAGGATGACTCAACACAAGTAAAGCCTCCACATTCCCATTAACTCGAGAATAAGCATCTAAATTAATTAATTTGACAAGGTTTGGCTCCAGCTTGGCATAAGTTCTCTGGTCTGCCCAGAGCTGCCTCTGGCTGGAGGGTGTGCTCAGCAAAGGCACTGAGCAGAATTTGTCCATCTAAGGCTGAGTGAGCTGCTTATCCTTGAAAGCTTTGCTGCTGCTATGAGAGGTGTCACCGTGCCCATGAATTCCCCTCACATGGGAAGGAACTGGCTCTATTTGCTTTCTTGGCACGGAGGTGTTTTTGCTGCTTGGATTTACTCTGAGTCCCAAAATACTGATCTGTGTTCGTGCTCCAGCTCCTGACCCTGAAGGAATCACCGCTGCCCATTCACACAGGAAAATCAGGAATTAAAGGCCCGAAGCAACCCAAAGATACCCAACTTAAGAGGGTAAAAACCTCAAAGTGCCTTTTTTCTTTTTTTAATAAATCACGTGGAAATTTAGGCTTTTTAATAACTAGGACCAGTTATAACTAGTCAGTGGGGGTGATGCATTGAGCAGCAGGTGAGAGGCTTCCCTGAAGCTGAAGGTGCCAAAAGAGGTTGAGTGAGGCACAGAAATGCCCTTTGAAAAGTTCTGGTCAAGGAGATTTTTCCCTTGGCACTCCCAAGGGCAGATCACAGGGGACACGGCTGCTTTGCAGAAAGCTGTCACTTCTGTCACTCTCAAAACCACCCAAATATTTCCCTCCGGGAAGCCACGGGGAGCAGCTCAGTTCTTAGAGAGTGCCTGGAGCATTCCAGAGGCTTGTCAGCCAATAAAAGGCCTTTAACCTAAAATTAGCTGTGTGGCCCAGGCAGGGGAGTGGGTGGGGAGGCAGCTCAGACTGGAAGTGCAGCCGCTGCTCAGGACACTCACTCGGGTCTCCAAGAATGTTATTTGTGGTTCTCCTCCATTCCTGGGGTTACTGGTGCTGCTTTATCTTTCTGACAGCTAATCCCAGCTCAGATAGTGCCAGCTCTGATAGCATCACCTACTCATCACCTTGTACAGGTTCAGGATTGAGCGAATTGTGGCTTTGCCAAGAGGTCTCTTTTCCCCCCACGGATAAGGTCAGGTCAGGGTGTCCCCACAAGCTCATTTTGCTCCTCTAGACCAGGAGGAGGATGCAAGGATGAGCTTAAAAGCCACTCTGGGCTGCTGGGGTTTAAATGGGAGCCTAGTCCAGCCTCTGAACGATGCACTAATGTCCTGGTATCCTTAGATGCTGGGTAAAGGATCTAAAATATGCCTTACTAAAGTAAAATTTCTTGAAAGAGGAGGCCTGTGTCCTTGTCCTTGGACAAATTATGTCAGAATGGCTTCCACCAGGGCTGAATCCTCAGCTCCTCCATGTGCAAGGGGGTCAGGACAAAATGAGCCTCCAATCTGTCAGTGCCTCTGAGCACAGGAACAGACGTTTATTATCCGGTGATGCAGGAGCAGGGATTGTGTGTCCTGCACTCCCAGCACACAGAGCAGCAGGCAGGAGAAGCAATGATTTATGTCACGCTGCCAACGTGCTGAGCCAGCGCTGCATCCCGGCCCTTCCCAGGGCACTGAACTGCCTTCCCAGCTGAATCCCATGTGTGCCGCAGGGGGCAGCAGCTCCAGAGAACATCCTGCTCTCTGGTGAAGGGAGTAGGTCAGGGAGCTGCTTCTCTGAAGCACCTCCATCCCTCCTCACAAGGCGGGAGAGGACAAATTCCAGAGTTATTTGCAAGGCTCTGCAATCTCATCACACAATCACAGAATGGTTTAGGTTGGGAGGGACCTTCAAAGGTCATCTCGTCCAACCCCCATGCTCAGAGGTTAAACCATGGCACCCTGTTAGCCAGGGACCAGGAGCACTTGGTTCCAGAGGTGGGAAAAAGAGTTCTGTGCATCTTGATTGTGATCAGCTCTTCTTCCTTATGGTGCCATCAGATCTGGGTGCTGTTCTGCTCCCTTCAAGTTGCTTTTATTTCATGGGAATCTCCATAAGCACTTGACTGTGCCTTAGTTTTACTCTGCCATGAGCTTTCTAGGGCTGCAGCTCCTGTCACGGATTGGGAAGGAAAACCCTGCTGATGCAGACCAGGGTTTGACTGTGGGATTCTGGGCAATGGCTCAACCAGTTTCCATCCCTAAATCCATGTCTGGAAGCTGAAATCATCCTGTTTCCCGAGCCCAGGGCCTGGATCTCTCCCATGCCATGCCCAGGGGAGTCTCTGCTAGCTTGATCTGCTATGATGAAGGTGAGGGGGGAGCCTAAACCACCAAAGTAATCATGGCAAAAGGAGTCTGTGTGATTAACCTCGTTATTCCAGTCAAAGGACCTGGAGCAGCCCCAGACAGCCTAATAGCTGCTCTGTGGATATTACCCAGCCCATCCATCTTCCATGTAATCACCAGGCTGGAGGGATGAGACAGACTGATCTATGGATATCTGCCGCCGTTTAACCAGCCTGGAACTGGGGGTATTCAACACAGAATGATTTGGAGGCTGGAAAACACCATTCAGTGGGAAATGGAATTGGTTCAGAGTGGAAAAGGCCTGAAGGCATCCTGGTACTGAGTATGGGAGAGGTTTCTAAAGGCACTGATATATTTCATATAGTGAAATGACATATTTCACCTTTTCCTTTCAGTTAATTTTGTTTTAACTTTTATATTGCTTGGTGGGGAAAGGTTGCACTTTTTCTCTATGGAGGTTTCCTCACTGGGACTGGTCACCTTAAACTCCTTCTTCCCACCCCAAACAAGACATCTGTTAGATCAGATAAATCAAATCCTCAGTGAGTTGAAGACAGAAGGAAGAAAGTTATCAGATATAGGGGAAAAAATCAGCTCAAAGAATGGATCAAAAGCAGAGAGTGAAGGACTGGCTGGGCTGTGAGAAAACTCTACTGTGAAAGTCAGAGTTATTTTCTGGATAACACATATAAAAATTTCCTAAAATTTTCCTGGAAAATGAGATCTAGTTGAGCTGATGGAATTATCCAGAGATGCTCTGCTAATATAATGTGACAAGGTCCCTGCTGCAATATGTTAAGTCCCCACTTAAAAGCAGCAGACAGAGAGAGCGTGAATGTGTGAAAGCTGGAGGGAGTTCCTGTGCTGTGACACCAGGACACCTCAGACAGGGGGCAAAAAGCCAACCAAAGGCACTGGCACTGATCCATGGCAGGAGATAGCCTGGCTGTGTCAACAAATACTTTGGATTATTCATTGGCTCTGAAATTGGGGGTGGGTGGGAGTGTTGGGTTTCCAGCTTTGATGCTTCATGAGCATCGGAGATTAAGAAAACCAGCCAGGGATCAGCCCTGGTCTGAGGGATGCTGGGGAGCTACAGCACATCACTGGACTCTTTGGTATTACCTGGAGGCCAATAAATCTCAGTCACATCCTACCAGCAAAAAAGGTGGTCCTGAAGAAGTAATTCAATGCTTTTGTTGCTCTCTGTGTATATCTCAGCATGTAGGAAATTATTCTCCATTTCTGCTGTTTCAATAATGGTTTTTCCCTGGGGCATTCTGGAGTTGGTACCAGCAGGAGAAAAGAGGCTGTCTCATGTGAATCAGGAATCAGCAGGTTTTGTTCCATGGTGATTTGCAGAGGTTTTCTGACGGTGAGTGTCTGCAGGACTGTGGGGTGTTCGCAGGAAGATGCAACCAGCAGGTGATTGGGACCAACAGACCAGGGAGACAACATCCTTCATCCACCTGGACTGGCTGGATTTGGATGAAGACATGGACAATGCATCAGAGGGTCCAAAGAATCACAGAATCACAGAATGGATCACATTGGAAGAGACCACAGTGGGTCATTGGGTCCAGCTCAAGCAAATGTGAGCATGTGCCACAGGATGGCACAGAGAGTTCTGGAATGTCTCCAGTGAGGGAGACTCCAAACCCTCTCTGGGTGACTTGTTCCAGCCTGTGGTCACCCATGCAGCAAAGTTCTTCCTCAAGTTCAGGATCAATGACTTTAGTTCAGTGGCTGAAGGCAGTTCTGCTCCAGACAAAGAGTATCTGAAATACAGAGTCTGAGCCACCTCCTCAGAGCAGAGCTGGACACAGCTGAATGTGTCCCCTCCTACACCCCTGCACTGCAGAGCAAGTGAGGATGGGACAGGTGCCTAATGCTCCATCAAAATCCACAGCTGCCTTTTCCAAGGAGTGCACACAGCAGCTGTTGGATGTCTCATTGCAAACCAGCCACGCCACTGGGGATGAGCAAACACTGTCCCGCCAGTGATGGGGCTGAGCTTCCACTCACAGGGCTGTCCCCCAGGGTGGGCTGGTGCAGAGAATTCTCAAAGCCTGACAGAAGGCTCACATAATGTGCATCTGTACATAAACCTTGAGATAGGAAATGCTGACTTAGAAATGCCATGGAATAGGACGGACATTGTTGAGAGAGAAATGGAACTAGAAACAAGTTTCAAGGGATGGCCTTGCAAATAAGACTAGATACTTTGGAGAAATAGAACTATGAAAGGTGCACTGTAGTAGGACCCACGAGGGGTGATTTTAGATTATTTGCTTTAGGGCATCAGCAGCATTGTGTGGCAAAAGCTGATAGGCCAAGAAACGCTTGTATTGTAATTATTATATAAAATATAAAAAATATAAAATATATATAAAATATATATAAAAATATATAAAAATATATAAAATATAAAAAATGTATTGTAATTAGGAAATAGTTTGGCTTCAGATTGTGATGGTCTGAATTGTAACATCTGTATTATCTTACCCTTCACATGAAACTGAAAATGGAATAAAAGTTTTTGAAACGCCTCTCAGTTGCCCCATCTCTGGGTCAGAAAAGGGAATAACCTGACAAAATTGTCGCCCCTACGTGAGGCAGATAACTCGGCTAATTTGTCCAACTTGTTGGAAAACCCCAAGGTAATTTTAAAAAAAAGGTGTTGTTGTAAGTGCTGTTGAAAGAAACGCGATCCCAGGACCATAACTCTTCCAAAAAGAGCAGCTGGTGGCTCATTGCTGGCTCGATCGGGACAGAGATCTGACAATACTTGCCTGTTATTCAACAGTCCTGTTCCATGGCATTTCTAAATCACCATCTCTTATCTCAAGGTTTGTTTACAGATGCCCATTATGTGAGCCTCATATCAGGCTTTGAGAATTCTCTACAAATCCATTTCCCACAGGCTGGGATGGAGGGACTTTTCCCTTGCAAACAGAGTGGACACCTGTGAGTGAGCGTCTGTAGTGACACAGAGTCCCCAAGCAGGTGCAAAGGAGAGCCGCTTTATTCAAAAACCTTGGTCTTTCTAAGCCATTAGCCAGTTATCAGTTCCATATTTTAAATCATAACAAACATAATTTAACCAACCACCATACACCATGATGTGAACATGCAGTGGTTATGTAACATAACCATTTTTTCTACCCCTAATTCAGCTGAGTCTCTTTCCCATAGTCCTTTTCTACTTAGCCAAAGTAACAAGCCTGAACCATGATTTGACAAGACCTCTCTTTTATAAAACCTTCGCTAACAGAGACTCGTTTGCCTCAACCAGGCTGCTGGTGATTTCCCTCCCGGTAGAGGGAATTGCCGGAGGCAAAGATCAAATCCAAAGGATCAGATAAAAATCTGAGCAGTGCTGGAGGAAGAGGTGGAGCGCCAGGTCCAGAACAGAGCAGAGCCCTGCAGCTGGGAGCAGCTGTGACAACTGCTCTGCTCCACAGGGAGCTGCCTGCAGCACCTTTGGTGCATTAGAAAGTGTATTTCTGCCCCTAGTTGACAAAAGCACTCCCTGCCAGGGATAGGAGGTGGTCCCAGGAGGAGGCTCACAAGTGCCATCATCGCTCTTGCCCTGGCCACTGACCGCAGAGTTTCAGCCAAGCAACTCCTGATGGTCAAACCTGTGTAGGCAGCTCCCACACGCTTCCTTTGCAATGCTCACCCTTGTCACCTGCAACAGGATGCAAGGGTCAGCTGGGTGACAGAGATAACCAATTGTCCCCTCAGTTCTCCCCTTACCTGCCCTTGCTCACGCTGTACTCCCCTGCTCTCAGCTCCCTGGTCATCTGTCATGGATCTGGGCAGATGCCAACACTTCCTTCTTTCCTTGGCTCTCCCAGCTGACACTGGACATCCAAAGCCTTGCAGATGCCTCTTGTAGAATGGATAAATACCCATTTTATATGTTCTAGACAGACATTTTGCAGTGATTCTACAGCCTCAGTGGAATCAGCACATTTTTCTGCAGATTTCCAAGCTGACTGCCAGTCAAATAAAGGAATGTTCTGCCTTCTAATTCTTCCAAAGTGTCATACTGAAGTCAGAACTCTGACTCCTTCCCATGGGAATCTATTAAGTCCTAATATTATGAGCAATGTTCATTTAATAATGTTCCTACTTGTTCAATATGCCACGAGTGTGTGAAGGGGGATGATCCAGCAGAACTCCTAGGTTAGTGCCCCAGAAATATAGAAATATATTGGATTTTCTTTTTTCTGCACGTGCCCTGTGCTGTGTGTGTGACAGCAGCACTGCATGAGAGTGCTTCAAGGGGGGCGGGGAAAGAAGCTATAAGCTTTATCAGAGAAATTGTAATTGAAATTAAATTGCATTTGATGTACGATGCTTAGCAATCCCCGAGTGAATGTGAGACAGGTGAAGTGACAGTGCTCATGTGAAATGCCTTGTTCAATCACTTCTCCATTTTTTTAAAGTCGTTTGGAAGCATCATTCCTTGCCATTGGCATGGACTTGCCTAATCCAGGAAATGTGAACTCCAGGTATGTCATTCATGGCCCAAAAAGCTGAGAAGGTGGGAAGTGCTTTGCTCTCTGAAGTGTGTGGTAAATGCAGGGTTACCCTGTACAGACTGGGGAATGACAGGCTGGAGAGCAGCTCTGGGGCTCCTGGTCAGTGGCAAGGTCACTGAGTCAGCAATGCCCTGGAACCAGGAGGGAAACCCTGTCCTGGGGGGCATGAGGGAGGTCAGGCCACGGAGGGGCTTGTCCTGCTCTGCTCTGGGCTGTGGGGGCCCCACCTTGAGTGCTGGGGCAGTTTTGGGCACAGCAATGTAAGAAAGATCTAAAACTGTTGGAGAAGGTCCAAAGGATGGACACAAGGATGCAGAATGGTCTGGAGGGGCCACACGAGGAGCAGCTGAGGGCACTTGGCCTGTTCAGCTGGAGCAGAGGAGGCTGAGGGCAGAGCTCAGCAGGGCTGCAGCTCCTCCCCAGGGGCAGCTCCCATCTCTGCTCCCTGTGACAGGGACAGGACCCAGGGAAGGGCTGGAGCTGTGTCAGGGGAGTTGGGATGGATTTAGGGAAAGGTTCTTCCCCAGAGGGTGCTGGCACTGCCCAGGCTCCCCAGGGAATGGTCCCAGCCCGAGGCTGCCAGAGCTCCAGGAGCCTTTGGACACCCAGGTGTGCCCAGGGTGGGGTTGTTGGGGGGTCTGGGCAGGGCCAGGGGTGGGACTGGGTGATCCTTGGGGAGCCCTTTCCAGCTCAGGGTATTCCATGATTCTAAGTTAATCCCATTTCTTGCTGTGGGTGTGGAGCTTTGCCTGAATTGAAAGCCTCACTCTTGTGCTGGTTGGCCAACCCCTACCAAAAATCATCACAAAAAAAGAACAGGGGAGGAATTTAAACCAAAACAAAGACTGGACTAGCATGAAGTTTACCTGTAAGTACAGATACAGCTGCAGCCATAACTACAGAAGTCTCTTTCCCCATGGGTGGATCTGCTGCAGGTGAAGAGACCTCAGAGGGACATCCCCCAAGCAGGCTGCAGGGTACCAACGACACCATCACACAGCAGCAGCTGTGGCTGGAGTCCAGACCTCCAAACTCATCCTGGGTGCTTCAGCCAGCTCTGACTGTAGTCAGTGTCCTACTTTGTCCAACTGCCACCTTCTAAATTGTTGAAGTGCAGCTGGAGAAGCAGAGGAGACCAACCTGGGAACCTGATGGAGCAGTTTAGCAGAGGCTTTCCAAGTTCAGTTGTGCAGATACACCCTGCAAATCCCCAAATCTGTCTTTGGTGGCCCACTGGGTTGTGATGCCACAGTTATCTTGCATGGTGGCAATGCCTAATTAAACATCTCCTGCCTCCTCCTCACGCTGTTCGTCACCCTCAGTCCCTTATGGGACTCTTGGTTGTGCTGTACAATTTCTGGGTCTGCTTAGTCAAGCTGCCAGGCTGGATGGCGTTCTGAGCACCCTGGCTCTAGTGGAAGGTGTCCTTGCCCTTGGCAGGGGGCTGGAACTGGATGACCTTTAAGGTCCCTTCCAACCCAAACCATTCTAGGATCCAATGAAGCTTTGAGTTTCTCCCTTCTCTCATTTTATTTGATGCACTTCTACCAGCACAAATGAAGGAAAGTTCTCCCTAAAGGCTCTGCCTCACTGTTTTCTAGGGCCAGGTGTAGGTTCCACTGCAGGAAGTTTTCTGAATGCAGAGCAAGAGCATTTCTGTGTTTGTTTATTATTCAAAGGAGGTTCCTCAGAGGCCAAAGGGTTTTCACCACACTGAACTCACAGTAATGCAACATCAAAACAACAATTTTGAATCCTGAGAGAATTACTCCTAAATAATTCAGTCAGTGAGAAAAGTGATTCCAGGATGTTTATGAGATGGATGAAGGGTTTTTAATTAGCCAGCAAGACTTCATTTAAACGCGTGGAACTCCGGAAGGGGGATATCAACTCCTTTGTGGAGTTTTATGCTGTTTCCAGCATGTATCTGATGAACTGGCTTTCATCAGAAGCAGAATGCAGCTTATTTAACCACGATAAGAGCCCTCAGGATGAGGAGAAGCTGCCAGGAAGTCCCGGGTGTGGACTTCCTGGCAGTGGAAGCAGGCGGTGCCCAGGAAGGGGTGCTGGAAGGAAAATGAGGCTTTCCTCGGAACAGCAGGGAGCTGCTGCTGTCTGGCAGCCTGCCCAGGCAGAGACTGCAGGAATTTCTCCCTCATCCGAGATGCTACTTGGGAAATGTGACAGGAAACACCCCGTGGAGCAGCCAAACCCACAGCTGCGGCAGCTGGAATGAGCTAAATCGGCATTTCAGAACGCTCTGTGTCCAGAGAGGGCTTCAATATCCAGGTACTTCAGACCTGGCTGCTTTTGCTTTTCATTAAGGATGGAAAAGGTAAAGTTTCGCCTGAGTTACATCACCCAGTGCTGGGGAAGGCGAATTCCTTCGCTGCCTTGGGCCCTGCAGACACCCCCTGTGAGTCATCCCCCAGTGCCACTTGCTCAGTGCCTGATCCCACTCAGACTGAGTCACTCCCGGCTGGTGGGGTCCCCCCGGGATGGCACCAGCAGCAGGAGTTAACCTGCAGTCTGTGTTATTGGAGTGTCAATCTGGGAATCACCCCCTGTTTCTGAGAGGAGGAAACTAAAGGCAGGAGCTGGGCTTTGTTTTGAGTTTTTGGAGTAGATGCAACATCTACATCTAGTGCCCCATTCCTGGACTGTTGTACAGAGTAATATGGGACTGTTGCTCACCTGGAGGATGCAGTCTCACTGTAACCCCTGGGTAGGACTGCAGAGTCACTACTCAATTTTCACATCACTGAGCTCTTGAGCCTGATCATTGCTGCTGGAACAGCACCCAGCTTTGCTCTGGAAACGGCAGAAGGATGGCTAGTTTGTGTTGCATGGATTAGTCATGCTCAGCGCAGAGAAACCTTGTTCCTCATTTCCAATGCAAAGCTGCCCTGGTTCAGATCTCACCACTGCTTCTGTCTCTGCATTCAAGAGCACTCGAGTACCTTGTATTTTCTCTGCAGGGAGACACTTACTCACTGTGATCAAATCACCTCTCAAGTTGCCTTCTTTATATTTTTAATTTTTTTCCCTTTTTGAGCAGCAAACCACACTGAGCTCTGTAAATCTCCCATGGTGTGACATTTTCTGTAGCTCTCCAATCACACCTGATCTCTGCTTTCAGTCCCATCTGAATTTTCACCTTTTCAAGACCACAAATGCTGGCAGCACCTGAGCTGTCCATGTAGGCAGGGCCAGGGCAGCACATATTCATTAGCTGGGCATTCTCCAGCCCTTTTGGCATAGCTGGTGTTTGGTGCTCATGTAGGTTCATTTTCTGAGTTGTCAAATTCCCTCCTCAGGTAAGCCTGGCTTATCCTTTACTGGTTTAGGAGAGATGAAGGCAAGGAAGGGGCATAAAGAGATGGATTAGAACAGGCCTGTTTTATGGGAGACTTGTAATCACTGGGCTCCTCTCCTCTCCTCTCCTCTCCTCTCCTCTCCTCTCCTCTCCTCTCCTCTCCTCTCCTCTCCTCTCCTCTCCTCTCCTCTCCTCTCCCTAAATTATTGAACTTTGCACATGACTTGGTTGCATGTGATTTTCCATCTGCTTCAACAGTGGTAATGGATCAGCAGAGAGGTATCTTCTAGTGGAAGGTGTCCATGGCAGGGGGTTGGAACAAGATGGTCTTTTAGGCCCCTCCTAATCCATTCTGGGACTCTGTGATTCCATGATCTGGTTGTGGTTCTGCAGCTCTCCACCAGAAACATCCCTCCTAAAGATGGTTCCTTCTGGCAGCTCTTTATTCATCTGCTTCATCAGCACTGGCAAACCTGGCTTTGTCAGGACAGGAGATGTCTCTTCTCAGTCCAGCTGGGCTGACAAAGCCATTTTTGCTTGGTGCTGATCTTTTAACTAGGTGCTAAGCCAAAGGTCTTTCAGAAATCAAAATCTACCAACTGTAAATTGAGTCTGAAAATCCTCTTGACCAGAGTCAGCCTCAGTCAATGAATGGCACAACATTCCCAGCCTTCAGCTGGTAATTTGCTAAATCCCAAAATCAACTTTTCCGTTGTGTTGCCCTTGACAGGCACCTGTTACCTGTGAATGTGGCCTGTGACATCCTGCTTTTCTTCTCTGCACAAAGCTCCATTAGGTTCTGCAGTTCCCCAAAGGAAGGATTTCCCACTCACTAGTATTTAATCTCAGTGTGCTGGACAACTCTCTGACCATCTTTTTGAAGACTCAGGAATAAAAATTATGTAAAATTATTGATTTGGGATTATATAAATACAGTTTTGTTCCCATCTGAAGTTGGCTAACAACCTCCTTAGTTACTAATGGACCAAAAAGTAGTTTATTTCTCTGATGCCGCACAAGCATATTTTTCTGTTCCTTCACTAATACAAAACATAAATATTATTTGATATCTTTTCTAGACTGCCAGCATCTGTTTCTCAGAGATTTACAGGAGACTGAAACTTCATGAAAGGATGAGCCTGGAAACAACCCAGTTAGTGTTCTCAGGGGAAAATATGACCAGCTGTTTTTGTGAGAGAGGAAGCTATTTTTTAAAATACTTTGAAAGAAAAAGCAAAGGCAACCTCAGACTCTTGTTCTGGAAATTATATAGTTACACAGAGCATTAAAGCCTCAAACAATCCTTTATAGCACACAGTGTGAGAAACTGAAGCCTTCAGAAAAAGCTAAATGAAAAGGAAGAAGGACATAGAAGTAATGGACTAACTGTCCCACTATTCCCTCATTTCTGCTGGGGGACACTGCACACCTCAGACACCCACCAGGTGCTCTCTTCCTCCCCAGTGAGGAAATGAGTGTTGGAAAGACTGAGCCTTCCTCATACCTAAGGTTGCCAAAGAAATTCCTGTGCCCTGAACAGTGAGACTTGCCTTGTGGGGAGAGATGGGATGGAGTTGAGCTGCAGGCTGTGCCATGCACCTGCAGAAGGACATCAGAGCACAAAGAAGCACATGGCAGCACAGAGAGGCTTGTGTCCTCCTGACCTTGGGGACAGGAGGTGCCACCAGGCAGAGCCCTGCAGAGAGGAGCCTGCCCAAAGCTGACAGATGGGTGAACAGTGCATGATCACCCCACAGAAGGACACTGAGAGAGTGTGTTGCTGACTGTCTTGGGTTATGGAACCAAAAATGTGTATTCTATTTCATCTGTTGAAAGCAGCTGGGGAGATGTTTTTATCTCTTGTAACTCTGGGGGGAGGGGGGCGGATGCCTTCTGATAATGGGCCAGCTCTTCAAACCAGGTGGGGCAGTGTTTCTTATCTTTGTCCACCCTCCAGGGGGATATCTTCTGCTAATGGGCCATTAAGGCTCACCAATGACAGGACACATTCCATCATCCCATTGTGAGATGCTCCACCCAGTCAGGGGGGAGCCAACCATTCCTACCTGGATGAAAACTGAGACGCAGGAACACCAGGGATCCTGGTTTTTCCACTGGATTTCTGGAGGAAGACTTGGACCCTTCTCACCATCACTGGACCCTTCTCACCATCACTGGACCCTTTTCTCGGAGGATCATCTCTACTCCAACAGAACCACATTTGCCACTCCAGGAGGATTTACTTTTGGACTGCTTCCAACACCCTGACCAACAGGGTGTCAGGTTGTAGCTCTGTCAGGGTTTCTAGGATTGTTGTTTGTTTGCTTTTTTGGTCTTTTTTACTACTACATTTGCATTGCTAATATTCCTAGTAAAGAACTGTTATTCCTATTCCCAAATCTTTGCCTGAAAGCCCCTAATTGCAAAATTAAAATAATTTGGAGGGGTGAGGGGTTTACGTTCTCCATTCCAAGGGAAACTCCAGCTTTCCCTGGTGGATACCTGTCTTTCCAAACGAAGACACTGACATGAAGATGTATGATAGGTCCCTTAGTGAGATTACCATGTAAGGAAATACTTGCCTTGAAAAAGTGTATAAAACCAGCTCCTTTCTTTGAATAAACAATTCAGATTCCCTGCCAGTCTGAGTCTGTGCCTCAGTCATTACATTGCCTCGTCCCTGAAACACTTTTAACCAGAAAAGGTCTTTGAGAAAGGAGTCTGATTTTCAGCAGGCACCTTAGAGGTTTCCTGCTGCCTCCACTGCTGACTGCAGTCACATTCAAGGGTTGAGGGTGTGAGAACAGCCATGCTCCTGATGTTCCTGGACGTCTCAATGTCTCCTGTTGGAAGTGCTTTGCTGAGGGGCAGCAGAGCTGTGCCAGTGGGAGCTGGGGCTCCTGTGCTGCAGTGGATATTCATCAGCTGATTTACCTGGAAAAAAACACTGTCTTTTCTTTCTATTGGCAGGGTCTTCATGGTCATCAAAACAGAATCTTCCAGGAGACAAGCACAGTTTTGCATTGTGTTCTCTCCCCTCCTCCCCCTTCTAACATCTCATCCCTGTGTCCTCCCCTCCTCACCCTCCCCACTTCTCCGTCTGAGCCAACTCTTCTGTTGCAAGCCCTTACACAGAATCCCAGTGCACAGAAGGAGGGATCAAAAGTTTTGTGGAGTGCTATGGGAGCTGGGGGGAGCAAGGCCTTTGCACTGAGCATGCATTCAGGTCCATGGAGTGGGCACTGAGCATTCCCAGGGCTCTGAGGAGAAGAGCAGGGCCACCTTGTCCCTTCCCAACAAACAAACACAGAGACCCAGCAATAAACCAGCTCCAAAATAAAATGGAATTTTGCCCGAGAAAAACCTGCATTGTGAAGTTTAGGAGCAGGATGACTCAGGTGTCCCAATCCACCTCTGCAAGTTTAGACTGATTTCCAGCTTTGACGGAAAATGCCCTTCTCCATCCTTTCGGCCCCCTGCAGCCATGGGAAGCAAAATGCTTCTTAGAAGCCCTGGGAGCCCTGAGCCTCCCAGGCCTCCGTGCCATTGCTGTTTGTGCAGCTGCCTGGAGGGGTAACATGGCAGCCCTGGGAACAGGCACGACACCCAG
The DNA here is from genome assembly GCA_017589585.1 of Phylloscopus whistleri. Classification (NCBI taxonomy): domain Eukaryota; kingdom Metazoa; phylum Chordata; class Aves; order Passeriformes; family Phylloscopidae; genus Phylloscopus; species Phylloscopus whistleri. Next base: position 260,677 of record JADMLD010000929.1, read on the forward strand.
ATCCGTGTGGCTTCTTTCCATGGCTCTCCACGGTGCCATCCAAACCCAGCTGGGAATGGTGCTGGGAATGTGGCATGGATTGAAGCGGATTGGGTCGGTTATAACTGGCACTTGAAACTCAGCTTGAAATCTTTACTTATCCCGCCTTAGAAAATCAAGAAGCAACTCAAAAGGACACCCAGAGCCAATTAGAATTTCTAAAATATTGTGATTTGAATCACTCACCTCAAGTTGAAGGAGACGGTGGAGAGGGAAAGGATGAATCCTGATTTATCAGTGTGGTTGGGGAAAGGGTTTAAAAAAATCAAAATGAGATAAGGAGGTGTTTGCATCTTCATGAGGTGGCAAACTCAGCCATTCTCCATGTGAGCTGCACACATATATAATCTTCATTATATGTAATATATGTTCCACAAACAGCTTCCACTCTGCTTCCAGACAGCCACCCACAGCCATTGATGTTCCTTGCATGACAGCCATGGAGTTTAGCAGCTCAGGAGCCACAGAGCACAAACCAAAAAGGGAACTGTGCCATCACCTCCCTCACATGGCTTCACCTGGGGCCAGAGGATCACTGCCCAGTAAGGGCACAGGTCTGGGGCCAGGGCAGCAGGGTGATTCCCCACACCACATTTTGGGACAGAATCATAAACTCACACAATGGTTTGGGTTGTAAGGAGCCTTAAAGATCATCCAATACCACACCCTGCCATGGGCAGGGCCATCTTCCATTCAACCAGGCTGCTCCAAGCCCTGTCCAGCCTGGCCTTGGCAGGGTGCTGATGGAGAATTCGCTGGCAGAAAACAGAAGTATTTCAGCACTGATAGTTTTGGGTTAGGAATTCCTCCTTGTTACCTCATGGCTTCAGTAGAGGCTGACTAGAACTGACACATTGAGTTCAGTTGCCCAAACACACGTGGCTGTTGCTGTCCGAGGTGCTACAAGCTGTCCACAAGATCCTTGGGGCTAGAAAACAGGATATAGGACCAGTGGGAATACTGCACCCTTCTAAAGATACAGCAAAGGCTGAGGAGTTCCGGTTGCACCCAACACAGAGAGAGACACCTCCAACTAGGCAACCACGAGAAGCACCACAGCTGGTGAGCTGTCCCTCTCCTCCTGTTCTGTTCACTGCCTTCCTGCAGCTGAGGCTCAGGCAGCAGCCCCATGGCAGGGGTGGAACACGATGGTCTTTAGGGTCCCTTCCAACCCAAACCATCACCTGGCTTCATGAGCTGACACACCTGATGCTATCTGTGGATGCTGGACCTGCCATGGTCACACCCTCTCAAGAGGTGAAGAAATTATGGTTGCGGTTGTTTAAGTCCAAAGAAACACGTGGTTTTATTAGTCGTGGGGGACAGCCTGACCAGGGAACAGCAGCAGGAAAGGTCTAAAGGGACAGGGATCCAACCAAGCAAAGAGCACAAGGCAAAAAGGGGGAAGAAGGGGCAAAAAGAGAGGGAAGAAAGCGCAAAAGGGGTCGAATTACCTGTTACATTCTATTTTAACCCTTTCTATCATGAATATTCTAATGAGCATTAACCAATCACCTGAAGATACAAAAACCAACAACATTTACATACAGCCTATAGGGACTATTGCATTACCATGCTAATCTACATACTAAAAACCTGAAGAACCACCTTTTCCCTGATACCTGAGAAGTCCAAACCCCTTCTGTTTGGGGAGGGGAATTGTTTAATCAGGAGCCTTGGCTATTGACCCAGCTAATTCAATCACCATCTTCCTGCTCAACACTCCACAGTTCAAACCTTGCTTTCAATTCTATAACTCTTGTAGGTTTTATACTTTTAGAATTTTTTGTTAATAAACCATTTCTGCAAGAGTTTGCTGCTTCATCTTTCCCAACAAAGAGGCATTCCAGAGGAACTCACCAGGAGTTCATGGGAGAAACAAGGGGACAAAGTCCTTCCTGCTGCCTGAGGCAGCCAAGATGAGGATGGCTCAGCCTTCCCAACTCCCAGGTGTCTGAATTTGTGACATGTGCAAATGCAGCATAACATTGGGATGCAGGTCCTGCTCCTGAGAGCACCTCCTGATTTTATTCCAGTACATTGATGGATCTGCTATTGGGTGTGGTTGTGAATCCCATGGAGCAGCTGGGCAGACATGGGTCATGAACAGAGGGGTCCACAGTCTTCCAGTGTGAGACCAACTCAATTTACCCCTTCCAAGGGTGACATGAACAAAATAAATATCTCCCTTTCCTTTCAGCTTCTGTGGGTCTCCAGTTTCACTTGAGTCCACTCTTCCTGTGGACTAATTTGGCCATGAATTGCTTTATTCCGCTGTAATGGGAGAACAAATTTTTGGGTTGTCAGAACAGCAAGTTCAGGCCCAACTTCCCTTCATGTCTTGGTTTGGAGCAGAGTCTCAGGCTGGACATTTAGTTAAGGATGGACCAGCACTTGGATTTTTAGCATTCAATATCCCAGGCTGGGAATCTCAGCAAGCTTTGTAACAAAGCCCAACCATGACTACCTTCCCCCCTCAATTCTAAACCTGGTATTTTCCATTAACTTCCCTCAAATTAACAACAACTAGAACTAATTATTTTTATGCTCATGGAGACTTCCAGCACTCATCTAAACTTGAGTGAAAGATCAGAGGGTTTATGTGAGCTCTTGTTTATTGAGATCTGTGCAAAAGCCCTTTGTGTCTTGGAGTGGGCAGAAGAAATAATGCAAGGGCAATAAATATTTGTTCTTTGCCTGCAAAGGAATTTCCCTGTAAGCTTCACCAGTCTCCTGAAATATCCTGACGTGTTATTTTCTCTTCTCTCTTGTTGATTCTTGAAGCTGTCACTGTGACAGACAAAGAAAAGTGCTCTGCAAACCCCCCTCTCAATAGGGAAAGCTTTCAGCTGTCTTTTAACTTTTTTTTTTTTTTTTTTTTTTTTTTTTTTTTTTTAAATTTGTATTTTCATACCTTCACTGTATTTTCTGTACCAGTTCTTCAGTTCGGGGGGTGGAGGGATAATTTGTTTCCAGCCTGACTAATTCACAGACTATCTGATTTTCTCATTATTGTGTGTTTCATAATTCCTCCCTCATATAACTCTGGAAGCAAGTTTTCGATCTGAGGATTAGGTGCTGAAAGCTAATAATGGGCTGGTTAAAAATTAATTGTTTTGCTTTGTAAGGAAAATAAATAAATGAATAAAGATTAACAGCTGTGCTACTAAACCTCACAAAATACCAGTGGCTGTCTGAAAGCTGCTTGGTGAGGGAGATGTTTCTGTGGGCCACTGGAGTGGTGTGTGGAGATAATTCCTCAGATGGATCTGCTCCATAGATCTGGCTTCTCACAATGAGCAGAATGTATTTCCTGTACATTAATTAACCATCTGAAATGGGTTGAGTATATTTATAGACCTATTTCTGATGCCTGAGTTTCAGTTCAGGCTTCACTCCCAGACTGATTCTTTTTTTTAATCTTTGGGCACAGAAAGGCTGCTTGATGCCTCTAAGTCTGGTTGACAGGTACTACAAAGAGTTTGGAGATGATTCAGATTTTGGATGCTTCTCTTCATCCCAGGAGAAATCTCCACCAGAATGACAGGGGTGGAATGACACACGGAGCAGGGCAATGAGGAGGCATGAGCTGGGTGCTGGGGCTTGACAGCACAACATGGGACAGATTTCTTTCTGAGGGATTTCTCCTTGGGCAGGACCTGGATAAATTCATGAATAGGATGAATGAATATTAGAGGTGTTTTAGATGCCCTGGTTAACAGCTTGTGTGTGGAGTTGATCCAATGTCTGCTACAAAAGAAAGCCATGATGTGGGTGTAAGAAAGAGCCTGAATTTTAATTTTTTACTATCCCAAGTAGTGTTGGCTGCTGTGTTGTGGGGACTGAAGGTGTGTCAAGGTTGATGTGGCAGGACCAGGAGATCATCTCCTAATGGGGTCTTTCCTTCCTGTCTATGAGGTGCTCATGAACATTCCTGTGGGATCCAAACCTCTAACTGAGGATTTACGTTAGCATTTCTCTTTCCTTCACAGTCAAGCTCAGTATGCCTTATTTCTACAAGCACGAAAAGGGGAAACTCTAAGGGACTGAAAAAAACCAGTAACTTAGGAAATGTCAGAGTATTTTAACAGGTTTTGATTGACTCAGAGATCTCTGCATTGTCAAAATGGAAATGATTCTTTTGTGTTCATTGCAAGACCATGAAATGCCATTTCACCTCTGCTCAAGTGAGTAAAAAGTACAAGATGGCAGATACAGAAGGGGAACTGAGAGAAAGAAATTGCTTATTCCTTCTGATCTGGAATCCCATGGAGCATGTGGGGAAATGCAATGTGGGGCTGAATGTGTGGTGTAACTGTAGGAGCCCTTTTGGCTCCTGCATCTCCACTGCATCCCTGCTCTGCTGCCTCTAGCCTGGGGATCACAGCTCAGGACCTGGAGCTGCTGGAGAGAGTGCAGAGGAAGTACCAGGATCATCAGAGGGATGGAGCAGGCTGGGAGGAAAGGCTGGGAGAGCTGGAGAAGAGACCAGAGGAACAGAAGTGAACTCATTATGGCCTTCCAGTGCCTGAAGAGAGCCTGAAAAAAAAAAAAAAAAAGGAGAGAGACTATTTACGGGGATAAAGAGACAGGACAGGGGGGAAAGGCTTCCCACTACCAAAAGACAGGTTTAGATGGGATTTAGATTGGGAAGGAATCCTTCCCTGTGAAGGTATGGAGGCCCTGGCACAGTGTGTCCAGGGAAGCTGTGGCTGCTCCTGGATCCCTGGAAGTGTCCAAGGCCAGGTTGGACAGGGCTTGGAGCAACCTGGGACAGTGGGAGGTGTCCCTGCCCAGGGCAGGGGTGGGGCTGGATGATATTTAAGGTCCCTTTCAAAATAGACCATTCTGTGATTTTGTGATTCAGCAGTTCTGTGATTCGAAGGAACAAACCAAGCTCCCCTGGCAGCCAGAAGGAAGTCGGTTGATACAACATCCCCATTAGAAACGGCTCTGTCCTTTTCCAGGTAGGTGAGAAAGAATTGATCTCCGTCCACCACTGAGGGCTGTGGGAAGTGAGACAAAACTTTCCAGTATCAGGCAAAGAAGCTTATTTCCAGGGGCTCTCTCCCAAGAACTCAATTCACAGGTGCCAAACCACTTCCTCTCTAACCTTGGCTGGAGATAATTAGGGAGCATTTAAAGCAGAGCTGCCGACTGCCCCAGGCTCACGTGGTGCTCCCACCCAGGATGGCAATTCTGCAATTTCCATAGGTAGATTTTTGCTGGGAGATTTAATGAAGTCACGGCACAGAAACCGCAGGGCATTAGTTACAGGGCTAAGGAAACAAATCTCACAGCATAATCCTGAGGTGCCTTTAATGTTCTAATTAAACCTATATATAGAAACTGCAGGCAGGAAAAATTGTGTGAAAAGTTTCTCATCCGCTGAGTATTTTTCCATCCCTTTCCCTCCCCCAACCTGACCTCCCTTAACCCAGAGAGGGGCTGAAAAAGATCCTTCACATTGATTTTGGTGGAGAAAGAGGGGAAAAATGCCAGGCAGATAGAGATCAGCAACATTTCCATTCCCTGGGCCCTTTGGAAAGACAGCCCTGCCACTGTCTGCTGATAGGGCTGACTTCTGGCCTGATAAGGCCAGGCCAGCCCAAGCCACACAAGGGGTTGAGCATTAGAAGCCTCAGATTTTTCTCCTCTAATTGCAAGGTGGGCCTGGAGATGGGACAATAAATGTGGGGAGCTAGGAAATCACAGAGACTGAGAGAATTAGTGTTCAGCAAAGGATGGCAGTGGGACAGGAGAACCTCGCTGCCTTTCAATTAGGAAGGGTCACAGGAGACAGATGAGGAAGGAGCACAAAATCTTGCTGTCTTTTGCCACTTAGCAAAGACATCAAAGTGATGGATGATGGATCAGAGATTGAGAGAATTGTTTAGGTTGGAAAAAAAACTCTAAGATCATCTAGTCCAACCACTGCCCCAGCACTGCCAAGGCCACCACTGACCCATATCCTCAAGTGCCACATCCATATGGCTTTTAAATCCCTCCAGGGAGGATGAGGCAATGACTCCAGCATTGCCCTGGGCATCCTGTTCCAGGGCTTGCCGACCCTTTCAGTGAAGACATTTTTCCTGCTGCTCAGTCCTAAGCCTCCCCGGGTGCGACTAGCGGCCAGTCAGGACATGAGTTTGGGAGACAAAAGACCCCTTGAAGCAGAAGAAGGTGTGGGGTGAGAGCTGCTGAGACAGCAAGGCCACCCCAGGATCCCAGTGGCTACAAGGACATGTTGTTGCTCAAGCTGCTACATTTTTAATCTTGCACGAATGGTCACTCTCCCTACAGTTTATCATCTGTATTTTGAGATTTCCTCCACCATGCAGTGCACACAGAAGTTCTCCTGGAAGCAGCAGAGGAACATGCAAGGAGGTGGTGCTTCATGCTTATGCAACACAGGGAAGCTGGATGGAGTTTAAAGTGCAAATCCTGAAGAAAGGAGTCTCAGTGTTAACAGAAACCTCTTTCAATCACATCAAAAATCATTCCAAACCAGGTTTTTGTCACTTGGAAGAAATGCATCTGCTTTGGCAGATCTCTCACTATTTGTCACAACCCAGTTTGGGGTCCAGCTTCCCCTGGGAGCTCCCTGGGTTATCCATGCAGTGACAGACGTTGCAGAGTGATTCCACTCCATCACAGCAGGGCTGTCTGAGACCTCTTGCTCCTTTCTTTCATTTCCCTTCACAAGGTCTACTTGGAGCTAACAACCAGGGGTATCTTTATCCCTCTTTTATCCCTCAGGCAGCAGAGGGAAGGGCCGAGCCTGCTGATGCGGAGGCGAGCTGAGATGTTCATTACCACCTCCATCATGCCAAAGGAGCCCCTCCCACAGCAGGAATTAGTCTATAATTAGCTTAGAGGGTAAAGCACTTTTAATTAAGGATTAAAATTCAGCAGGCCATCTGCCTGGTCTTATTTGTAAGCAATAGGCATCTTCTGCTGGCAGCACCATTTTTCCTGGTTCCTCTCTCTAAACCTCTAATTTGGGCTGAGCATGGGGGGCGGAGCCAGGACATCACATCCACGCTGTCCAAGACAATGCACTGCAGTCTGTTGGCTGCTACAGTGCAAAGCCTCTCTCAGAGACAGCCATGAAAGCTGGGATGGCATCTTGTTCTTTTTCCAGCCTTCCAAGCACTGTGACAGCGGCAAGGATCCCATCCAGGACATCTCAGCACATGATTGCCCTTAGATCCCATGTGAGCTCTTTGCTTTGCCCTGCAAGCGCTCAGAGGGGTCAGAAAAGCCACAAGCACAATTCCTGACACTTTCCTGCCTTGCACAGTTGTGTGAGGTAGTTAGATGGCACATTAGGAAGAAATTGTTCCCTATGAGGGTGGGGAGGCCCTGGCACAGGGAGCCCAAAGCAGCTGTGGCTGCCCCTGGATCCCTGGAAGTGTTCAAGGCCAGGTTGGAGAATGCTTGGACTTCAAGGTCCCTTCCCATCCAAACCATTGTGGGATTCTATAATTCTAAAATTAGGACAGATCTTATGAACCACAGCCATGGGGTTGTTTGGGAAGCCTGGGGAAAACAAACACATTTCTCAGTGTCCAAGAAGCTTTCAAAGAACTTTCATGTTTGATGTTAAAACTAAATTATACCTCATTTCCTCCTTTTTTGTTTTCAAGCTGCAAAGGGATCAAACCCCCCACCCTTTCTGCAGTGCTCTGCTGTGAGGCATGGGCTGGTGCTGCACCTATTGCCAAGGAACCCAAAGGTCTCTGGGGTCCTTTCTACCTGGAGCTTTCCCAGTTACTGTCATAAAACCAGAGAAAGGCAGGAGGTACACCTGGGGCTGCTCCCTCCATTCTGGGGATGCTCTTGGAAAAGCTTTTTGTGGAGCAGCTGACTCCCACCCCCACGTCTTTTATCCCCAGTGATTTCCCATTTACACGTTAGGTGACAAAACTGCTGCTGCAGCTCTATCACCTCTCCCCCAGGATTATTATTTTTCTTTATTGTCATTATTACTAAGGGCACAACATGATTTATTTTCTGTAAAACAAGCCATGTTATAGTCAAGGCAAATCGAAAGGGTTGGGTTAGGCAGAGACATTAAAATACATTTTGTATGAAAATGAAAGATCATAAGCAGTTTCTTGGCAGACCTAATGTCTTTCAGGTCTGTTCTTTGGGAAAAACAATTCCAGGCAGGGACTCTGGAAAAAGTAGAGTGTGTTGATATAACGAGAAGCTGTATCAGAATGGATATGCATGAGCTGGGCAGATTAATATTTAATGAACAGTGAAGCCTGCTATCCCTAATCATGGAGTGCCTGGGATTTGCAAAGTGACTAAATTTAAAGTATTTTGCATGGAATTATTCATGCATTAAAAAGTACATGACTCCCTTGCAGTGAAAGGGAATTAAATTCAATGAAATTTAGTCATCAAAATGTCAGGTGTCAGGTCCAGCTGAGACAATGGGATGAGGGTGTCGCTCTTGTTGAAGGACATAGTGAAGCTGGAAATGTCAGGATTAGGGCACACAGCTTCCTGCAGGGAGGAATGGCCTCATCCCAGTGGGTTTTCTTGGGAAACCAGAGCAGACAGATCATTTTTTGGGTTTTCAAAGCAAGGAAGAGCCAGGACTGGAAATAGGACCAGCAAGAGCTCCACAGCAGGAAAATTATGTGGATGGATGAAAAGGAAGCACAAGGATTCAGGTGCTGGGGCAGGAGCAGGGCTGGGTCAAAATCAGTGACATTACTTGAGTAACATCTCTGACATCACTGTCATAATCTTTATTTTTGTTTGTATTCTGCTTTGAATTACGTCTTCAAATTTCCTTGTTGATCTAGAGTTTAGTGAGACTTTCCTTTGGCTTGAACAAATGTTTTTTGGACCTCAGCTCAGACAATACTCCTGGTACTTCTTCGTCTTTTCCTCCCTGGTTTCTGATGAAAGGAGACTGTTCCAAAGAAAATGTTCTTTTCACTTGCAAAATGGGGTTTCGGTTGGGGGTGGGGAGGAAAGATTTTCATTTCTCCTGGCATCTTTTAAAGTTTTCCACTTTTTTCCTGACAGAAAGGAGTTTGTTGAAGTTATTGTGTCTTGAAAACCATTGTTTCATCCAAACATGGAATTTGTGAAAATGTAGGAGGTAGAGGAGACTGAGCCTTCCTTGTCACACAATCTGTGAACACAGTAAGTCCAGTGGCTTACTGAGAGGAGATAAAAGAAACCACGTAAAAGGTGTTTACAGCTATTTTAGTGCTACTAATTGCACCAAAGAGCCTTCAGGAGAGGGGAGAAAAATCCAGCAATAAAGGTGTAAGGAATGAAAAGCTTGACTCAGCCAATATATCAAGCAGCAATCAGTTTATTTTTTCATTATATCAAGTGGTAAAGTGTGAGCAAAGCAGTGCGCTGGGTACAGTTGGGGTCTCCCCTCCAACTGCACGGCGGCTACAAATTTTTGCTGCTATTTATTGAGCATCTTCATAAGCATTTCTCAGCAGGTTTTTTTATGGTTTTCCTCCTAGTTTCTATTTGTGAAATCCGATTTCTATACCCCATTGGGATCAGTTTCTATTGGTGACATTGAATTTCTATATCCCAAAGTTGTAAATTAGTCATAGTGATGTCCAGCTTCCCTTCTTCAGAAGCATACACCAGTGATGGTGAGGTCCAGCTTCACTTCCCAGGATTGTCCAGTTTTCCTTTCCAGGATCATCAATTTTTAGCTTGGGATAAGATTACTTCCTTTTATTTAGGTGATTACAACTCCTTTTATATATTCTAAAGCTATAGTTTAAAACTTCTTGTTACAAATCAGCTTAAAGCTTATAATAATTTTATTTTCAAAGCAAATAATAATACTTCCACATTCTTCTATCCTACATGTTAAAGAAAACTTAAAACTTATATTGTGAAAACTTTAAAGTTCACATTATTCACTTATAAGCAAGCAAAATATTTATCTAAAGGCCTCTTTCCATGCTTTTTTGTTTGTTTGTTTATTAAAACTCATTTTTATAACTGTCTCATGGCCTCGTTCCACACATTTCACAATTACGACTACACAGGCCACCTTGTTCTACCTGACAACAAACACAACCCCACATTTCACAAAGGTGTGGGAAAGGCAGTTGTGCCTGTGATGTTTTGGTTCCTCTGAAACTCTTTTCCCAGAGACTTTTCTGTCAACAAGAGACACGTTTTCCTAACTGTAACCTTTGTTTACATTCCTCTCCCTAGGAGGGACTTCTTCTTGATGTCCCTCTGACTTGACCAATATGATTGAAGAAGTCTGTCTTTCTTCCACCCATTGGGTTGTTCTTTGTAAAATAGCATAAAAAAGAAGAAATTCCCGGAAATAAATGAAGTTATTGTCAGCCTTCTGAGTCAGAGTCCGTGTCATTGTGATCTTGAACAGCGTCAGGGTGGGACGGGTGGGAGATGCATTTCCTCCCTCTGAGCCGATGAAGCCAGGGAACTCTTAATTAAATGGGAGCTGGACCAAGCAACGCACATACAACCGATTTGGCTAAATCATGCGTTCTCCCTTGATTCTCCTGGAATGGCAGGTTAAATACAGTTTCAGGTAGTTCACAGTTACAAGTGTTTTCTAATTGGCCCTCAGTGTGAAAAAGAATGCAAACAATTTCACCCTTAAGGAAGCCACCGTGATCACAGCAAAACTAACCTATCTAATTCTTAAACACACCTTAACCGAAATTCTTGCTGTGCCACAGGCATGTCCACTTCCAGACAGGCCTGAAACTGAGGCCCAGTCTGGGATAGCTCAGATCCCCTGCTACAAGCCTGCCCGGGGCTGAAGCAAGGCCGGGTACACGTGCGGGAGGAACGGATCCCAGCTGGCTGGGAAGGCACCCTCAGCAAACACGGCTCCTGTTGGGTTTATTCCCCAACATTCTCTGAGGGTCCAGCCCTGCTCAGAATAATGGCTTAACAATAATTACCGAGACAGCATGGTCAGGGGTGTCTGGAAACTCAAAGAGGTTTAATAAAATAATGAAAATAATACAAAAACAACAAAGATCGAAGCCGTGCACAGTGTAAGGACAGATCCCACACCTGCTACAACACCCCCAGACCCTTTGTTCTGTCCCCTTCTCTACCCAACAAATGAGGAGGGATCTATTGGCAAACTTCCAATACGAAGGTTTTGACAAACAGTGACAAGGGCCAACAGGTGCTCCTCTCCTGGCACTGAGCCAATACAAAAGAGAAAAACACAGAACATTCTGGTTAAATTTCCTAAAATGTCCAAAGGTAAACTGAAACCCTTTCCTTATGTAGAACTGCCCACTGGGGAGTGGGGGGTGCATTGCGACAGGCCCTCAGGAATGAGAAAATCTCACCTGTGGTCACAGCTGTGACCGTGGAAGTGAAATGAGTTTTGCTGATCAGGAGGGAGAAAAAGGAGGTGGGAACACAGAGGATCTGCAGCCTCTCCCTGGGTTTGCATGGAAGCAGTTGGAGCAGATGTATTTTGTTATTTCTGGAACTGAATGTTGACTCAGAAATCAATTTGTCCTTTCTCTGACTAACTTAAAACAAAAGGTGAGCCTGAAAATGAGGAGAAAACATTTCATATCAGCTTGAGAAAAATGCTTTAATCAAGCCGAAGTAAGCAGGTTGGGGCATTTTGATTTTTGGATTTTGTTCTTTCTTTGTTTAGTTTTGTTGTGGACTGGGCAAAGATTTAGAACTGGGCCTGTCCAAAGATTATTTATTCTTCCCTGATCATTTTTCATTAGTACCCTGAAAAGAAAGATCCATTATTTTTACAGCAATTATTTTAAGTACAGCTAGAAAAAGCCATGTTAAGTCCTAATTTGAATATTAAACATAATTAAAAGACTTTTCTACATTGTGACTTGTTCTCTTATCTGTCTGCCCATAAATGTCAATGTATTAATGGTCACAATTTGTCTTAGAGGTAGAAAATAGCTTTTTCCTCCCACTGACTTTTTTGAGCAATGGGGAATCAAACACAGCAGGTCAGGCCCATACAACCAGGCAAAAAAGTTCCTGCTTTTGCTTCAGCTTCAGTTGAAAATCCCATCCCTTCTGGCCAGCTGATTGTATCTACTCTTGCATACACTCTTTAAACCAAGAAATGCTATCTAGGAGCAGAAAAAGGCAGAGATATATTTTTAATGTCTTTAACTTACTAAACTACAAGGCAAGAAGAGAATTCGAGAAATTAATAACTCAGAGTATGATTAATATGAAGCTTTATTTTTTTTAATAGCTGGAGAGACAAGGAATTGTAAACTTGATGTTTGCTAATCATGTGGAGAAAAGGTTCATCTGAGTGTTTGGGCACTACCACATTCTCACATTCTCGTGCTTGGCCAAGGCTTTTGAAAACACTGATATCCCTGCTATCAAGGCTCTCCAGCTCAGAGAACTCCTGCTCCTTGTGATAAATTTCCATGGACTTTGTGCAGGCTAATGGCCTTTAGTTATTTAGTTCTTTGATTTGATTTGTTTTGAAGTCCATCTCTCGGTGACTGCATCTTTTAGAGATGCACAGAAGGATGGCTCCACCACATACTCCATGAAGTGTTGCACCTTAGGAAATTCCCTGGAAACACATGCATGAATAATGGCAATAAAGGTATTAAAGAGCAAAAGTTACAGACAAAAAAAAAAAAAATCAAAAAACAGGTAAATAAAAATAAAAAGAAAGAACGTACAATTTTTCACTCCCTTGGCCAGATGAAAACATGGGTTAGGAACAATTGAAAATCATTGTCCTTGTAAAAAAATAGTAAAAAAAAAGAGGCAAAATACATAAATGTTAGACATGAGGATTGCTGTGAAACAGACAGGGAGATGTGAATCTTGCCCATTTTTGTGGTGTGTGACATTTCTGAACTTGCCGGGTACACAAAAGGCAGTTTTCCTCTGCTTTCCATGGGCATTTCTTCTAATTTGCACCACTGGCTAGAAGTGGCCCACAGGTTCAGCTTTTCAGCTGCAAATAAGGATTTAAAGAAACAGAATGTGCCCCTAAATGGACTGATTTTGTCAAGAAGAAGAATCAAGTGGAAATTGAAGCTTTTTCCATCTGCTTTTATTGAAATCAGGTGGAGAACTGAACAGCTGTAGCTGGAAGGGGCCCCGCAGGCCACTCTGGGCTGAAGAATTTCAAGGTTTGCCAACACTTTTCACACTCTCCCAAGGCTTTATTTAGTGAGTGATTTCAACCTGTCCCCTGTGCTGGAGGATCCCAAGGTGTGTTCTGGGATGTGTGAGCCAGGGGGAGCAGGAAATGCAGCAGTTTGGGTGAGCAGAGCTTTGGCTGCTGCTGGGGGCCACGGGGACCCTCATGCCCACGTCTGAATGTCCCTCCCAAGAAGATGCTGTTGACCCTTTCCCTGTCCCTGCTGTCTTCTGCATTCTTAGTGCTTTCTCTCCTATCCCTTTCTGTATCCACAAAAGGATGAAACCCCATTTGTGGATTTGTTGGGAACTTGCTGAGCACAACTCTGTAAAACCATCCTGAATGTGAATGAGCCCAAGCTGTTGTTTTGAGGCCTTTGCTCCTCTACTTCCTCTGTCACGCTGATCCTTCTGCTGCTCTGGAGAAAGGTGGGAGGGAGGTGTAACTTTTCCATGGCTGTGGAGGTCCAGCACAGGACACCCGGAACTCCCAGAACAGCCACGGGAGGCTGGAGCTGTGATGGGAAGGGGACATGGCAGAAATTCCTCTGCTGGCAGCTCTGTGTGGCTGGCAGAGCCCAGATTCCCTGACTCTGTTGTTCACCACAACGACACAGACTCTGACTTCAGAGGGCTGACAATGACTCCTTTATTTCTGGGATGTGTCTCCCTTTTATCCTGTTCTACACAGAGCAATTGGATTGGTGACACAAAGACAAACCCCTTCAATCACATTGGTCAGAGCAGAGGGACAGCAAGGAGAAGTCCCTCCTAGGGAAAGGAATGTAAACAAAGATACAGTTACAAAAATGTGTCTCTTGTTAACAGAAAATTCCCTGGGAAAAGAATTTCAGAAAACCAAAGCATCTCAGGAATGAACCAGGGCTACAATTCCCCACTTTCCTACCCGCCAGGGCTTTCTCCCAGGAAAACTTTTGGTTCTGCAGAGTCTCGGTGCTGCCATTGGCCTGGCAGAGAGACAAAAGCACTGGGTTAATTAAAGACCCAAGAATAATTGCAATTAAACCCAAACAAACTGCTGGACCAGAACTGCAAATTGCCTGGAGTTGGGGGAAAGGCTGCTTTGCTTTGGTTTGTTTTTCTCAGAAAGGCTGAGGGGACACAGGTGGCAAAGCAAATGCCGCAACAAGGACATGCCACTGGCAAAAGTGTTTAATTGCTGAATAAAAGATAAGGATATGGATAAAGCTAGGATTGGGAGCAGAATGGTTGCTCGAGCCAATTTATGTTGGTTTCACTCTAGGAAAATCCCAGGAGTCTGCATCTGGCAAGTGTCTTTCCAACTTGGCTGGAAGCCTTCCCCAACTGGGACAACCCCACTGATCCATCCTACTCCTAATTCCCTATCCCAGTGCTGCAAACCCATTCTGGAGTGGTCTGATGGCCAAAACACCTCCTTAGGCTCCTTGGCCCTCACCAGAATCCATGCCAAGGATGTGTTCCTAAGGGATCTGCAGGAATGATGTGGGATTTGCTCTGCAGCCTGCCTGATCTTCAAGGAAAACCTCATGGATACATCAGGGACCACCAGAAAATGAATCTGTGGGGCATCTCTGTCCTGTGCCCAGCTAGCAATGCCCCAAAGGGCACACGGAGGAAGTTCTGTCACCTTCCCATGCCCACTACACAAATTCTGCAATCCTTGTTTGCAGCAGACCCATCTATTCATTCATTCCAGGGCTGCTTTCTGTGGAGCTGCTCCAGCACATCCCACTGAAGGCATAAAGCTGAGAGAAGCTGGTGAGTTATAAGGTCTCTGACAGCAGGACTCAGCAAGTGGCTGCTGTTAATCTTCCCTTTGCTGCTCAGTTTTTGTTCTGCCTGTAATAAATCCCTGTGCCCTTTGCTGTTCAAACTGCAGCCTTGCTACTGGAAAAGGGGGGCAGGGAGGAAATGCTGGAGACTGCTCTGTGCAGAAATAAAATAAGGGAGTCATGTCTTGGGCTGGCCAATACTTCTCCTTATCGAGGTCTGAGCCTTTGCGTGATCAGCCGGTGCTCAATGTAATGCCAGGGGAACTCAGGCTGAACCACACCAGATTGGAAAAGCTGCTGGATTAATGGAGGAAATGGGGCAGACGGTGCTCTGTGTTGTCTTTGAGCAGGGTGGAATGGGCAGTTGGAGACATGATGTGACATTGTTTCCAAATCTGGAGTAACAGTGAACTGGGAAATTGTTAATGGAAGTCTTTTCCCCAAATGCCACCTCTGTGGAAATACTTGTGCTAAAGATAATATTCATAATAAAACTTAGGGAAAAAAAAATCTGAGAATATTTATTATTTGCTTTGATATGAGCAAAATAATAATTACCATTTTGGTTCAAAATTTCTTCCAATCTGGGGATTTGTATAAAACAAGTTAAAAACATTGAAAAATAGTAAGGGAACACAGTACTTGGCAGCACTTGAATTTCTGCACTTCTATGCAGATTCTTCATTTGTGAAAAATTCTGGACTTTTGACTATTCACCTGCACCTGAAGCAGGGAAAAAAAAAAAAAAAAAAAAAGGAAATTCAGAGAAAAATGGCTTGAGGGCTTTGCTGCAGAGAAGAAAAGCAGCAGATCTTCTGATGGTGAGGAAAGCCGTGTCCTGGTGACAATTCAAATTTCCCCATCATCCCTCCCACTTCCCTGGTCCCTCTGTTCATGCACTGCTGGGATTCATTTCCTGTAGCTCAACAAACCCCTAATCCCAGAGCTGATTTCATGGCCAGGGGGTAATTAATGGGTAGTCCTGATTCCTGTTGACAACAAGCTAACTGTATACTGCTTGCCAGGCTTGGGAGCACTGAGGAGGGTGCAGAGCTCCATGTGCTGCCAGGCAGGAGCTCTGTGAGATTGGCTTTGATCCACCAGGAATCACATCCCTGCAGAGCTGTCACTGGGAATCACATCCCCACAGAGCTGTCATTGGAGCAGAGTGATGCTGTTGTACACTACAATGACACAGACTTCGACTTCAGAAGGCTGAAAATGATTCTTTTATTTTTGAGGGTGTGTCTCCCTTTTTATTCTGTTCTACACAGAGCAATTCCATTGGTGAAACAAAGACAAACCCCTTCAATCACATTGGTCAGAGCAGAGAGACAGCAAGGAGAAGTCCCTCCTAGGGAAAGGAATGTAAACAAAGGTTACAGTTAGGAAAACGTGTCTCTTGTTTACAGAAAATTCCCTGGGAAAAGAATTTCAGAAAACCAAAACATCCCAGACACGAACCAGGGCTACAGCAGAGCTCATGCCTGGTGCCACAGAAGATGCAGCTGGGCATGGAGAGACCATTAATGTTGTGGCACAGGTGAAGTGCATTCAGAAGGATAATGCACCAACAGAGAGCTGGAAAAGCTCCTGACACCACACACTCCGCCCCTGCCCCCACCTTTACTTCTTCAGGGCTATAAATGTTACTGGCTCTTTGCAGCCGTACAAACAGCCAGTTCTGGCTGTGAGGCTGTAAAGGACCCTCCCTGCAGGAATTCCAGTCAAGGCAGAGAAATTAATGCCAAGGCACGCCATCCACCAGAGCAGGGAGTGAGGCTTTGATCGCTTGGGGAAGGAGCTGGAGTGAACTCCCTACATTTTAAAGACTCGAGGCCTCACCAGCACAGCTCCCACCTGGGACACGGCGTGGCTCCTTCCAGCCTGGCTCCAGACAGACCCACCAGTGGGACACCAGTATAAAATGAATGGAGTCATTAAGGTTGGAAAAGACCTCCAGGTTCATCAGTTCCAACCCTTGACTGAATAAACCACATCCCAACGTGCTCTGTCTGCTTGCTTCTTGAGCACCTCCAGGGATAGGGACTCCACTCCTTTTCCAGGGCTTGACAGCCCTTTCCATGAAGAAATTTTCCACAATACCCAATCTGAAGCTCCCCTAGCACAGCTTGAGGCCGTTTCCTCTTGTTCTGTTGTTTCCTGGGAGCAGAGGAAACACCCCTGGCTGTCCCCTCCTGTCAGGGAGTTGCCACAAGGGCCTCCCTGAGCCTCTTTTCTTCAGGCTGAGCCCCTTTCCAGCTCTCTCAGTTGCTCCTGGGGCTCCAGACCCTTCCCAGCTCTGTTCCCTTCCCTGGACATGCTCCAGCCCCTCAAGGTCTTTCTTGTTGTGAGGAGCCCAAAACTGAATACAAGATTTGAGATGCCGCCCCACCAGTGCCGAGTTCAAGCTGCCTGAGACTGGTGGAATGGAGGGGTTGGGCCTGTTGAGAACCCTGTGGAAATTGGACCAAGAAGGGTTAATCCTAGACACTGTAACTCCTGGGCCTTGGTTTCTTCAAGGAGAACATGAATGGTTTCCACCTGGATCTTGAAAATTCGTGGGAAAGGAGGTTTTTAACACCACACATTCTTTGACTATGGTGGGAAAAACCAAGACCAATGGGCTTCTTCCCACCCTGTTCCCAGGATGGAACATCAAAGCATTTCCTTTGAGGACAGTTCTGTTTTTTCATAGCTTCAGTCTGCAAATGCTACAGATTGGTCTAGAAACCCTCATGATGGGAAGAAACTTGAGCAGGTTGATTTTGACACAGTGGAACTTTTTTTGGCATGAAAAATAATTCCTTTTTTGAGCAATTCTCTTGGTTTAATTTCCAGCAGACAAGGAGTCACAACGAAGTAGCCTTGAGTAGGAGTTGAATATGAAAAATAAACTCCTGCAGAGGGACGAAAGATGTGAACTTAATGAACTTACAGTCTCAATCATACAAAACTGAACAAGAGAGCAATGTGTTTTCTCAAGTGACAGTTGTGTTGCTGTTCCCAAACATTATTTTGTATTCCAACTATGCTAGCTGGGGTAATAAAAGATATGACTTTGCTCCCCATACTTTGCCCAGTTGATTTTTTGCAAATACTAAATCCTGTTTCGTGTCCTCAGTAGATGCAGAATTACCCAGAGTTGCCCCCAGTTGCAAGTGTAAATCTGCTAGGAATGGTTTATAGTAACACACAGGCTTAGCTACCACAGCACAGGGAAAATGTTTTTAAAAATGGTATAGACTCACTCCCACAGAATGAAAATGCTTGGTCTCCTTGTTCCATTTACATCTTACACGGTTATGTCAACATTGGTATTTTTGATACATTTTGTAGGATGTACTGAAGGGATTTTTAATACACTCAGATGTTGAAGAGTGCTAAATGTTTCACTTTATTTTATTTACCCAAACCTTTGGACATTATTAAAAAAACCCTGTGTGATATTTCTGAGGCAAATACCAGGAAATTCAAAATTCCATAAATGCATTTTCAATTGGCGGTGAAAAGCCAGAGCAGGGATTTGAGACTTCCATAGCATCTGATCCTTCTGCTCTGGTGTGACAATGGGAATTGCCCATGTTTTCCTATAAGGGCATTCCCAGTAGATCCGTTTGCTGCTCTGCCCAAAAGCAAGCATGAGCCCTTTCCTCCATTTCTTCCCAATTGCTGCATCCCAGCAAGTGGTTTTGGGTCCTCTGTGTAAAGAGAAGAGAAACCAGCTGGTTAAATCCCAGAATCCCAAAATGGTTTGGGTTGAAAGAGACGTTGAAGAGCATCAGTGCCACCCCCTGCCATGGGCAGGGACAGCTTCCACCATCCCAGGTTGCTCCAAGCCCTGTCCAGCCTGGCCTCGAGGGTGAGGATGTGTGTCACTCTGTTTTTTTCAGCCTTCTAAAGTTTTACTTTTGAGATAAAGTTTCTCACGTGCTTTTCATGTAAATAATGATTGTTTCACATTCCTTTCTGTAGGAGGAGAAAATTGATAAACTGTTAGGTTGACCAGTGTAGTTAAAAAAACCAATCTTCTTCCTCCAATCCATAGTCACTGTTAGAATTCTATAAATATCAAAGTCTGTAAATAAACTGCCCTTTTTTTACCTTAAACATCTCAATACATAAGTGTTGTTCTTTTGTGTCATACTGCGACAGATGTGCATCCAAATTCATTGATGGGGGTGTGAACCCCCTCCATCTCTGCCCCATCCCTGTGGGGCAGCACAGCTGGGCAAATGAAACAGAGTTAAATGAGCAGCTTGCAGAGAAAATCTCCATGTTTGTGTATTTTTCTTTAATTTACACCCTCATCAGAGGTTTCAGGTCTACAGCCGATGACACAGAGTTAAGAAGTAGAAACTTTTTAACTGGGTTTTGGCCTTCATGAGGATAAAAGATAGTAACACTGGGGGGTGGTGGGGCAGGGGTGACATCCTTTGTAGGGAAACACATGACAAAGCTGACAGTAAAATATTGTTCTCCAGGTGAATTATTAATGTTGACATAGGAAGGGATATTCCTTGGGAATTGGTTATTACTGAAATAACTCCTCCTTCTCCCCTCTCCCCACAGCTCTCAGACAGGGGTTTAGGCCAAGGGCAGAAATCTTTGGGACTCCAGGGCAAACAGCTCAGAGGTTACAAGAGCATTTCTCCTTTCATTAACTCCCAATTCCAAAAACTCTGGCCTTGCTGCTGGAGTCCAGGCACTCCCTGCCTTCGTGAGTCACGGCTGGTGACAGGAGCTCAGAGGGGTCACGCTGGGCTGTGGCAACACTGCAGCCCAGGGCTGCAGCAGGGGCATGCATGGATGTGCCCAAGCCTCCTGTAATTTGCTTTGAAGAAAACCAGCACTGTCCAGAGAGTGCCACGGACTTAAGCCAAATTAATATTTTCATCTGCAGCTTTGTCATCATCTACAACTCCTTGGGACAGGGGGGTTGCTCATTTCATTGCCAGGGAGGCAATTTGGGGAAAAATTCCCTTTTATGCCCCACTGTATCTTCCTCATTTATGCAATGGAGCTCGGTCTGCTTGGATGTTCCCTGGAGCCCTGAGGGTTATACATCTAGAGAGAGCACACTTTCACTCAGGGATGGTTTGTTTTTTTTTTTGGTTGTTCATTGCTTTGGGTGAGGATTATTTTCTTACAAGGTTCCTTTTGCCTTCTCCTTACATGCAGAGTTGGTTTCTGAATGCTGCTGGTAGATTTATCTGGAGTGGTACAGGACCAGAAAGGGGCAAATCCTGTCCCGGTGGGAGAATGTGCCTCTCTTCCACATCTCCCCCAAAATTTGGGGTGCCCAGTGCCGAGGACCCTGGATAGAACACTCAGGGCTTTTTCCTTTGCAGGCACCACCACCTAGTGCAGTGCACTGGAACTTCATGTTTTCCTCTCGGATTTTATCGTGCGATTGCAACTGATTGGTGGAGCTGGTGGAATAACTGGTGCTTGATGAATTAGCCACTGCTGCGAGGTATTTGTTTCTCTTAACCACTGCAAGCAGTTCTCAAAGGGGGCAGGATTTCCACAGCCAGGCAACGGGTTCATTGTCTCCAAAAGGGAATTTGCAAAGCGACCGCTCTGGATGCTCTTAAAGCAGAGACCTTTTTTTTGGATTTTGAAGTTGACTCAGGGCCTGTCTAGGCAGGCAGGATAAAACCTGGATTGGTTTGAGTGCAAAGGGACCATAAAGCCCATCCAGTGCCACTCCTGCCATGGGCAAGTGAGGACACCTTCCACCATCCTGGGTTGCTCCCTATCCAGCCTGGCCTTGGACACTTCCAGGGATAGGACAGGCACAATTCCTCTGAGAAACCTGTTCCAGTGTCTCACCACCCTCACAGAGAAGAATTTCTTCCTTATGTCCTCTCTAAACCATGGGTAGCCAGCTATAAGCAAGAGCAAGGGAAAGGGAAAATTCTCTCCTCCTGGGAAGTTTGTGTGTGAACCTCACACCAAGTGAGTCAAGGCTGTGGATGTTTCCCAGGGGAACCAGAGAACTGAGCAGAGCCTTCACATGGACAACCTTCTCCTCTGGTGCTTCCCTGCCTGTCTACCCTCAAAGCTCTCCATGCTTCTCCCTCTGGCTCCAAAGGGATGCAGCACTGGCCTGGTGTGCAGGTCTCTGCTCCTCAGGCAGCACTGACTCCTGCTCCCAGAGCCCCACTGCTGGATCACCTGTAGAAAGTGGAGGGTGTGAACAGAGAGGTCCCTTGGCTTTTCTGTACCTGAGAAGCGTCTCAGAGTTTGTCTGGATCATGCCATGATTTTTACAACCTGCTTTTCTTTCCAGGGTACTGGCATTTCTCCCAGAATTAGAGGAAGAAGGAGCAATGTGACTGCCACCTCCAGGTGAGGTAGCTTTACATTTTGGGTTGCCTCGAGACACTCCTCCAATACTGGTTTCAAACAGAGGCTGATTTTTCCAAATATGAAGATATACATGAAGACAATCCCAGACTTTGTGGAGATTTGCCTGCTGAGGCATCCTGTAAAGCCAAGGCATGTGCCCCTTGTTTGTCCCCAAGCCAGGGCATCCCATTTGTGGTCACGACCTGAGCATAGAACCACAGATCCATTTCAGTTGGAAACGACCTTGAAGATCATCAGATGCAATGGCCTGCCACATTTTGTGGGAATGAACGATGAGCAGGGAGCTCCAGGTGGTGGTTGTGTGGCTCCTCAGCCACGTGAGCACCCTCCATCCCCACCACTCGCTCACAGTCAAGCAGAAGTTTGAAGCAGTGGAAATAAAATTGCGTTATTCCAGGCAGAGCTGATCTAATGAAAAATACATTGTCTTTCCATGGCTTCAGTGAAAATATATTGGTTTCTGCCAAATTAAATTAGAAGTCATCTATTCTCAGAACCTGTGAGGAACTGGCACGAGAGGGGAGTGGATATGAGAGACTTCAAATCTCTTGCAGGGACTGAATTAACTGACTGCAACCCTTTGCCTGCAAGGAAACTAAGTAACATTTCCTCCTGCTAAACATGCACTGCAAAATAATCATATGGAAACACTAAAATATTCTTTTATTTACAACCTCAGCTCAGGAATTACCGGTTTGCTTTGCTTTTGTTTGACAGGCATAGTTTTGTATTAAAAGGTGAACCAAATAAATATGAGTAAAACTATTATCCACCTTACCAGGAGTAATTGTAGGTGAAACAGGAAGCTGTATTCAAAAAAAAAAAAAATAAATTAAATGTTTCTGTTTAATTTAAAAGGCCTTAAAATTCTGGTTTTGTCTGGTTTTCCCAGTATTGTACAATGGCAGTTTCTGAGCTGAAAGCACTGCAATGAGAAATCGAGACACTTCATTTTGCAAGTGTCAAGACAAAGAATCTTGACTTTTCCAGTTTTTCTTCCCATTTTCTTTTGAGCTAAACTCATCAAATCCTCATAAATCTTTGGGGCTATCGAAAAGGACTCAATGTCTCTTTTTAACCCCTTTCAAACTTTTAAAAGATGAATAAACCCTCATTTGCTAAAAGGTGGTTGTGTGATCAAAGACTTGTATCACTCTGCTGGCATTGGCTTTGCTACCAGACAGCCCCAAATACATCTTTCTGTAAAATAAATGGGCTTGGATTAACTCAGTTTGGATGCTCTTGAACTGCAGTGAAGTCTTCTTGTGGTTTACTCTCTGACACCAAATTAACCTTCTCCTGAAATGAGGCATTTATATTCTGGAGTAAATGCACTCTCACACAAAGTTATTCTGCAATTACAGGAACCTGTATTTGGTCTCAGCGTAACAAGAGCAAGTCTGGAGAGCACAGGGTAAGCAGAGGATGAACAGCTCGAGCCTCCTCTGCTGCCTGCAGGGACAGGCTCCCTGTGCTCACCTGCACTGCTGTCTGAACTTGGTATTTGTGCAGGGACAAGCAATCCTGGAATGAACAGAGACAAAAGTGTGGCTGCCCAAAGCTGCAATTTGCACTTGGGAATCCCAGTGAAATCCTCATCAGGATCTCTGGTCTCTGCAGGAGGACAGTGCTCTAACAGAGGGGACATGAATTATCATCAAAGAGGTTTGCACATTCTCTGACTTTGCTTTCAAGTGGTTTCATGTCCATTCCTCTCAAACTAGTTGGAAACTGGGGAGAGGATGAAACCAGAGGATATTTTCAGAGCCTGGGAACATTCAAGACTGGATTCAGCTGGACTTGGAACAACCTGGTCCAGTGGAAGGTGTTCCTGCCCATGGCAGGGAGTGGAACTGGATGCTCTGTAAGGTCTCTTCCAACCCAAACTATTTCATGATTCAATGAAAGACTGTAAACAGAAATGTGCCATCAGACAGCTCATCCTGACAGCAGATCCCACTGCTTGAACCAGACTGGTTTGGTAATACCTGGGCAGAGAATGGAAGATAGAAATGCTTCACCTTCTTAAATACCTGAGTTCCACCACCACAGAGCAGCTTCCTGTGTAAAGTCAGCCAAAAAACTGATGGCATGCTGAGAGTGACTCCCCCAGGGCCTGGGGCCCTCCTGATTCCAGCCACTGAGTGCTGTGAGTGATGAGTAAATGTGGGTGACTGAGCTCTGACAGAGGCTGAGTTACATTGCTGAGCCTGGCAGGGACTGGGCTGCATTGCTGTGCCTGCTTTTGATTTACAGGAGTCGGACCTGCATCTATCCTGCACCTCTCAGCAATTTCCCTGAGAGGAGGAAACAAAGCAGCTTTTGGCAAGGTTTGCTCAAGCAAATCACAAGTTTCTCTTTAAGGGCTTTTACCACTTGCAAATTTGCTTTTCTTTTATTTACAGTTCCTTCCTGGCCAGACCCTGGCACATGGGGGTGACCCACAGCAGAAATTG
Source organism: Phylloscopus whistleri (assembly GCA_017589585.1). Taxonomy (NCBI): domain Eukaryota; kingdom Metazoa; phylum Chordata; class Aves; order Passeriformes; family Phylloscopidae; genus Phylloscopus; species Phylloscopus whistleri. The sequence continues at coordinate 284,483 of JADMLD010000929.1, forward strand.
TAACTGCAAGGGTGCAATGCTGAAGGGTTGGAGAGATGCCACCACAGGAAATGCTTTCAGGAAGATGCTTTCAGAAAGATGTTTTCAGTAGATGCTTTCAGGAGATGGTTTCAGGAGGATGTTTTTCAGTAGACGCTTTCAGAAAGATGCTTTTGGGACGTGACTTCAGAAGGTGCTTTCGGAAGATGGTTTCAGGAGAGGCTTTCAGGAAAATGCCTTTGGGGGTTGGTTTCAGTAAGATGTTTTTGGTAGATGCATTCAGGAAGATTCTTTCAGAAGGTGTTTCAGCTCCACCATCTCTGCTGCTCTCTAGCTCAGCTACAATGACTGCTGGGGATCCCTTCCCACTTGCCGGGCTTTGCTCTGCTCATAGAATCCAGACTGGTTTGGGTTGGAAGGAACATTAAAGCCCACCCAGCGCAACCCCTGCCATGGCAGGGACACCTCCCACTGCCCCAGGCTGCTCCAAACCCTGTCCAGCCTGGCCTTGGGCACTGCCAGGGATGAGGGCAGCCACAGCTGCTCTGGGCACCCTGTGCCAGGGCCTCACCTCCCTCCCAGGGAACAATTCCTTCCTAACCATCCTCTCAGCACTGACCTGTGAGACCTTTCCTGGCCACTTTGTAAGGAGTCAGGATCCTTGAAATGCTCTTCCATTCTTAGTAGCAGGAGCTGCAGTTCTGGCAATAACTGCTGCCACACTTGGCTTCTAAGTGCAGATGAGTGATGGCCAATTTTCTGCTGGTTAAGAATTCACTTCTGAATTTCCCCACCTGCCCTGGAGAGCTGCTCCCTCACCACCCGGAGCAGCACCTGGGATCTGAGTCCCAGCTCATTTTCAGCTATCAGCAAACCTCCATCACATCCTGCCTGGCCAGGAACTACAGCAGGGAAACAGGCAGTGCTTGCTTTGTTCTTTCATTAGAACTTGATTTGGTGCTGTATTTAAACATGAATTACTGAGAAGGCAAAGAAAGGGCTCTGCTCCTTGCTGGCTGTTATTAAAACTCTAAATCAGGCTGCCTACAGAGCCATCCCTGCTACCTTTGCAAAATGAAACAGGGAATTGGCACCTGCTGTCTCTGAGAGAGGGTGCAAGCACTCTCAGTGATCCTAATAAAGCACCTGGATTTTCCTGAACCTGCCAGTTTGCAATGTTGTAAATCACCTACAGGGCTGTAGAGGAAAAGACTTGGAAATGCTCTTCCTAAATGGTCTGTAACTCAGACCAGCAGCTGCTCAGATCTCGTTCAGCTGTAAATTCAGTGATGGATTTCTTAGGGGTGGAGATTCATACCCCAGAATCCCACATCCAGCCTAAAACTCCAACCCAGAAACATCCCCTTGCTGGGGCATGTCTGGAAGGACTGTAGGGAACACAGTGGCAATCCTGGTTTAACCCCAGTTCCACACATCCTAGTGGGATGGGCAAAGAGACTCGGAAGGGTAGAAGTGAGAAAACTTGGGCTGAGGTAAACATTTAAATAAGTAAAGCAAAAACTGTGTGTGCAAGCAACACAAGAGTCCATTCACTGCTTCCCATCATTGGCAGGTCTCAGCCATCCCAGGGGCCTCATCGCTGCCATGGTGACTGCAGAAGACAAAAGCCATCACTCGGAGTTTCCCTCTCTTCCTTCTTCCCCCAGCTAAGTATCACTTCATATGGTCTGGGATATCCCTGGGATCAGCTGGGATTCTGGCTCTGACTCCCCCAGCTTCTCTGGCACCCCGAGCCTCCACTCTGGTGGGGTGAGGAGCAGAAAAGGCCCAACTCTGTCAGCCCTGCCCAGCAAAAGCAAGATATCCCTGGATTATCTCCAGCACAAATCCCAACCACAGCCCCAGACAAGTTACTGTGAAGGAAATTAACTCTCTCTCACTGTCCTCTCACAGCACAAACAGAACAGACGATTGGGGATACAAGCAGCATAAAGTCACCCTACCACACTCACCCATGGTGGGATGGGGACATTAATTATTATATTTAGGCTGATATAACTGGTTCTCTGTTTCAAAATACTAAAATAAATAAATAAATAAATAAATAAAATTCCGAAGTTTTGGGTTCATTTGGATTTTTTGTTACTATTACAGATGGTTTAGGTTCTTTCAATTTCATTTCCCAGGCAGCCTTTTCCTGCCCAGATATCACTGACCAGCTTCACCACAAGAAGCTCTGACTGACCTGAAAATGCATTTCCACTGCTCAGATAATTGATCTTCACTGCTGTCTGCCAAGTGAGAGCACTGAGTCACTCCCATCCCCACCAGCCTGGTCACAGCCTCCCCCAGCCAGGCCAGCAAAGCTCTCACCCACAGAGAGGACTCAGCAGAGGGTTTTTTCCTGTGTGATGGGAAAACAGAGCCTTCCTTCATTTTCTGTAATGAACTTTCTGCCCTTCTATAGAGAGGAGACCAGCAAAGACACTGTGGTAGAGGACTGGTGATGCATTTCAGACCATCAGACAGTCCCAGGCTGGTTTGGGTTGGAAAAGACCTTAAAGCTCATCCAGTGCCACCCCTGCCATGGCAGGGACACCTCCCACTGCCCCAGGCTGCTCCCAGCCCTGTCCAGCCCGGCCTTGGGCACTGCCAGGGATCCAGGGGCAGCCACAGCTGCTCTGGGCACCCTGTGCCAGCCCTGCCCACCTTCACAGGGAAGTATTCATAGACAGAAATTAACTTGGATAAAAGATCTGTTGAGCCAAATTTGCAATATTTTTTCCCTCTGAAAGCAGGCAAAGTTATTCTTTAGCTTTTCTGGGCCTTTCCTCTCACCCACCACCTCAGATACCCTCTGAGAGAACATGTGATGAGCACAGGGCTCAGGGTAGGACCCTCTTCTGTCACATCTTACACAAGACAAAGGGACCTGGTAAGTTGGGGCAGCTCCATGGAGCAAAATGCCTGAGCTGCTCAGCTCTGCCAAGGGCAGCTCTGGGCAGTTGTTACTACACTGACTTAAATCACATCCAAAAGGAACACAGAAATTTCATGTCTTCTTCTCCCTCAGAAAGGGCAAGGATTTAAGATGAGGTTTGTTCTCTTGGTGCAGGATTCTATCCATTCCTCTGGAATGGACAGAATCCTGCTGAGAGTAAATACCATAATCTGGTTCAGTTCCTGTCCCTGCTGCTTCTCAGCCCGTTGAATAACCATGAACTAACTCACCCAGCACTCCCCAGGGGGGAGAGCGCTGGGGAGCACAAATTAAATTACGTGTTCCAGCCAAAAGCATCTTGTGTGGCCTCCAGCAAATTTCACCCCTTATCCATGACTGATTTCCACAGAGTTCTAGTGATGCCACAGGACACATCTCCAGTGTATCAATCTGTCCCCACAGCAAACAGTCCTGTCAGTCAACTCACTTGATATTTCTGCCTTTGGGAGATCCACATGCAGAGCTGCCTCCAGCCTGGGCTCCTCAGACAGGAAGGAGCTGGAGCTGCTAGAGCAGGTCCAGAGGAGGCCAACGAGCTGCTCCAGGGCTGGAGCCCCTCTGCTCTGGAGCCAGGCTGGGAGAGCTGGGGGTGCTCACCTGGAGAGGAGAAGCTCCAGGGAGAGCTCAGAGCCCCGTCCAGGGCCTAAAGGGGCTCCAGGGGAGCTGGGGAGGGACTGGGGACAAGGGCTGGAGGGACAGGACACAGGGAATGGCTCCCAGTGCCCAGGGCAGGGCTGGATGGCTGTGAGGGTGGGGAGGCCCTGGCACAGGGTGTCCAGAGAAACCGTGGCTGCCCCTGAACTCCTGGAAGTGTCCAAGGCCAGGTTAGATAGGATTTGGACCAACCTGGGATAGTGGAAGCTGGGATTTGCTCCCAATACAAAGGCAAACAGAAGTTTTTTACCCATTGACCCTGCCCAGACCCCCCAACAACCCCACCCTGGGCACCCCTGGGTGTCCAAAGGCTCCTGGAGCTCTGGCAGCCTCGGGCTGGGGCCATTTCCTGGGGAGCCTGGGCAGTGCCAGCACCCTCTGGGGGAAGAACCTTTCCCTAAATCCATCCCAACCCCCCTGACACAGCTCCAGCTGTTCCCTGGGTCCTGTCCCTGTCACAGGGAGCAGAGATGGGAGCTGCCCCTGGGGAGGAGCTGCAGCCCTGCTGAGCTCTGCCCTCAGCCTCCTCTGCTCCAGCTGAACAGGCCCAGTGCCCTCAGCTGCTCCTCGTGTGGCCCCTCCAGACCCTTCTGCATCCTTGTGTCCATCCTTTGGACCCTCTCCAACAGCTTTAGATCTGTGGCACAGAGAGATCCCCCCTGGGGACCCCTAAGGACATCTGTCCCTTGTCACACTTCCCAGCTCTGCTCCTTTGGCACCAGGATTGCAATTAGCTTTCAGATACTTTTTTTCTTGTTTTCCCAGTTCAGCCACTTGAGGAAGGACAATCAGGGTTGCCATGGCAATGGAAGGGTGACTTCTTAATTTGTGGGATTCTTTCTCTAATTATTCTGAGAATTGTAATCCCATGAAAACTGCCTCCTTTGGAGAAATTCACTTAAGAGCTGCACAGGCACTGAAGGAGAAGTTAAAAAAAAAGGAAAGATAATGAAGATGTTTTTTGGGCAAAAGAATTAAAGAAAAAAATATTGGTGAATTTTCCTTGCTTGTTTCATGTGCCAACAAGAACAAATGTCTGGTATCATCCAGAAACAAGGGCCTGGAATGGGTCCTAAACTTGAATTATTCATGAGTAGTTCAAGGTGTTTTTACAGACTTTCTGAGGAACAAGAGTATTAGCAGAACTAACACATATAACTGAAAATAAAACCATGTAAAACTTAATGGAGAACAATTAGGACTTCAAGGGCTATTTAAATGGAGAGGCACCAGAGAAAATAGAAATTTTTAGTACATTTTTTCATCCCCAAATCCTAAAACTCAAGACACAGGACAGAAGCCAGCACTGCTTCAATTTTGTGTAGGATGCAGAGACACTGTGGCTTGCTCAGGGTGGGCAGTGAAGAACAGGCACAGGAGGATGGAGCCAAAGTCCCTGGGGTGTCCCAGCTGGCTTTGGAGCTGAGCAGGTGCCACACGAGTCACCTCTGAGGGAATGTCAGAGGGAGCAAGGCAGGTTCTGAGTGCTGAGAAACACCTCTAAAAATCCAATATTCCCTCACTGGGGCCCAGAGCCTCCAGGGAAGTATTAATGTGCATTAATATTTCTGCAGGAGGATGAGGGGGAGGAGGAAGGCATCTGGAGCATCCTCTCTGCTGCTGGGGGATCATTCTTCCACTGGAAAATGCTGGTTCAGCTCTCTGCCAGTATGATGTTTTCATCATCATTGGAGGGAAATGGGCATGGAAATGGAGCATTTAATTGTCTTACTTCCCAGCAGCTTTGCTGCCCAGAGCAGCTGTGTCTGCCCCTGGATCCCTGGCAGTGCCCCAGGCCAGGCTGGACAGGGCTGGGAGCAGCCTGGGACAGTGGGAGGTGTCCCTGCCATGGCAGGGGTGGGCTGGATGGCTTTAAGGTCCCTTCCAACCCAAACCAGTCTGGATTCTATGACATGCCTTCAGAAGGCTTTTCATGCAGCCATTTGAATATTTTTGGTTTTCTTTCAAGGAGACTTCTTTTCCTTTTCAATTGCTTTCATTGCTTTCATTTTATACTTCATTATAAATCCAAGCACAATATTAAATGCCCTGAAATCTAATAAAAATTTCCATTTTCTCTATATAATAAAAAGCTGTTTCACTGAGCCAAAGCTACTTTGAAAGTGATCAGATTTAATTTCAGGGGAAATATCAACATTCAACATTATGGTCTTGTTTAGAAAGGTGGGCTCCTTTAAGTAGCTGAGCCCTCTCTGCTTGGGGAGCTCTGTGTCCCCATTTTGAAGACACTGGCAGTAAAAATTTAAGTGACAAGAGAGTCCATAAAGATTGGGGAAAGTCTGAGAAATGGAGGGAGAGTTACAGATCATGATTAACTTAACCAAAGTCCTTCTTCGAGGAGTCATTGTTGTTGGCCCACTGCTCCCTGACTTCCCTTCCAAGGCCTGTTGTCCTTTCTGTCTTCAAAGCCCATGGCAAAAGCAGCGTCCTGTGAAACTGAAATCCCAGTGGGACGTGGATGGGACATTGCCCTGGTGCTCAAGGCAACCACAGAATGATCTGAAGCTGGGCCAGGGAAGGATCTGGAGCAGCTGAGGGAGCTGGAAAGGGGCTGAGCCTGGAGAAAAGGAGGCTCAGGGGGCCCTTGTGGCTCTGCACAGCTCCTGCCAGGAGGGGACAGCCGGGGGGGTCGGGCTCTGCTCCCAGGGAACAGGGACAGGAGGAGAGGGAACGGCTCAGGCTGGGCCAGGGGAGGTTTGGATTGAATATTAGGGGAAGTTTCTTCATGGAAAGGGCTGTCCAGTCCTGCCACAGCTCCCCAGGGCAGTGGTGGAGTCCCCATCTCTGGAGGGGTTTAAAAGCCATGCGGATGTAGCACTTGGGGACATGGTCAATGGTGGCCTTGGCAGTGCTGGGTCAACTCAGTTGGACTCAATGTGCTCAGAGGACTTTTCCAATCTAAATGATTCTGTGATTGTTAGACAAGCCTCTTCCCTGGACTTCAGTCATAATTGCCTTTTTTTTTTTTTTTAATCCTTTTTCTCTTCAAGCCCAGAGGGGAACATCAAAAAAAAAAATGAATTGGCAGAAAACAGCGTTTTCCAGGGTTAAGGAGAGGGCTCTGGCCCAGGGCAGTGGGGACCATGTACTGAGCCACATGGGGGACCAAAGCACCTCATTTTCTCTGTAAAACATCCCACTGTGAGGTCAGTCCTGCCTTTCTCATTGCAAACCCTTTACCTGGGCTGTGCTTCCGGGACGGCTCAGGTGGAGCTGTGGAAGCAGCGGGGCTCACACAAGTCAGGACTCTTCATCCCTTTCTCTTCCTCGAACAGAGCAGTTTCCCGGTGTTTCTGGCTGCAGAGCACTGCAGCAAGTGCTGGAGACACAAGAGGGCAGGCACAGGCTGTGCAAAGGAGAGAGGGCTCTGCACGGACTGTGCCTGCCCTCCTGCCAGCCAGCCTGGCCCTCTCCGCTTCCCTCCATCTCTGCAAAGGGCTGAAAAAGGGGATTTTTCTCAGGGATATGTCTTCTGACCTTGCCTGACTCCTCTGCTGAAGCAGATGTGAAGCAGCAGACGATCTGTGAGGAACATCCAGGGCCTGTGACTGGGCTATGAGCTCCCACAGCAGCTCCTCCACCTGCCAGGGATGCTCTGCATTCCTCGGGCATTCCCTCGTGCAGGTGTCCTTAGCTGGGCTCTGCCACCTCAGGGGGTTTATGGGACCATCCAGGCTGCCTTGTCCTCCCCCTCCATGTCCCCTTAGAGGGGTTGTTCACATGGGTGGCCAGAGGGGCCATCAGCCCTTACCAGCCCTTGCATCCCATGCCCCCCACCCCTGCTGGTGTTACCTCAGAGCCCATCCCCAGCCCCTTTGCTTGGCTCCCAGGACACTGTGGCTGATGGCAGCTCCTGGGCACAGCCTGAGCCACCAGCCCTCACCAGAGCGTGACAGTGCCCAGAGCAGCTGTGGCTGCCCCTCGACCCCTGGCAGTGTCTCAGGCCAGGCTGGACAGGGCTTGGAGCAGGCTGGGACAGTGAAGGTGCCCCTGCCCATGGCAGGGGGTGGGATGAGATGATCCCTTCCAACCCAAACCATTCCATGATTCTGTCATTTGTCTCCCTGGGGCAGCGGAGCAGCGCTGGTGCTGGAGCTGGTGCCATGCAGCTCTGCTGGGCACGGGGCTGTTCCCTGCACGATGCAGCCAAAGCTCCCTGCACAGTTCAACAATAAAAGGCAGCAGATGGTTTATGGTGTGAATTACAGCAAACGGGATTGCAAAGGCAGCACGCACAGGGAACAAATGAAAGCATTGACACACCGGCGGCCAGTGCTGGCGTGGGGAAGGGAGGGGGATTTGCAGATGGGCTGGGAATGGGTGGGAAAGGGAGCCCGTTCCGGCCAGGAATTTTTTAGAGGGGAAGAGTCTTGTCCCTGACCATGCAAGGGTGGTGAGCACCAGGAGGGACAGGCAGCAAGGTCTGGAGCCAGGAGCAAGGGTGCTGTGGCCACTGTGTCCTCAGCTGCTTTCATTCTGGGCCATAGCTTGTTTGGGTGTGCTCAGCTCTCCACTCTCCCAGAAAGGGCACCACAAGGTGCAGGAGGTTTGTGCATCTCTCCCTGTCTGAATTTCTGTGTAATGCAGAAGGAACACAGCTCTGCTTAGCACCAATGGACTGTACTGAGAGCCTAGCTTCACTCACAGGCACAGATGCAGGAGGAGGGATCTTATTTTGTATTTCAGGGCTGATGTGGATTTGTACAAAAGGAAGCCAGACTCTGGAGGCAGCTCCTGCTCCCTCTGCACCCCAGCCATCCATGACAACACAGTGCTGGGGCCTTCTGGCTGTGGAAGGGCAGCAACCTGGTATGCTGAAAAGTCCTCCTGGGCAATCTAGCTCAGGGCTTCCAAGTCCTTTGCCCTCCCTTTGCCTCAGATTCCCTGGTGTAAAATGGAGAAAGCAGTGTTGCACCAGGGCTGGTATGGGTAGCTCAGACTGAGATATTCCCATAGGAACATCCGTACTGGGGGATGTCACAGCTGGGCTTGCCTTTGGCTGCCAAGGCCAAATGTGGAGAGAGCAAAGCTGAAATTATCTTATCTCTGGGTGAAAATCATCAGGGGGAGGACAGGGTGGCTCATGGCCTGGGGACAAGAGTCTTGGGGGTCCATCAGTGAAGTCAAGCACCTGAAAGGTGAAGGGGCCAAATGGTGCAAATGACCTGTTGTTATGGTAACAGCACTCAGGGTTATACATCCAGAAACTGGATTTATCCCTCATTTTATCCCATATAATCTTTGAAGGTGGCCGAGAGTCATGAGGCATTGCCCTGCAGACTGTGACAGGCTCTGCCTGTGCTTCAACCCTCTGCTCCCATCTCATCCCAGCTGGGAAAGTCACGTTCTGGGTGCTTCCATGCTCTGGGACCCTCACCTGCTGTAGGGCTGGGTGCTGTACAGAGACAGAAATCCTGGGTTTTAATTCTGGATCCGAAAAAAAGCAAGCAAAGCCCATGATGTTCATGGAGCCGATATGGAAGGGAGTTACTCCAGCCCTGCTCAGACCCAGCACCTCACACCTCTGCTATGGGTCCCCCCAGTTCCTACTCCTGAAGTTGCAGCACGGATGCTGCCCTGTACTGAGGCATCGTCACAGCATCTGCAGCCTTTTCTGGGTAGAAAACCCAGTTTTCCTCCCCTCCACCCCCTCCCCCTTCCCAACCTCCCGGCCGAATGCACATCTGGGAGCGCCTTCCCCAAACATCCGTCACAGCTGCCTTCCGGCGGCAAACGGAACATCTGGAGATCCTGCTGGTTCGGAGCCTTCCGAGCCTCGGGGGCCTGAGCCAGGGGGCTCGGGAGCTGCTGGGCACAGACCCCTGGCCCCGCCCAGGCACAGCCACGTCCAGACTCAGCCCAGGCTGGAGCTGGGGGTCTCGGGTCGCAGCTCCCTCTCCCTGCCCTGCCGCGGGGCTCCGGATCCATGTGTGACTCACGGCTCCCAGCGCTTCTCCCTGAACGTCCTGCAGGGAAGGAAAGCTCTGAGACAGACAGGAGAGATGAGAGATGCCCCTCCGCTGCCGCTCCCCGGGTCCTGCCCTGACTGGGTTTTGCTCGGAGCTGCAGTGTGAAGGAGAAGCGGGTTCATGCCACTGCTTTCTAATCTGCATGTGTACATGCATGGAGCTGAGCAGCAATCCTCTCATTTTCTTTTATTTTTCAGCCTTTCCTTTTATTTTTTAGCCTTTCCTTTCCCCTCCCTCTTTCGCTCTCCTGTTTCTCCCGCTGAATTAGCTGCCCATCTTTCCCTTGCAGATCACACCGACAGCACAGGCTGGGCTTTCGCGGTAGTGTTTTCTGCCCAAAATGGAGAGGTGAGGAGGAAGAAAGATGCCAAAATCCTGCAGTCGCATCCCCGGCGCTCGGGGATCATCTCCCGGTCGGGCTAAAGGCATCCGGGAAGCAGCATCCTCGGCTTTCTGCACTAGTTAACAGCCTGCGAGCTGCCCCCACTTGTTTTAGGCTCGCTTGCTTAATCTCAGCTCCCCTCGGCGCGAGTGTGCCTGTGTGTGCAGGGGGAGGACTTCATTGCCATTGGCTCAGCTTTCACTGCCCACCCACATCTCTTCCACATCACCTTGGTGTCTCCCTAAATAAAACCAGCCCTCCTTATCGCACCGAGGAAATCAAGAGCGAGAGTTTGAATGGATTTTATATAAATATTTACCCCGACAACGCTACTGCTGAGCTCGCGGGATAAACTCGCAGCAGCTGGTCTCACTCTGCTTCCCTCGCCCGCCCCTAAAAGGCTTTAATTATTTTGGAGAGGAGCCGGCAGAGATCCAGACCCCAGTTCTGCCTCCAGACTGACCCAAAAAGCAGGACCAGGATTTAAATGAACTATGGATCTGAAGGACAGCACCAGCGAGGGCAGCATGGGCAGCCTGCAGCCTTCCAGCATCCAGATTTTTGCCAACACCACCACGCTCCATGGGATCCGTCATGTCTTCGTCTATGGGCCAGTGACCATCCGGCGCCTGCTCTGGACCTTGGCCTTTGTGGGCTCGCTGGGTCTCCTCCTGGTGGAGAGCTCAGACAGGGTGGCTTTTTACTTCTCCTACCAGCATGTGACCAAAGTGGACGAGGTGGTGGCAAACAGCCTTGTGTTTCCTGCTGTCACCATCTGTAACCTCAATGAGTTCCGCTTCTCCCGGCTCACCACCAACGACCTGTACCATGCTGGGGAGCTCCTGGCTCTGCTGGACGTCAACCTGCAGATCCCCAACCCTCACCTGGCTGACCCTGCTGTCTTAGCCATCCTCCAAGAAAAGGCCAACTTTAAGCAGTACAAACCCAAAGTTTTCAGCATGCAGGAGTTCCTGGCACGGGTTGGCCATGACCTGAAGGATATGATGCTGTACTGCAAGTTCAGAGGCCAGGAGTGCAACCACAAGGACTTCAAAACTGTGAGTATTAAGCAGACATTCTGCTTTTCTCTTCTCTGGGCATGTGGAGCATGGTGTTGCAGGACCTGGACAGCCCTGGAGGTCACTGGCCAAGCTGTGTGGTTCTTGTGTGACGAGGCAGTGGCTGCCATGCTCTGGCATGGCAGAGGAGGAGCAGGAGGAAGCCTGTTGAGCTGAAGTTTGTTCATTGGAGTCCTAACAGGGGTTTTGTGCAGACCTGCAAGGGGCTTGTAACAGGTCCAGCCTCCATTCTGCATAAGGTCCATGGCTCTCAGTGTCTGCTCGGGGTCAGATGGGTCCTGCTGAGCATCACAGGGGGTCTGGGGGTCTCTGCCATGGCCAGTGGATGTCAGCCAGCTGAAGGAAGCAGAGAGGGCTGGACAGAGCCAACAAGAAGGGCAGGTGCTCAGGGCTGGTCTGAGCAGTGTCCAGCTGTATTTCTCCAGGTGTTTGCAGCTTTCTGGAATTGTGGAAGGGGAAATCTTTCCTCTTGTTCCTGGTGTTCATGGCTCATAAATCCTGGTTTGCTGTGGAGTGTGGGTAGCAGCTGGGTACCTGCCTGGTGCTGTGTCCTTCCTGTGCTGTGTTAGATGAAAGGAGGGGAAAGAGAAGGAGAGGAAAAGCAACTGAGAAGCTGAGCTCTGATCCCGGTCTGCTCTGAGATGGGGGCAAGTGGAGTGAGTCGGGTACTTGAGCATCCTGAGGGAAGCAGCTACTGCTGAGTTCCCAGCTTCTGGCTGGCACCCTGATGGCAGTGCAGGCTGGCCTGGGTGCCGTGGTGGTAAATGTGTTAGCATAAAACAGAAATTACCAGGAGGTTGTCTGGATGAAGTGATGCCCCCGCGTGCTGCTGGGGCAGTGAGGGGGCTGGGCAGGGGGCTGCAGAGGGGGCTGAGTCCCATCCTGGCTGAGCTGGGGGGTGCTGGGGTCTGGGCTAAGTCCCACTGTGCTCTCAGGCCAAGCTGGGCAGTGCCTTGGCTGTGTGATCTTGGAGTCAGGAATGTTACAGGTTTCAGGTGGTTGTTTCTTGGGAATGCTGCTGCTTGTTCTACTAATTACAGTGTGTCCTGAGGAGAGCGGGTCCTGGGCAGGGTTTGTGATTGCCTGGTTCTTCAGCAGAATCTTTGTCTGGTTTTGGGAGAAGGGAATATTTTCTGTCTGTGCTGCTTTGGATCTCTGAGCAAATGAGTCCAGCTGGCTCCAGCTCCAAGGTCATTGCCATCCCCTGGACTGTGCTCTCTTTACACCTCTGAGCAGGAACATAGAATTTTGTGCCTCAGTTATTGCCTGTGCATAACTCCGATGCTGTGCCTGTTTCAAACTGGATATCCAGGCAAACCATTCCCTTGTTTCTGCTCCTGGGCAGGCCCCAGCAGGGGTCAGGTCATCCAAGTTGTAGGAAGGTGCCAACCAAGTTCCAAGGAGAGGAGCTTGCTAAAGAAAAGCCATGTGTGAGCAAGTCTGGAGAATGGGATATAAAAGGAGAACCAGATGCAAAAGTCCAGGGGACAGAGGAGTCGGAGGGTGAGGTCAGATCCCAGGAGGATGGGCAGACCTCCCTTGAATGTGGCAAAGTGGGGGGACCGGGAGTTATTCTGCCTGTGGACTTGCCAAGAATGAAACAAGAGCCAGCCAAAAGCAAAACCCTCAAAGCCAGGGAGCAACCAGGACTTTCAAAGCACCTGCAGGGCTTAAAAAAAGGACTTTAAGAAACAAGTCTTGTTCTCAGGGAAGACGGGAGCTCTCGGTAGCCCCCCTGGGACCCAGCAGGGTGTCACCCCTGGATATTGAGTTTTTGAGATAATTGCTTCGGAAACGATGATTTTCTAATTGTTTTTTCATGGGGGATACTGTAGTTTCCAGAAAGACAAACATTCCCTGCCTGCCAAATAAATGCTCTGCTAAAACAGATTAGGGCAAGCTAGAAAGAAACAGGATATTATGGACTGACAGCGCTTGTCCTTGTCAAAGTGAGAGATTGAGTGCAATACTTCAGCCCATTCTGCAAAGCAGCTCCTACCTGAGCCAGAAGACAACACTGTCTCTCACAGAGTCAGGGCTTCTGTCTCACTGACTCCAGGTAATCCCCCAGGTTATGGAAATCCAGGAAGCAGAACTCAAGAGGGACACAACAACCCTGTTTTCCTTCCAGATTTTACCTCTTGGAGATAAAAGGCAAGAAAAAGTGTCTGTTTGAAGGATGAGTAGGTGTTTCCACAGGGAGAATGCTGTAGAGGTCTGTGAGCTGCCTCCAGGCTGAATCAGAACCTCATGTCCTGGGTGAATTTTGCATTTAATCACCACCAACCTGTTGCAGCTGCACACAGGCTCAGTGACAGCACATCCATCCTGCTGCAGCACCTGCTGGAGAAGAGTCATTGCTGAAGCCTGGTTTGTTTCCTGAAGGGAAACGGTGTAAATCCCAGGGCAGTTCTGCAATACGTCAGCAGGGTGAAGAACTGTGAGGTTTTTATATACACTCCCCAAATTCTGGCAGCTGATAGCAGAGGAGGCAGGAGCTTTGCAGCAGAGGGCTGCACCAAACAGGAACTCTGCAATAAGGTGCTGCTGGAGGAGTCAGTGCCGTGCTGTCTCTGGTCAGCTCTGCCTTCTGGTGCATGGGGGTTTTGTGTTCAGGATGTCCCTGAATAAAGCCCACAGTGCTGCTGCTGCAGGGAAAGCAGGAGCTGGCATGGCAGCATCTTGGCACTTCGAAAACACTTGACTTTACCCTCCTTCCTCCTCCACTGCCCTGTTAAAATCCTCTGTTGCTGCTTTAATCACAGGGTTTGAGCTGTGGTTTTTTTCCCTTCACTTCCTGTCCCTTCTCCCCCTAATACCTCTCAGATAACATTTCCCATATTAAGGTCTGCTCACTGGAGTGAGTCCCCACAGCTTTTCTGCAGAAATACCCCAAAGGGAACAGCCAGGTCTAAGCAGGATGTGCTGATCCTGTGCTGGCATTGCCATGCACAGAACAGCAGAGAAGATAATGCAGAGCTCTGCTGTAGGCAAAGCAAGTGAAGAAGAGAAAATTGGCAGAACATGCTTTAGCAAAGACATTCCCTTGGAGTATTTGGAGGAGGAAAGCCTGATAGCAGCAGCCAAGGAAATCCCCTCGTTTTCTGCATTGCTCCCCCCAGGACGTCCTGGTTGGAACTGACCTCGCAGACGCATTTTCCTGGAGGAGCTGTGCTCCTGCTGCTCCACGTGACATCAAGGTCCTCCATCCCACTGCTGCTGAGCCTGGGAAAGCTTGGGCTCATCAGCCCCCACCACACCAGTGTGATGTCCTGGCAGTCCCTGCGGGTGTGTGGAGCAAAGCCTCTTTCCCAGGGCTGCTGGTGTGGCTCGTGGTCCTTCGCTGTTCCAGCCTGGGATGGAGGCAGGGGAGACTTGCAGGAGGATTATGTGTGTGGCCTAGCAAATGTGGGGGGCAACGGGGAGAAAACCTCTGAAAACCCTTTCAGCCCATGGGGCAAACACAGGGTGAGGGATGGGATGGCCTGGGAGTGGATAATGGGAATGTGAGCAGCAGGGGAATGGGATCCCTCAGTCGCCCCTTGCTGAGAAATGCTCCCCAGCTGCACAACCCTGCCCAGCACAGCCCGGCCGTGGCTCTGGGGGATGTTCCAGAGTGCTCTGGGTGTCTGGGGTGGCGCCGCGTTCCTCAGTCAGGTCATTTGCTAAATACAATATTGGGCTGTGCCTCCTCACACAGCCAGTCATTCCAGCTAACACAAACTTTTCCCTTGTGCCTGCTCTGCCTCATCAGGTGTCTATTTATTGCCAGTGGCCATGACAATTGAAGGATAGAACTCATTTATTTTCAATACACATTCTTCTGACCGACAGAGTCCACATAATGAGGCATATCTCATGTGAATATTGCTATTTTAAGACACAAGTTTCTGTCAATCTATCTGGCTTTCTCTATACATATTTTTCTGCCATTCTTTCTAGTGTATCTATCAGGTCAATGTTTAGTGAATAGCTTTGATTTTTTTAAACTAACTTGTCCATTCTCATCTGTTACACAACTTCCACTTTCTTTCAGAAAAAAAAGTCAGGATAGTGCGTACTTGATTCAGAAAAACTTTACTTTTCTATTTAACAATTTTTCTGGAGAGCCATGACTTTTTCCAATTTTTTTTCTCCAGAATCGGAGATGTCATAATGAGATTGCCACAATGAGATGTGCAATAATGAGATGTGCAATTCAGTGATAACTGTCATGCAAACAGGCCGTTCTTCCAGCAGGAAATCAGGTCTCTGTGCAGCCTTCCCAGTCTGCACTGGAATATCTCCATTTTGCAGGTGCTGTTGAGGGTCTGGGTGTGGGCACAAGCACAGAGGGGGTGCAGGGTTATCATTTTGTTGCTGATGGTTTCTCGTTGGGTGTCTAAAAGGAGAAGGATTGCTCCTGGCTCAGGTATCTGGCAAACCCTACCCTTGGGAAATGCAGAGCCTCATTCTACCCAGTGCTTTCCTGGATTAAATTTCTGTCCCTTAAGGATTTATGGGTGTGGTAATTGCCTGTTACTGATGGGTTTTGTATTTCCTTGATTGATTAAAAAATGGTAGCATAATGCTTTATATTTTGCACGAAGTTTCATGGATGGATGTCAGCTGGGATCAATGCTCATGAAAAACCATTCCTGCGTTGGAATGGTCAATAGAGTTAAAATCTAATGAAAGCTGTGGAGCTTCAGTGGGGCCTTTTCATGGCAAACCCGGTTTTAAGTCCTTTAATACTGTGTGTTGGTTTAGCACAGCCTGGTTTTTGGTAGCAGGGGGGCACTGCTAGAACTGCACGGAACTGCACGGAAGCTGCTAGAAGCTTCCACCCTGTCCAACAGAGCCAACGTCTGATGGCTCTGAAGATGGACATGCTGCTGGCGCAGTTAGAGAGGTCGGTAATGCCTGTGTGATGACATAGTAAAGAAAATCAAAGCAGCACCCGACAGTTGTTTTTTTTCCCAAAGGTGGCGCGGCGCCGCTGCCAGGAGCCAGCGCAGTGTGACCCGTGGTGAGCCCCGCCGGCCTGGTCGCCCCCAGCCAGCCGTGCCCCAGGCGGGAGCGCTGCCGGTGCCCCGCCTGAGGGGAGGCCTTGAGCAGCACCGGCGCCTTGAGCGGCAGCTGCTGCCAGGGCCGCAGGGCCACCCGTGAGGAGCGATTCCCCAGCGCAGAACCGAGTTGATAAATAAAAAGGACTTGATAATAATTGATTGCCAATTAGATAAACTTTATTAAAGCCAGAAGCCGAAGCAAGCAGTGCGTGCTGAGAAAGCCGGAGAGCACAAGTCTCAACTCGTGCTCCAGGCACAGCTTTGGGAGTTTTCCCCACAGTTTCCCATTTTTATAACTTTTTGGTTCACACACACCCCTTGGGCCCTCCCCAGTCCATGTTTTCCCATATTTGGTCACAGTTGAGTCTTCCAGCTCCGGGAGTCTGGGGTCTCCTGCCCTCTCAGGGTGGTCGGTGGATGAAGTCTCTCCTCTTCCTCGGAGCACGTCCCTGGGAACCTCCCACTGTGGTCACCATGGTTTCACCATGTTCTCCCATTTTCTCTCTTTCTTCATGTCTTATGATCCAAAGTTACATTACATTGTCCTGCACCAAGGCCGAGATCTCTCTAACTTCTCTGTTTTTGCAGTTTCTGCAACTTACAGTTATTGCTCAATATCTTCTACATATTTACAATTTCTGCAGTTTGCTTAATAGCCCCTACACATTTATAATTATTAACTATAACATTTAACACAAATTACCTAAATGAATAATTTCATTTATAACACAAGTATCTTTGAATTAGTGGAACTTGTTGGCAATGATACCTATGAGCAGCAGGTTTTTTTCTGGTCAGAGAAGAGGAGGAAGTGAGGACACATGAGGGAAAACAAGGCCAAGGTCAGTGGAAAATAGAGGGGGAGGAGGTGCTCCAAGCTGGAGCTGCGATTACTCTGCAGGCCATGGTGAGGACCATGGTGAAACAAACTGTCCCCCTGCAATCCATGAAGTCCCCAGGGGATGCAGAGATCCACTCGCAACCTTGAGAGAAGTGGTCATGCCGGAGCAGGTGGATGGAGGAGAAAGCTGTGATCCAGTGGGAGGCCCGATTAGAGAGAGAGGGCTCCTCCTTCCAAACTAGAGCAGCCTGTTCTTAAAAGACTGCACCCCCTGGAGGAGTGACCCACGCCCCAACAGTTTTGGGGTGACTCCACCCGTGGGAGTGACCCCATGGCATAGCAGGAAAAAGACTCCTCTCCCTAAACAAACAGAAAAAGACCTGGAGTGATGAACTCACCAAAACCCCCACTCCCTGTCGTCCTGCACTCTCGGTGGGAAGGAGGAAGGGGTTGGGGGGCGGAAAGGTTTTAGGGGTTTATTTTACTTCTCATTACCCTTCTCTGACTCTGTTAATAATAAATTTACCTTATACCTTTGAATTTAAACGTGTTTTGCCCTTAGAATGTTTTTCTCCCAGTCCTTACCTCAACTCATGATCTCTTTGTTAATTCTTAATCTTTTTTTCTCCCTCTCCTCTGCCCAGCTGTAGCAGAAGAGGGTAAGCGTATGACTTTCATGGATACCTGGCATTTGGCAAATATTAAACCACAACATACAGGAAGTATAAACCTGGGTGAAACAACTCCAAAGGAGAGAAACTGCAGAAATGGGCTGTAGGTTGTTAGCTTGGGACATTGGTGCTACACATTTGGAATGCTGATCTGACTGTAGACCTGACCAGAACAGTGACAGTCCTCCTTAATGATCTTTGAAAAGGGCTGTCTTTGGATGTGTTTTGAGCTGTTTCTTAGCCAGGTATGCTGCCCTCCCTCACTCAGGCTTTGGGATGAGGAATAATTTAAACAAGTGGGAAATGTCAGGAACAGGCACAGCTAAAGTGCCAGAGCCAGCTGGAGAGCAGAGGGGGATGAATGATGAGGGAGATGAGGCATGGGGAGGGCCCTGGGAGAGGAAGAGCAAAGAATTTATGTATGTAAGAGCCAGATGTGGTCTCAGCCTTCCCTTGCTGGAGCAGCTGGCACTTGGTTTGGAGGAAAGCAAGAACCACTCTTCGCTTCTGAATGATTCCCATTTGTTAGAGTTATTCATCAGAAGGCCAAATGAGAGCTCCTCTGTCCTCCACACCCCACCTGTCCAGGGATTTGCACTCCAAATAGCCTCTGGAGCAAAATGCAAATTCGCTCTTAGTATGGGGAAGAACTGCTGAGCAAGGGTGGTGTCGTTGGAGTTCCAAGGATAGAGGAGATGTTTGAGGGCTGCTGGGATTTATCAGAATGGTCCTAGGAATTATGTGAGGCTTTTCTTAGTGTTGGAAATGAGTGCAGCTTCTTGTGCTTCAGCTCATTTCTCCCAGACAGACACTGAGAACTGAAGTGCCCAAAGCTGTGGAGAGCCAAGGCTGTCAGCAACAGAGAGCAAATCTGATAAATGTCTCCCAGCCACCACGTCTGGTGCCTCCTTCGCTGTGGCTCTCTGTGACTAACACAGTTCATGTCACAGGGTCTCCCTGACAACTGGCCTTGGATGAGTTCTCCTGGGAACAGTTCTCTGTCTGCAAGGGTTGGAGGGTGAAACCACAGGAATATTTCACATGTACTTGTGCTCTCTCTACAGGAACCAGACTTAGTCTAGTCATGTCCAAAGCTAGAAGTAAAGGCCAGGAAAGACAAGGAATATATAAAAAGCCCAGCCTGGTTTCCAGCTAGAGAGGTAAAGTGGAACAACATAGCTTGTCCATACCCCCTCCCCCCATGCAAGTGTTCCTTGGAGTCTTCTTGGCAGATAATAAACAACCCCCCAGATGTCCCCTCTTGAGGAATCTTTGTGTTTATCTGACCAAGTGCAGTGATGCCCTGTGAAAAAATCATGGTGTGACTGCTGTGGGTTTAGTCTAAACCCTCCCTGAGAGGTTCTGACTACCAGGTGCATGATCCCCATGGACAGAAATGGGTAAAAATCTAAACCAGTTGTCATGAAGTGAAACAGGAGAAATTCCCACTTGATTAAAAAAGAAAACCAGTCTGACTTCAGTGAGGGCCTCTAGTCTCTTGAGGTCCCTTCTAAGCTGAATTATGATTCTGTAGCAGAAAGCAGGTGGAGACCTGCTGGGTCTTAAAACCTTTTGCTATTTTTGAAGTATCTAATTTTTTCATAGAAACATAGAACCCTGGAATGGTTTGGGTTGGAAAGGACCTTTAAATCATCCAGTCCCACTCCCTGCCATGGACACCTTCCACTATCCCAGGTTGCTCCAAGCCCCATCCAACCTGGCTGTGGACACTTACAGAGATCCAGGGGCAGCCACAGCTGCTCTGGGCACCCTGTGCCAGGGCCTGCCCACCCTCCCAAAGGAGCATGTTTTCCTAATACCTAATCCAAACCTACTCTATTTCAGTTTAAAGCCATTCCCCTTTGTCCTGTCCCTTTTCCAAACTCTCTCCATCTCTCTTGGACCCCTTTAGGCACTGGAAGGGGCTCTAAAGGAGATCAGTCTCCCTGGAGCTTCTCTCCAGGCCGAACAGCCTTGCAGGACCTTGCACTTGGCCTTGATGGACTTTGTGAGGGTCACACATCCCACCTCTCCATCCTGTCCAGGTCCCTCAGGATCCCATCCCTTCCCTCCAGTGTGTCACACAGCTTGGTGTCATCAAGCTTGCTGAGGGTGCCCTCAGTCCCATTGTTCATGTCACCAGCGGAGATAGAAAACACAGCTCTGACCTGCTGCCATGCTCAGTTCACCCTGAGCCTTCCTGAGAAATGAAAGCCAGTTTGGGAAGATGATCACCTTCCTCTCTGTGAACTCTGTGCACAAGTTCAAGTTTGCATTATTGACCTAAGGACAAAAATTACTCTAAAATGCAGAATTGCTGACAGCTCGGTCTGCACTGAGCATTGAGGCATTCACAGCTCTGATTCCATAATGAGTCCACCGCAGTTTCTCTGAGCAACCCCCTGTCTTTTCCCATTTCCTGAAACTATCCCTATTTGCTTTAGAAGCAGACAGTGGTGGTGATTCCCTGAAAAATACGCCTCAAATCCATCACTGAGCTCCTGCTGACAAAAAGTGTGCCTGGCAGCTCCCAAGGAGCAGCAGGATGGGCACATCATGCACAACATCTCCATCTCCTCTGGCAGGGTCTGGAGTCCCTCCTGTGCCTTCCCAGAGGCATTTGTCACAGGGATTTATGCCTGGAGTGCCACCCAGGCTCAGGTGGGCCATGCAGCAGAGTTCTGCATCCACTGGTGTGGTTAGGGTGAGGGCAATAAAGGTGATAAGCTGTCATGGTAAGGTGTGTGTGAGCAGGGTGTCAGGTGATTGTGCTGCTGCCACAGCTACACCAGCTCTATATGGCACTCAAAAATACAAAAAGCATTCTGCCCACTGGACTGATGAGACCCTGCAGCATTCCATAGGAAGAGCTCTTTGGGAAAACAGACCCATGGAAAACTTCCTTGCTTACCAAGTGGTGACAGCTATGAGAGAGCTGGGAGTGGGGAGGACTAAGATCTTCCTGAGGGAGGAAATCATGATCTGTGGCTAAATGTGAAGGTTGTGAAAGTCAGTGTCTATTCTGACACCTGCATCTGCTGAGAGGTCATGATGAAGGGCCTTAAATAGATTGACTTTATTGAGGGATGAGTACACCTGAATGGTCCTCTAGAAGCTTCTTGGGCCTTCCTGACCTTTGGAAATCCATGAGGAAACCTCTCAGGCACCAGAAGCTCAACAGGCTAAGAGGGAAAATGCAGTAGATGAGGTGGTCATGTCTGACTCCATCTGCCGTGGATTAACGTATGAGACCTGCACCAGGAAAACAAAATCACCCCTTGGAGGTAAAAGAGACTGAGAGTAGTTTCAGCACGACTGACACCAGTGTGCTCAGGGCCATCAAGAACCAATTTCCACCCAGCCATGAATATTTACAACCAAGCATATGCCATTACTTGAAGAAGAGCAGAATTGTTTTGATCATTTGTTGCCGTTGTGCCATGTAAGGAAGGATTTAGCCTGTGTGTTAAGGCAAGGAGCGTGAAGAGAAGGAGTGAAGGGTAATGGAAAATGCACATATATTTGCTCAGGGTGAGATGGATGAAAGGAGGTTTAATCTGCACTCGGATTTCCCAGAGGAGCCCATGCAAGGGAATGGGGCCATCAGGGATTTTCATGTGCAAGAGGAGCTGCTCAGTTGTCTGCTCCTTTCAGAGAGCCACCTCTGCTTTGTGATTTCCTCAGAGACTGAAATTTGAAAAGAAAATCAGAAGTGAAAAAGACTGAGTCAAATTTCATCTCCTCCTCAGGTACTCCCCCCCATTGGTCTGACCTTGCATGAGAAGGGGATTCCAGGCTCTTGTCTCATGCCAGGTCTGTAGGCTTCCCTTTCTTTCAGTCAGTCCAAAGATCTCACTTCCAGTGTGAGTTTCTTGGGAATTTGAGTTTTTCCTGAGGGAAACCAAGCGTGCTGAGTCTCTCCTCCTTGACTATATGAAAAAAATCCCAGACCAAAACCCAAAACCCCCAAACTAAACCACTGGAGGTCCAAAAATTTTAGAAATTTCAGTGGGACCAAGTTTTAGCTGCTCTATAAAATGAAGTTTTCATGATGCTGTTTCAATGGTGATGAATACTGATAGATAAATGTAATACGAGATGGGCATGACATTAAAATAATATAAAATGAAATTAAAATTAAAAAATACTGAAACTTATTTTGCCTTTTAAAGCTTTTGTCATTATTGGAAGAAGAAAATCAAAGCAACCCATTTGGACATTCTTTGGTTTCTTGTTCCATCTGTGTTTTCCAGGCTCTCTGAAATCCTGTGCTCATGCAGGGAGGAGTCGTGCAAGGATTTCACTTTATGAAAGGGGCTGAATCCTGTAACAGTGATTCAAACTGTTGGTTCACCTGAAGGTTTGAGGGACATTAATCTTAGGCCAGGAGAAGAGAATAAATAAACCCCAGCAAATGCTCTCTGGTGATTCAGCTGTGTTGCTGTGAGAGGGGTAATTTAAGGGCTCCGTGACAGGAGATTTCTCCCAGCTCAGTAAAAAATGATGAGCTGGAGCTCTGGAACAGCAGGAGGATAGGACAGGACAGGATTCCTGGGCTGCTCAATGACAGCCCAGCAAACATCACTGCAGTTGCCATAGGCAGGACTAAATTAATTGTAGAGGAGAGTTAATGAGCAGTGGGAGGAATTAATAGGAGCTTAACCCTTGATTATTTAAACCTCCAACACCACATTCCACTGATCCCTAGCACTGAAACGGACGGTGAATCCTGAGACATCGAGGAACTCTCTATCCCTTCCAGTGCCTCCTGCAAGGCTTTGAAGAGCAGCTTATGGCTCTGTCACATGTGGTGGCAGCAGAGCTATGAACTCCTCAGCAGTTCTCCAGTGATGGAGGAACCTGTGAAAGCTGAACCAGGATGTCAGAGAGGTGTCAGTTCGACCTTGAATGGGGGATGGAATTGTGTTTTGGCAGATGGGAGGGACTCTTAGCCATCTGGAATGGGATGGTTTAGCTGAAGGGGACCTTGGATGGGAGCTGGGATTTCTTGGTGTTTCTGTGAACAGGTGAACCAGAATTCTGCTCAGAACTGCAATTTCTGTTCATCATACTGGTATTTTTCTCTGGATAAACTGCTGGGATTAGGTTAGGGGTGGGGATCAGAATCCTACAGAACGTAACATCTTGTGTCCTCCCCTGCTCAGGAGCTGCTGGTGGGATGCAGCAGTCACACAACCCTGATATATTAATTTCTTCCTCTGAAGCATTTTGGGGATGTTGGGGGTTAGATTTGTTTCTTTTTTACTTATAGATTTTTTTTCCCATAAGTTGCTAGGAAACTAACTACTGGGTACTTACGGGTACTTCAGCAAAACAAAGGAGTAGCCAAAGGAGAGGAGTCGTAGCACCTGGCTGTACATCTTTTGGTCTCTGGGAGTTTCTCTCAGAGGGGGAAGATACCACGAGTTTTGGGGGCAGGTAAAGGACGGGGCTGGGGGCAGCTGCTCTCTCTCGCTCTCGGCACCAGAAG
Source organism: Phylloscopus whistleri (assembly GCA_017589585.1). Classification (NCBI taxonomy): domain Eukaryota; kingdom Metazoa; phylum Chordata; class Aves; order Passeriformes; family Phylloscopidae; genus Phylloscopus; species Phylloscopus whistleri. Next base: position 307,580 of record JADMLD010000929.1, read on the forward strand.
GAGGAATGTCGAGCTGTTGCTTGCTGCAGGGAGAATTCACTGTCACTGCTGGAGTCCAGTCCTAGGGACCTTCCACCATCCGCTCGTGTGCCCAGGAATCCCGAGCTCGCCTCTTCCTGCCCCGCTGGAGCGGGGCCGCCGCTGTCCGGCCCCAGCGCTCCCGCGGCTCTGCCCTGGGCCTTTGCTGCGCTGGAGCCCCGCAGTGCCCTGCAGGGATGTCCCGCAGTTCCAGCTTCTGATGCATCCCATCCGCCAGCCCGGGATCCCTGCTCATCCCTGCCATTCCTGCTTGGTGCTCCTCAGAGTCCTGCGGGGGCGCCGGGATCAGACTGCCCCGGGGTTTGTGAGGCAAAACCTCTCCTCCACCCCTTCCCATCTCGGCGGAGAAGGCTGTTGTGAGGTTCCTGGTTCTGTTTTGTTGTTAATGCTAATAGTTGTTGCTGTTTATTTGCCGTGTTACACGTGCTAATAAAGAACTTATTCCTACCCCTCATAGCCTTACCTGAGAGCCCCTTGATTTCAAAATTATAATCATTCAGAGGGAGGGGGTTTACATTCTCCATTCCAAGGGACACTTTTTGCCTTCCCCAGCAGACACCTGTCTTTCAAACCAAGATTTTTTATTTTTTTTTTTAAATGGAAAAGAGGCAAGTTTTCCCATAAGGGTTTGGGAAAACTGCAGCTGTGGTCATTTCTCAAACAACATCCCCATCTAAGCCAATCTTTATGTAAAAAATGGGAACAGTTTCCATGGATAGTGTGACGAGGGTGTGGAGATCACGCTGGGGAGAAGGAGCTGCTGTGCTGGATGTTAAGACTGATCCTTGTTGATTGAGTCGCTTTTTTCATCCTCTACCCTGGGCTCAAGATGCTGCAGCCACCATCCCTTCTGCAGATGCTGCAGGATCACTCTAAATAGCCATTAACTAATGCTGAATTATGATGGAGCATCTCCTGAAATACGTGTGATACCAACAGGAATAACAAATGGATTTCTGTCAGGTATGACAGGGGTTTGCAGCTGATCCAAACCCTCGTAGGGCCCCGTAATTCCAGGACAGGCACGGAGAAAGGAGATGCCGGGGTGCACGTGGCACTTTGGAACGAGCTGTGGGAGGAGACAAGTTCCAGGCTGACAAAGCACTCCCAGCTTTATGGAACCCCAGTGGAGCTTGCCTCCTAAAGACATTGATGAGGGTGAGATCCCTCTGTTAGCTTCCACAACTGCATCCATCCCTGCAAAAATCATTCTCTCCTCATTATCTCTTGGTAGAACAAAAAGACCCTCAGAGGTCAGTCTTGTGATGATGTCTCTAAACATCTGCATCTCTCCAGGGAAAAACAGATCGAGAGGGAAAGGGTTTTTCTATGGTGTTTGTGCATGATACCAGAAAAATGTGCAAGTGCCTCCTAGGATGAGATTTCCCAGGTGAAAAATGAAGGCTTTTTGTCTTAAAGCATTTCTGTTTTCCATGAAATTAATTAAAATAAAAATCTCAGTGCAAAATAAAACACTGAAACCCTGGGATGCCTCATTAAATGGATGATCTGGTTCAGAATTAAATATTGGAAAAAGTGATGCAGAGCTGGGGAACTTTTCACCATGTGCTGCCTCTACACCTTGCTCTTGTAGGTCAGCAGGTTCTAATGCACCCAGGTTCTATTTTATAGAGGTTTTGAGGCAAACCCTGGTGTCGTCTGAGGCTAGTGAGGGGGAACCCTGAGTTCATATTCATGTCTGGCTTTCCCTGAATAGGGGGATTTAATTTACTGCTTTCAAACGATTCCCCTCTTTCAAAGGGCAGTCACAGCAAGATGCTTCTGACAGCCCAACCTCTGAGCTTTCTGGAGATGGTTTTAGGCTCATTTCCTGATAAGAGAAGGTTTCAGCAATTTTCCTCCATTTGAAATAACAGGAGAAGTCTCAAAACCATGTGATTTCTACAAGTTTCACAAAAGCTGGCAGCTGGGAGAGACCCAAACTGGAGCCCAGGGAGGAAAAACAGGGTCAGTGCTTGTGTTTTACATTGTGTCTGACAGGGACCAGCTGGCCAACAAACACATGTGCCCCACTTTCTCCAGGAGCAGCCTGGCAGTAATGAGACAGCTCACACTTCTCTGGCAGCACAGCACAAGCAAGATCAAACCAGGATGCAGAGAGCTGTGCTCCCTGTGGGACAGGGGAACCATCCCAGGGCAGGTGTGTGAGGAAGGCAGCTCCTGGTTTGTTCTGATGGTGCTAAGGAACTTGGGACAGAGCAGGGAGAGGTTGGAAGACAGAATCCTCAGGAATGCAAGCTGGATTCATTCTTCTGTTTCAAATTCTGAGTAATTCCCAGCATGGGGAGCAGGTCCATGGTGCTGCAGGTACACTGCAGGGCTTGAAGGGCATGGAGTGACCTCAACTTTGCATCCTACTCCTCGGGTCCCAGGGGGGAAATCCTGCCCAGCTCAGTGTCCACAACCCCCTGTCAATCCAAGGCTCACTCTCACTCACTCACTCCACTCTTTGGATTGGAAATATAACTGTCAGCTCCTCAGGGCAAGGGCTGTTTCTCTGCTTTATGTTTGCTATTAAACATTTATTATTAAAATTGATTAAACTTTAACTAAGGGAGGGGAATTGCTTTAACCTGCTGCAGAGAATGACATGGGCTGTGATTTTGTGCAGACACGAGAAAATCCATCATTCCTGGTCGGAAGGGATTGAAACCAAACAGATTTTTCTACAAATGTCTTCGCTCAAAAAGCATTTTGAAAGCCTTTCTTACTGCATTTGCAAATCAGGTACACAGAGTACCTGAGCACCCCCAGCTACTGCAGCTCTGCAAACCCCAGATAGCTTCAGCAAGTGCTGCAGGCTGAAGAGCATCCTGAGGTAAAGCATCCACCTCCCTTCCACTTTGGAATGCTGTTAAATGCTGATGGGTATTTCTGAGCCTCAATCACTCCTCCATGGGGGTGCCTGTGGCTGTTTGTTGGAACAATTAATTGCAGCATATTTTCCTCCCATGTTTCAAACCCATCCAACACAAGGCATTAAAGCACAGTTACCACAGGTAAATTCATGTGACAAACTGTTTCTGGAGATCAAGCAAGGAGAGTTCAGTTACCGAGGACAGGGAAATGTGGTGTGCATTTATTTTGTTATAAATTAGGCAGGTTAGTACAGTCCCCATTTGCAAAGTTGTACTGAAACCCGGGGAAGAGATTTCAGTTGTTAACACAGTTATTGCAAGCCCTTTGTGTATTCTGGTCTTTCCATACTTTTTTTTTTTTTCTGTCAGGAGGCGAAATAAGTGTCTGAGTTAAGTATGTTCTTGTAATCTCACTTGTCTTTCAAAAAAGACACACTTTCATTAAACCCAACAAAACCAGAAATCAGCATTGTGGCTTTAGTGCTGAGAAACCCTTTGGTTCCCCCCTCCTCAGAGCTGTGCCCAAGCAGCTCCATCTCCCTGCAGTGCTTCTCACTTGGAATAATTCCTCTCCTGTGTCAGTCCAGGCACATCCAGGGGTGTGGTATTCCAGCTTTTTGGTGTGCACCAGGGTTCTCCCGTAGTCTCATCCATGTGGTGTTTGTCAGTCAAGGTGTGGGCACCTGATTGTTAAAGATGATGATGATTCAAAGATGCAGGTGATGAGTTTGTATCACTTATTGCAGCGGAGTTGCAGTAAATCCCAGTTTTAGGCATATGATCCTTGCTCCTCACAAGGAATCTCACATTCCTAAAACATTGAGGGGAAGAGGTAAAATAGCATCAAGTAGCTCCAGGGGAGGCTTAGATTGAATATTAGGGAAAACTGGGGAAAATTTCTTCACAGAAAAGGTTGTTAAGCATTGGATCTGAGGCAGGGCAGGGCACTCACCAACCACCCCAGAAGTGTTCAAAAAATTATGGATGTGGCACTTGAGGACAGGGTTAACACTGAAGATGGTGGTGGTGCTGTGGGTTGGACTTGGTGGTCTCAGAGATGTTTTCCAACCTTAACAACTCCCTGGTTCTGAGATCCAGCTGGACATCCCCCTCAGGAGCAGAAGTTTGGTGTCTGCTCCTGAGCTGAGTGTCCAGAAACTGGAGTTTTCTGCCCTCCCAGTGTCTGCTTGGAGAGGAAAAAAGGGCTGGGGAAGGGGAATGGTTGGGACCAGTGCCTGGGCTGGTGGGTATTGGGAAGGAGATGCAAGGAGGCAAAGGAGAACAGCAGAGGATATTCCTGAGGGGTCACACTGGCATGTCCTTGCAGGCACCAGGAGCAGCTGGAAAGGGGCTCAGCCTGGAGCAAAGGAGGCTCAGGGGGCCCTTGTGGCTCTGCACAGCTCCTGCCAGGAGGGGACAGCCGGGGGGGTCGGGCTCTGCTGCCAGGGCACAGGGACAGGAGGAGAGGGAACGGCCCAGGCTGGGCCAGGGGAGGCTCAGGGTGGGCAGCAGCAGGAATTTCCCCATGGAAAGGGAGCTCAGGCACTGGAACTGCCCAGGGAGGTTTGGAGTGCCCATCCCTGGAGGTGTCCAAGGAATTCCTGGAGGTGGCACTCAGGGCTCTGGGCTGGGGACAAGGTGGGGATTTGGCACAGGGTGGACTTGATGATCCTGGAGGTCTTTTCCAACCTCAATGATGCCGGGATTCTATGATTGCTGGAAATAATGCTTACCTCTATTCTTCACATTTTTCATGCCAAGTTGACATAAAAAATACTTTCATGCTGAGTTTCATGCCTTTCCTCCCTCCTTTATTAGTAACATGGAACTATATCCCCATTCCTTTAAAATTCTGAGGTTTAGCAAGCACATAAACTACATTTAAGCCCCAGCCCCAACTGTAAACCAAATATTCCTTTTCCTCTCAGGGAACCATTCCTTTGACTTGTTATTTTGAGCTCCATCATAGTTGTTGTGTGCAAAGGCAACTTTGTGGAAAAGAAGTTTAAGTGCTAAGGTTAGAACAGGTTCAAGTATAATCCAGAGTGCCCTTGGCAAAGACAGAAGGGTTTTAGTGGGCCTCATTTATCATTGCCTGACTGCTTAAAGTGCTTGACTGACTCATTACTGTTCTTACATGTCTTTAGAAGAGCAGCAGAAGAGCCGGTGAGAAAAGTACCACTGTTTTCCTCTTTCAACCCACACTCAACAGGGCACAATAATATTTAAGACTTCAGAGTGTAAAATGTTCCCTCTTCAGAAAGCAAATCCCCTGACATGAGCCACATGGAGCAGCTCGGGCTCAGCTCCAGAGGGGAGGTTTCTGTTGCTGTGGAGTTACATCCATGGCAGAATTTTTGAGCTGAGAATTGGCAGCTGCTCCTGCCAGCTGGGGTTCCCAGGCCTTCCTGAAACCACTCCCTGACCTTAAGCCTTTTCTCCTCATCCATTCTGCCAAAGCTTTTCCTCACCTGGCAGGGGCTGTGGGCTCTGCAATGGAGGGAATGGTTGGACCATCCCTGGAGGGCAGGGAGTTACTGGAACAGTTATCCCAGAGAGGTTGTGGACTCCCCACCCCTGGCAGTGTCCAAAGCCAGGTTGGACAGGGCTTGGAGCAGCCTGGGATAGTGGAGGGTGTTCCTGCCCATGGTACAGGGTGGGAATGAGAAGAGCTTGAAAGGCCCTTCCAGCTCAAACCATCCCATGATTCTGGGATCATGGAACACTAAAAAGAATATTTTGGAGCACAGATCTCAAACATCAGTGAGCAGACACCTGCTCCATGCTCCATCCCCACCTGTTTGTTTTGTACATGGATCTCAGGGGATACTGGGGCAGCGCCCCCAGTGCTCCGCACCTGGGGGTTTGTGTGCAGTTGTGTAAATCACCAGGATGACATGGTGGGGTGGGGTTAATGAAGTGGCTGCTTTAATTCGTGGTACCTTGCCAAGGCTCTTTACAAAGCTCTTCCAGAGCTCAGGAGATGTTAATGCCACTGGAAAAGGCAGTGGCTTCATCCCAAAGCAACTGAATCCAACCTGGAACAGGTACAGAGTGAGACTGGGACGAGGATTAAGGAAAAGAAACACTTGTTCTAGAGGGGGCATTATGAGAATTGAGCTTGTTTAAGTGAGCCTGGCAAAGGCTGTGTGAAGGACTGAGATAACTCCAGAGAAATCCATCAAGGGGATGACGACTGGCGGGGAAATGGAGCTGTTTCAGGCAAACCATGGTGCTGGCTTTTGAGCAAATGGTACAGATTGGTCATGGATAACGTGATGCTGAAAGTTAGAAAGGGTTTTGGTTTTTTTTTGTTTTGGTTTTGGTTTTGTTTGGTTGGTTTTTGTTTGTTTGTTTGGGTTTTTTATTTTATTTTTTGAAGAAACAAAATTCTGAAATAATGGGGATAAAGAACCCAGCAGGGTTTTAACCAGGATCATTCCTCGGTGGTGGGATTGTGTGAGGTGACTGTCAGGAACAGGAGGCTGTGTTCAAGGACCTCTCCAAGTCCATGGACAACAACCTTTTCCTGGACTAAGGCATGGCTTGGGTGTGCACCTGGATCGTGGGAGTCAGGCACCTCTCACCCCAGTTAAGCAGAGTGGTGAGGTGCCTGGGAAACCTGGAAAAACACAGCCATGTCCTGGAAAGGTCTTTCCCGTCCATTCCTGGAAGAGAATCTATCAATTCTGTGTTTCTTGATCCTGAGAAGACTTTAATACCCAGCTTATCAGTTCTGAGAATTCAATTAGCTCCTGTCTATGTCTGCATGGAGACAGGAATATTGAGTCCACTGGGGTGTAAATCTGTGGGTGCTTGACCCTGTCCGGGGCTGGGTGAAGATCCCACGTGGAGGCTGGAGCAGCTTCCCTTGAGGGTGTTCATGCTGCCTGCAGTGAGAATCTGCCCAAAACATCAGTGCAAGGCACCCCGACTGCAGACAGTCTCTGGTCTGAACTCCCCAAAATTACAGGTTAATGTTGAGAACACTGTGAGTGTTATTCAGTTTCTCCACTGCAAGGAAGGGTAACTCTGGGACATCCTGTTAATGGGCAATCTGACTGAAGCCAAGGCATTAGGTGTGGCTGGATTTTTGTTTATCTATATTTATATCCCGTCTGGGAGCCCCTGGGATGCTGTTGTATTAGACATCACACAAAAATGGAGCAGAAAAGTGGTCTCTCCTCTCTCTTGCTTAAAAATAATACAATTTTCTCTCTAATTTACAGGATCTCAGAGAAGCAAGGGAGAAAAGGGAGGGACAGCGTTGGTTCAGTTGATTCTGACCAGTACTCACAATACAACACAGAAAGAAAAGGGAACATTTTTTGAAAATACATCAATAAATTCCCTCTGCAGAAATGAGTTACTTGGGCTCGATTTTACCCACCTGGGAACTCTGATTATTGTCTCATGAAACAGAGCACCTGCTCTGTTATCCCATAAATAAGGGAGAGCAAATGTGTTCATTGCAAAGCCTGGCTCCACTGCAGGGCTGCATTGTGCTGCAGTGGAGGGAAGGGATCTGGAAGTTTGCCCTCCGGTTTCCTAGAGAGAAAAGACTTTGGGAAAAGCAGTTAGAGGAACATTCACTCTGCTCCCCGGGGTTCCCCTCCATGGCTCAAAGGTGCTTGTTGCTGCTGTTAATTAGAGCTGTGTGGAAACATCCCCGGCAAAGCTGGAGCCGCAGCAAATGTGCCTGGCAGGGTTGTGGGCCAGGGTTCAACTGCAAATCAGCTGCCCTGGAAGATTTGGGATCGCTGAAGGGAGGGAGCTCTGGCATCAGTGACGCGGGGATGCTCTTAGGACAAACCAAGGTCCAGATGTGGACTAATTAAGACCCACTTTGTGTTGACTTAGGGGGTATTTAGCTAATGAAGATGGGACTGGCAGCCCAGCTTTGTGCTGAATGTGCAGTTCAACCTCCTTTCTCTTGGTTTGTGGCAGCACTGGGACTTTGCTCTGAGTCCATCCTGAAGCAGGGCAGTGCTGACCCTGCTAAGACTCGTTTGTGGTGCAGGCAGAGCTGGTACTGCTGGCATCCTTGGGTGCTTTGCAAGGTTCTGTGACCCATCTCCCGAGAGATTATCCTGAGGGAAAGGATGGATCAGGCTGCCAGAGCTGGGCTGCTCCTGCTGCAGGAGGAGGGATGCTCTGCTTAGCCAATGCAGAGAGCCTAAAGGAGTGAATCCATGCTGGTTGTTTGGGATGAGGGGCAGTAAAGCTGTTGGAGAGGGTGGGGGTGGCTTTGCTGGAGTTGCCTCAGACATTGAAATCCCCTCTGGTCAGCAGTACCAGGTTCATGTTGTGAACACAGCCATGAGTGTGCAGGATGTGCCCCAGCCCACAGCTCAGCCTCACCCTGAGATCCGTGTCAGGCTGGGAGGTGAGAGCTTTCCATCTCCTGCTGCTGTGTTCCGGATCATCTGCTGTGGCTCTGGGCATATGTTGTCAATTCACCAGCACCTCTATGCAGTCAGTTATAATTCACATTTGCTGGTTTTTAATGAATGTTTGTTCACTGGAGCATTTGCCAGGGAGTGTGTGTGGTGTGCAGAGCCAGCCCACATCCCAGCAGCCTCCGACAGGAGCTGAGGTGAGGAATCAAGCTCAGGAACAAACCAGGAAGATATTTTGTGACAAGCACCGCCTGTGGCATGAGACGGAGGGGACTCTGTGAATGGGAGTCTTGCAAGAGAGTCCCAGCAGCCACATGGATGGAACACTTTCCTGCCAAAGCAGTGGAAAATCCCAGAGATAATCAGGGCCCTGTTGAAATTCCCTTAAAATCCACAATATGGGCTCAGTCACTACCGCTCTGGAGCACCTCACTGTCTGCTGCTCCCACTGCAAGGTTTGGTGTCCTGGCTTCACCTGGATAGGGAATGGAAACAAACCAGAATATACAGAATGCATGGTGCCTTTGAGAAACATCCCAGGAGTCCCAGATCCTCAGAAAGGCATTGAGAGACAGAAGGAATACAGACAGAGGCTGAATGTGGTTGTTCTAAAGATGCAGGACTCACCCAAAAAGGGAACGTGGGGACTTTAGAAACACTTCAGAGGGTTTTGGGAGCCCAGTCCACTCTGTTGGTAGAAAGGGCAATGCAAATTCTTAATTACTGTAGCTAAACACGTGGGAGTTAATTACTTCTCCCATTTGCTGGCTGTGTAAAAGATGCAGTGACAGACAGGGACTGCTTCCCCTGTCCTCTGCTGGGACAGCCAAGGCTGCAGCCTCTGCCAGGGAAAGACGTGTCAGGAAGACCAAAGAGCTGAGAAAAGAGGAGGCTACAAAGTCGAGCAGCTCTGGGTCTTGCCGGGTGAAAACCTCCGACCAGGAAACCGGATTTCAGCAGCTTTTCCTTCCATCTCTTTGCCTTCAAATGCAGCTGCTGCCTGGACAAAACCAGCCTGGCTTTAAAGTAGGTCAGAGCTGAAGTCATCTCAGGATGCTCTTAGAAGAAGAAATACATGTCAGTGTGACACCACTGTGGCTTTTAATAGAGCTGTTCTCCACTGGCTGTTCTGTGGGACTCAGACCCAGAAGAAAAGCTGCAGCCAGGTGGGACAAGCTGTGCTTCTCAAATCCTACCTGAAGGGATGCACTGCAGCAGAGACGAGGACAGCACAAGGGGAACATGGGAGTGGAGGTCCCAAATCTCAAGCTACTTTCAGAAAAATGGACTTGGAGAAGCACCAGGTCCTGAGCATCTCTTAGCAGCTTTGGGGTCCCAAAAATGTAATTATCCACTCAGAGTCTGGTGTCTTATTGAGTAATCTCAGCTTTTTTTGGACAGTCTGACAGTAATTCAGTCTAGGCTATTTTAGTAGCATGAAGACATCTTGAGTACGCCTTTTAGGTCTCCGACACATAATTAGCAGTTCCAGGCTCTGAGCAGCTCATTAGTGTTTGAACAATCAGGAAGGGGACACCAATGAATTATGATTTCAAGCACCTGCTCAGCAGCTGTGAATTTTGGATCCCTCCTCTTCGCAATGCCAGCAAGTTCCAAACCTGCTTTCAGGGAAGCATTTTTATCAGGCTGGAGTGAAATTAATGCTTTTTTTCCCTGCCGCTGTCCAGCAGCCAAATTCTTGTGCCTTGTTTTCCTGGGAGGAGCGGTCCCAGACCGAGCTGCAGTTTGTCCAGTTTGACTGGGCTCTAAAACCTGCATTTAGCTGAACACATTAAGCCCATCTGCTTCCCAAATCCAGCTGCAACTCCAGCCCTCCAGGGCAGCTTGGCAATGATACTGTTCTGACACAGCTCGGGCAGGAGGCTTTTTGGAAAGGCAGAGAAGGGAAGGAAAAGGAGGAAGATGTGAAAGCAGATCAGCACAGCACCTTGGAGGAGCTTTCCCTTCTCCCTGAGCCATCCACCACTCCACAGGCACACAAAAGAGAAGAGAAAAATAATATTTGCTGACTCTCTGAGGAATTGGAGGCTGGAGTGAGCTCCATGTGAGGGATGCATGCATTATTTATGGCTCTGGGCTGTGCTATCCCCTGCTGGATGTGCCAAGTGTTCTCCTTCAGAGAACACTTACTGGCTCTTACCAGGCAGTTTAACCCCTATCCCTCTTGTCTCCACTGAGCTGAGATTGGAGGACACAAAGACAGAGCTCAGCTCTTTGGTGTGCCCAGGTGAGTGCAGCCAGGAGGGTCTGAGCCATGCCTGGGATGGGATCCCGGCCTTGGAGAATGGGAATGCTGCCAGTGCCCCCCCATTCCCCCTCCAGAGCCACCTGAGCCAGCAGCAGTCAGCCTCTGCTCCCCCTGGCCAGACTGGCCTGGAATGGTCAGAGCTCCTGAGCTGCCATCTTCCAGCTGGGTGGGTTGTGTCTCTCTGGGAAATGCTGCTGCTTTGGGGTGGGTTCCTGTCCTGCTGGAGCAATGCCCAGGCAAAGCAGCTTTTTGGGACCAATTCGTGTTTTCTTGCTCCGTGGTGCATGCAAAATCCATCAGAATAAAAATCAGAGCAACACGAAGGTAACCCTGGCGTGGGCTTGTTTGCATTTTACTCCTTTATTACCATAAAATATGGAATTGTGTTATAACATGATAGGGTTTTATACTGTATTACACTGGGCTTCATAGATGATAAAGAATTTTTATTCACTATGAGGTTAAGTAGATTTCCAAGCATCTATATTAAGGGGATATTTAGTATATAATATGTGGTTTTATTATTATAAAATGCCATCAACATTTCGGTACAGCAACCTGTTAAAGATAAAATGAATTAACGAGACAAGTTGAAACTGTCTATTTTACGAGCCTTGAGTAAAATACTTCAGCATTTTTGAAACTAAACAAGAAAACCATGTGATTAATTTGGAATTCTGATCTAAAGTGGATTTCACTAAATCAAATTGACATTTTGCTATCAAATGTTAGAAAAGAGATGAGACCACATTTTCCTCTCAAGGGTTTTCTGATCTTTATGGAAAGGGTGGTCAGGGATTAGAAAGGGCTGCCCAGGGCACTGGTGGAGTCCCTATCCCTGGAGGGGTTTAAAACCCTTGTGGCATTTGGGGACATAGTCAATGGTGGCCTTGGCAGTGCTGGGGACTCAGTGATCTCAGAGAGCTTTTCCAACCTGAACAAAGCCATGATTCTGTGATCATTTCCCCACACAGCCCATGCCCAGCCTCAGGAATGAGCAGCCTCCAAGCCAGGGCCAGTGGGCTTTGCCAGGCTGGTGGCACAGCGGGAGCCAGCAGAACAACGGGTCTGTACTGGGGGATCCCAACAGCTCTGAGGGTCCAGCCCTGCGGAGGATTGGCTTAAAAATAATTAGCGGGATGGGATGTGTCGTGATAAATCAAAAGGGTTTAATAAAATAAAGAGAAGAATACAAAACAAAAGATTAAAGCCGAGCACAGTGTAGGGTACAGGTCCCACACACCCGTTACAACACCCCGAGAATGTGAGGAGCCCCTCTGTTCTTGCTCATTACCCAATGATCCAGGAGGGTTCCGTTGGCAAACTGCCAGTAAGGACAGGTGCAGGTTTTGACAAACAGTGACAAAGTCCAGCAGTGCCCCTCTCCTGGCACTGATCCAGTTACAGAGAGAAAAACACAGAACTTTCTGGTTGAACTTCCTAAAATTTCCACAGGAAAACCAAAACTCTCTCCTTATCCAGGAATGCCCATTGAGGAGTGGGCGGTGCATTGCTGCAGGTCTGAGTGTTTGCAGAGGAGAATGTTCAGTACCTTGAGAAAAGTGGCCACGTGTGGGCTCTTCCCTCTGTATTCTCTGCATCCTTGTCTCCTGGGTTTTCCGTACAATTGGCATTCCCCAGGCAGCAGAGGGAGAGCACCAGGGCTGTGGGAGCTGCTCCTGTTGCCTTGTGCATCCACAGCGAGTAGGGGAGGGTTCTTCAGGAGAACGGGAATCCCAGACGAGCCTCCATGAGCTAGGAGCCACCTGAGCCCCTGAAACACAACATCTCACAGACAGACAGAGGGAAAACAGGCCAGAAACACACAAACATTGATCCAGACCCTGGGGTTTTGGTGGCTGCTCTGGGGTGTTAGTGACTACTTTGGGTATTAACGACTAATGCCTTCCTTGTTGGCATAAACCCGTCTGAGTGACAGCCTGGGACGGGAGGATTTGATTTCCTTTATTTTGTCCCTGGATGTTGGATTTCAGAGGAGCCTCAGGAAGTGGAGCAGAGAGAAATTCAGTCAGGCAAGAAGCTGATTTGCCTCCCTGGAAAAGCCTCCAGAAGGCTCATCCAGCCCCATTCAGCCATAGGAAAACCCTCTGAGGGAGCTTTGGGCTGAGCTGAGGTGGCAGACACTGCAATGGGGAGAGATATCTGTGCCAGGGGAAGGCTGGAGCTGTAAGGAAAGCTCTGCCTCTGGGATCTGCAGAGATCTGCTGATGTCTCTGTTTACTGGGCAAGCCACAGCCCAGGGGAAGCCTAAGGAAAATTTAACAGCACACAAGGAATGTGAGTGTTGGGAGGCAGCTGTGCCGTAGCAGCTGGAGAAAGAGAAGTTTGAGGAGCCATGAGGAATTTCTGAGGCAGATCCTGATGAGTTTGGGCCCAGAAAGCTCAGCAGATCTTCTAAATCCATCCTTCAAGGGAGGCAGTGAAAAGGCCCTACACTTTGGGCCAGCAGGTCTGAGAGTGCTTTAAGGAAATGCTCGATTTTGGAGCTCCACACCTTAAACTGGACCTTCCCCAATCAGAAGGGGAAACTCTGAATCTTTATTGTTGTTATTAAAACAGGAACAATATGAATGTGATTTCTTTATGGAAATCACATTAGTGACCATCAGTGGACCATAAACAGCCCTTCTTCCTAAGGGATGACTTCTCTTATCTTTTTTATCCATGGGGGAAGTAGGAAAGAGAGATTTCTTTTGGCTCTGCAACCCATCTGTGATAGAGAAAACTGTTCCCTGAATCCCACCCTGATGGTTCAACCCCTGCAAAATCCCCTGCCATGGGGGTGTGCAACCAAAGAGATTGCCTTGGCTTCCAGCACGGGATAACTCTTGGCAGAAGAGGTAATACAGGATATGAGGGGGTAGGGAGGTGTCAGAGCTTGGTCCTGGAAGGTTCCTCTCCTGACTGCTGGAGGATTTTCCCACCAGCCCCGTGGCTTTGGAGCCAGGGGGAATTGGTTTTCCCAGACGCATTTGTCAAGGGCTCCATGGCACCATAATGAGAAGCGCTGCACATCCCTCAGCACGGCCCTGGGAAGACATCTCTGAGGAAAGCATTGTTTTTCCTCTCTCCTCGAGGGTCTCTCACTTTTATTCCTCCCATACCTACACAAGCAAAGGTCAGACTTGTGCTGAAGAAGAAACACCTCATTCCTTCCAAGAGGCTTTCAGCCAAAGGGATGGGCTGTAAATCACCCTTGTTTCCACGTGCAGCTGTGAGGTTTATGTTCTGGGCTGAGGAGATAAACTTACTGCCTACTCACAACAGAGAGCGTTTGTAGCATTTATTTCCAATCCTGTCCCCCCGCACACCCACCCTGGCATGACAAATAAGAGGCTGTAATTCTCTGGGAGGCAAGTTTTATGGGAAGCAATGCACTTTTCTGTCCCAGCTGCTAAACAGTCTGTGGCTCTGCAGCTGATACCAGGTTTGGGCAGTTTATTCTCTGGCAGACTTGCCATGATTTTCCAATTCACTGATCTAACATGGGACGATTAAGAGAAGCTTTCCCTTTTTGCTACTGTCATTCTTCCTCTCCACCATGTAACTCTTTCCCAATTTACTTTTGATCAAAGGGGGCTCTTCTGCCTCCATACAGGTCTGAGGTTTATGTTTTCTTTCTGTCTTATGGGGCCATGTCCCACAGAGAAAGTTCACGGAGCAGTTTTGTGTGGGTGTCTCAGTCCTGTTGAAGTTCAGTGGTCTCAAAGCTGGGAATTGGGTGATATTTAAGGTTCCTTCCAGTGCAGGCCATTTTATGATTTTATGAAACCTGGAGAATTTCTGCTGTGACCTTTAACTCTTTAAAGCCATTTAAAAGCACGAGCTCTCCAGAAGAGGGGGATATGCAGCAGATAACCCCCAGTCTCAGGCACAGCTCTTAGCTGTGTTGAAGATGTTCAGCTTTGGATTGAGGTAAATCAGCTCCTGAGAGTGATCTGTGCTGCCACAAAGCACTGTTTTATTTCAAACAGCCCCAGGTCCCACCAGCCCCAGGGCTCTGTCATTGTCAGCACTGTTTCAATGGAATTTATTGGCATGTTTGGCTCTTTCTGGACCCTCCTGCAATCTCTGCTGCTGATCTTGGCGTTTAACTGGCCATCATCACTGTCTTGACACAATTTGAATGCAGTTCTGTGGTTAACAGGTTATAGTGCAGCTCTCTGCAGCACAAATACAGCCCTGTCTTCCCCCCTGGGAAACTACAAAGAATCTATTAAAAAAAAAATCTGTTGTGGTGAGGTGGGGCTGGGCTCTTCTCCCAGGTAACAAGTGACAGGATGAGAAGAAATGGCCTAGAGTTTCACCAGGGTGAGTTTAGGTTGGATATTAGGAAAAATTTCTTCATGGAAAGTATTATCAAGCACTGGTACAGGTTGTCCAGGGCAGTAGTGGAGTCACCAGCCCTGCAGGCATTCAAAAAACATGTGGATGTGGCACCTGGGGACACAGGCAGTGGTGAATGTGCTGCTGGTGCTGGACTGATGGTTGCACTTGATGTTGTCCAAACTCAGCAATTCTATGATTCTATGAAAAGGGTTTGGGGTTTCTTTCCTGATAGTAGAGAAAGAATTACAGATAAAGACATTGCACTGGGTTCCAGAGAACTTTCTGCTTTTGTTTTGGAGCACAGCATCGATGCATCATTTAGGGGAATCTGGTACCTTGACTCTCCAGTTCTTTTTATTCACTCTCTGCATTGGCTGGAGGGTGCAGAGTGCAAGGATCTGAAGTGCAGGCTGTGTTCACACTGTGAACTGATGTGGTAGCACAGAGCCAGGGATAAATTCCCCCCGGTACTACGGGAGTGTGACAATCTTCACCACCAGAGGTGACAGGAGCTACACAACTGAGACACACCAGCGCATTCCCAGCCCAGCCTCGGCGGCTCCTGCTGCACTCAGAAACAGCACCATCCTCTTTTGTATTTGCTGCCTGTGCCTGTGTTCATGTGGGATGAGAACACAGCAGCAAGAGGGCAGGGAGGGGCAGGGGTTATCAGTGGCCTGAGGACAAGTGGAGGACACCACTTGGGACTGAGAGGGAAAAGGCAAAGGCAGATCAAGGCAAAGCATCTCAAACAGGGACACAAGGATATTAATGCACTTGTACATGTAGAAATTCCAGTCACACAGACAAGGAATGGATTGCCCTCGACCTTCCTCAGGCTGCCCCCTCAGGCAACACTCAGACCTGGCAGCAGCTGAAAAGCTTCAGCAATGACAACTCCAGAGCAGTGACCACAGTGACCATTCCCTGGCAGGGCTGTTTGTCCATGAATGGATCATTACTGACCCAGCAGCTCCTTCACACACAGCTGGGTCTGTTGGGACAAACTGGATGAAGCCAAAGACTGTGGGAGGGAAACATTATCTTAAATGGGAAAGGTAGGAGAGCCCTTCAACCTATGAGCCACCTGCAACCAGGTAGCTGTGACCCTAAAAAGTTAGTGGGATGACAGATGGACCTTGAGCAAGGCCTGGCAGTTGTCCATGCAGGTGAATATCCATGACACCCTATTATCCAGTGATTTCTCGTCAAGGCTTAGCTAATACCAGGACAATTTATCTGTGCTAGGTTCTGTCCCTGCAAATGCAGGCTCATCTGCCCCTGATAAAAGCATGAGAGTGGGATGAAGTCTCTTATGTCAAGGCCTTAAAACTAGAGAGAAGTCAAAGTGTACCTCAGGTTCTCCCTTGAGAGCCCAGCCTTCCAGCAGTCATTAATTCAGAGTTAGGTTCTTTCAGGTGCTTGGCTCTGGGGATGCCGGTTGTACCTGTTCATTGGATTTGTGGCTCTCCCTCCCTGCTAGCCCAGGCAGGATAATCACTTCCCATTATTTATTAGTGCACAGCATTCTTCTCCTCTCCAAGGCATTTCACCAGACTGTGGCTCCCTAATCAAAGGGGTTTGTGATGGGAGATGATGCTTGGGCTGGAGCTGCAGCACCACAGAGAAAACATCAATGTGTTTGTGCCACATTTACAGGCAATTTTCCCACAGTTCGATCCCATGGGTCTTTGATTCCCAAATACAATCAAGTGTTTGGGTTTGCATCCTACAAAAGGGGTGGGAAGGTGCTTTTGCCCCATTTTGGGGTCACAGCTTGAAAGATGACACAGGTGGCGTGAAGTGAGCCAGTGCAGAGGAATCTGTTAGACTGGAAAAAGGGGATGGGTGCTTCTAATGCTCAGAGAGTGTCCCAGCTTCCTCTGAAATAGGAATTGCTGCATTTCCCCCAGTATCCTGCCTGCAGAGTTGAGCAGCTCATTTCTGTCAACCTGATGTCATGAGAAAACAGAGCGAGGAAGACAGAAAGAGCCAACAAACCACTAGGGTTGGCTGAAGGAAAAAAAGACAGGGAAAAGTGTCTTCTGCCTTTGGTGTGCCATGATGGCTGTACCTTCCAACAGGATTCAGGGAGGGATGAGATAAAAACAGAACAAGAAATGAATCCCAGGCAAGACAGGCTCTGATCGTTATGAGAATTTTAACCCAGCCTGAAGCTATGTACTGCAAAAATCTGAAAGCATAACCTCTCCCTGACCTTGGAAAAGATTTTCCCCGTTTGAAAATAAAATTCAGAAGGGAAGAAAGAAGGAAATTGGTAGAATAAGCCCTGCAGCCTTTAAACACAGACATTATTGAACACAGCCCACGCAAAGCTTTCTCAATCCCACAAGCACTTCCTTATGAAAACCCCTCTCTGTTCCTGCATCTCACCTGTAGCTGGGAGTGGCTGACAGGGGAGCAGGGCACGAGACTGAGCACCAAGGTTTGCAGTCCTTGGAGCAGGCAGAGCAGAACGAAGGCCTGGGATGAGGGGTTGTGCCATGACCTGCCTGCTGGTAATGCAGATCCATCCTCTGCATTTCTTGCCAACACCTCCAAGCTAAAAATAGAAATGTTTCCTTCAGCTGGCATGCAGGAAGAATCTGAGTCTGGGGAGTGGGCCAATTACAAAGTTTTATGGGAACATCTCTCCTTTGCTCGGCTGGAGCAGCAATGGTAGAGCAGCAGCAGCAACGTCAGAGCATCATCAAGAAGAGCTGGCCCAGAGCCTACAGATACTGCAAGATCTAAGAGCACAAACTGAACATCAGAGACGCTCCTGTGGGAGTGGAATGTCAGGCAGGAAGCACTTGGCCTCTGCATCCCATGGGAATGAAGCAGTTTAGCTCCCACCTCCACCCTCCCTGAGTGACACGAGGTGCCCAGAGGAGCTGTGCCCAGGAGGCTTCCTTGCAATTAAAGCTGGGGCAGGTCCCTGCAGTGTCCCAGCCTGGGCAGCCTCATGGTAGCTATGGATGGTGCAGCAGCAGTGGCCAGAGCCCTCCTGTGTCAGTTCTGGGGACTAACTCCAGAGACTGCTGAGGGCAGAATGAGCTTGAGAAGGTGGAAAAATCCCACCCCTGGCACTGGTCATAACCAGATTTTGGGTCAAGGTGAGTTCCTGACAGGCCTGTCCAAAGGAAGCTTGGCTGGGGAGTGTTGCTGGGGTGTCAGAGACAGGGATGTGACATTAACACACTGAATTCATGCAGCAACAATCCACATTCATTGTCTGGCAGCTCCTTTTATAAAGCTTTCAAATTCCCCGTGCTTACAGACATGATTGGTCAAGGGTCTCAACTCTGCCCAGCTCACTGGGCAATGATATGGGTGCATCCATGTTTCGAAGGGGTTGGCTGAGGTCCTCTGGCTGGGTTTGAATCCAACCTATGGTTATTGTGTCCAGGGACTCATTTACTTTGAGCTAGGCTGGTCAAGCTGATATCTGTTAAGCCAAATCATCTGTGCAGATATACACCAGCTGTAACTGTCACAGGGAAGGGCAAAGGGATTCCTACCATGGTTACTAAAGGGAAGGGAAGGTTGCAAACACACCACACTTAAATCAATTTCTGTACTTTATTCCATGACCAGTCCACAGTCTGGGATCAATTCGCCCACATCCAACTCATTAGCCCAGGATCCATCTCACTCACCACCAATGCCATCCTTGCAGGTGAGCTGACGGATGGGCCATGATGTTCCTGAGACCACACTCAGCAATGACAGCTCCTGATATTCCAACAGCATTCCCTCCTCCTCCAGCCCACTGTCCACAGCCTTATCAACATCTGGACTGCCAAACCCCAGCAGAGGATGCCTGGGGGCTCTGGGCCTATTTGGGAATCTCTCACCCTCCTTGGGACCTCTGAGAAAGAAGGACCAGCTGCACGATGTCAGCAACCTGACAGAAAGAACAAGAAGGCAGTTTCCATCCTCTGGAGCTGTAGGAAAAACCTCGACACCTTTTCAGCCCTGTTTCGACTGCCCTCAAATCCTGATGATTCAAGAGAGTTTTCCCTTCTCTCCCACTCCCTGACACTGCAGTGACAACAGTGCAGGCCCTGGGAACCCTGCAGGGGCTTCCCCAGCCTTTTGGAAGGAACTGTGCCCATTGTGGTTGTTCAGAGGGGATAGAGGAACTCTGAGCTGGCAGGACCTGCTCATTGGAGGAACCCAGTTTGGACTGTCCTTGTTACAGTACACACTGTTAGAGTGCTGCCGCTTTGCTGTGTTTGTTTGGGGCAAAGAATTGACTGGGAATGTTTCATCCCTTTGGGGTTTACAGCAGGAGACTCCCCTTCTTTCTGCGTGTGTTGGTGAGGAGTCCCCTCTCCTCAGTTCCACTGATGAGCAAGGTGACCATGCTGTGAAATGCCCATCTGCAGCCACACTTGCTCTTTTTGAACAGGTCCTTTTGCTCCTGGCAGGAACACCCAAACACCCCCTCAGCAAACGTTAGAGCCAGGAGCAGCCAAGCTCTGCTTTTCCTTTGGGAGGCTCAGTCCTCCCATCAGTGTGGTCCTGCCACCCACGGAGGAGCTGAGGGGTGGGTGTAGTAACGTGTAGTCCAGGAGGAGTCAGGTGTGTGGCACAATCTGTCCCCCACTTGTTAGACAGAACCCCAGGATTGTGTAAAAGCACCAACAGGATCAGCCTGAACCTTTCTAATGTGGTTTGCTGTGGAGGGAAAGGGGGAGGTGAGGTAGAAGAGATGGAAGGGAAGAGTGCAAAGCTCTTTAGCCAAATGGAGAGGAGATCATGACCCTTTAACTTGGATACTCCCCACCCCCCCACCCCCAAACCAGGCAGATTGGGATGTTGGCATGGGAGGAGCAAGGATTCTGTCAGTGTCATGTGTTTCCTTTCTCCACAGCTGCCACTGGATGGGAGTAACATGAAGTCCCAAACACCACAGGTGTGTGGTGTGGCCATGCAGGGAGGAGGAGAAGCCTTGAAGCCGATACTTGGCATCATCCCAAGCTTGGACCAGCCATCCCAGGGAGGGATGTCACTGTGGGTGCCTCCAGCATAGGCATTGCCCAGGAGGTGCCACCTGCTCAGGAATTGCTGTGAGAAGAGGACAGTGGTTCAGGAGTGACTGCAGGAGGAGCAGAGCACCCACTGCACTGAATCCCCCAGGCTCTTGTGAAGAACCAGTTCACAGTCAGTGCTTTGAGGAGAGATCATTAGACCCAAGTTTGGATTTCAGGCAGCCTTTGGATGTCATCTTTCCCTGTTCCCTGAAAGAGCTGTCATCTCAAGGTTAAGAAATAAGCAAAAAATACAATGTCAAGAGCAAGGCCTCCTCCACCAGCTCCCAGAAGATCCAACTGCTGCATGACGGACTCACATCACCACTTGAAAACTTCTCCCAAACACGGCTCCTCTGCATCATTTGTTTCTGGCCCAGGTGGGCACCAAAGTGCAGACAAAATGCAGTGAAATTCTCTTGAATGCATCCCTTGCTTCCTTATTCCTGTGGTTGTGGTGGCATCTCTTGCTATTTTATGTTGGGTTGATGTGAAGGTGCAGTGTGAGGAGGAGAAACTGCTCTCCCATGAGACATCTCCTTTGTGGCTCTAGGTGGGGATGTGTGGCCAATGGCTGCAAGATTTGGGTGATGGTTGCAGGTGGTTCCTGTTCAGGACAGCTCGGGCTGTCCCCTCACTCTGTAGTGACACGTTCCTGTCTGGGCTGAGCAGAATTAGGGAACTGATGGACAGGTGAAGATGGCTGAGCCCCCTCTGGAGAGGGGTCAGGGTGGCATTGCTCCCAGTCCTGCTCTGACACCCGTGTAATGTGCTGAAAGGGAGAGATTTGGGTTCCCCACTTTGGTACAGAAGGGGCTGGAAACACGGAGCATTTATCCAGGTGTTTCACGGGTGATACTGGCAGGGAATGAACACTGATGACAACTGCAAGGACTGCACTAAAAACTCTCCAGGCAGCACAGTGCCTCTTCAGGTCCAGGAGTGTGCCCTTCCCAAGCCTTTGGGAATGTCCCTTCAACTGCCCTGTGCAGAACCTGAGGAGGACAGACACCAGAATCGGGGGCAAAAATGAGGATATTTGTTATTATCTGGTAATATTTTAGGAAGCTGTGGAAATCAGAAGTATGGTTCAGCTGCCCCATGGTCATGGAATCATGGAGTCCCTGGGTTGGAAGGGATATGAAAAACCATCCAGGGCCACCCCTACCATGAGCAGGGACATCTTCCACTATCCCAGGTTGCTCCAAGCCCCATCCAACCTGGCCTTGAACATTTCCAGGGATGGTGCAGCCACAGCTGCTCTGAGCAGCCTGTGCCAGGGCCTCCCCACCCTCCCAGGGAAGGATTCCTTCCCAATATTTAATAATTCTGCTGCAGAGACAGGCGTTTCCCAGCCCATGTCAGTGCACAATTGGAGGAGTTGATGTAGGCCCTGAAGCCCATCACAACCACCCCAGAAGGGGAGAGCTCTGTGTTCCTTCTGGAGTTACTTCTTATGGATCCAACCAGCCCGGCCAACCTTCCTATGGATCCAGGCCAAGGACTACACTTGCTAGAAGGTGCTGCAGAGATTTCATATTCCCAGAAAAGGCAGGCGTCATCCAAGAGTTCTGAGCCTGGGTTTAGGAGAGAAAGATTCAAATGAATCTTCACAGAAAATGAATCTGCTTTAAATCCTGGTTATTTTAGAACTACATCAAGCTCATGACAGAAAAGATGTCATGCCACGGCTAATCCTATTTTTGGATTAGCTGGACCAGGGCTGGGAATTAAGCCAAAAAGAGCCAGAAACTCCTGCTACCGAGTGCTGGCTCACAGTTTGGGAACACCACACACTGCTGTGCTTGGTGGGATGCTGGGCTGTCACTCAGCCACTGGAGTGCACTGCCCTGATCCCGGTTCCTTGGCAGACTTCCCAGGGAAGGAGGTCAGTGGGATAACAAGGCCCATTAAGTAGGTTTGGAGGCTGCCCTGCTAAACCACGTTTGGTTGGGGCTTGAGGCAGCAAAGCTCCCAGGAGCAAGGAGATGGAGTGGGAACATCCCACAGCACCACCAAACCCTGCTCACCTCCCGTGCCAGGGACAGCACAGGACAGCCGAAGCTCAGGAATTAACATTCCATAGGGAAAGCCAGTGGGGCTGGGACTTGGAGCTTCTCTTCTCCCAGCAGAGAAATCCATGAGCTGGGTGGGAGGTGCCTGGACTCAGGGGCTGCCGTCCTGCACAGCTTTCCTTGCCAAAGGCCCTCGGCTCCACCAGCAGAGCTGCCTCAGGGTTTTCCAGTCCAATTAGCTTTTGTCCGGTTTATTGGGATTTGGGGCTACAGTGCAGACTCTTGTTACTTCAGAAAGTAAGTTTGGGAGGAAGAATATTCTGTTTGCCACTGGTACAGCAAATCCTGGATGATTTTGATTCACTCTGATGTCAAATAGGATTTTTCCTTTTTTATATATATAACCTCCTTTTTTATTTTATGCAAAACTCAGAATAAATAATCTCAAACCAAAATATTCCATCTCAGAGAATTCTCTCTCCCTCTCCACATCCCCATTTTTGTCCCTCTCCATATCCCCATTTTTTGCTGTTTTTTGTTTTATTTTAATTTCCATTTTACTTTTCTTTACAAAGAGCAACTGGCAAAAAGCTGGGCTTTTCAGAGAGGGTTGTAAGGATTTTTTCAAGCCCATACCTGGCAGTTCTCTGCAGGCTCAGGGAACACAACCCCAGTTCTTCCTTTCCCAGGGGCTGAATTTCCCTTTCACCCCATACCTGCACTGGGCTGAGCAAAGGAGCAATTAGATGGTTGGCTGGTGAATAAAGGAAATGAGGAATAAACATGATCCTCATATCATTAATGAACTGAAAAAAATAATTCTAAAACACCCTGAGAGATGAATTGGATAAATCTCTTACAGTTCTGGCATTTCTTGAGCAATGTTCAGCTCAGTCCAATTGAAGGAGGTTTTGAAATGAAACATCACTTGAAATGAAAAATAATCAGAGCTTGTTTGTTCTCAAAGTGCCAGATTAACACAAACATGAAACCCCCCTGAAATGTTTATGTTCTTATTTTTTTCCCATTAACAGCTTGAATTTACAGCACGTATTAGTAACAAAGTAATTTAGGTTTTTTACACTGCAAAAATTGATTCCATCTCCCTTTCTCCAGACTGACAGAGCTTTACCTTCTCCTTGTTACAGTCTTATTCTGCTGCCAGATTTCAAACAAATCACAGACCTGGTGTTAAAAAGTAATCAAAAGGAAGGAGCACCCAGTAAAGCTGTTTGCTCTGATGAAGTGAGGCAGTTGCTTTGCACATGAAAGTCAGCATTATGAGTAAACTTGAAAATAGCCTTTTTCCTGAGTCTTGCCTCTGAATCAATATTTCAGCCAAGGATGTGTCTCAGATGCTGAGCAGCACATGTGGCACTGGCTGCCACAGCAAATGGCCCCTTCTCCACCCTTCTTGGGTGCATGGGGGCTACAGAAATTCAGAGGTGTTTGGAAAGCAGTGCCCTGCATCCCCCTAATCCTGTCCTTCACTAAAAACTCCTGTGGTGGGGAAGTTCAAGGTGACAGCACTGAAGGGATGGGATTGAGGGGTAGCACAGGGAGGCCCTTTCAGGGCATTCCCAGCTGAGGAAATCTGTGCCAGATACCACAGAGAGCATCGCAGGACGAGTTTAGACTCTGAACTTCTGGATATCTAAAACTAAGCAAGAAACCCCACCCTCAGCTCCTCTGCTCCCGTTCTTTTTTTGGAGATAATGGCAGTGCTCTCTTTTCCAGAGAGGCTGTAAAGATTAATGCAGCCTTCAAGTGCTGGAGGAAGAACAGAGAAGAGAAGGGCAGAACGAGTTCTCCTGGTGCATGAGGGACAAGAGGAGGAAGAACAGGTTTAAGTTGTAGGAAGAAAGATTTAGGTTTGATGTGGAAAACCACCTAGCCAAGTTTGACAGACAATTCTCAGCCCAAGGAAGCAACACACAGACCACGGGATCCTCCTCTGGCACAGGCCCTGCTCACTCCACACACATTACATGGGGCACATCTGTGGGATAACACACCTCCCTGGGAGCAGGATAACTCACACATCCCTGGGACTGAGGGTTTCTGGAGCACTTGGAGCTGTGCCAAGCTCCAGCATCTGGCTGAATGTTCTCTTTTGGCAAATTACAGAGCTGTTTCCACCCCTAGAGCTGAACAGGAGCTGCTGTGCCTGAAAAGGATCTGTGTTGTCACCCAGGTGACATTTGTGACCAGAAGGTGCTGAGTGTAAGCAAGTGATGGCTCTGAAAGGTGTGCAGCAGTCCAGCTCTGAATGAGTTAAATGTTTCCTGCTGAAATCCTGGACTGCTATATTTTATTTCTGTTTCCCTCCAGTGGAAAACTTGCTTCTGAAATAATTTATTGGACATTGACAGAACGTTTCTCTTCCTCCTTAACACAAAAAATTTTTGAGGTAAGAATTAATCTCGCGTGTAAGTCACAAGCTTGGCACAGAAGCTGTCCAGCTAAGTTTGGGCTCAAAGTGCCTTTCTCAGCTTGAGTCCTTGAGCTGGAAAGCAGAGTGCAGGCAGCAGTGCCAGTCTGGAGCACACACACAGGAATCTCTTCAGGTTTGATCCCTCTTCCTCACTGCAGCAGGAACAGGCAGAGACAGTGCTGAACTCCCCAGGCTGGTGCCTTTGGAGAGCTTGAAAGAGGAAGGACTGTTCAGGGAACTGACAAACCTGGTACCTCCGAGCCCTGGGCTTGTGGCCTTTGATGAATTTGCTCAGTCATCTTGGTGTGAACGCTCTGCCGGGTACTGAAGAACACAGAGAACACAGGCTTTGAAAAGCCACCAAGCCCCAGCACACTCTCCAGGGGTGCAGAGAAGCTGCCTCTGCCCTCTCCCCAGTGTCCCCTCCTCAGCCATGGGAGCCCTAGCCCACAGCAGGGCTGGAGACTTTTGCAGCCTTTAATGGATTTAATCCCATGACAGCACCCGCTCTCCATGGCAGCAGAGCACGGACACCCCTCCTCAGGGCTGGGGTCACCAGACTCAGGAGAGGCCATTCCTGACCCAGGCCCTCTGGGCTCGGCCTCAGTCCATCATGCCACTGGGAGCCAGGCCCCTGGGCTGCAGGAAGAGGCTGCAGCTGTGAGTGCTGAGCTGCTGAGCTGCAGGCAGGACATCTCCCCCATCCACAGGGAGTTGTGGCTCACTGGCCGAGGGCAGCAGGGGAGTTTTTAGCCCAGGGGTTTCTGAGCTGGTGGATGTGCCCTGAGGGCTCAGGGATTTCTGGGGCTCTTCCTCAGGATCGCAGGCCGGTGCAGCAGGAGCGTGCCTGGCTGCAGGTGCAGGTGTTTGGCTCTGCAGGGCAGGAGCATCCTCCCTCTCTGTTGAGTCCCAGCCTATCTGGGGTTTGGGGCACAGGGAATCCTCCCAGCCCCTGCTCCAGGCTTGCCCTGGGCTGGGGGCCCACTCACACTCCCAGGGTGTCCAACCCCAGCTCTGTGCTGGGAGCGGGGTTTTAGCATAATGCAGGGGGTTTAGCATAAATAACCAATGATTATTGGGCCTGCCTGGGGCAGGGAAGAGGCAGAAAGAAAAGAGAGTTCCATCCCTTTCGAGAGACGGGAGGAAGGGTGTTTTCCCCTTCCTGGAGAGCATTTCCTCAGCAGGGCTTTGACAGCAGTTCCTTGGTGGCAGGAAGGGGGTGCCTGGTTTGTCTGGTCACAACCTTGACCCTGTCTCTTCCCGGTGTCCCTGAAACACAGGATGTCACCACAGACTATCCAGAGGCAGGACAGAGACCCCAAAGCCTCTGAAAACAGAATCTGGGGAAGATTCTGCTCCCAAACTCTCCACTCTAATCCAGGCCCAACTTCCAGAAGCATCGCCTGGGGCAGCTCCCAGCTTTGACTCCTCCACAGAAACACAATTTGCTCCTCACAGACACATCCTGCCAGGCAAGCCTGTTGCCTCAAGGAGTATCCATGACAGAGACAGAAAGATCTCATTTCCAAGAGGAGCAAAAGAAAATACTTTAATTATCAGATAAGTCCAGCAAAGCAAATACATCCAGGTTAATGAGCATCCCAGTGGCTCACACCTTACCTAAGCAGGTATATATTTCCTCCCTAATTGAAAGGGAAAGCTGTTGACTAGGCAAAAGTTATTTTGGGGAATTTCTTTATGCAATTAAACTGCTAATGAGGCTCCTTAGTCCTTCCTACTTTTCTTGCAGTATCTTCCCAGTGAGGCAGCCCTATGCTCCCAGGGACCAGTAGACAAACAGGGTCAAATTTCATTCTTTGGAGGCAGCTGATGGAATTTGGGAGGCTCAAGGTGGCAGGACCCTTTCCCTCTGGGGACCAGGGCTCCAGCTGTAGGCTCTGATTTCTCTGCTCTGTCTCATATCCACAAATCCAGCTAGAGCTGCTTGTGTCTAAACTCTTCTTTGGGTGAATGTAGTTTTTTCCAGTGACAGCTGCATCCATTTAACACACACATTGTAGGTACCTGTGACCATTCCTTTGGAGACTCCTTCCCACCTGAACTGCTGGGCAGTGTCTGCTTCTCTTTAATGCAGTGCTAAAGGAGATGGGACCTCTGCTCTCTAATCCCTTAAATGCTGTGAGGCATGGAACATTCCTGCCTTTCAAGAGTGAAAACAAACCAAAAAAATAATTTCCTTTAGTCTAAAACAGAACCAGGATTTCCAGCCTAGCTGAAACCGGGAACTTTCTATTCCCCCTGCAATGAGACTCCTGCCTTATCCAGAGGAGGGTCCTGCTTGGGTTTGGGGTTCAGCAGGAACCTTGCAGTGTAATTTTCTTATTCTGCCAAGCACTGAGGCCTCTGTGGATGTGACTGGGCTTGCAAGTGCTCAAATTCTTCAGGGGAATTGCTTGTCATCCTTGGCTGCTCTACAGCTGTAAACATCACGAAGACAAAGGCTTTGGAGTGCTGTACTCAGATTGTACCTGCTCCTGCTCATAGTTAACAGGAGATGGACTGCAGAAAAAATAACAGCAGAATTCACGGGTTTCCTCTTCTTTTTTCCCCCTGAGTGGCAGTGAAATCTTTGCAATCTCCCACACCCACTGCTTTTATTATTTCATCAATGCTCAACAGTGCCACAAAAGTGATGGAAACATGGGACGGGCTTTATGAGCCACCACCAGGCATGGCTACAGATCTAATTATAGATTCCTGAAAATTGCATTAAAATGTTTGGAAGCTCTGTGGAAGGGTAGAACATGGCTGTACTAAATAGGAACCACAGCAGCCTCTTGCCCGACATTTTGCAGCTTAAGTAGAGGAAGATGGGGATAAAGATGGGGATAAATTGACTGGTACCAATCATGTGGTGCAGGAGGAGAACGGAGGCCAGGGGAGTTCAGGCTGAGTCTGTCCCATGGATCTGTGGTGCAGCCAAGAGGAGAGCCTGGCCGGAAAGCAAATGGGTTTGTCTGTCTGATCACTTGATGCCATGTTCTTCCCACAGTCCCAGAATGCCAAGACAAGGAATTTATTAAATATGGAATCTCAGAATGGTTTGGGTTGGAAAGGACCTCAAACCCACCCAGTGCCACCCCTGCCATGGCAGGGACACCTCCCACTGTCCCAGGCTGCTCCCAGCCCTGTCCAGCCTGGCCTTGGGCACTGCCAGGGATCCAGGGGCAGCCACAGCTGCTCTGGGCACCCTGTGCCAGCCCTGCCCACCCTCCCCACATTCCCAGTATTCTATCTAACCCTGCCCTCTGGCAGTCTGACGCCACCACTCCTCCATGCTTCCTGACTCTCTCCAAAATAAAAAAAAACCCCTGTGCATAGGTTCCAGAACCCAGGGATATGTGGAAACAGGGAAACGCACCTGAATAAAGTGACAGCGGAGGCAGAGAAGGACAAAGAAGGGACCGAGGAGCCAGAGGCAGCTGCTAAAAATCAGCAGATAATCAGCACATCTAATCGTGTGTGATGGGCTCCATCTCCTCGGCTCTTCAGAGCCAGCAAATCTCTGCACTGCTATTGATTTTCTGTCTGGCCCCTCAGGGATCAGCTCACTGAAGATAAGGGCTTCCCCCGGACTGCAACTGAAGGAGGAGAAGCTCCTCCTGCTCAGAGCTTGCTGCAGAAAGAGGAATCATGTGCAAAAACCTGCTTGTCTGGGGCGTTTGTGTGTGCCCAGCAATGCAGCAGGAAAGACTGATCCTGCCCTGAGCATCTTGTCACAGGGACTGCTGGCCCGGGGGCTTGGGGTTGCAGGTGCCATCACTACATGCTGGATGTCACAGTTCACTTGGGCTAAATAAAAAGTTACTCTGATACAAAAGCAAGAAAAGGTTTTTTATTCATAGAGAAAGAAATTGTTTGTTTCAATGTAATGGAAATCCTCCATATCCTTATGATATAAAAAACCCTTGGATGAGTTGGCATTTTTCTAGCGGGAAAAAACTTGTTGTCAAATAATTCCACTCATTTTACTCCATTTCGAGGAGCCCTTGTCACTCCTTGTGAGTTTGTTTTGTGCTTGACAAGAGGAAGAGACTGAGGCACCAGCCGTGCTGGACCGCTGCCCTTCTCTGTCCCCTTGCCTCTCTCAGCTCTGCCCTGCTGGGGCAGGAATCCGCCTGTCAGGAGTCAGGAGAGAAATCCCTGTCAGACTCCTGGGTTCATCCCCAGAGCTGCTCACACCACAGGCTTTGGGGTCCCTCTCCTCAGGTATTACTTCACGTAGTCCATGGAGCAGCTTTTAACAGGTTAATAGCCAAAACTGAGTTTGCTGGTTTTATTCCTGCCAAGAGGCCTGGAGTCACCTCACCAAAGCTGGGAGCTGGAAGAGAAGGCTCAGTGAGTGTTAACAGCTGCAGGGGCATTTTCCACCCCAAATGCTGCTGGGGGAGCTCTGGAGAGGGAAGATTTAGGAAAGGTGGCAGGAGCAGCACATGCCTGCCATCCTAGACATGAAGGGTGGAGAGAGACAATCCCATGAGGAGCAGCTGAGGGAGCTGGAAAGGGGCTGAGCCTGGAGCAAAGGAGGCTCAGGGGGCCCTGTGGCTCTGCACAGCTCCTGCCAGGAGGGGACAGCCGGGGGGGTCGGGCTCTGCTCCCAGGGCACAGGGACAGGAGGAGAGGGAACGGCCCAGGCTGGGCCAGGGGAGGCTCAGGGTGGCAGCAGCAGGAATTTCCCCATGGAAAAGCGTGCTCAGGCCTTGGCAGGGGCTGCCCAGGGAGGTTTGGAGTTCCCATCCCTGGAGGTGTCCAAGGAATTCCTGGAGGTGGCACTCAGTGCTCTGGGTTGGGGACAAGGTGGGGATTTGGCACAGGTTGGACTTGATGATCCTGGAGTGATTTTCCCACTTAATGATTCTGGGATTCTGGGACTCCCTAATCCAAATCACTCCCTTGTGCACCACAGGAATGCCGTGCTGTGGGATGTTTGTTCTGGAAATATAAACCATATCCCTGGGATGTTTGGGGAGGGAAGAGGCAGTGCCCTCTGTCTTCTCCAGCAAAATGTGAGAGAGCATCTGGAAAAACTGTGGGATTGGCAGAAATCACCTTCATTTTAATCTTTCATGAGCAAACACAGGGATACCTCGGGGAGGTGCATATTAATGACATATTAAAGCAATATAAAACAGGCTGTGCAACAGGTACCACACTCCAGCCCCTCTCCTGGGCTCCCTGGGGTTCACTTTATCAGAAGTTATTTACAGCAGTGTCTTGTCCTATTATGCAAACAGCCTTTTTGTCCCCATTTCAGAATGTGCAACATTCCCATGGTTGGCAGGAAGGCTGCCCTATGCTGAAAGAGTCAGATAAAACGCTGGGTGATATTCCTAGGCCATTTAAATGGAAAAGCTCCTCGGTGGTGTTGCTTTTCTCACAGCCCAAATGCATTTTCTCTCGCATGGTTGAAACCACAAATTGTGTTTAATCCTCCCCCCACAATTCCTCGTATCTCTATGCCCCGAGCATGCCAGGAATAGCAAACTTGCACTCATCCTTTTGAATTCAGCTCCTTTTGGATTAGTGCCTTGTTTGTGGCCTCTCTCCTGAAGTACTTGGGTGTATTTGCTAAATAATCTGGACAAGCTTCAGCTCTGGCAGGGAGTTATCGACTCCCCAGCTGCCTTTACCAGGAAAGGGGCTGGGAACGTACACTCTGGATTACACGGCTGCCAGCTCCACTGATTTCATTAGGAATCTTGCAAAACTTCATGTTTTCCTAAAAGCCTCAGCTCCTCAGCTGAAATGTGAAGCTGCCCACTGATGTCATTACAAAGCTCTGTGCTCCGAGCTGCAGAAGAGAGGCTGCAAGGGGGACTGAAAAGGCTGAAAATCCAACCAGAAAATGAAAAGGTCTCGTGGTCATTGAAATCTCCTTGCTTTAAAGGCAAATCTCATTATTTTGAGAGTGGGTAACTGGCTGGCTTGGTTGGACTTGCAGAAGGTCAGATATCTGAGCCCCTCCCCAGGCAGGCAGAGACACAGACCCAAGTAATGACCAGCAAAGCCTGAGTGTGTTGAGCTGTTGCCAGGAGAGAGAGGTACGGCTCATGTGCTGATTTTCCACAAATTCCTTGGAGCTTCCAAATCCTCTGCTGCTCCTCCAGCCCCTGCTTGGGCTCTGCCCACCCTCTGCTCCGTCCCTGAGCTCTGCAGTGCTCAGATCCATCCTCTGAGCAAGATCTTCCTTGCAGTGTCTGGTTCCAGGTGTCTGAACCTTCAAATGAGACGAAACTCTGTTCGTCCCTGGAGATCTTGGTGTCTTGGGGTTCTCTTTCCCTCTGTCCCCAACATGTGGAGAGCTGGACAGAGGAAATATTTGACAAAATACAATGTGAACACCTGCAAAGCCATGCCCAGCCTGTGCCAGGTGCTGCGGCCCTGGCTAAACCCTCTCAGTGTATTTAGAGGAAGTCTGAGGGTGTATGAGAAGATGTGTGGAGAAATAACAACTATTGCTTTAATGCCAGCTGTTAATCACAGGATGTCTTGGATGGCAGCAAAGCAAGAATTCCTGCTCTGCACTTTGCTTTCCTGTCCCCTCGGCGAGAGCTCAGCAAGAGAGAAAATGTCCAAGCAGGGTGGTTGTGATGTGTCACATCCATCACTGCTCAGTCAGGAGGGATTGTGGGGATGCCAACAAGAGGATTTGTCTGTGGAACTGCTTTGATTGATATAAAGCACTGAGATTTGTGCTTCCAGGATGCAGGAGTGCCTGGAAATGGTTGTTATGGCAAACAGGGCAGGCAGGGGTACCTGGGGAGTGAGAGTTGGGGACAAAGTGGTTCCCTTCCCGACACTGAATTCAGTGGGGTCGGGCTGGGAGAGGCAGGAGTGCTGCCTGCATCCCAGACTGGATACAAGTATTTTCTGGCAGGTTTTCACCCCAAAGAGGTGCAAAGATGCACCTGGGCCAGACCTCGAAGTCCTTCAGGCTTTGTCCAGTGACTCTGTGGTGAAGGAACCTGAACTGCCCCACGGATGCAGGACTGGCCAGGATGAAGGATCTCCAGGCTGTGGCCTCGACAAGCACTGGAGGACTCTGGAAATAGCTTCTGGTCTTTGTCTCCTGAGAGCTGGGGCCTCTTCATTGTCTGGGTTGCATCCCAGCTTTTTCACTTGAGCTGCTGCTTTAACCTGTAACTAAACCTAAGCCAGAGCAGGGGAGAGCCTGGCTGTGGTGGGACAGTGAGCACACAGCCCATTCAAAGGGAGAGGTAGTCGTGAGGAGATCACCCAGTCTCTTCCACTGGAGGAGGAAGCAGATATTTTTAAAAGCAGCTGTGTTTCCATAGAAACCCTGGGAGAAGGTCCTGCAATCCTGTGGGGGAAGGGTAGTTTTCACCCAGTCCAAACAGCTGCCAAGAATTTCAGTGCTGAAGGAGACACTGAACCCCTGTCCCACAGCTGAGCTGGAAGGGGAAGTTACTTTTCTTTTCTTTTATCAAAGCTTTTCCAGCTGCATTCCAGTAGCCGCCTTTTCCCTCCAAATTCCAGGTGATGTTGTGCTTTGCGTGGTGCCCGTGGCCTGGTTTTTGGGCAGAAATGAGCTCGATGTCTGTGGAGAACCAATTCCAGCCTCCCCTGCACATTCTCTGACCTCCGTGTAGGTTAGGACTGGGATAATCCCACAGCTGTGGGGTTTATGATTATGGGACTGCAAACATGTGCAGCAGTCTGGGAAAACTTCTGCTCTGACCAGGAAACAAGGGGACATTCTGAAAAAAAGAAGACACAATTTAACGCCCTCAGATGTAGTTCCTGCTGTGTGTTCAGCCCTCTGAAGAACAGCTTTGTGCCAGGATCAGGAATGAGGGATTGGACTTGCAGCATTCATCAGGGTGAGGTAAATCCCAACCTCCTGGAAATGCTTCAGCTGAAGCTCAGAGATAGTGAATGACTTGCCTGTAGACAAACAATGGGGGACTGGGGACAGTGGGCAAGAATCTTCTTTCTTCTCAAATGGGATGATGTCAGGCTTCTGCTGTTGGCAGGCTACAGCAAACAGAGCTGCTCTCCAGTCAGGCCGGATCATCCTTCCGGGCTTAAGTGGAAAATGTCAGCTCACCAAATCAGCAGCACCATCATTGCTTGAAGTTGGTCACAAGGCCAATCCAGTTTTGCTCTCACTCTTTAGCACCCCACAGCAGGCCAGGGATGATAATGAACTGCACTGCACTTGACCCTAATAATTCAATTTTCTGCCTTAGTGAAGCATAAGAGCCATATTTTGAAAAACTCATTGTACTCAGGGTACCTTTGGCCTGGGAGTCCAGGATTAGAGACATAAAGTGAAACCATCCAAAAGTGGTAAAACCATTGGCTCTCCATGACTGATTTTAGGACAGGAATGTTTTGCACACAAGATCCTTGCTGGATGTAAAAGCACTTTTTGCCAGAGAGATTAATTTTTTTTCCTATTCAGGGCAGGTGAGAGCATATGAAAATTGACATTCTTGACAAAATTAAATTTCTCTTCATTCACAAGGAGACTT
Source organism: Phylloscopus whistleri (assembly GCA_017589585.1). Taxonomy (NCBI): domain Eukaryota; kingdom Metazoa; phylum Chordata; class Aves; order Passeriformes; family Phylloscopidae; genus Phylloscopus; species Phylloscopus whistleri. The sequence goes on from JADMLD010000929.1 coordinate 340,517, forward strand.
TCTGCTTAAATCCCTGTGAAGCTTCCACTTCCAATTCAAAATGAAGAGAGAGACAGGAGGATTTGATTTACTCACCTTGACACCAAGAGCACCTTGATCCAGGTCTGAAATTATATTTCGTTTTCCAAATGCTTCACAGAAAAGTCCTTTCTGAAAGTCTGAAAAGAAACATTTTGACTTAAAAAGAGAGTTGTAAATATTCCATCTTGGCGGTTTCCACTTCCCCACTCTGTTTTCTTTATAAATTCATGTACAAAAGGGATTTGGAGTTCTACACTGGACCTTTTCTGACCAAGTGTTTCCCTGAACTCCCAGCCAGGCCCCAGGACTGTAAAGAGCTTTCCAAGGCAGGTGCATTTGCAGTACAGCAAATTGCACAGATTTGACACTGTCAATGGTGAATAAAATCCTTTCTACACTTGTTAACTCTGGCAGAAGAAATGAGTTAAGCTCATTTGTCTCCTTCCTGAGATGAATTTTTCATTTTCTCTTCCAAGCCTGTTGAAGTTTGTGAAATGATTTTCTGGCGTTTGTTCAGTCAATAAAAACTGTGGCTGGATTTGGAGTCAGCACAAAGACCCGCCTGGCACCAGCCCTGCACGGGGGGTGTGCACTGGCTTATCACAAAATCTGATTCTTATCTCATTTGGATATGCTTCTGGTATTGGCTTTTTTTTGTCAAGGCTGGGAGCGGTGGCTGATGAATTCTGCCTGTCTCCACCTCTGGAAAACACAACAGAGAACAGCTTTGGAGCTGTAAGGGAATCATCAGCAGCATGATAAAAACTCTCAGACTCCTCAGTTTAAACTCACAGCCACTTATTCACACCAAACCTACATTACACAGCCTGACACCTCAGCCTGAGGCTCCATGGCCTGGAAAGTTTTTGGGCTGGATAAATCATTGAATCCTGGAATATCCTGAGCTGGAAGGGCCCCCAGGATCACCCAGTCCCACCCCTGGCCCTGCCCAGACCCCCCAACAACCCCACCCTGGGCACCCCTGGGTGTCCAAAGGCTCCTGGAGCTCTGGCAGCCTCGGGCTGGGACCATTCCCTGGGGAGCCTGGGCAGTGCCAGCACCCTCTGGGGGAAGAACCTTTCCCTAAATCCATCCCAACCCTCCTGGCACAGCTCCAGCCCTTCCCTGGGTCCTGTCCCTGTCACAGGGAGCAGACATGTGGATCCAGAGAACTGGATCCAAAACAATTTTTCAAATTTCAAACTTTAGTTGCCAATTTGTAAAAAAGTGGAGGAAAAGTCTTCTGCGACATCCCAAGCATCCTGTGGAACAGAGAAGTAATTTCCTTCTTCCTGGGCATCTCTTCAGACCCGAGATAATAACTCTATTTTCCAGCAAGCCTTGGACAGGAGAACCTGGTCTCATGGAAGGTGTCCCTGCCCTTGGCAGGGGGTTGGAATGAGGGAATCTTTAAGGTTCCTTTCAACCCAAACCATCCAATGAGTCTGTGATTCTATGACTTCTACAAATTGAGTAAAGCAGTGTTTTAACAAATAAACAAAACTTTCTGTTGGCTCACCCTGTCAAACAGGGAGATGAATTAAAAGCAGAACTGTTCCTTTAAACATCTCAGTGCTTAGAAAGGTTAGGATGTGCCTCTGTGCCTTTTGATTGGCAAAGTGGGGGAGGCAAGGGGGGAAATCTCCTAAGAAGCTGCCAAGACCGGAAGAATTAGTAACTATGGATCATTCTTATTGGCCTGACCCAGGGTGCCGCAGGATTCATTGGGAGTCTCAGCACTGATTTCTGAGGCTGAGGAGAAGAGGAATAGAAGAGGAATAGATTGACTTTGGGAAGTCAATGGGGATCTATCGACTTGTGCTGCTAAAAACCTGCCTGCCCTCACTGCATCTGAGCACGGGGCTGGGAAGGGAGCAGCTCTTAATTAGGAGTGAGGCAGGTTCGAACTCCGTACTCCTATCTCCCCCTAATTAATCCCAGGATTAATTTTAAAGCTTATTTTGTTCTTCTTGGAAATTTTTATTCCAGAGATGCCCTTTGCTGCAGCCAAGGAGAGCTGCACAGCACTGCCTGCAAAGGGCTTCTTGGAGAAGGGGAGCAGACAGCAAAGAGAGATGAAATGTTCATTTTTTAAACTGCTAAACAGCTAAGTAAACTTTGCTGCCTTTTGCCAGCCTGTCAAGTGGTGTTTCAGTGTGCTTGTGGAGGGTGTTCAGGTTTTTGGGGACAGATCTGTAATTAGAAGTAAAACTTGCCATCTGGAGAAAAAATCTGCTTCCTCCTTGCCGTGGCTAAGGTCGCAGCAGCTCTGCAGCAGCTCCACGTGTGCTGCCAGGAGAGTTTGCTTCCTCAGACACCACCTGCTTTGTGATCTGTGTTTATCAGTGAGGGAGGGCTTCTTTTGATCAACCTGATCTGGTTTGGGTGAGAGGGTTACTTCTCCTGCAGGGAAAGTCAGGCTGATTGAAAACAGTCTGAGTTACGGGTTCCAAGATATACCCCAGGACAATCCTTCCCTTGCCAGCTCTCCTGATGGCACTGCCCTGAGACAGTTACTGAACTCTCTGTTCAGTACAGACAGTTACAGTTACTTGCTGAGTTCTTTTGTGAATTGGTGAGATGTGCAGCTTTTTGCTCCAGCAGAGTTCTCCACTGACTTGGTTGCCAGGGGAAGCTCGCAACTGAGACCCAGGGATGGGAAAGCTGAAGTACAAGAAAACCAGTAAGAGAAGCCAAGATTTATTCACCAGTCTGGTGTCCCGGGAAGGTTCCTGTTGCTTGTTCCATGCCCTGACCATCTCTTTGCCCCATGGCCCCATGTTTTGGGAAGAAGAAGGAGCTCCACTGATCCCTCTTGGAGCACAGAACAGGGGAGGTCATGTTTGCTGTGACTTGCACCAGGAGGTTGCACATATGCAGCTCACCCCTCACTAAAAAACAAGGAATACAGGGTGCTGAGGATATTATTTTGGTCAGAAAAAGATTTCACTGGAGAAAATAAAGCTCCTTTTTTAATGCTGTAGTAAGGAGGTTTCACACTCCGATTTTGCAAGTGTAACAGAAGCTCTAATGGTCTCTCCAGCTTCCTGCCAAGCCTCGGATTTGGCATTAGCCCATCATCAATATGCAACTAATGACTCAAGCCATTAAATCATCCCGGGTGCCTGTTCCTGCTGAGTACAAGGAAAAGACCTGTACTGGCTCTTCTGGAGGTGTGTGTCTGTTTGGCTGGAAGGACTTGGAGCTTAGAGGGATTAATGTTCCAAATAAATTACACTGGAAATATTTTAGGTGAGTGGTTTCCTCCCCTGCAGTTGTGTCTTTGTGGCATTGAGGTGGCTCCCTGGTTGTCCTTCCCTGTACTTCTGCCCTTGTTGTCCTGCTCTGTGCTGGAGCACAGCAGGACCTTGCTCTTGGTGTCTTCAGGCAGTACTGAAGATGGGAGAGATCCCCTGTATCTGCAACATGGGTGTGGCCAGCACTCCTAACATCCCAGGATTTCTTGACCAAGACTCAAACACACCCAAGAATTGTCAAAGCTCTCAGTTACCATTTAAAAAAGCAATGTGTTGACAGTGCAACAAAAATTCCCATGTTTTTCTCAGCTGAGTCATCCAAGTGCTTGCCTTGACTCAGGCCTGGATTTCTTCTTTCCACCTTGGGAAGCAAGATGACCCCCAGTATCTTTGCTTTCCCTGTTTTGATTCCAATGAATCACCTTTCAAAGGAGAAGATTCATCCTGGAGAGGTCTTGGCTTTGCTGAAGGTCTGATTTAAGGAGGATACCTGAGCATGAGCCTCCATGTCAGTGCTGCTTGTTCCTTCCAGCTCTGCCCTCTGCCTTGAGTGGTTTATTCCCAGTTTTCCCAGGGCTCTGGCCTTGGGAACATTTTGGGATGTGGTTTATCTCCTCAGGGACATAGAGCTGGAATCAAGCATCATTCAGGCTCTGCATGGGTTTAAAACTGTTCTTTCACTCAGTGCAAGAAGCCAGAATTCAGAACTGATTCATGCATTTCCCAGTTCATAACCCGAATTAACTCTTTGAGATGCTGCTGCTGCTGCTGGAAAAAAAAAAAACAAACTTGTCCCATCTGCTTAAGGGATTCTTTTGGTACAGAATAATACAAAAGATAAAGAAATACTGCTTTAAAGGGCTTCACCACAGAAAGCTTTAGGCTTTCAAAATCACTTAGGGAGTATCTACCATGATCTGAAGGTAATCTCATTGCTTCATCTCTACTTCTGAATACCATGGTCAAAAATGTTTGTTTGTTTGTGTGTTTGTTTGTTATTTCTGTGTTTTTATTTGAAATGAAGTGATGGTCATTGAAGCCTGCAATGAACCTCAAGGTGTGTGATCTCCAGTTCTGACCAGTGCATCTGTGGAGAACAAGGAAAATATTATAAAGAATAAAATTCTTTAACTGCTCTCCTTGCGTCTCCAGCAATGGGGTTTGTGTTAATGCTGAGATTCTTGTCAAAGCCTCACTTGGAGACTCGTTTCCTCCCTGAAAATGCCTCTAATGGCTTTTTTAAGAAGCACCCAAATAGCTAAAGAATCATCCAGATCCTGCTGAAGCATTCCAAATGGGCTCTTTTGGAAAAGGAGACAAGGATTTATGGCTGGGGAGTACTTGTTGCACTGAGCGTGGAGAACTGTGGCTCCAATAACAACGAGATTTATGGCTTCCAATGAATCAGAGCCCGAGCTGCACGAGAGCTTTTATGACTGGAACTCTGTCAAGACCATGCAGGCTCCTGAAGGTGAAGGCTCTATTTTCATGAGTAAAAGTTACAATTGAACAGTTTGCTTTGTCAGAAAAGATTCCTCAGTCAGCAGCAGATTAAAAGGAAAACCAGCTCTCCCAGAGGGCTTATTGGGTGCAAAGTACAGTGAGGGCAGCAGGGCTGGGGGATTCATGGATCAAAGGATGGTCTCAATTTGTGTTTGCAAAAGGTTCTCCTTTGGGCTTGACACCTCTTTTGGTGGCTGCTAAGAAGGTGCTGTGCTGTGTCATAGAATCACAGAATATCCTGAGATGGAGGAGGCCCCCAAGGATCACCAAGTCCCAACCCTGGCCCTGAACAGACCCCCCCAAAAACCCCATCCTGGGCATCTGTGGCAGTGCTGTTCAAAGGCTCTGGAGCTGTGGCAGCCTCGGGCTGGGACCATTCCCTGGGGAGCCTGGGCAGTGCCAGCACCCTCTGGGGGAAGAACCTTTCCCTGAGATCCATCCCAACCCCTGACACAGCTGGAGGTTGTGCTTGTTGGGGCCCAAGACTCACTATGAGCACAAGAAAGCATCAAGGTAAGCCCATGTCAGGGGGTGGAACTGGAGGGTGTTTAAGGTCCCTTCCAGCCCAAACCATCCTGGGACTCTGTGATATCATTTCTAACAGAGAAAGAATAGCTGCCATCAGATCTCTTTCCCACTGGAATCTTGTGACTGTGCTGTGTTGTGTTCAGGTGCCCTGCACTCCCTGCCCCTCCTGAGCTCTGTTTATCCCTGTTGGAGCTCTTGGCTGCTCTGGATTTCCAGGTCCCTGCTCCTGTCTGCAGGAGCTTCCAAGCTGGTTGTGTTCAGGTCTTGTCTCTTCCCTTCTCACTCTCTGCTGAGGGAGAGCATCACCTTCACCCCAACCCAAAAACACTTCCAAGAAGTGAGGTCAGACTGCACTGCCCCAAATCCCACAGCTTCCCCTTTCCCAGGGTTTCCCAAGCCCCCGCTGAGTGTAGTTGGAAGCAGACGGTGTCCTGAGCTGCTGCCCTCCTGCCCTGACCCTGCCTTGCCTTGGCTCCCATCACTCTTTTCCTGGCTCCAGGGTTCCTCTCATTTGGTGTAGGACTGAAGGAGTCCTTCTGGGCTTGCTTTGTAGTTCTTGAGGAGTGACATGTCCTAGAGGGAAATTCATCTTCCCTACCCTCCATCCACTTCCCAAGAGAGGCACGTCTCATCCTGCAGGGCTGCTCCTTCTCTCTGATAATGACAAAGGTGCCCACTCAGACCTGGATGGGTTTTGTTTGGCTCAGCCAGAGCAGTTAAATGTCCCCACCTGCACAATTAACCAAAACACTCACCCCAGTTCTACACACGACATTGAGTAAAAGGACTGAAAATGTACAAATGAATTCCCAGAGGTGCAGTTTAAAAGTACACTCCACTCCACTTATGTCTAAAGTTATCCTAAATAATTCCTCCTGGCAGTTTAATGGTAGGGATTTTGCTGTAATGCTTCCTCCCTGACATTTGCAATGACCCAGTTTACTGTTTTTACAAATAATAATTTGTCTTAATTTTGTCTTTGAAGTAGCAAGGAAAAGAATAAATGGGTGAATTCCAAACCTGGTAACCTTGCTGAATATTGTAGGTCAATAAATTATCTTTGTGCACAGCTTAGTGTTCCAGGTTTCCACTTGAGTGGATGAGGGCTCTTTTAATGCTTGTTAAAATAGCAGAGATAAGTGATTGCAGTCTGAGGATGGAAAACATTGAATAATGCAAAGATTCGTGGATTTTGTGATTTTGCTTGGCTGGGGGAGAAAAATTCTTTTATTCTTGCAGAGCTGGATAATAAAAGCTTTCTTTTCAGTTTTCAAACTCTTCATGTTTTTAGCCAAAAATGACTCTGAAAAGTAATAATGCATTCCTGATGAAATGCTCCAGTTGGGCTATGCCAGAGCTGGGCATTTCTGACCTGGTAAAAATCCAGCACAGGCCAAAGATCATTCCATTCTGAAGCGAGGAAACCTTGTCAGAAACACCATGTAGAGCTGCTAGTCTAGCTGAAGTTCTGGATGCAGGTTCTGCATGCTCTGGTGACCAAAGCCGGTGGCCAAAGGTGATTTACTCGATGGAGACCTGATTCTAAGAAGTCCTTCAAACTGACATCACTCAAAGCAAGATAAGGCTTCTCGAGGGAAACCCAGGAGTTTTAATGAGGCAAAAATGTTCATGGAATGAGCCTGACTTCCCTAGTTTTATTATTTTACCCAGACAAATAAAAATCTTCAAAGCCACAGGCAACTTTTTCAAGACATCAAAAAATTTTGGCAAGAAACAAAAAAAATTTAAATGAAAACCAAGGTTGCCCCTCTTTAAACTTCCATTTTTCTTTGCAAACTTTGTGATGAACTGGAAACCAGGTTCTCCAGGGCCCATTTCCACCTCCTCAAACATCAGTTTCATTTCTCCTTCTGTACAGGAGGAATGAGACTCATTTACCCAATTTCTGGGGCTCACCTCTCACCACAGATGGCCCTCCCTGCACTTGTGCTGTCTCAGCTGCCTCCTGGAAGCAGTATCTGAAATGAGGTCCATCCTTTGGAATCCCAGTGCCCTCAGTCGTGGTCATGCACTCACATTTTCAGCCCTGAAGACTTGCACAATTTTGTCCTTTCTGATAAGCAAGCGTCATATTCGACTGTTCTAATATTTTATTGCCTTGTCAACATATGAGAAAATAATAATTACACCCTGCTCTGCAGGACTGGGAATTCTAATCAACACCAAAGCAGGATCTGTACATAATTAGAAGCTTGTTTTAGCTGCTTTTTCAGAATTTATCTCTCAAGCAGCTATCAGTGCCAGCAACATGGTTTAAACCAGCAAATCTAAAAGTGAGACTTCATTGTTAGCGCTGCTCTGCAGATAAAATCACCATTTGCTCCGAAAAAATGAAGACTAAAAACTGCTAAAAAAAGTTCCCCAGAAGAGTCAGAGGCACTGTGAGGTTGTCTGAAAGGTTTGGGGTTTGAACCCAGAGCCAGGGTTTGTCTGTACCTTGTTTCTGTGAGATTTAGGGCTCTTCCCATCACCCCAGGTATCAGGGAAAGGGCATTGTCCCTGGAGCAGGAACAGACACCAAAATCACATTCTCAGGGGTTCTTCTGGGAGCCTCAGGCACAAAAGGGACATTTAGAAATGGAGCTGAGGAGTCCAAAGAACTCTCATTTCACTTGGGCTAGTCTAGGGTTGGAACCCAAAGTCACGAGACCTTTCCAGCAGTTGCTTGATCCTGGTTCTGTTTGTTCTTTGACCTTGCCCGTGGCTCAGGCAATGATGAGCCCCATCACTTCCCAGAGATCCACCTCTCTGCCTCAGTCCCCCCCAGCTTCCAAGGGTGCCACGCTCAAGTGTCCCCGTGGCACCAGGACACACATGGAGGTTGGAGCAGTTCCAGAGGAAGCCACGGAGCTGCTCCAGGGCTGGAGCCCCTGAAGCTCCAGGGAGAGCTCAGAGCCCCTGCCAAGGCCTAAAGGGGCTCCAGGAGAGCTGGGGGCAAACATTTTAGCAGGGCCTGTTTCAGTAGGACGAAGAGTGATGGTTTTCAACAAAAGTAGGGTTGATTTAGACTGGATATAAGGAAAAAAAAAATAAAATTAGGGTGATGAGGCCCTGGTACAGGGTGCCCAGAGCAGCTGTGGCTGCCCCTGGCAGTGCCCAAGGCCAGGCTGGACAGGGCTTGGAGCAGCCTGGGGCAGTGGGAGGTGTCCCTGCCCATGCAGGGGTGGCACTGGATGGGCTTTTCCACCCAAATGAGTCTGGGATTTTCTGATCTGGAATATTGGCCGTGTCTGATGCTGGAACACTCCAGCCTTCAGGACAGGGACCCTTTCAGGAGCAGAGCTGCCACCATGGGACAATATTTTGGGCTGCCCATGCTAACAGCAAGGGAAACTCAAGCCTTGGTGTGCTCCTGTGTTTGTCTGCAGTGTCAGAAGGCAGCTGGTGAGCTGAAATATCACCAGAGATCAAATGTGTGGGAGCTCACAGTGGGCAGAGGTGGAAAAGTGCCTGGGACAAACAATGATGAGCAGTTTTATCCCCAGACTGCTCAGAGGGTGCTGAGTGCATTGTTCTGTCTGCTGCTTTCTGCCTGGGCATCTCATTTATTCCCTCATTGACTTTCAGTCTTTAAGCTGCTGTTAATTTAAGAAGCTCCCTTGTTCACCTCTCTTATAGATTCAAGAGCTCTTCTGGCTGAGATGGATTGGAGTCCCTGGAAGGGCATTAAAATGCTGTGTATGGCAGTGTTTCACCCAGCTCCTCCAATCCCTTTTTCCTGCATCTTGCTCTGCATTTGGATCCATGGATCCAGGCCTTGCAGTGCTGCTCCTGGGCTGCACTGCCTTCATTAAGTGCACACATGTACAAAATTTTCTTGATTTTTGCTGGTTTTTTTCCCCAAGCACCTGAGAAGTCTGAGCAGATGTGGGAAGGCAGGAAAAGATCTTTTAAATGCATTATAAATCCTATTTTAACTCAACTAATTATAGCTACAGCATAATTAAAATATTGTGAAGGAAAAGAAAATAATCCTGCTGAACTGAAAGTGCATTAACACCTTGCATCTGCAGAGTTCTGAATCACTGCACCTTTGTACCTGACAGCAAAACTCTCAACAGCCTCTCCTGCCAGAAACCCAAACCTGCTGAGAAGGGCTCCCCAGGGCAGCTCCCATCTCTGCTCCCTGTGACAAGACCCAGGGGGTGGCTTGAGGTTGTGTCACAGGGGGCTGGGATGGATTTAGGGAAAGGTTCTTCCCCCAGAGGGTGCTGGCACTGCCCAGGCTCCCCAGGGAATGCTCCCAGCCCGAGGCTGCCAGAGCTCCAGGAGCCTTTGGACACCCAGGGGTGCCCAGGGTGGGGTTGTTGGGGGGTCTGGGCAGGGACAGGGGTGGGACTGGGTGATCCTGGGGACCCTTCCAGCTCAGGATATTCCAGGATTCCATGATCTGTTGGCTCACCGGTCCTGGTCAGAGGGAGAGCATCTCCTGCTGCTCTTGTAAACTCCCTCCTATTCCCTTTCCTAAGGGTGAGAACAAACACATTGAAATTTCGGCAGCTACTAATCAAAATGTCACACCGGAAGGAAGAAAAAGCCTTGTTTCATAAATTTCCTCCTTTTCTATTGATTGGAAAGCTCCAGCAGGAGAAATGAAAAATGTTGAACTTGATTTCATGAGCAGGGATTTTTTTTTTTCAGTTGCAAGCAGAAGAACAAGCCATTGTGCCTGCAAAACAAATGCAACTATTTCCTGAACAGCTCTGCCTTAGTGATTTCAAGACTAATAAGTTTGCTGGTGGAAAAATATTATTACATTGAATATTTATCAGTCACAGGAAAGCACCAGGTGTGTCAAAGGCTGGAGGCAATACATCTTAGATAAATATCCTTATACAGGTCAATCAAATCCCTACAATCCCGAAGTGGCTGAATTACTTTGCTCAGTGCCATGGTTTATTCCTACTGCAGAAATGCAGGGAAGGATGGATGTTTCTCCATGGCTTTAAGTGAAGCAGGGAGTACAAAGTGCAGTGCAGAAATTACAGGGGGAATTTCCATGTCCCATGTCCCGCTGGAGGTCAGGCAGCATGGGGGTGACAGTATTTCCTCCTGGTCTTAAAGAAATGCATCTGTGAAAATACAATCAGAGCTTATGGGCCATTGGATCCATGTGCTCTGAAATGACTTTTTTAGTACTAAAAATGACATTATCTGCAAGAACAAATAAGCTGCGTCTGCCAGCATCAGCAGTCGAGCTTGGAAATGGGAAAAGTATGAGGAGAAAATCCTAACCTGCTTAATTGCCTCACAAATCAAGGCTCTGGGCAATAACTCCTGTTTAGAGGAAATTCAGATGAGAAATATGATTACTGCAGGGGAAAGGCAGCACTTGGAAAAAATGTGGGCTGGTTTTTTTTCTAAGTGATCCCAGTGTCAGAGCCTGACTTGTCAGAGCTCCTTGGGAAGGTCAAAGCTTTCTCCTATTTCAGCAGTTTTGTGCAGGTCAGGGTGGAACTCAAGCTGGTGCAGCTTCTCCTGTGGGGTGGGTTGATGTCCTTACATGTGCACCAAGCAGAACTCAGGGCACTCTGTGGTCCAGTCCATGGAAATTCAAATGTCTATGGGAAAAAGAAAGATATAAATCTTCATTTTCTTTCCAGGAAAACAGCTTGAGGTTTTCTTAATGGGGCAGCTGGTAAAGTGTCTGTATATAAATAACCTAAGTGAGCATAGTGTTGGTGTTCACATGCATTAAACTTTCACAATGTTCTGTGCAGAGAACTAAATATCTTTTCAGTAGGAGAAAAAGTTTGTTTTATTTGATCTGAGTCGTGCATAAATCCAGTGCCAAATGACTCTGGCAGGTGCAGCCTGTGCTGGAGTGCTGGTACCTGATGGTTGGGACTCTCTGGAGAGGATCTTGAAGGGATGGGAGCAATTCCATGTACCAAACCCACTTGGTACAAATACAAACATGAATGTCTGGGTGCAGGGGGGGTTGTGTCTCCTTGCATGAACTTTGGGGTTTGGGTTTGGGTTTGGCCGTTCTCTGCCTGTTCCTGAGTCTGTGTGCATCCTTGTCTGTCAGATCACTCCATGCTGGATGTCCCAATGCTACAGCCTTTGTGATTGTGCTTCTGTGCAGCCTCGGGGCAATGCCAGCCCTCAGCTCCCTCTGCACCAGCTCAGGTCTCTTTTTCCCTCCCCATTCTGAGTCCCAGAGTGACTTTCCTTTTTCCTGGAGAGGGAAAGCTGCTCCATGGGTGGCAGAAGGACTTGCCCAGGAGCAGGGGGGCTCATGGCGTGGCTGGGCTCAGTCTGAGCCATGGCCATGGCAGGGGTTCCCCAGCACCTCCATTCCTTACCCAGGGGATCTGCTCCAGCAGAGGAGGAGCTGGGGTGATGCAGCAGCTGGGAGGGGAGTGTGGGAGCTCAGGGAGAGGTTGGTGTGAAGGACGGGGTGAAACCCCCTCAGCTGGGGGGAGTGTTGCAAGGGTGAAGCCACTTCCCTTTTTTTCTTGGCTCAAGGTTCAAATGGAATTTAATTGGTGTTTAAGCCTTGAGCTGCCCTCAGCGGGGGAACTGCAGAGCAGCCACTGAGAGCAGGGAGAGGGAACTCCAGCTCTCACCTCCCCTGTGCTCCCCAAAGCAAACAAACAACCAAACACTCCAGTAATGAACTTCACACCCAGACTGTGAGGAGCAGTGCTGGGAGACATCACTTAGGAGAGGGCAGGAGGAGAATGATGAGCATGAAAAAGCTGATCCAGGAAAATAATGAGCTTCTCCTGTGGAGGAGGATGCAAAAAGAATTCCTCCTTAGAACTACAGAATCAGGGATTTTCACAGGTTGGAAAAACCCTCTGAGATCATCAAGTCCAACTGTTCCCCCAGGCCTGCCAAGGCCACCACTGACCATGTCCCCAAGTGCCACATCCACGTGGATTTTAAATCCCTCCAGGGCTGGGGATGCCATGACTGACCATCACTCTCCATCACCTGCTCGGAGCAGTTGAAAGGTCGAGTTGCAGGGGAATCTTGCTCTGATTCTCCATGTGAGGGCTTTCCTGCACTGCTCTGGGCCCTCCCAACACCTGAACTGCTGAGTCACAGCGTCGAGGAGCAATACTGGGCATAAGGACTCAAGGATACCCTGTGGGAGATTTAGACCTGGTCTAAAAACCAGCTTGGGTTGGACCAGCCCCAAAGGGTTTTTCTTACAGGAATTCCTACTGGAACTGTCAAGGAACAATTCCCATCCCACTGCAGAGAGAAAGAGTTAAATTGAAGTGACCCGAGCAGCTCCCCACGACTACCAGCAGTGCCCAAGGACAGCCCAGGACACAGCTGTGCCAGTCAGCTCAGGGCACTGCAGGGTGATGGAGGAATGGCATCGTGCTCCAGGCTGAGCCACAGCAGCTCTGGGTCATGCTGCCAGACTTGCACAGGAAGTTACTTTTCCCTGTGCTTCCTTTCAGCTGAGCCATTGCTTTGGGAGAGTTCAGCAGCTGCTCTGCAGGGAGACAAGGAGCAGTCACCAAATGTGCCGTCTGCTGGATCTGATGCCTCATCTGCTCCATCTGTGGGATGGAGATCAGTTCTCTGTTTCTCTGTGATTTCCTGGAAGATGCAGCAATGGGAGCGTTACGTGGGATAGGCTGTTCCAGGTCAGGCACAGATTAGGCTGGGAGTCTGTCCCAGCTCCCTGCTCCCAGGATTCCAACCATCTGAGAGCACAACCAAAAAAGCTCTTCCAGCAGATGTCCACAAATTCCTTTGTTGGCTGATCTGTGCTCTGTAGTGTTGGTCCTCCCAGCAAAAGCACCTTGCACTGTCCCAGGGCACTCCAAGAACAGTGCAGTGTGGTGGTGGGTTTTGTTAAACTGTTTTGGGGTTATGTATCCCAAAGGTTCATCCCTGCTTCCCTCCCCCCACCATAAATCAGGTACCGTCCAAAGGTATCTCCTCCCCTGTCCCTCTGTCCTTCTCTCCTGACCCTGCCCTTGCTCTGGAAGCTTTGGTCAGCTGTCCATCTCCCTCCTGACCCTGCCCTATGTGATAGAAAATGACCTGTCAGTCCAGCCTGGGGCCATTCACCTTTCTGCCCCACGGCCCCCCCCCCCCAAGTTTAAAAGTGGGCGTGGGCTTTGTTTGATCCCTTTTCCGTGCCCCCCTCTGGGGAACAAAGATCTCTGAGAAACCCTACAGAAAAGAGCCTTCTCTGATCCTTGCTCAGATCAATCACCACAACAGCTGCTGCTGTTGAAGACAGCCTTGTTCTGCAGCATCACCCGAGTCTGAGGGCAGATTTGGGAATCAGAGCTGGCTGGGATCTACCGGCCGGTGTCAGTCCAGCCTGGCCTTGGGCACTTCCAGGGATTCAGAGGCAGCCACAGCTTCTCTGGGCACCCTCTGCCGGGGCCTCAGCACCCTGGTAAAAGAATTCCTGAGCTCATGGAGCATCTCCTGAGTGAAGTCCTGGGTGTGGATCCACGTGTGATGGCTGCTGCAGAGAAATGAGCAGAACACCTTTTCCAAAGGTGTATTCCTTCTTCAAGTATTCCCTGTAAAAATGTGTCATGCCCAAAACACTCCGAGTCCAGCCCAGATCCACTCTGTTGATATGAGCTGTAAATGTGCCCCAAGAGAAAATGTCAAAACAAGAACCATCACAACAGGAGGTAAAACTGTCAAAACTGAAGGTCGGGACGTTTAGAAGGTTCTGTTTCACGTTCCACTGAGTGATTCTGCAGAGGATCTCAAGGCAAACCTGGAGATCACTAATAGTTCCCCTGGGAGCAGTGAAGAGATGGAATTGAGCTGGGAGCGGCCAGGAGAGTTTGGCATGGCTGAAACCTGGTCCTGGTCCTGAAGGGCAAGTCTGGGATCTGCACAGGAAGAACTGAAGATTCCCTCTCCTCTGGCTGCATCTGTGCTATGTTCAGCAGCTCATCTTTAGGTGACAGAAGGAGGTGCCAAATTCATCTTCTTGTCCTCCCCAGGGTGGGGAAAAGGCCTGAGGAGTCCCCAGGATGATGTTTAGATGGCCCACATGGGGGGTGATGCCTCCAGCACAGAGAAACAGCATCAGGGCTGATCAAGAGAAGTCCCTTGAGTTGTGGAGTTCATAAAGAGCTCTGGATACAGCTCTTTATGTAGTTGTGCCAGGAAAGCAATAAACTGCAAAATACATTTTATGGGGCTCTTGTGAGTGCCCAGGGGAGCTGTGGTGCAGGAGATCGGGGGGAATTGTTTCCACCTGCCTCAAATTGACTCTGGGAGCTGTTGGTGCTTCGAGTGTGGAATTATCCTGGAATTACCCACTCCACCCCCGGCCACGCGCCACTGCACAAACCTCCCTGACGTTTCCATTGCCATCTACAGCAGCCTTTGCTGGCAGTAGCCACTCTGATTTCCTCCCACTACACTTTAAAAAACTTTATTCAAAAAAAAACCCCAACTTCGTGCAAGCTAGTTTGATCTTTCACTGCCCAAGAAAACATAATCTGTCAGGACCATCACTGAAATAATGGATACAACCAAATCCCAAGGATTTTGGCTGTTCCAACCGTGGCAGGAAGTTGGAACTACATGATCTGTAAATTCCCTTCCAACCCAAACCATTCTGGGATTACAGGATTATTCGGTTTTCAGCTGGAACCTCCTGCAGATGGAAAACAACCCAAGAAGGGATGGAAGGTGAGCTGGAAGAGGCCTTTATCATTTCTGTGTCTCCTCTGCAATGATTGCTCACCAGAGCTATAGCAAGGGTCCTGGAACATCCAGGAAGCTGCTGGAACAGAGGGAAATGTGTCTGTTGAGCAACTGCTTCCATACCTCGGTTTGTATCACTGCTAACTGGAACTTTCTGGAAATTCAGCCCCAATTTACTGAATTCCCCACACATGGAGGAAGAACACAAGGGCAGCTGAGTTTGGCTCCTGCCATCTCCTGTACAGCACAGGGCATTTCCTGCTGCTGTGTCTGGCCCCCACATCTCCCTTGCAGTGCAGGCTGCTGTGGCCTCTGGGGGCCTGTTTTCCTCCACTGACTGTCAAGAGAGTCCAGATAACTCGTTCAGATGGAGATGTCAACACTGGGGACATTCACATTCGGACAAAGAGCATCAGCCCAGAGTGTCTGAGCACAGAGACACATTTCATCACCTTTTAGGTGTCCAGACAGGGGATGTCAACAGCTGAGCCAAGGCACCCTTTTCCTTCCCCAGCACAGATAATTCAGTCTCAGATATTGGAAAGAGGATAACCTCCCCTTTGGCTAGGAAAGGAGTCAGTGTGGCTAGCTGGATGTCAATACAGATTTTGTGGATGACTCTGGGTGGGGTTGAGCCCAAGTGTTTCACTCATGAAGCAAAGGCTGAGTCTGTGATCACACATCATCATTTGTCAGAGCTCATCCTGATGGTTTAGGGGAAAATATCCCTGAGCCCAGTCCTCCTGAATGTGCTGACTGAAATTCCCCAGACTCCAGCAGTAGTAAAACCAAACCTGTGACTCTGCTGTCCTGTCACAACAGCTTAGGAGCAAACAGATCACTCTCAGTGGGTGTCTGTAACTGAGCACACAGAGAGCTCACCCGGAGAGAAACAACCTCGGTGGCTGCTGGGGAGGGCTGAGCATGCAGAGGTGATGCTGGCTGTTACCTTGGCAACCATCCCCTCTGGGAGGGATCTGAGGCAGGCACTCTGACCCTTGGCAAAAAAGGTTTGACATTTAATGACTTAAACAAGGGAATAATCCTCGGCTGTTGGGAAAGGGGGAGGTGTTGTAGCTTCCTTGGAACCATAGCGGGGGAACTCACCCTGGGCTGGTTCCACAGGTTTGGACTTTGGCAAAGAAGGTGCCACCAAAGCCCATTGAAGAGACAGTTGGAAAGGAATAGGGCCTTATTTTCCACTTATTTCCATTTTGTTATTCCAAATTCATGCAGAATTTTCAAAGGAGGCGAGGTGGTTGAGGTTATTTGCAATGACCAGGACATGGGTCAGTGATGGCCTTGGCAGTGCTGGGGAACAACTGGGCTCCATAATCTCCAAAGACTTTTCCAACTTCAATGAATCTCTGATTCTACAGTTCTAAGAAGGAGGAATTTAGTGCCCAGATTCCTTTTGCATCCTCCTCCACAGGAAAAGTTCTTTATTTTCCTGGGTTGTTTTTTTCAGGCTCCTGCCTGCCTCTCATTTTCCTCCCTGCCCTCTCCTGGGTGATGTCTCCCAGCACTGCTCCTCACAGTTCATTACTGGAGCTTTGTTTGTTTGCTTTGGAGAGGACAGGGAAGGTGAGAGCTGGAGCTCCCTGGCTCTGCACTCGATGCCTGGGGAATTGCACCTGCACAGGTCTGGCCTTGTAGAATCTAAGAATGGAATCCTGGTGTGGTTTGGGTTGGAAGGACCTGAAAGCTCATCCAGTGCCACCCCTGCCATGGGCAGTGACATCTCCCACTGTCCCAGGGTGCTCCAAGCCCCATCCAGCCTGGCCTTGGACACTGCCAGGGATCCAGGGGCTTCTCTGAGCAGCCTGAACTCCTCAGTTCTGAATTACTTCTCTCATGTTATTCACAGAATTTTCAATTATTGACCCCAGAGCAGTAAGAAAATGCCCACATAAGTATCATTCTCTTGTGTAATTCAGATTTTGAGCTGCAGTTTAAGGTTATCTCTGAATCGTCTGTTAGTATTTATATAACAGAAAAAACAGATAAAAATCCAGATACCTGGAAGATCCTGAGACGTGAAAAACCTTTGTAAAAAATGTGGACTTCCAGTTTTGTTTCTTCAAACACGAACTCAGACTGCATTCAGCACAGCCTTCATATTTATCCAAGGATCATAAAATTGAGATTTTTGTGCAGCAAGCAAACAGAGGAGTGTGTGGGGATGGATACCAAGGCAAATGTGAGCTGAAGAGAGATAAATTAACTAAAAGGCTGGATCCCGTGTGTCTACAGAGAAAGCTTTATTAATTGAAATTAAAACCTTCCCTGGATCATTTCTCTTCACTTAATCTCTTAGAAAAACAGTTTTTGGTCAAATATTGCTGTGCCTGTGCTTTTGGTCAAATATTCCTGTATCATTGATGTTGCAGCACAGAATCACAGAATTGCTGAGGTTGGAAAAGACCCCTGAGATCAACAAGTCCAACCTCTGCCCAAACACCACATGGGGCTTGAGGCCAGCAGGTGACAACACCACGTCCAGAGAACACTTGATATTCCAAGGGTTGTGCTTCTCTCTGCATCCAGAGAAGGGCTCAGAGCAGAGTGTCCCATACCCCTGGAGCACTCTGGAGCCCAGGCTGTTCATCATTCCAGGATGGCTTGGTCTTTTCCTGTTCTTAAAGAAACTTTTCAAAAGCTTCTGACTGTTGTGATGCAAAATGAAAACAAATGTGCAAACCTCAAGGAGTTTCACAGTTTGTTTTCTCCAGCTGTGCCAGATTCCTGGAGCTCCCTGTGGAATTGCTGGGTTTCTCACTGGGGATCTGCTCCTTGCTCCCCTTGGCTCCATGGACCCCTGTGCATCTTTCCATGGCTAAAGGGCAGTGCAGAGCCTGTGCATCTGACCCAACCCCTGCTCCTGCTGCTGCTGTTCCAGTCCTGCCCCATTCCTGGTGGCTCAACCTTCATCATCATATTTAAGGATGGCAGCTGTGGCACCCCTCCCTGAATTTCACCACTCTCATGTTTTTGCAGCCCTGATCCTTCAGGATATCTGGATGTGGCTTTCTAACCAAGGAGAGTTTCCATCCTCTGCTGGACACTGCTCCCCACTGGTCCATCCTGCCTTGAGGGAGGCTCACATGCTCCAGTGAGCAAAGCAGCCCAGGGGCAGAGAGATCCCTCCACATTTGCTGCTGCTACAGGAGCAGACAAAACCCCTGGTGGAAATTAAAAGCAGAGTGAGTTGGAGTTCCTGGCAGAGCTGTGCTCTTTTTGTCTAAAGGGAGTAGGAAGATGTGGCCAGAACAGAAATTCAATGCATCAGTCTGGTTCCATGGTTACTAAGAAACAGAGGGATGCTGCTACACTGGAGTTATTTCATTCCCATATGAGATAGGGATGCTCAAGCTGAAATATAATTTTTTTTTCTTTGAAATGATTCTGCTTCTCTAAGACAGGAGCCAGCACCCCAATTTAATTTGCACTGCCAGTGGGTGCTCCTGGTCGCTCTGCTCTCTGTCCTTCAGCAGAAGGGGATGGGCTCCTTTGCGTGCTTAATTAGTTTTTCTCTTTTTCTGCACTAACCCACATTGCCTTCAGCAGATCAGGTTTTATTCTCAGTAGGTAAAAATAAAGAAAAGGAATTGCTCCAGATGAAGGAAAAGTCCCCCCTGTTTTTCAACTGAGCTTTAGGAAATCAGCAGGACAAGGCAGAGACAGCAACAAAGGTGAGGGTCAGGTTTGGGAATAACGGGTTTATGCATAAAAGGGGTGAGGATTTTCCCACAGATTCCCAGAATCATTGAGGTTGGAAAAGAGCTCCCAGATCATCGAGTCCAAGCTGTGCCAGATCCCCACCTTGTCCCCAGCCCAGAGCCCTGAGTGCCACCTCCAAGTGTTCCTCAGGACACCTCCAGGGATGGGCACTCTTAACTGCCCTGGGCAGCCCCTGCCAAGTCCTGAGCTCCCTTTCCATGGGGAAATTCCTGCTGCTGCCCTCCCTGAGCCTCCCCTGGCCCAGCCTGGGGCCGTTCCCTCTCCTCCTGTCCCTGTGCCCTGGGAGCAGAGCCCGACCCCCCCGACTGTCCCCCCTGGCAGGAGCTGTGCAGAGCCACAGGGGCCCCCTGAGCCTCCTTTGCTCCAGGCTGAAATTCCAGCTGCTCGGTGCTCAGTCACCTCTCTTTGCAGGGAACTCCAGACTTAAAAGGCAGCCGAGGCAGAGGAGAAATACCAATTCCCCCGCTTCCTCCTCCCCCTCCTCCTTCTCCTCCTCTCCCTTGATTTCCCTCACCAGCTCCTTGGGGACCATCCCCACTCCCTCAAAGCAGCCCAGGGAAGGATGGCACCAGGATAAGCAGCCAAAAGCTTCCCTGGGGTAAGGTTTTCCCACCACAAACCCAATCCTATCCCTCCAGATTCCTCCTGCCTCTGTGACTCATCCCTGCTTACCCCGGTTCTCATCCTGTCCTTCCTCAGAGAGCTATTGCTTCCCCTGAGCCCTGGCAGGGAATTCCATCCCCCTCAGCTGATTTATTCCTCCTCTGGTGGTGTGAACACTGCTGAAGTTCATTCCAGCAACAATCAAAACACCGAAGGGCTGCATTAGTTCCAGCAGCCCGAGGCGATGGGTGGGCACCAGGGCTGGTTCGCAGCTCTCTGGTGCTGCTGTTCAGGTCAGAGTGGAGCTTTGGGGGACTTTTAGGTGCCCCATTTCAAACTTGGCTTAAAAATCTTAAATAATGACTGCCCTGGAGGAGAGCAGAGGTTTGCAGGGTCTGGCAGGAGTGTGGGGGCCGTCAGTTCTGAAATACATCAGCTATGGAAAATCACAGATCGAGATGGGAGTTCAGATTTCACTGTGCTCCTTTACACCCCTTGGGAACACTGACAGCTCCCTGCTGCTTTGTGCCCTGCTTCACACAGGCACTAGGGAGTTTGGGATCATTTCAGCTCACTGGGAATCTTGTATTTCTAATGGAAAACTCTGGTCTTTTATTTTGCTTTTCCTTTTTAAACCAATTTATTTCCATTAAAATGATCAATAACTTCGCAGCTTGTGGGATGTTCATATTTTTACTGCAATGTGAACTCTAACCTTTCATTCTCCTCTTGCTATGACAATCTAAAAGGTTTTACTTTTACCTTTTCTAAAGCAATTTCCATTCTGTTAAAACCTGGATTTTGCTGCTGTTGGTGCTGGATGCTGCAAAGGCATTGTCAGCATTTATGTCATAAAGCAACACCATAAATGCTGCCATGAAACTTTCCCAATTTAAACAAAGTTTCAAGTGAACCAAAAATATTTACATAGGTCACACCTGTTCCACAGAAAATGAGAAATATTGACTTCTTGAAGGTTGCTTTCATCCCAGATGTAGCACAGATCAATTGCTCCTGAAAATGTTGTTTCTGGTCATCCTTGTTATCTCCCCTTAAATCAGGAAGCCAGAATCAGAGTGACCCAACTGCAGCCTCTCAGTGCCTGAAGGGGCTCCAGGGGAGCTGGAGAGGGCCTGGGGACAAGGGCTGGAGGGACAGGACCCAGGGAATGGCTCCCAGTGCCCAGGGCAGGGCTGGATGGGAGATTGGGCAGGAATTGTTCCCTGGGAGGGTGGGCAGGGCTGGCACAGGGTGCCCAGAGCAGCTGTGGCTGCCCCTGGATCCCTGGCAGTGCCCAAGGCCAGGCTGGAGCAGCCTGGGACAGTGGGAGGTGTCCCTGCCAGGGCAGGGGTTTAAGTTCCCTTCCAACCCAAACCATTCTGTGACAATAATCATCCATGTTTTCCCACTCTGCATTCACCTGGTTTCTCTTTTGTTCACTTTGTGGGAGTGCCTGGAACAACCCAAACATGGGCAGCTTGCAGGGCTGAGGTTTCCAGCAGCACCAGGCCCCTCTGTCCTGCCCTGCACAGGGTGGGACTGAGGCCTCTGCAGAGGTAGAACAGATCACTGATCGTCTCCTCTGCTCTTTGAACAACTCCACAAGTCCCTGGTTCCATAATGGGTGAGGATTTGGGAGCCAACAAAGGGCTTTGCCTCTGTTGGACACTCCATAGAAATATTAAATCTGTTCTTTAATTCCGTGTTACTGCAATTACCCCTTCAGGAGAGCGACTGCAGTGCTCACAGGAGTTGCTCTGGAATTAAAACCCTTGCAGGGCTCTGACCTACCTTACATGGTCTGAGAAATAAAATCCACTTGAAAATGGCATTGTGTTTCAAAATCAAGAGCAAAAAAAGGAGGCAGGGACACTTATCATAAAAGATTTCAGTGGAATTTGCCTCTTGATTCTTTCATGGGCCTGGTCTTTGCTGTTCCTTCCCCTCCCTGGGTTCTGGGCCTTTCTCATTGCTCCCAAGTCAGTGTTGCTTCACCCAAGGCTGGAAGGTGCATCAGGTGATGAGGGGAAGTGAGACCAGCACTGACCCTGCCACCACACAAACACCTCTGGTGACGCCAGCAGGCCATGGAATCCTGGGATGGTTTGGGTGGGAAGGAACCTTAAAGCTCACCCAGTGCCAGCCCTGCCATGGCAGGGACACCTCCCACTGCCCCAGGCTGCTCCCAGCCCCATCCAGCCTGGCCTGGGACACTGCCAGAGATCCAGGGGCAGCCACAGCTGCTCTGGGCACCCTGTGCCAGGGCCTCACCCCCTTCACAGCCAGGAATTCCTTCCCAATATCCCACCTAATCCTGACCTCTGGCAGTTTAAGGCCATTCCCCCTGTCACTCCACATCCTTGTCCAAAGTCCTACAAGCCCCCTTTGCCTCTGGAAGGCTGCAATTCCTCTGAGCATTCCCACGCTGCCTCCACTCCAGTCCCAACCCCAGAGATGGGAGTCACTCCATGTACACCTCTGCCTTGGAGTTTTGTCCTGGTCTAAACTCATTCCTCAAATCCAAAATTCATTGGAACAGAATGTTAGACAGAAGAGAAGGAACTGTTGAGTCCCTTTATTCTTACAAATGTCTTCTGACATTTTCATTCTCCTTGAACGCTTGGCAGAAATTCTTTTCAGGCCTTCTAAACATTGCCAGCAGTTCCAGGGAGCAGCACAGGTATCACTGCCTCCCCCAGGGGGAACCTCTCCCTCCCCATCACGGGGAATCCAGGAGGGGCTGAGGATGGCTGGGCTGGGAGGGGCTCGGGAGGTGCTCATTTCCCTCTGGCAGTGGATGGCTGCACATCCCTGTGGGTGTTGGTAAAATGCTCCCACCTTTGCTGGAGTCTTGTCTGCAGCTCCCAGGGCACAGAGCAGCTGCCCATCCTCACTGCTTTGATCGTTTATGTAAATTGGTGATGGCTGCTCTCCATAGCTCAGAAATCCTCTAAGAGTGCCCTGCTAGATAAGAAAACTCTCATGGAACAGCACAGCCCCAGGAATCTCACCCCCAGGCTCCTGGTTTTCACTTAATAATTAATAATTGATATCTATTTCTTGGTGCCTCAGTTTACCCACATGAGCATGGATGTGTTCCTGACAAGGCAAGGAGATACTTCAGTTATGGAGCCTTGCACAGCTGGAAATGTTTTCCTTTGGGATTTCCAGGCTGAGATCCTGCAGAGCTGATGGGATCAATTCTATCAACACTTCTTAATCTTTATCTCATTGCACGAGGTGTTGTGTCACAGCACAACACGACTGAACGACACTCACACACTGGGGTGTCCAAGGCAAAAAGGGGCAGTTCATTTACAGACCCCAACATTTATAGAATTCCAACAGTGACCGTGGATTGGAGGATGGAAATTGTCCTCTCCAACCACACTGGTCAACCCAACAGCCCATCAATTCTCTCCTCCTCCAGAAAGGAATGCAAAACAATCATTGTTTACATGAAAAGTGCGAGAGAAACTCCACCACAAAAAGTAAAACATTAGAAGGCTGAAAAGAACAGGGTGACAGTGTTGTGCTTTTAAATTGTGGGTTTGGGTTTTTTCTGAGCACCAAACACCTGAGGGGCACTGATGCACAACTAACCAAGCTGATTAACCAACTAAAATACAGAAAGCACCACTGCAATGTTACACCAACTCATCCACGGTCCTTAACTGAAGTCCAGTGGCAGCAGAAATTCTGCCAGCCCAGTCATCAACGCCGGGCACTCTCAAATGCTCACATTTCCTCCTCTCCCTTCCCACCCAGTGTTTGCCAGCACCCAGCAGGCACGAGGGATCAGACACGGCTCCATCCTCAGTGCTCATCTCCGGTTCAGTGAATAACCCCAGCGAGCAGAGGGGGCTCCCCTTGTCCTCCCGGATCCTGGGGGGTTCCCGGTGCTGAGCAGGGGGAGATCAGCCCCTGGTGGGCCGCAGGAGCTGAGCGGGGCGGGTCTCAGAGCCCTCCCACGCTGCCAGGGATTCCGGCTGTCCAAGGAAAGCCGTGGTCGCCATGGACACCAGAGCGGGGAGGATGCATCAGGAAACACCGGCGGGATAAAACGTCAGCGGCTGAAGGGGAAAGGCGGTGGGATCTTTAGGAGGGGGGTGATCATCCCTTAGAGAGGGACGTGATCTCTGGCTGAAGGGAAAGCCCGGGGGAATTCGCGTCTTTGGTTATCACGAGCAGCGGTGTCCCAGCGTCCCGGGGATGCTGCGCGAACAGGGAGGGATGCCGGGGTCGGGTGCCGGGGTTTGCTGTGTGTGACACCCGGGCTGCTGCTGCCGGCACCGCCAGAGCTGGGCGCAGGAAGGGCCACCCGGGGGTGTCCTCTGGGGACCTGCCGGGACCTGCCGTGGCAGCGCAGGGGTGAAGTTACTGCTGCTGTGCAGAGCCCTGCTCTTCCCGGCAGAGTTCAAACACAGAATTGCAGAGCCGCAGAAGGAAGGTTGGAAAAGCCCTCTAAGGTCAAGAGTCTAACCCAAGACTGGCGGGTCCATCACTGACACCAAGTACCCCAGGCTTTTAAATCCCTCCTGGGACGGGGACTCCACCCCGCCCTGGAGAGAGTGAGAGGAGGAAGGGCAGAACCCACCCTTTGCACATGGAGAGGAGACTGCACTGGGAAATAGGGAACAGCGACTTCCCTAAAAATTAAACACCACTTCTTTCTTTCTTTCTTTTTCTTTCTTTCTCTCTTTCTTTCTTTCTTTCTTTCTTTCTTTCTTTCTTTCTTTCTTTCTTTCTTTCTTTCTTTCTTTCTCTTTCTTTCTTTCATCTTTCTTTTTCTTTTCTTTTCTTTTCTTTTCTTTTCTTTTCTTTTCTTTTCTTTTCTTTTCTTTTCTTTTCTTTTCTTTTCTTTTCTTTTCTTTTCTTTTCTTTTCTTTTCTTTTCTTTTCTTTTCTTTCTTTTCTTTCTTTTCTTTTCTTTTCTTTCTCTTTCTTTCTTTTCTTTCTTTCTTTCCTTTCTTTCTTTTCTTTCTTTCCCTTTTCTTTCTTTTCTTTTCTTTCTTTTCCTTTCTTTTCTTTTTTCTTTTCCCTTTTCTTTCTTTTCCCTTTTCTTTTCTTTCTTTTCCCTTTTCTTACATTTCTCCTGTCTCCAAGTCCAAGAAGTTCTATTTTCATCCTTGGACCTTCTGAAAAGGGACTTCCTAATTACCTCACAAGTGCTTGTTTGCTTTTCTCCTTGTCAAGAAGCACTGTGGTGTTCTCAGGATTTTACATTTCCTGCAGTACCAATCTAAAAACATCTACCTTAGGGAATTGGTTTTTTTCCCTGTCTCTCACACCTGACATGTGGAGAGAGCATCAGGCTGTCCCTGCATTTTTAATCACCTTGATGAAGACACCTCTCAAAATTCCCCCATCTTTCAGGACAAGTTAAGCCCCTTTAATCTCTTAGATCCTGGCTCAGCTCAGTCAGGTCCCATTGCACAGGAAAGCCCATTCCAGGACACTCTTCCTGAACATTAAAGAGACAGATCTCATTGTGACACAGACAAGGTAAAACCTGAGACCATTTAAATGTTCTGAGAGCAGCAGAAACAAAATAAAATCTGTTTGCAAAGTACCTGTTCAAATCTGGCACACATAAAACCAAAAATTGCATTCCTGGTGAATTATTTGCATTCCTTTTCCTTACTCCAGTTCCTCCAAGCACTAAACTTGGCTCTGTTGAAGTTGTCCTTTCCATTTGACAGCCCCTTTAATCCCCTGACTCTGTAATCAGATCCATTCAGAGAACTCCAGAACACAAAGGAACTGCCATTCCAGCCCAGCCTCTGATGCAGCCTTGGAAATTATAGAGCAAAGCCCGGCAGTAAATCAGTGCCTGATTAGCTCTGGGATTTGAGGAGGTTCTGATTTGAAAACTGATGAGAAAATTCCCCTCTGGAATGATAAATGGGCTGACTTGTAAGGGCTTGGTTAGTTTTGGAGAGAGCAGCCTGTACTAAGCATCTTCCCAAGTCCCAGCTGTCCCACAGCAGGGTTAAGGGCTGGAACACCTTGCCCAGGGCAGGGAAGGAGCTGGGAAGGGTCTGGAGCCCCAGGAGGGGCTGAGGGAGCTGGAAAGGGGCTCAGCCTGGAGAAAAGGAGGCTCAGGGGGCCCTTGTGGCTCTGCACAGCTCCTGCCAGGAGGGGACAGCCGGGGGTTCGGGCTCTGCTCCCAGGGCACAGGGACAGGAGGGGAGGGAACAGCCCAGGCTCGGCCAGGGGAGGCTCAGGGTGGGCAGCAGCAGGAATTTCCCCATGGAAAGGGAGCTCAGGCCTTGGCAGGGGCTGCCCAGGGAGGTTGGGAGTGCCCATCCCTGGAGGTGTCCCAGGAATTCCTGGAGGTGGCACTCAGGGCTCTGGGCTGGGGACAAGGTGGGGATCTGGCACAGCTTGGACTCGATGGTCTGGGAGCTCTTTTCCAACCTCAATGATTCCCTGATTCCATGTGGAATTCTATGTACAATCACAGAATCACAGTCATGAGGGTTAGAAAAGATCTCTGAGATCACAGAGTCCAACTTTTGAATCCCTCCATGCCAAATAAACCCCATCAGGACGTGCCAGGTCTGCCCCAGAGGGACAATGGGGACGCTGGGCAGGCACCCAGGGCAGAACAACCCCAAATTGTGTTATTTTCCTCAGAACACCACTTCAATAATGCACCAGGGCTTGTTGTTGAGCAGTGTGGCAGCAGAAGGGCTGTTCCCAGCCAGCTCTGGGCTGGGATTGCCAGTCCGTGTTAATGCTGTTAATGTTGCAATCCAGATATTTTGGTTTCATGTAATCTTACTGAAAAGTGTTGTTTCCCCTTTAGTTTCATGGGATTTTCAGATTGGTGTTTCAAGTATTTAATGCTTGTATTAAACCAGCCCTGGTCATTCTGCCCCCAGGCAGACTCTGAGGGACTCCTGAACCTCTGGATGATTTTGTGCTATTATTGCTGGATGTTCTGGTGATTATTCTTTAAAAAGACCAAAGCAGGGAGTAGGAAGTTGGTTTGAACTGGATAATTAATGCAGAACAAATCTGAGTGCAATCAGGATGTTTTGATTGCGGCCTAGTGGGATTTCTGGGTGTCCTTTTTAGCCATGACATCATGCAAATCAGATTTTGGCACCATTAGAAGGGAGGAATTGAGGAGAAACTGAGGATGCTGGAAGTACTCAGGTACAACTCAGCCTAAGGGAGAGCAAACCCACTTGGTCCATTCCTGCTCACAGGGAGAAGAGAAAATTCAGAGGAGCAAATTCCCAGTCTCTAATCCCCACTTAAAGAATTTACATGCAGAGCCATGATGGATTTTCCCTGTCAGCACTTCCAATGCAAAATTCTAGGAGGTTCAGTGTCAGAAAATTCGAAAGGTTGTGTAGGATGAGTCAAACCATCCTTTGCAGCCTTAAAACCTCCTCTTGGAGAGATTGCTTGGGGATATTGCTCATAGTCCTCATTACCAGTTTTAACTGTTGCAAAGGAGTGAAAGGTCCAAATTGTCAGCAAACCTGGCTTGGAAGTGTCTCAGCTTTGACATTAAAAGGCAGGTTAATTAATCAGTGCAGCAACAAGAAAGATATGGTTCAGTTTTCATGGAAAAATATAGCTGAGTATAAATCCAGACAGTTTCTTCAGGCCTTGTCTTCAATAATTTCTCCTTTCTCATCCTAAAAATGTCCGTGGCTTCCCCAAGTCCTTGCTGCTGGAGCCTCCCAAAGGAGTTTTCCCCTGAGAGCCACAAACAGGCCATGGAACACTGACTGCTGCTCCTTTAAACAAGAGCCCTTGGCAGCTTTAGTGCACCAGCCCAGGTTTTCCCAGTGCATCAAACAGCAGGAGGGGATGGGGGAGAAATCTGTGGTGGAGGCACGGATTTATTCCTGAGGGAGGAACACAACAGCATTGGAATAATTTTCAATGCAAAAGATTTTCTAGCAGCCAAACACAATTGTTCCATCAGCACTGGTGGCAGGAGCCCAGCTCCTCAAACATGAGTTTGGAGCAGCTGAGCATTTTCCTCATTTCCTGTTCCATTTTTCAACTGAATTCTGGGGGCTGGATGGAAATGGAGTGGACAGAGGCTGAGCAGGACTTTCTGCTGAGGTGTTGGGAGACAAGGACACCACAGCCTGCCTTGGTGATAAGAGGAAAATAAAATATCATCCTCAGTGAATCCTGGAATGGATTGGCTTAGAAGGGACCATAAGGATCATCTGGTGCCAACCCTGCCATGGGCAGGGACACCTCCCACCAGCCCAGGCTGCTCCAAACCCCGTCCAGCCTGGCTCTGGACACCTCCCCTGTGGTGTTTGGGAGGGAAGAGGCAGCTGGGCCTTGGGGAATGGTGCCTTCCTTCCCAGGGTGGGGATTCCTTCTCAAAGTTTTGCTGAACTCCCCCAGTTCCTCACTCACCCCTTGGGTCACAGATTTAATTTTCTGAGCAGGAGTGCCTGTGAGTCCCTGTGTGTCCCTGGTGCTCCAGCAATGCCCGAGGGTGGTGCCAGGGTTCCATGGGGAGATGCATACATACTGTGAGCCTGTTTGGCTGACATTGATGGGCCAGCACCCCCAACCTGCTCCCTGCGAGGAAGTGAGTGAATTCCCACGGCACCCGAGTCCCCCATATCTGCAGCAAAACCTGCTGGCCCCGGTTAGTCCTTCTCTGCTGTCTGAGTAAGACATTTTCCACGGGGCTAGAAAATCAGGATATTTCACATCTCGCCTTCTTCATCAGTGCCTCCAATTCCTTGGTGGTTTTTGTTTAGCCTTTGAAAGAGAAGGACTGCTGTGCTGAAAGGGAATTCTTCCTTTTTGCTGTGGCATTGGAACGTAAATGAGATATGACAGAACATCTTCAGGTTGCCTTTGGCACAGTTGTGTGTTAAATGCTGTTTTAGATTGAAGGGTTTCTGCATGGCAGTGTCAGGACACACCAAGTTTAGTCTCCTTTTCTGTGTAGAGAATTTTCTCTTTTTTTCCAGTTTGGGTTGGATTTGTTTCTAGGAGTCTCTTGTCCTATTTTCTGCTGAAGGACAAAGGTAAATAAATGGTATTTAGGTGATTAGACTCCCTCAGTGCCCATTTCAGGCATCTCACAAAGCCATTAAGGATGGAAATGAGCTGATTTGGGTTCTGGGGAGGGCCTTGTGCTCCAGCCGGTGAGGCTTTGATGGCTTTGTTTGGTGTCAGTGCTCAGAAGGGTTTGCTCATGTTCCTTGCCCAGAGGCCACGGATGGATCCCTCCACTGTCCTGGGCCAAGTTTGCGTATTAGAGAAAATTCCCGGTGCCCTGTGACTCCAGGAAAATACAGAATTTGGCCTCCACCCCCCATCAGACCCAGCAGAGACAACTGTCAGTAACAGCATTTTCTTTCATGCTTGAGAACTCTGACAAGGATTTTTTAGGTGTAGTCACCAGTCACCGAGAGCACTAAAAATGGTGCACAAACCTCCCACCACTGACAAAAGCTCCTGGAGTACAAAGCCCCTATTGCAAATCAAAGAAAAGCATCGAGGCCAGAGCTAAGAAAGAGATCTGCAACTTTGTGGCGATTACCAAACACAATTATATTCCTATAATGAAGAGATTAAATACCTCACCAAAACCCTGTGATTCTAATTATAATCAGGCAGTCAGAGATACCCATCTCTCACTGGACTCCAAATTCACTAAAAAGTGAATTTAACACTTGCAGTAGCATTTCTTGAATGCTTATGAACAAAAATGTGTGAATTTCTGTCCTCAGATAACGTCAGAATTAATTTTCTTTGTCTGATTCAGTGACTTTTTTGTTGTGCAACAGACCCAGAAGTTCAGGTGGAAATCAGACCCTTTTAAGATTTAAAAAGAGTTTCTGATTCAACCCCTCGATGGAGAATCTGTTTGCATTTGGGAAGTAGGAGGTGGCCTTTGATGCTATCTTAACTCGACTCACAGCAAGGCTGATGGGTTTAACCCTGGGGGTGACACGAGCCTTCCTGTGCCCAGCAACTGCTTTGCTCTGAGCCCTGAACTGGACACTCAACCTCAGAAAACCCCTGAGAGGCAAAAGCTCTTTCCTGGTGGATCAGAGCGTGGGAAGAGTCAGAGGTTTATTCTTTCTGTTTGCCCTCGCTTGCTGTAATAAAGTGCAGCAATATTGTGGCTTTCAGCAATACAAGAAACTGATGAAAGAGGCCCTTCATTGGATATGGCAATACCCAAACTCACATTTGGGTACTGCCATGGAAAATGAAGAGAAGCAGCTCCTGAACTGCCTCTTGCCATCTCCCAGCCCTCCAAGCAGTTCAGCTCTTTGTCCCAATAAAAGGCCAATCTCCTCTGCCAAGCTGCTCTGGGCCAAGGCCAGGTGACCCTGCCTGAGGGCAGGAGAAGTGAGGAAGGCCTGAAAGGCTGAAATCTCCAACCTCAGAGGAAAACAAAGGCAAGGTGTGCATGAAACAATGCCAGGGCCAAGGTGTAGGGTTGACCTTTCCTATTTCTCCTTTGTGCTGGCAGATGGAGTAGGAAGCCACTTCACCCAAAGGATCACCAGGAGATTCAGAAATGTGTTAGGGAAGTGTTTTTCAGTTCCCGTTTGATCTGAGGGTGGAAGTGTTTGAAGGCAAACAGGGAAAAAAATAGAGAAAGAACCAAGAAAAAAAACAACAAACTGGTGAATCTCTACCTGACCCTTGAGATCATCCAGATGGGCACAGACAGACCCCAGGATTTCACAGGAATTTCCATTCATGTGCTCCCAAATAAATCCCACTGTGTCCGGCAGTACAAACCCCTGACAGACAAAACATGTTTTCAGTGCAGCACATTCAAACCCTCATACCCCAACCCCGTTGTTTTGTCCCCACCCTTAGCCCTGTGGTACCAAAGCTCTGGCCTCACTATGATCCTCCCCTCCCTGAAACCTTTGGAAAGCTTTGCCCTGAATGATTCCTTAGCCATAAATTCCCAGCCATGGGAAAGAGCAGATAATAAAATGCACTTTTTGTAGCATTCAGGCTGAACCTTCCTCCTGGTTTGTCAACTGTCTCTGGGGTGGAATCTTGCTCTGGTCATGATTTTGTGGTGGTAATGTGGCAGGAGTGAGACAGACTCCAAGCTGGACAGACTCTCTGGCTTCCTGCTCTCTCCCTGGAAGCTTTTCCCCCAGGAATGCCCACTGCCACAGTACCTGCCTCCCAAAGCCAACACTTTGCTCTTTTCCTGCACTTGTGACCAGGGGATAGCTCACAAGTCGTGGCCTGGGAAGCTCCATGAGGGGAAGGACTCACAAAAAGCTGCTGACTGTCCTCATCCCTCTGGTAACCCGGACTGGCACAGTACGACACAAAAGGAATGACACTCACTGAGATGGCCGAGGCAAAAAGGGATAGTTTATCTACAGACCTCAACATTTATAGAATTCCAGCAGTGACCATGGATTGGAGGAAGAAAATCTTCCTCTCCAACCACACTGGTCAACCCAACAGTCAGTCAACAGTCTCCTTCTTATGAGAAGAATGTAAACATGAAAGTAAAGGTACAACAACAATACGTTGTTTATGTGAAAATAGTGAGAGACTCCATTATAAAAAGTAAACAATCAGACGGCTGAAGGAACTTTAGAAAAAACAGAGGAGAACAGAAAAACCCAGGTCAACACCAGACTTTTCCCTGGGTATTTTTTTTTTCTATATTTCTTAAATTAGGACTCATAGGCACATGGATTTTCTGGGCTTGTTTTCAGTGTCACCAAAAGTGGTTGGTGCTCAGCAGATTGACTGCCCAAAGAAAAGCAAGAGGTTGAGAACCCAAACTTCCCTGCCTCAGACCCTTCAGCTTCTGCTGTTGTCATATGTGATTTAATTTAATTTAATTTAATTTAATTTAATTTAATCTCTGTACAGCTCTTCCTGGGAGCACTCAGCCCCATCATGACCATGAACCAGCTGCGTGCAGGGATGGCCACCCCAAACCTACAGCTCAGAAGTCTGCATCAAGAGGAAACCTGAACTGTAGGGTGTTATTTGGGGTGTTACTGGAATTTCTCCCCACTCCCACATGCTTGGCAGCAGGAGCCCTTCCATGTCTCTGGTCAAAGTCACCTTTGTGGCACTTGGGTGAGGCCCCGGTGAGGGGTGAATGTAACTCCTGGAAACACTGAATCCCACGTGCCAACACTAAATTCCGTGTGCCAACACTGAATTCCATGTCCTAACACTGAATTCCACATGCCAACACTGAATTCCACGTGCCAACACTGAATTCTGTGTGCCAACACTGAATTCCATGTCCTAACACTGAATTCCATGTCCTAACACTGAATTCCACGTGCCAACACTGAATTCCACGTGCCAACACTGAATTCCATGTCCTAACACTGAATTCCATGTGCCAACACTGAATTCCATGTGCCAACACTGAATTCCATGTCCTAACACTGAATTCCACATGCCAACACTGAATTCCACATGCCAACACTGAATTCCGTGTGCCAACACTGAATTCCATGTCCTAACATTGAATTCCACATGACAACACTGAATTCCACATGCCAACACTGAATTCCATGTGCCAACACTGAATTCCATGTCCTAACACTGAATTCCATGTGCCAACCCTGAATTCCATGTGCCAACACTGAATTCCACGTGCCAACACTGAATTCCATGTCCTAACACTGAATTCCATGTGCCAACACTGAATTCCACATGCCAACACTGAATTCCGTGTGCCAACACTGAATTCCATGTCCTAACACTGAATTCCATGTCCTAACACTGAATTCCATGTGCCAACACTACTGCTCTTCAGGGCCTTTCTCACATCACACTCAGAAACTCTCATTTGGTAGCTCTTAATAAGCTTCAATCTCTTTTGTTGCACTCTTTTACCAAAGCTTTATTAGAAACCATCTCCAGTTGATTTTTCTGATGGAAATTCAGGGTCTATCCCAGATAAAAATCCTGCTGCAATGCAATCAGTTGGGAACTGCACATGCAATAGGTGTATAATTGAATTTTTATTAACACACTTTGCTTGCACTCTTAATTGCTTTGTACAAAATGTATGGCTGTATTTTTCTCTCCAAGAACTCCAGGCCTTGTTTCCCAGGCAGTTATTGTCACCCTTCCTCTAGGAAAAGTTAAAATGTAAAATTTCACAACTCTCTAATTAACTTTCCTTCGCTCTGTAGTTAAAAGGCAGTTAAACCCGTAAGCATTCATTCAACTTTAATGAGGATGGGGAAGTAATTGCATATGTATTTCTTTATAATTATGACTTAATTGCATTACCAGTAGATTTATCTCTTGCTTATTTAGCCAAGCTCAGTAAAGAACATATAAGGCTGGGCTGATGGTTGTTTGGACTGTTCCAAGAACAACACAATCAGGAGCAGAGAGCTTTGCACACCAGTTCATACAGCAGGCAGCAGGGACAGATTTTTTCCAGGTTTAGCAAAGACTTCTCCTTAAGACCAGCTTTAAATGCTCCTTCAGCTGTGGTAAAGCTTTTCAGAGATCAGCAGCAAGCCAAGATACCCATCTTTCCATTTCCTAGCTGGCTTTGAAGAGCTCGGCTCTGAAAAAGGATCTTGATGCTTAATTGTCTCTTATGACATAATTCAGGCATCAAGAAAATCAGTTTTGCTGGTCCAAAGGAAGCGTTTGTGCTGAACAGCTGTGATGGGTTGGAAACTTCTTCCTCTCCCTTTGCTCCCCAGTGTCCCTGCGGGCCATCCTGCTGCGGAACAGAGGGATGCTCCCTAAGGTCTGGGAAGACAATTTCCCTGGAATTTGCCATGCAAATCTGGAATTCAGAGAAAGGGGAAAGGTTGCGATTTGCTAATGAATTACCAAAGCATAGTTATTAGTAGGTGAAGGAGAAGGAGCCATTTCAGAGTGACATTTCAAGGGGCAATAAAAGCTACAGTCCAAGAAAGTCAGGCTGTGTCTGTCCTGGTAAGCTCCAGGTGCACCTGGAATAGCACTGGTTGTTGTTGGCCTCACCTAACAGGCTCTGGAATAAATTTGTTCCCTATTAACTGGAGCTCGCTATCTCTTGTGTGCCTTTCTGGTAATGATATTGATATTTCCTAATTCTGTATATTACAGTTCCAAGCCTTTGCTGCCTGGGGATGTGTCTGAGCCTGTGCTTCAGTGAGGATTTCTCATGCTGTGTGTCTACCTCACTTTGTTTCTCTTCTTCCAGCAAGATCTGTGCAGGATTTTTGCACCAAGAAACAGAACAGAGGGTTTAGGCAACGTTAGCAAATCCTCTGTGATGGGAAACAAAATGAAATTCCACTGGATCACATTTATCTAGTGAGGTACTCAGGCCCCTATGGATTAAAGCCCAGTACAAACCAAGTGCCTTGGACTATTGTTCAAAACAATAAAAATGAAAAATCATTCAGAATGAGAAGTTGATCTAAAATATACAGAATGTATGCTAATAAATACATGTGATGTGTATTCATTATACACATTGTATTTATTATACAATATCACTTCCAATCCCATTTTTGATACTGGTTTCATTCCAGGCAGAAAGGAAACAATCACTTCCCAGAGATTCCGATTCCTCTGGAAATGGCTTTTCCATTCTCCACACAGCTGAAATATTTGTAACGTTTTCTGAAAAAGGCTCTCCTTGCTCAGAACTTTGTTTCTGTTTCTGCCCTCAGAGAAATAATAAGAATGAAAAGTTCAGCTCAATCCATCTTCCCATTGCCATGGTTACGGAAAATTCAGATTTTCATTAAAACCCAAATATTTCTCAATAGTTGTCACCTCAAAAGACCAACTCTGCAAAGCATGGAAATGCTTAATTGTCACTGATTTTTAGCATTACTTAGATAATTTCTTCTTTTGGATCTAGGCCTGAGTGTTTGGGCCTTGAGAAGGGGTCACCTCTGAGTTCATGGCAACAGAATCCTGCCTGACATTCCTGGGGACAAGCCATGAGTTGAAAGGACAGGAGCATGTGGAAGGTCAGCCCTGCTCACAGCACATCCCTGGAAGTGCTGCTGCAGTAGAAAGGCCTGGGAGCCCAGGAGGGCAGGAGGATACAATCATTGTCTGCTGTAATTGTCTGAAGGAGATGGAAAAGGAGCTGGGCTGAGGGGATGTCCCAGGCTGCAATGCAAGATGTAACCCGCAGTGTGTATTCCATTGCCAGCTGCTAAAACCAGCTGGGGCAGTGTTCTTTATCCCTTCCAGGACCATCCTCCCTCCACGGGTCTCTGCTGTCCATGGGCCATCCAGGCTCACTGCAGGGCTGATCCAATTCCATCAGCCCATGGGGAGGGGCTCCACCCAGGGGGGAGCCCAGCATTCCCAGCTGGATCAAAGCTGAGATCCAGAGCCCCAGGGCAGCCTGTGTGCACGGCATTCCCAGAGGGAGACCAGACCCATCCCACCACCACTGGAGCTGCAGAGAAAACTGCACCCTGCTACAGGATCATGCCTGCTCCAACAGAACCACATCTGACACTGCAGGAGGGCTTGGTTGGACTGCTACCAACACCCTGACCAACAAGGTGTCAGCTCGTGTTCTGACTCTCTCAGTGTTGGTATTTTTTTTAATACTACTGTATTTTTATTTCAATTTTCCTAGTAAAGAACTGTTATTCCTATTCCCAAATCTTTGCCTGAGAGCCCCTTAATTTCAAAATTATAATAATTCAGAGGGAGGGGGTTTACATTCTCCATTTCAAGGGAGGCTCCTGCCTTCCTTAGCAGACACCTGTCTTTCCAAACCAAGACAGGGGGGACGGTGCTTTGTGCCACACAGAGAGAGACCAGGCATTACCCTGGTACCTGCTGGGCTGCTCTAGAGGCCACCCCTGGCACTCCAGCTGCTCCTGGCAGGAGCAGGAATGTACTGGGAATGTGGTTGAGATGGTCAGAGTCAGGTCCCTGCAAG
This sequence comes from Phylloscopus whistleri, assembly GCA_017589585.1. Lineage (NCBI taxonomy): Eukaryota > Metazoa > Chordata > Aves > Passeriformes > Phylloscopidae > Phylloscopus > Phylloscopus whistleri. The sequence continues at coordinate 375,742 of JADMLD010000929.1, forward strand.
GGTTTGGGTCTGGCCATGGGTTCTGATGGTCAGGGATGGAATCAGAGTTCTGGACCCCGCTTCTCCACCTGCTGCCCTGAGATGTTTGAGCCAGGAAAAGGAGGAGGCTCAGGCTTTCAGAAGGACAGATGTATTTTCTATTTTCTTGTCCCCCAAAAAGTAAAAATAAAGGAGGAAAAACTGGGGGGAGGGGGAAAGTTGTACAGATTTTCTTTGGAAAAGTTATTTTGTTTTCTCTCCAGTTGTCAGCCCTTCTCAGCACATTTGGGTGATATTTTCCTACTTCCCTTGCAATACAAAGCCACAAATACATTTCCAAGTGCAAACTGAGATTCTTATGCAGTTTCCTGATTCCAGGAGCTGTGGCTGAAAAAAACTCCCAACACTCCAAACAACACAATTCCTATTTGAAAAGTGAGGAGTGCTAAAGATGCCAACAGAGCTGAAATGTGAATCTGATCTGCAAAGTATTTATAGAGGGAAAAAGAAATGAGAAAATAAAGCTGAATTCCAAATGCTTTCAAAGAAAGGTGCAGTTAGCACTTGGATTACTTCCAAGGAAAATAATGAAGACATAACTTGTATTTGAGATTTATATATTTTTTTTTTTTTAAATCTCTGTGATGAATGTTGTACCTGGGCTCTGAGAGGGCCAACACTAGGCCTGTGTAGGAAAGAATCCTCACACTGGTGTTGGTGGAGATCACACAGCTCTGGAGACACATCCCAGGGAGATGGATTTCAGTCTCATGCAGCAGATGACTCCTAAGCACTTTTCTAGTGAAATTTAACAATTTTCCCGATTATGGTGATCAGCCACCTCTTTTTGCTGAAAATGGTCCTGCAGTGTGGCAGGACACACCAGCCCAGCTGAATCATTGTGCACTCCCAGCTCTCTCTAAATACAGAATAATCTCCAGCACTCGTTGGTTAAAAATTCAAGGACAGATGAATAATGAATATCAATGGACACTCATGCATTAAAATTCAATGCAAAGGCAAATGGAAAAAGGACATTTTCCAGGATCCTGCAGGACAATTACAAGCACTGTTACTCCTCCCTAGAACAGACTCACTCCCCTGAGTCATCAGGGATTTCCCTAAGCACTCCTCAAACATGAGGGGAATGCAGCCCCTGAGCAGGGAAAGGTGCAGAGTGCTGGGGCAAAGCCACCTTTTCCTCAGGATCCTCCTGACTGGAATGTGGAAGGAGGCACTTTTAGAGAATTACACATTCACGAGCTAGAAGTGGCCAGACCATTCAGGAGTAACACAGGGCAGCAAATGCCAGCCCCTGCTCTCCTCTTCTAGGCCACAGAGCCTTGAGAAAATAGTTTAATCTTTATTTCAAGACTTCCCACAGGAACGGGCTGTAAGGCCAGGAGGGATCACCTGGTACCGGCTCTGAAAATCAGTTCTCCAGTTTAAACAGGAATTAATTAAAGGAATTCCTTTGCCATGGGAAAATGCCCATGGGTCCACCCAGCAGTGTGGCTTCCCAGATAACTTGAGAAAATCTTTGCCGTCCTCAGTAACTGCCTGGGGCTCTCCCTGGGGTAGTTGGAGGTTCACAGGAGTCTCCTGGAAACACGGACATCTCTGTATGCAAATACAGCAATGCAAGCAATAGGAAGCTTTCTAAGCAGATGCAGCACTAAGGGGGTTCTCATCCCCAGGACTGAGAGGGGAAGAGTCAAATTTGGGGATGAAACATCATAAAATGGTAAAGGAAAGTCACAGTGACTCTGGCTTGTGATGCAAAAGCACGAGTCAGGAGTGTGACAGGAGACAGTTCAATTCCCTTTCAGTTCCTCTCTGCTGCCTGGCAGAGTGGTGGGGAGCCAGGTATTCCAGCAGCACAGAATGCCTGGAGAATCACATTTTCTCATTTTCTCCCTCCTCCTCCTCCGTGCCTCAGGCTGATTCCAGCTGCCACTCCAGGCGCTGCCACATTCCGCTGTGGAGCCTGAGGAGCCGGGATGTGCTGTGACTCCATTTGCTGTTGTGTGGGGAGTGGATGGAAGGAAAGGCAGCAGCTGACTGAGGCTGATTTGAATGACAATGCCCAAATCTCCTGTTTACAACAGACAGCCTTTCCTTTCTTTATGGATGCTGTTGGCTGTAGTCACAGCAGCGTGTGGGAGCCATGACCTGCAGGCAGGGGTCAGTGGGACACAGGTGATGATTTGTGTTTGGATACAGGATATTCCATTTTCTCCTTGGCTTCTCACTTCCTTGCGTCTTCCTGACACTGGGCCAGCAGTGCCTGTGGATCACAAGTGAGGGATAAAATTCCTGCATATGGAGAAGATAAAATTTCTTCATGGGAATTTATTTTTCCTGAAAATGGTTGTAAAGCACTGGCACAGGCTGCTGGGGCAGGGGTGGGGTCACCATTCTTGGAAGTGTCCAAAAAAAGAGTGCATGTGGCACTTGGGGACCTGGTTTAGTGGTGAATGTGATGGTGCTGGGTGACTGCTGAACTCGATGATCTTAAAGGTGTTTTCCAACCTTCAGGGCTCAGACTCTAAGGTCAGGTCCCAAGAACCTCACTAAATATTTGAAAGGTCCCAGTCTGGGTTTTGATGAATGAATTCAGAGGGATATGATCCTGCTGTCAGTTTATCCCTTGGAGATTTCCACCCCTGTTGCAAGGGAAGCTAATCTTGGAGGTGGACACTGAATCCCACAAGTTCAGCTCATTGTTAGGGTTTTTTTCTTCAATGTTCTGGATTAGGCAGCACAGATGTGAAGTGGGAGCCAGAATTATGAATGAGTTTAGTCCGACAGGAGGTGGAAGTGGGTTCCTGGGGAGGTGGTGTTTGCAAAGGTTCAACTGGAGATGGACTCTACAGGCACTTGGGGAGACCTTGTTCTGCTCAGGAGTCGCTGGGTCAAGTCAGTGAGTTTCTGTATCGTTTCCCTTCTTTCTTCCTTTTGGTTTTTCCCAGTGTGGCAAAAGGAAAAGGCACCACACTGAGGTTTTGGTTTGGCTGAAGTCCTTGAGTGGCTGTGAGCTCTGGCAGCACTTTCATGGTTTTTCCATGGTTTGGCAGCTTCCTGGGCTACCCAATGCCCAGACTGTTGTGTCCGTGGGGCACCTGGACCCAGGGATTCAAAGATGGAGCTCTGGAGAGGCAGGACAGCCCCTGCAGCATTTAACAAAGGCTGCAGCAGCACAGGAGCCCTCTCACCTCACAGGAGGGATCCAGAGCTGAGCTGTGTCTGGATGTGAGGGATGTGAGGGACCAACAGGGCCCTGTGGGGATGTAAGGAAAATCAGGATTCTGAGCCCCACTGACTCCTCAGTGGCTCCTGCAGCATCCCCTCCACATCCACAGGCTGATACAGAAACCCAAGGGGCAAAAGCCCTGCTTGAACTCATCAGGGACTTGTTTTGGCAGCAAAAGCTTTTCAAGTGACTGTGGCTGCCAATGAAAAGTTGGACTGGGGCGGGGAAGAAGGGGGAAAATGAAGTGATTCAGCAATTCCCACACATGGAAGCAGGGAGTGACTGGATGTGCTGCAGCCCCATCCAGCTGCCTCTCTGAGCAGTCCAGCTCCAGCCTGGTTGGGATGCAGGAGGTGTTTCTGCAGCCAGGTTAAATTGGGAGCTGGTGATGACAGCAATCACTGTGGAAATGTCAGAATCAGTGTGTGCTGAACCTGGGCTGGGTGGCCCCAGCTTGGGCCAGAGGCTCGGGAAAGCAAGGAAAAGGAAAGCTGAGGAAGGATGAAGGGCTCCCACCTGGCTCTGCAGAGCTGTCAGTGCAGCACAGGGACAGTTCCTGCCAGAGCTGCTGCTTTTCCAGGGGCTGGAACATCAGAAAGACCAAATGTCAGCTCACTGAGGCTGTGTCCCCCTTCCCCAGGAAGTGGTGGGGAGCAACATCTCCTCAGCCAAGGGTAGGTTTGACCTTAAGGAAAGAGTTACCCACATTCATTTCCAGAGCTCCTGGCTCCCCCAAGGCAGGGAAGGCTCCTTTGTGTTCATTCTCACTGTTTCCCACCAGCTGATGGCTTCCCATTTTCATTTTCCCCATCCCCTGTTGTGTTTAGAACAAAATGAACAAAAAACCCCAACTGGAACAGAGAAGGTGTTTGTAAACTTCAGAGCTGCTCACTGAGTCCTCACAAAGCTCAGGGGGGTGTTATTGTTTGTACCAAATCCTGTTCTGGAGGGACTTTGTGGAATTGTTCCAGCCCAGTTCAGTGGCTGAGGAAATGGGGAACGAGCCCAGATGGATGCACAGCCTCTCTGGTGGGATCACAGCTTTGGATCTCCTTGGATCTGGTGTCCTCAGCATGGCAGGAATGTTTGGAAGCTGTTCCTTGGTTGACTGAGACAAGGAAGAAGAGAAGTGCACCTTTCTTAAGTTCTCCCTCGCTCAGAAATGCTTCTGGAAAAGGAAACACAGAGTCACAGAATCTCAAAGGTTGAAAAAGACCTCCAGGATCCAACCTGTGACTGAATCCCACCAAAGCACATCACCAAGTGCCGCTTCTGCTCATTTTCTGAATGCTTCCAGGCATGGTGACTCCACCACTCCCCTGGGCAGCCCCTTCCAAAGCCTGACCACTCTTTCAGTGAAGAGCTTTTCTGGTTGTCCAACCTGAACCTCGCCTGGCGCAACCAGAGCAACCCTGGAGCTGTTTCTCTGCTGTTTTGGCCAGGGCACCAGCACAGGGTGGTTCAAACCAGCTCAGGGGGCTGTGCAGCAGCAGCAGGAGCCCAGCCTGCCCTGCAGACCCTGGGTCTGCTCTGTTCTGTTCTGTGCAGAGGGGCAGGTCCCGCTGGTGGCCCCTCCATGGCTCTGAGACAGTTTGGGAACACAAAGGGAGACAAAGCCCTGTTCCTAAATCAGTGACAAGCCTGGCTCACGGGAATGCAGCGATTATCTGCAGACAAAGCAGAGGCCCCGGCGTGCAGATGCATTCATTTCTTTCATTCCGTGCGGAATTGCTGTGTTTGTTACCCGGTGTCATGGGCACGGGAACCGGGTTATCCCCGCGGGAGAGAGACCAGCAGGCTCGGAGCCAGCTCTGACTCATGGCCCAAACACAACTGCCTCGGTATTTTTGGGCTGTCCCACCTCTCCTTAAGGTGTTGGGCCACAGGAACTGCAGAAGGAATATTTTTTCTATTTATCAGGAGGAGATACTCGGCTCAGCCAATGCGAATCCAAGGCTGAAGCAGAAGAGGGATAAGCAGGAGATGAAGTTAATTTGCCTGATGGAGCTAAAGGGATGAAAGGGCCCTTTTTTCCCTCTTCCTTTTCACCCCTCTCCTGGAATCTGGATTAACATCATTAATTTCTTCCCACAGCTCCATTTGCCTCATGCAGCTAAAATAGGAGTGGAGTTCTCCTTCTCCATGGCTCGTTAGGGAGGGGCTGGGAAATTAATTCCTGCATGGTGCAAATTTGGAGCCTTGCTGGAGGCAGGGAAGAGAAAGGGAGAGGGAGAGATTACTCTTCTTGGGAGCATGAGGATCTGCTCCTTGATATTATTAGGAAAGTCACCAAGCATTTCTTAATAAGATTTTTTTTTAACAAACTAATCAGCAATATTGGATTTTCAAGGATTTCAGAGGGAATTCTTGCTAATTGAGGTGGTTTTTTCCATTAGCAGCACCCAGCAGGAGGCTGGCACACAGGTGGAAGAGCACCACGTATCTTGTAAAATCAATAGTGCAGCCAAGTTTAAAAAAAAAAAAAAAAAAAAAAAGCACAATTAGTGTGGCTGATTCAAATTAGAATTTCAAATTCCTAATGGATCCACATGTCAGGGCTAGGGAAGGCTGGAAGAGTCTGGTGTGCTTAAATTCAGGGAAAAGACTGGCACAGTCTATGCAGTGATGTGAATTCCCACTGCCTTCCCCCAGCAAAGCAGCTCCATCTTCCCTGGAATTGTCACTGATACTCCCAGATTCCAGGAGGGATTAATGACAGCCCAATGCTGATCAAACACTTCTCTATCCCACAGCTGAAGGGAACGGTCAGGTGTGGGTTTGTGTCCTTGCTGGAGGCCAATAAAATGATAATTTCCTGCTGAAGATCCAGTCCCGTTTGTTTGTACCCCGCTCTGAGCTCCAGTGGAGCTGTGCTGCCTCCCCTGGGTGTGATTAGGTCAGACTTGAGTCCTCTGGAGGACAGGGGCTGGGATTTCTGCAGGGAAAAAGGGTGAGAGTGGAGCAGAACCAAGCCTGGCGAGTCTGTGGGAACGCTTGGGCTGCAGGTTCTTCCGTGCCTGGTCAGGAAATGCAGGTGCATTGGGAGCACAAATTCAGGAAATTCACAGAATCAATTCAGACATTTTTCACTGTGTAAAGAATCCCTGGGCACAGGGAGGAACAGTGAGGGGAGTCTGAGTGGTGCAGAGGAGCACAAGAGGCAGGAAGGGGAACGTCCTTTGGCTTTGTGCAGTCCCACAGGGAACCTGTTCATGCTCCAAGGCTCTTGCTGGCCTGAGCAGAGAATCCTCCTTGCAGAGAAGAGGGACTCCTGCAGTGGCCTGGCTGGGAAGGGACCCCAAAGCCCATCCAGTGCCACCCCTGCCATGACAGGGACACCTCCCACTGTCCCAGGCTGCTCCAGCCTGGCCTTGGGCACTGCCAGGGATCCAGGGGCAGCCACAGCTGCTCTGGGCACCCTGTGCCAGCCCTGCCCACCTTCCCAGGGAGGAATTCCTTCCCAAAATCCCATCTAATCCTGCCCTGCTTCAGGCTAAGGCCATTCCCCCTTGTCCTACCACTACATGCCAAAGACATCCTTGTAATCTGATTTCCTGTTTCTCTCATAAATTCCCATTTAAAAAATGTATCCTAAACAATTATTTTTGAGCAGCCAATCTGAGACATTGCCTGAACCAGACAAGAGAATCTTTTCTATTGTGCAGCTGCCTCAGAAAATCTTTTAACACAAAGCTGCACATCAGAAAATCCTCATGATAACCACTGCTGAGAATGTACCAGTGATCCTGGGGCTGTGCCCTCGACCAGCGAAAGAAATGATCCAGAATTACAGCAAAAATCTGCTCCTGCATCTGAGCTTGTGCTGTTTGCTCTGGGAATGTGTGATCTGCCCGGAGAGGGGCTGTGCAGGGCTAACCTTTGGTGAGGGCAGGAGGGAGCCAGTCACACACACAGTGACTGCAGGCCACGCTCCCCCAGCTCCTACAGATGTGTTATTGTGCATGACAAAGATTTCATTGCTCGGAATTCTGAGGCTTTGGGGCATTCCTCTTTCAAAAGCTTCCTCTGCATCACATATTTACGGGAGACTTCTGGCACTCGGGGCTCCAGATTGCTAGAGACAGATCTATCCCCTCCATGCCCTGGGCTTTATGCAAATGCTGCAAAAGAAGAAGGAAATTTTCCATAAATACAGAACCACACTCACTGTTTCCCATTCTTTTCACACAAGCTGATTTTCAGCTTTTTGCTGCTGAATTTAATTGCATTCCCAAGCTGCCTCCCCTCTTCCCTTCTCAGTAAAAATAAAGCACAACACCTGGGCTCTTACTCTTGTGTTATCCCTTATTTTGTCTTTTTGTTAGCACAGCACACAGAAAAGAAACTTCAAGAAGTGCATTGTTGAGTCTTTATTTCCAGCTTGCCACGGAACACAAACCAGCTCAGGAGCCAGCTCAGTTTACAAGAGTTTTTCTATAGGAATGGCTGAGGTGCTACAAAATGTACTCAAAGAAACTGTTCTTGGGGCTTTAAAAGAACTGAAAACATCCTTTTCTTTCTTTCTTTCCCCTACTACAAATTCCTTCATTGCAGCTCTTTTCTTCAACCATGAGTGAGTGTTAAGGGTGAGGGAACAGCACTCCGGTCTGACCCAGATTTGATCTTCAGCTCTTCTTCATAGCAGGCCTCTATTGTACCATTCCTGGGCAAATTTCCTGCATTTTTCTGGTCAGGCTGGATCTCAGGGAAAGGTTCTTCCCCCAGAGGGTGCTGGCACTGCCCAGGCTCCCCAGGGAATGGTCCCAGCCCGAGGCTGCCACAGCTCCAGGAGCCTTTGCACACCCAGGGGTGCCCAGGGTGGGGTTGTTGGGGGGTCTGGGCAGGGCCAGAGGTGGGACTGGGTGACCCTGGGGGCCCTTCCAGCTCTCCAAGCTGAGCATCCCTGTAAGTTTAACCCTTTTCAAACCCTCTTGCTGCTGAGTGAAAGTGCAGCTCCAGGCTGAGTCTGGTCCTGGAGTTGTAAAACACCTCTTGAAGGCTAAAAATGCTTTTTCAGCCACTGTAAAACTGCTGTGGGCTGAAAGGGACCCTCAGCCTTGCCTGGCTTCTGCGAGGTGTTCCTGTCATCCATACATGACGATTTTTCAGGTAATTGGCATCACGGTTTGGATGCTGGATTTGGATTTGCTGTTGCTCAGTAGCACTTCCCTGTCACCAAATAACTTCTCCTGAAAAATGTGATTCTCATTTCCCTCCAGCTTCACAAGAGACACTTCCCACCACTGACTGCATGGTGTGTTTCAAGGCTGGGCTCCTCCAGGGGGTATCCAAGGCCTCTGAGCAGGAGCCAGTCTGCAGCTCTGAGGAGGAGCCCTGTGGGAACAAGGTGCTGGTGTTTGTGTCACTCTGGCTTTGTGTCTTTCCCTACAGCTCTCCCACAGAGCTAATGAGAATTGTAATGAACTTTGGCCAGGCCTACTTGCTAATATCTTTAACTGATCAGTCTGGTGTAGTGGCCAGGATACCACAGGGCACCTGAGACGCGTTCAGATCAGAGGTGTTTGAATATTTCAGTGTGCTGGTTTCTCTGTTCCCAGTGAGCTGGGCAGTGCTGCTGGACACTTGGTGTTGCAGAATGTGGGGCAGCTGTAAGGTAAAACCTTTCACGGCTGGGAGCAGGCTGGCTGGAGAAAGCAGGAGCAAGCTCTGGGCAGGAGGTCTGTGGATGTGCAGCTTCCAGACTGAATGTGAACACCTGGAAAACCCCAGAAAAAAAACATTACACACCATAACAGGCACCAAATTCCAGTAAACAAGTGGAAAGGAGCCTGAGTACCCCACTGCAGCCTGCCCTGGGGCTGTGCCCTGGATACACAGGGCTCTGCAGGAAAACAGGCTCCCTCCCACCCGAGCTGTTTGCAGCCTCACAGGAGAAACTCCGAGAAGCTCTGGGGCCACGTTCTCCCTCTGTCTCTCCCAGGATTCAGGGTCCTTGGGTTCTCTTGCCTGAGGAACCATGGCTGTTTAACAGGCAAATAGTCTCATGGACGTTTCCCACCCCACTTTCTCAAACGTGCAGCTCAAAGGCTGAGCTGACTTCCTGCATATTTGAAGTGCTCAGCAGTGATTTAAGAGGGCTGCAATCATTCCACACCTCCTTCTGAAGGCTAAAAGGCTCAACAGGCTGGGTTTAAGGCTGATCCGGAGTGCATCATTACACAGCAAGAGCAGAAAAGGCAGTTTTGAAGGGCAGCAGCTGCAGGAGGTGCTGCAGGAGGTGCCTCAGGAGCAGGTGGAGCTCAGGCTGTGTCACGGTCACCTGGCCCCTGGCTGTTCCAAGGGCTTGGAGCTGGCAGGGATGGCTGGGTTATTAGAGAACGTTCAGTGTGTGGAGGGGGGAGCGAGGGACCAGTCCTGGAGTGGAGCTTTCCTGGGGCCAACCTGTCCCCAGGCGTCTTTGTCAGGGGATTGTGCTTCCCTAATTCCTGCCCACACCCGGGCAATCCCACGGGAGAACCACTGTGGGGCTCAGGGAATTGTCATTCCAAGAGGCAATGACGTTAAAGCTTTAGGGGAGGCCTCCAAGCTGCACAGCTGCTCTGGCAAATCCACTCAGACGATGAAAGAACATTTGAAGTCTGACAACTTCATTTTCCTCTACAAACACGAGTACCAGAGGAAAATACCAGCTGGGCAAGCTGGATAACTGAGGAGTGGGAAGGGCTTTTGAAAGGAGAGCAGTGTCTGAAGACTGAAGCACTGATAGTTCTGGTACTTTATTTGTAGTGTGTGTCTGTGCAGAGGCCTGAGGCCTCTGGCAAATGAGTTACAAAGTGGTGAAATCCTGATCTCCCTCTTCCCCAGTGGCCAGTGGAGAGATCCAGCTGTTTCCAACATGGGATCCAATCTGACTGTGTTCAGAGAAGGGCTCTAAGCTCTCCTGGGGTGGAAACAGCAGTAAATCATGAATTCCACATTCCTCTCACTTCTAGCAGAGTGAGAACCAGACAGATCTCTCTAAAGTGCAGCCAAGGGTGTATTTCTTTAAATTTGCAGATAAGGGAAAAACAAACTTAAATTTAGTGGTATGGCTGTAATCAGCTGAATGAATAATGCACTCAGGGTGGAAGTTTTGTCGGGGAAGGGAATAACCTGATGTTCATCTGGGAATCTTTAGGAGTTCTGTGGAAACAGCACCATCTTGTACATGGGTTTGGTGCCCACTTTGGAACTAACTCCACTGTAACCATGATTCTCAGTTTTAGGAAATCTTTCTTCCCGAAGTCCTGCTGTGGTTATAGAGAAATTCCTCTAGGCACAGGCCTTTAGCTCACACTCTGCAGATGAGCACCACAAGCCCAGCTGACCAAATGACCACTGGTTCCTGCTGTCACGCTGTACCCTCCCAGCAGCTCACATTTCAAAGCTGTTACACTGACCAGGGTTTATCTGACCTTTGGATAAACCCCAAATCCTCATGCTGGCATCTCTTCCCTGCTCCTGCACATCACGCAGGGTTGGGGGTTCCGGAATCTCCCTGTGGAGGGCTGAGACTCAAGGCAGGTTAATCCCCCTCTCACACCCATTTCAGAAACACCAGGCTCTGAACAGTAAGACTGTGGTGGAACTAATCCTTCAAAAGTCCTTTTTGGAAAAGGGGAAAGCTGCAGGGAACACAGAGTGGAAAAAGTGTCTTGGACAGATCACTCCTCAGTGAGTTTTGCAGTGGGCCTAGAGTGAAAATGGAGGCACGAGGTAACTCTTCACTAATAGGAGCAGAAATGTTTTTAGTGAAGCTTAAATCTCTCTCACCTCTCCCACAATAGCACCTGAGGAGACTGGGGATGGCCCAAAGCAGCTCCCACAGCCCCAGCTCTGCTCTGGTGGTGTTGGGAATATTCTCATCTCCTGCTGTTTTGCACATGGACTGTTGTGCTTTCCCTTCCCATTTTACCTGAACTGTGCTGTAGGTTCCTCAGGGTTCAGGGTCAGATGGAGCAGAGCCAGCACGTTCTTTCCTCACTCTGCCTGCTCTAATTACTCTGCTAATTACTAGTTGCTCATCATCAGCCCATTGCTCCTCTCTAATTCCTTTGAAGACCTGTCTCCATGTGCCAGGCACATCACCTGGGGAGCAGCAGCAAAAGCTCTGGGGGTGGAATTTCTTTTCCTGGGGCTGGGAATACCTGGGTCAGTTCTCCAGGGTATTTTCCAGAGCTATTTTGGATATCTGGGGTTTCTATTTTGGACATCTCGATTACTATTGAAATAGTTTTTGCACACTGGGCTCCCCTGCCAAAGCCCAGAGCCCAGGAAGTGTTTGGAGAACACTCAGGCACAGAGTGGGATTGTTGGGAGAGTCCTGTGCAGGGCCAGGAGCTGGACTCGGTGATCTGTTTGAGCCCATTCCAGCTCAGGATATTCCATGATTCCGTGCCCGTGATCCCAGGGAAATCAGTGCTGTTCTGGGTATAATCAGGATGACAAATAATTTCCCCTTCAATGGTCTGCAATAGATGCTAAGCCTGCATTCTGCCTGGTCCTCCCAAGTCAGCGCCAGGCTCCAAAGGGGTCTCTGGATATTTAAATGTGATCTATGAGAATTCCAGCTGAAACCTCAATTCCAAATTCTTGGTGACGAGGCCTGGAATTCTCCCCTGGGAGCGTGGGCAGGGCTGGCACAGGGTGCCCAGAGCAGCTGTGGCTGCCCCTGGATCCCTGGCAGTGCCTGAGGCCAGGTTGGACATTGGGGCTGGGAGCAGCCTGGGACAGTGGGAGGTGTCTCTGCCATGGCAGGGGTGGCACTGGGTGGATTTAAGGTCCCTCCCAACCCAAACCATTCCACAATTCCATGATTCTAAATTTGGAGCTGTCCATGAACATCCCAGAGCCACAAGGGGAGGACAGAGCCCGGCTGATCTGAGGCAGGCAACCACCAGGGTTCCAGAAGAGAGGAAAAGCAGAGTTGTTACTCCATTGTGCTCCCTCCGAAGCCATCTGTGTTTGCAGCCCTTCCCAGGACGTGCTCAGGAGGGAACCATCTGTGTTTTTCTTGGGAGAGACAGCTTGTGGGGAAATAGATGGGTTGTTAAGGAGACGGGCAGATGGCAAATCCAGCCCATGTCGTGATGACTGCACTCCAAAGGGATAATCAATAATCAGGCAATTAGGCTTGGATCAGGAGGAGACTGGAGACATTCAGGAAAAAGCGTTTTCCAAGCCTCCCTTGGAGGTTCAGGGCTAGAGCTTCTACAGCAGCAGAGTTTTACAGGAACCTCCTGCAGATCACTGAACACAGACCCTTAATCACAGCTGATTGTTCACAGAGCAGCTGATTGGCAATATGGGAATATTTTATGGACTAGAACTTTATTTTGCTTCAAAGTGAATGTCTCATCTCCCTCCATGATTTCTCTCCTCTTATTTTCTTCCCTTTTTTATGTGTGTTTTTGGTTGGTTTTCTGTTTTTGGTAGTTTTTTTTTTTTTTTTTGGGGTTTTTTTGTTGGTTTTTTGGGGGGTTTTTTGTGGTTTTTTTGTTGTTTTGTTTTGTTTTGTTTTTGTTTTAATTTTCAGAGTTCTTTTGGGGAATTTATTTAAATTTTATTTACTTAAATTAAAATTTCTGACTTCACAACATAATTTGAAGATAAGAGTCAAAAGCTTGTATGAAAAAAAAAAATCTTGTCCTTGACAAAAAACACTTCTCTGGTAGATTTTATATGTGGATTTCAAAGAGTTTAAAGTGACTGAAAATGTTTGGGTGTGCTGACTTTCACTTTAATGAAGTGAGTTCCTTGAAGCAAATATGGGTTCAGTCTAACCAAATAGTTGATTAGTCTAAGAGTCTAATTAACTTCCTGCACAACACAGAAAAAAAGATGCCAAAGAGAGGTTGAAATCGTTAAAATGTGGATTTTTTTTACTGGCCAGGCCTGATTGTTCCTTTTTGAAGTTAGTGCTTGAATTTTTTTTTTTTTTTTGGGCTACATGAAATACAGTTGAATATGGAATGCAGCCCTTCTACATTATTAGCATTAAATATTTACACCGAAGCAGAGCAGTATGAAAATGAAAAGTTAGACTGTGAGTATTGAGGGACTGGGAGCACCTTCTCTCCCTGCTGAAATCCCCAAACAAACCCCAAACAAAGCACCTCTTGCAAAATGAGTTGTTAAAGGCCTTGGGAGTTGGGCCCATTCATGCAGACCAAGGAGGAAGAGGAGCCAGGGCTGGAAGACTTGGAGATTCCAAATGTTCCACTTGCTGGAGCCCTCAGCCTGCAGTAGAGTGACAAGACCAAGCACTTAAACCAGAACTTAAGGCCATTCACGCTGTCTGAACTTAAACCAGACAAATTCAGATCACAAGTAAAAGATAAATAAATGTTTAACAGAGGTTAACCCAGCTCTGGAACAATTCACAGTAGGCACCGTTGGATTCTCAAGCTCAAGCAATATTTAAGTAAAAAACAAATCACTTTTTTCTTTCCCTCAGAAAGGTATTTTCCAGTTGAGATACAGAGTAACTCAAACACACACTTGGATGATGCAGAAAAGCAGATCTCGTGTCCAATCCTTTTTGCCCTGAAGTCTGACTTGTTTTGACAGACCTTGGACCATGTTTCCCTGCCAGCTGTTACCTCTGGGAGCTGGAGTTGTTATTTCTCTCCTGCTGAGGTTGGCTGCTGCTGCATTGAAGCCGTGATTTCCATGAGCCATTTCTGGAAATCCCTTTTGGAGTTTACTGTGAACTCACTGCAATTTGGGACTTCAGGCCAGTGAGAAGAAAATGTTCAATTTGTGAAGTTTGTGGCACCTGGCTTTTGAAGAGTTTCCCAGAAGCAATAATTTCAGGAAGAGAAGACAAATCGTTGCTGGACTTACCCAGAATGCGACACTTAAATCAGACAAGCCTGAAATGTCCATTTCCTGTTGATAAACGTGTCCACACAAACACTGTTACTGTACCCCAATGCTGGGGCTAAAACAAATTGTCAAAGTCTGAGCTTTTGACTGAGCAGATACTTCTTATTTTATATTACCTAGCTCTAAATTAATTAATCTCTCACCTATATCAGCATTTTCAGCTGTGGTCTCTCTGCACTTTGCTTCTGGGCTGATGTGCTGAATGATGTCCGTCTGGGTATTGATGAATTCATGGAATCATGGAATGGCTTGGGCTGGAAGGGACCTTAAGGATGATCCAGTGCCACCCCTGCCATGGGCAGGGACACCTTCCTCTGTCCCAGGATGCTCCAAGGCCTGCCCAACCTTGGACGCTTCCAGGGATCCAACCAAATATTCCCACAAATTCAGCAGAGAAGATCCATAACTCCTCGTCTCGTTCTGGGATCAGGGGCAGCTCCTCTGATCCCTCACTGCTGACAGGGGTTTTGCTCCATAACCACACATTCCACAAGAAGCAGATTTTGGTTAAACACCCTGGGCCACCTTGAACATGCCCCTGCCAGAGTTCAGCTCCGACTCACTTTATGAAGAGCCTCCTAAAATCCATCCCCCTCTTGCTCCAATTCCGGACACAGCAGGTGCACCACTGGCAGAGCAAACGATGGAGAATTTGCACCTCCTCTGGGGATGCAAATTGTGCTCCTGGCTGGTCCACATTCCTCATGAACAATGAGCTCCTCACTGGGAGAGGCACTGGAACAAACCTGTGCTGATTCATTTTTCCTAAATGATTCTGTTTCTCCCCCAAAATGTATGGTTCATTACTAAGTTGTTGCAAACCACCCAAGTTGCCATTCATTGTAACCCAATTGTTACCCAACCCCTCCTCCCCTCAGTGTCCCATTGGTCTGAGCTTTGGATCGGCCTCCTCGCTGGAAAAACCCTTTTAAGCTGAGGACACCAGGCAGAAGGGCTCTTGCTTGCCCTCTTGCTCTTGGGCCTCTTCCTCTTGTTCCCTCCCTCCCCCTCTCTCCTGTGGGAGCCATGCCACTCTTCCCCACTGTGAGACCCCCAAATAAACCCCCCAAATAAACCCCCAAATAAACCCTGTCCAATCAACACCCTCAGAAGCCGTGTCGTGCCTTGCCTGCCTGTATGGTTCCATCAGCTGCCACGTGCTGCCAAGAGAATCCTCCCTGAGAGCTCTGGTGAGGCTCCTGTACCTCACCTCCCTTCCAGGACCCAGAGAGAGTTGTTGCCAGTTCTCCTGCAGCTGCTGGCTGGGCAGGAGGAAAGGCAGAAGAAAGCAACACAAACCCATCCCAGCTCCATGGGCAGAGCAGGTGCTGCTCTTCAGCCTCCTCAGGGATTCCAGGAGAGCGTCACCGCGGCCTGGCAGGGCCTGGGAGCTCTGAGCTCAGCAAAGCTGCACCACAAACTGCACAGAGGGCTGGGGAACCCCCGCAGGAAGAGCTGACTCAGGGCCCTGCACACTGCAGAAAAGATGCTGATTTGGCTCCCAGGGACCAACGACAATCTCTTCTCATCAGTGCAGACTCGCTCGTTTATGGGACAGCTTCTGCTTTTTACTAGAAATTTGTCTGGAGGGGAGGAGTGACTGTGTTTGGAGATTGAGATACTGAACAGTAAAATCTTTATTGCAGATGTTTCAGTTTTTAACTTTCATTTTTATTTCAAAACTCCTGAGTTTCATCTTTCCAAGTCCTTAAGGATGTGCTGAAAGGGAGGAAAAATGTGCAAGTCTGTAAAAGAACACGCCGTGGAAAATATCTAAATTTTCAATTTAATCTAGTTTTAAAATTGTAATTATTTTTGGAGTACTGTAAAGTTCTTTTCTTGATTCAGTGATTTTCTTTTGCAAAACTTGCCAGTGATTTTTTCTCCTCTATTTGCTGCATTAAGTTGGTATCTTTCCCTGTTGAAGCAGGGAAAAATAAAGGTGTTTTTTCTCAGTCAGGATGTGAAGGGCTGTGTTTTGTGGAATCCCAGACTGGTTTTGGGTGGAAGGACCTTAAAGCTCACCCATTCCCACCCCTGCCATGGGCAGGGACACCTCCCACTGTCCCAGGCTGCTCCAAGGCCTGGCCAACCTTGGGCACTGCCAGGGATCCAGGGGCAGCCACAGCTGCTCTGGGCACCCTGTGCCAGCCCTGCCCACCTTCCCAGGGCACAATTCCTGCCCAATCTCCCATCCAGCCCTGCCCTCCTGCAGCTTAAGGCCATTCCCTTTGTCCTAACATGACACACCCTTGTGAAAAGTCCCTCTCCAGATCTATAGGAAATAGACTCTATAAACTCATTCTGACACTCTTTAACTTTTTAGCATTTATGTTGTGCATTTTTCCTCTTTGTATTGGACATCAGGAGGAATTTCTTCAGGGAAAGAGTGGCCAAGCATTGGAACTGCCCAGAGAGTGGGGGAGTCCTCACCCCTGCAGGTGTCCAAGGAAGGCCTGGACATGGCACTCAGCTCTCTGGGCTGGGGACAGGGTGGAGACTGGGGACAGGCTGGACTCAATGGCCCCAGAGGGCTTTTCTTTAATGGCTCTACAGTTCTCTATTATTTTGTATTTCACTGTGTGTCAATAATGGACCTCAACAGATGCTGCTATCAATAAATATCCAACAAAACTCTCTAAAAAGTGTCTAATGCTTTAAAGAAGTGCAGCAGTTCCTTAGCACTGATTGAAAATCTGATCTTTTCCATGTCCAAATATCCTGTTTATACTGGGAAGTGTTTGATTACAGCAAGCTGCAGACATTTTCATCTAGAAAAAGATTAGACATTTCAATCAGTGCTGAACAGCAGAGGAACTTAATGATGTGAAAAAAACCCCTAAAAGCCAGACTACATTAACTCTTATATGATAACACATTATCTGTGCTAGAGGGAGCAGAGTGCTCATGAAATAATGGGGAAATAATAAAGCTAAGATACACTGGACCAGAATTCCTTTTCTGAAAGCAGGGAGTATTTTTAGAAAGCTAGTATCTCACAGAATTCCTGTTTAATGAAGTATTATATAATAGAAATGGATTGTCAGATGTTAATTTCTGCTGAAATGGGAATTCTGAACTTGGAAAGGCTCTTTTCAGGTTCTCCAGCTCAGTTTTAAGGAAATGAGGCTGCTGCACAGGTTTCTCTGTCTATGTTTGAACCCATGGGTCAAGTTCAAGGGAATTTGGGGAGGAATTAGAGGTGTCAAAGGTCAGACAGGACCTGTGGATTTTGGAACAATCAGAGGCCATATAAATGCAAGAGATCCCATAAATTAGGAATGGATCAGACACCGTGATGCCCCAGATGTCCCCAGGTGTGAAGGTCACTGCAGGAGCACTGGGTCAGCCCATGAACACAGCAACAATTCCTGAACCCACGGGAATGGCCTGAATTCCTGACTGCAGACCCTGCAGGCTGGAGACATTAATGTGAGTTACACCCACCCCTCAGGGAAGGATCTGCACCCCCGCAGTGAGACAGGGGGCAGGAGCTGCAGTCCCTGTCCTTGGGATGCTGGAGGTGCTGGGACAGACCCACACACGTGAAGCTCCTCGGTGCCTCGTCCTTCCCAAAAGTCATTTTTGCATCCGGCTGCTGGAGAAGCTCCTGGTGCCCCAGCAGGGCTCCGAGGGTCATTTCCTGTGAATATCCCCGGCATCTGTGAGCAGGGCTGACGCTGATTCCCAGTGACAGCAGCGTCTTCTGGCCCAGGGCGCCGTCAGCAGGGCCGAGCGCTCAGAGATGACAGCACGGCTCCCTGACAGACCCCGAGCTGTCACTGCCACTCCTGAGCCCCGGCCAGGGAGGCCACAACGGCGGCAGCGGTGCAGGGGGAGGGGAGGGCCCTGTGGAAACATTCCCAGGTGTGCAGGGGGTGAGGGAGGCTTGCCAGCCCAAAGTGTTATGAATAAACAGGGCAGGAGATGATTATTAACTCTTTAAATGCCTTTATTAAAAGGGGAAAGCTCGAGGGATTGCTTGCACTACTACTGCTGCTGCTGCTGCTGTTCTCTGAAGCACTGCTGAGGAGGAGGCCCGAATTGATTCTGCTGCTCACACTGCAGAATCGGGAGCTCATCCTCATAGAAGTTCTCAGGAACTCAATGGGCTCAGTTTAGTCCAGGGGTATCTCTCTTTCTGAGTGCCTTTCAAGTTATGGTGAGGAGGTGAAAAGCTTCCACAGATAGCTTGATGTCCTGCCAGCTGGGTGGCGTCCTTTGTGGGTCCGGATTTTGCACTGACTCGTTGTTGCTGGGGGTTTTTGGTGTTAATTGTACTAAACATTCTGGTAAGGCTTCATGGGGGTCTCTGCAATTTCCGTAATAGGCATCGGTTTCAGCTTGATGAGCAGACGGGGGTCGGCAGGGAGCAGGGAGCAGGAAGAGGGGCAGACAGAGAGCAGGCAGGGAGCAGCAAAACCTCGGCAACAGGTAAGGGCATACAAAACTGGGACTTGGGTTACAAACTGGGTACAAACCATTCAAGACAACAATATGTGTAACTATCAACAGAACATTCAATGTATGATTAGGAGTCTTTAACACTTTTAAAGTAACCATCTGCAGAACATTCAACATACAACTAGGAGTTATGGGGTTCCACCCACATCAAAAGCAGGCTGCAGTGCTGGCTGAGGACATGGAGCTAACGCACCCGGAGCAGGGATGATGGTTACAGGATTCAGATGCTGCCTGGGAGTCCTGCTGGAGAAAGGTCCTGCCCTGCTCTAGCTGGGATAGGGTTCATTGATTGCTGGCAGCTCCTGCAGGGCTGAGCTTTGGGATCATTGTGGGAACAGTGCTGGCAGCATGCAGGGGCTGAGCTGTGTCTGAGCAGGGCTCACTCTGAATCAAGGAGTTCTCAGTGTCTTTGCTCTGCCAGAGAGGAGCTGCACGAGAAGCCAGGAGGGAGCAGGTCCAGGGCAGCTGAGCTGGCCAGAGGGGATATTCCAGACCCTAAACACAAAGAAACATCATGCACAGAATATAAACTGTACCCAGTTGTGTACAAGGGGCCATCTCCTTTGGGAGATGGAAAGGAAAGGGGAAAGATGGGAAAGAAAATTCCATCCCTGTGATGGGAGGTGTGGACTTTATATCTTGGCTGGAGAAGGGGCCCATGTGCTTTGATCCCAGAATGGTTTGGGTGGGAAGGGACCTTAAAGCCCACCCAGTGCCACCACCCCTGCCATGGCAGGGACACCTCCCACTGCCCCAGGCTGCTCCCAGCCCCAGTGTCCAACCTGGCCTTGGGCACTGCCAGGGATCCAGGGACAGCCACAGCTGCTCTGGGCACCCTGTGCCAGCCCTGCCCACCCTCCCAGGGAACAATCCCTTCCCAATCGGGGGCCACTTTCCTTCTGGAGAACATTTCCACAAGAAAAGGAGTGGATATGAAACCGAGCTTGTTCCCCTAAGCTCAAGATCATCCCTGGGAAAGCACAGAAGGATGTGAACTTCTCCAGAGCTGGGATGGTGTCTGCAGGGTTACACAAATGCCCCAAGAGCCGTCGGCAGGATATGGGGAGGGAGAGACATCTCTTGGATGTGCCCTTTTGTTGCACAGGGAATGGCTGTTCCTGGTTCAGTGCCTCTTCTTCCTAACACTTCATTGTTCAGTATCTCAATGCAAACACAATAGTGTCTGCATTGAGATATTGAATAATAAATATCTTTAATTTTCCATGGTCTAAGGGGGATTTGGGGTGACAATCTGGGGTCAATGCTGTGCAGTCAGTGCAGCTCAAGGGAAGAGCTGAGCTCTCACAGAGCGCGGTCTGACACAGGGCCCCACTGCAGACAGCCCTGGTGGATGGATCCTTCCTTACTGGGCTTCCCATGACAGCAGCATTTGAGAGAAACACCCTGACCTCTCTTCTTTTGCTATTTGGAGTTCCTACACCCAGTGTTACAGGAGGTAAAATAACCTGGGGTAGTGCAAAGCCCCAGGAATAAAACAGGAGAGGGTGTGAAGCTCTGCAGAGGTCCAGGGATATCTGCTGGGATCAGTTTTCACATTTTTTAGATAGCTGGGAGTTTTTTATTCGGCTTGAGAGAGCCACCTCTTGTGTTCCTGTTCAGAGGGAGTGTTGGGCTCCTCAGGAATTGCTCAGTTCCTGGTTTAATGCAGAATTTTAAATCGGGTCTAAAAGAGCTGCCAAGACCTGAGTGAGACAGGTGCCCTCCCATTTTGAACCAAAGAGCAGGAAAACTCTTGTGGGCCCAGCAATGGCCCGAGGTGCCTGGGGAATTCATCTATGCTGGGAATATTGACACTTTCACTCCTTAGATTTACCTGTCTCACTGAGAGCTGGGCTGGAGCTGATTAATTAGCCCTTGGCTAAACACTTTGAGCTTCTCAGATGAAAGGCAGCCTGGAAGTCCAAAGGATGTAGGGCATTTATTACCAGCTGAGAGAGACATAAAGAGCTGCAGAGTGTTGAAAGGAGTCCTGCCAATTAATTTACACTTAAACAGAAGTGTTGGGGTTGATTCATTGAAAGCTTTGTTTTTCTGAAAATTGAAAAATAAGAAGTCAAACCAAAATCAAGAAGAAAAAGGGTTGAGACTCGTTGGATCGTGTGATGCCTTTCCATGTTCAGTTTTGCTGATGAAAGCTTTAACACTTGAAAATTCAGTGATTCCCTGATTCCCAACAATAATGCACAGGAAATATGTAAAGGCTCATTTACTGCTGTGAAAAGCAGGTAAAATAAAGCTGCTAAGAAAGAGAGGATGCTGTGGTGAACCCGTCTGTGAGCACGGAAGGAAAAGTGATTCGGCTGCTTTCTCCTCTTTGAGCAGAAATACAGGACATAACCAGAGCACTTAAGCCAGGAAAAAGCCACTGGCGTTTGGAAGATGTGTTAATGAGGTGCTAATTAAAGGTGGGGAAGGAGGAGGGAGGGGCAGAGTAGAGACGGGAGGAAGGATCTGCTCTGCAGAACTGCTCCAGCCCTGGGGCCCAGCACAGGAGGGACCTGGAGCTGCTGCAGAGCCCAGAGGAGGCTCCAGGATGATCCCAGGGATGGAGCAGCTCTGCTGGGAGGAAAGGCTGGGAGAGCTGGGATTGTTCACCTGGAGGGGAGAAGCTTTGGGGTGACCTCAGTGTGGCCTTGCAGGGCCTGAGGGAGCCAGCAGCAAACATGGAGAGAGACTACAAGGCCTGGAGCGACAGGACCCAGGGAATGGCTCCCAGTGCCCAGGGCAGGGCTGGATGGGAGATTGGGCAGGAATTGTTCCCTGGGAGGGTGGGCAGGGCTGGCACAGGGTGCCCAGAGCAGCTGTGGCTGCCCCTGGATCCCTGGCAGTGTCCCAGGCCAGGCTGGACACTGGGGCTGGGAGCACCTGGGACAGTGGGAGGTGTCCCTGCCATGGCAGGGGTGGCACTGGGTGGGCTTTGAAGCCCCTCCCAACCCAAACCACTGTGGGATTCTGTGATTGAAGTTTTGTTATAAAATCAGTGAAACTCCTGAATGAGAGGTGATTTTATTGCCTCCTTTTCAATTTTGAAAAAAGTTAAATTTAAACCCCTGGGCTGCAGAGAGGTGCTGCTGGCAGGCCTGGGAAGGGATGTGGCTCTGTTGTGGAAGTTCCATCATCAGCTCCCTATTTTAAGATCATGTTTGTCGTTTTCTGTTACACAACAAAGGGGCTGGAGGGGGCTTTTCCCCTCTTCCAGCAGCTCCTGGGCACCAGCTCTGGAGCAGCAGAAGTACCTTGCCTGGTCCAGAGCCTCAGGAGCAATAACCACCAGGTGCCTCCAGTGCAGTCAGGGCAGAAGTGGACACAGGGGACAAAAAACAAGAGATGAGAGAGACCCTGAGCAGTCCAGGTGGAGATGGAAGGGTCCATGAGCACTTGAACACCATCGTTTGGCCTCTGCAATTAAAAATACAGACCAAGCTTGGGGTAATTACTCAGAGCTCTGCTGACAGTCCACACCAAGGTCCAGCGAGACAAGGAACTGATCTGTGCTCAGATCAAAGCCCTCTTCTGGAAATTCAGGAGTTGAGTCATTCCCTGCTCTCCACAGAGATCACAGAGCTCTCTTTTGCCACTCTTGCAGTGCAAAGTCCACAAAACCTACAAGCAGAATAAAATTATGTGTGGGGGGAGAGGAGGGAAGAATTGTAAATTTGTGTATTGATGATTTATCTTGGAAAAGTAAAAAATCTCATCTGAAGGATCTGAAGCCTCTGGATAATGAGACTTGTTGATTCTGCCAAAACTGTGCCTTGTTTGGATGCTTTTAAGGGAGTGAATTATATTTGTCAGTAAATATTCACTCCAGCAATGTGGGGGATATGGCTTTTCCATGGAATCCCAGAATGGTTTGGATTGGAAAAGACATTAAAGCTCTGCCAGTCCCCTGGTCTGCAGGGACACCTTCCACCAGCCCAGACTGCTCTGAGCCCCTTCCCAAGGGTTCCTATCCTCTGCTCCCACCACCTTCTAAAGCTGAGTGATTCCTGGATGTTCTCAAACAGCCTCTGGTGCATTTTGGGACAGGAAAATGAGCTGGTCCCAAGGCAGTCATTTCTCTTGGATTTTTTTTTTTTTTTTTGATTGACTATGGCCTCAGTAAAACTTTTAGTTCTAAGAAAACCACAGGATAGAAAAGAATGGTTTATTGTTTCTTTATGCATTAACTGGATTTTGGTGGATTTTCAGGACTGGTTTAACCTTTGCCTGCTGCTGGTACCAACTGGAACACGTGAAAAGCTCAAAGGATGGGCTGGGAGCATGGGTAAGGCTGGGATACCTCAAGATAAAGCAGCAAACAGATGGGGGGAGCAGTTTTAAAATGAGCAATGCAGAGCCCATCCCACTGCCCAGAATCATCCAAGGGAAGCATCCTGTGTCCTCTGGGACTCAGAGTGGCAGAATACCTTGTCTGGAAACTCTCCAAGTCCTTTAAAGCTGAGTTCAATGTTCAGACTTTCACATCGGTTGATAATCCCAGCACAGGGCTCTCATGTGATGATGGAATTCTGCTCTGATCCCTGCCCCAGCTCCCTTTTGCCCATGGAAAGATCTGAGTTACAATTCTGCTCCCAGAAACCTCTCCCTGAACCACCTCTCTCCTCTGCAGGGCAGCTCCTGGAGCTGGGGTACAGCAGATGTGATGCTCTGTGACATTTTCCACCTGGTTTCCCAGGGAAGTCTGCAAAGTATCCACAAATCAGCTCTGACCTGAAGTCTGGTTGTGATCAGTCCTTGAAAAAATGAAAATAAAATAAAAATAGAATATTTATAAAATAAAATATCCTTGCTCTGAGGCTTTCTTGTAAACCAGGAGGGCAGGGAAGGAGAAATGTCTCTGTCTCTCCAGGGGCAAAGTGCTGCTCCCAAAAGCTTTGAGTGACCTGACAGGAGGGATGCAGGGGATGGCTGCTTTGATGGCACTGTGGGAGGGAATAAATCATTCCCCATGCTAAGGCCTCATTCTGATCTGTATTTCAGACAGTCTCTGATGCTCTTGGTGCAACTCCTGTGTCAGGTGTGGTTTTCACAGCAGAGGGTCTCCCATTGGAGCAGTATTTTGCCTTGGGACAGCTCAGCACAGTTCTGTCGGCTGACCTTGGCCAGGTACAAAATCCAAACAAACAATGAGCAATATCTGCTCTCCTTTCCCTCAGCTGTCTGGCAGAGGAGGCTTCAGCTGCAGGTGCAGCTCGTTTGTCAATAATGCCACAAGTGCCCTTGCAGTGCTTCTATGAACTGGTTCTGTGGATCACTGTCTTGGTTTGGAAAGACAGGTGTCTGCCAGGGAAAGCTGGAGTTTCCCTTGGAATGGAGAATGTAAGCCCCTCATCCCTCCAAATTGTAATTTTGCAATTAAGGGCTTTCAGGCAAAGATTTGGGAATAACAGTTCTTTACTAGGAATTAACAATAGCAATAACATTAACAATACAAATGTAGTAGTAAAACAAACAAACAACAATCCTAGAAACCCTGACAGAGTCAGAGCTACAGCCTGACACCCTGTTGGTCAGGGTGTTGGGAGCAGCCCACAGTGAGTCCTCCTGGAGTGGCAGATGTGGTTCTGTTGGAGTAGAGATGATCCTGAGAGAAAAGGGTCCAGTGATGGGGAGAACAGTCCAAATCTTCCTCTGGGAACCTGGTGGAACCAGATCCCTATGTTCCTACGTCTCAGTTTTTATCCAGGTAGGAATGGTTGGCTCCCCCACTGGGTGGAGCATCTCCCACTGGGATGATGGAATGTGCAGGGACACCTTCCACTGTTAGCATTGGAAACACATAATCACAGAATGATTATATGCAGGTTTTTATTGAGGAGCTCTGGGAGCCGGGGCACACAGACAAACCCAAATCTGACTCCGACAGTCATTAGCAACGCACACGTTTTACACCCCTCTGCCACACAGCTACATATTGATTGGTTACCCTAGATGGTTCCTAAGCAAAATTTCTTGTAATTTAGCCAAACAGTGATCATATTTAATTCCCCCAAACAAAGTCATACTTGATGTAGTTAAAACAATGGCCTTAGCTACAGCAACTATAACAAAGTTAATGTTCTATTCTCAAGGCCCGGTTGACCAACAAGCCCGGGCCTTTCCCTTCCCAACTGTTACCTTTCCTAACCACCACCCCCTTAGTTACCTGCCTGCAGTTCTACAGAAATCATTTTAACCCCATACTATCACCACTACCCCAGGTTGCTCCAAGCCCCATCCAACCTGGCCTTGGACACTGCCAGGGGGAAGCCACAACCTCATCCCAACCTTTAATTTCAAATGCCTCTTATATTCCACCACTCTCTTACTTTTTTTGAGCACTCCCACACATACAGGACGCAAGGCTCCTCCACCTGTGTCCTTCCCTGAACCTTACCAGTCTATTTTAGACACAGATTAAGTTGTGGGCCCTCTGAGGCAGAAATAAAGCACCTGCCTTGGCTGCAGAACTCCCATCAGCTCTGGCAGTAATTGTTAATCATGAGCAGCTTTGTAATTTGCCAGCCCTTCTGCAGAAATGCCACTGACTCTGTGTGGGATGTGTGTGCACCAGGCCCCAGAGGCCATCTCAGGTCCTCAGACACTTTTATGTACTCAGTGAATTTTACACACTCAGCCAATTTTCCATTGCGCTGAAAATGGAAACCACCTTAGTGCTGGGAAAAACCTCCTCAGGCAGGTAATACCTTTCCCTCTCCTGCACACAAGCATTGGCTCTGTAAGGATTTTCTCCATCCCATTCCCTTTCTTCAGGGAATTTTTCTCTGGACTGGGTCTTGCCTCTGTTACCTCAGAGGTGCAGACAAAGCAGCTGTGGAGTTCCTCTAAGCTTTTCCTGCTGGCACTGTGAGAGGTTTCATCCTCCTTGGCCACCTGAAAATCACCTGTGCTGGTGGAGCAGCTCCTGCCCTTCGCACCCAACGTTCAGATACATGTGAGTTCAGGTCCTGTGCTGCTGGACCATCTCCAGACAGCTCCATCCTGACCTTCCTGGGCGTTCCTGGACAGCCAGATGAGTGAGCTGACCCCAGCAGACGTGGGACATTGGTTTTTGGGGTAGCTTAATTGTGTCCTTCCAGGACCTGAAGGGGCTATAAGAAACATGAAGAGGATGTTGGACAAGGGTCTGGGGTGACAGGACAAGGGGAAATGGCTTCCCACTGCCAGAGGGCAGGGATGGATGGATATTTAGAAGGAATGTCTTCCTGGGAGGGTGGGCAGGGCTGGCACAGGGTGCCCAGAGCAGCTGTGGCTGCCCCTGGATCCCTGGCAGTGCCCAAGGACTGGTTGGGTGGGGCTTGGAGCAGCTTTGGACAGTGGGAGGTGTCCCTGCCCATGGCAGGGGTGGCACTGGGTGGGCTTTAAGGTCCTTCCCAACCCAGTCTGGGGTTCTGGGATTCTGTTTATGAAGCAGCAGGGACAGCGAGTGTCACACGTGGTACATGCAGAGAAATGTGGAATTCCCTGCCTCTTTTCTGCCTTGGACATGGCAACGTGTGAGTGTCATTTCTTTGGGTTGAGTGTGACATAGTCTGGATGTGGCCCTTGGGAATGCAGTGGTTTGTTGGGATTATGGTGCTGCTGGACTGATGGAGGGACCGGGTGAACGTGAAGGTCTCTTCCAGCGGTGAGGATTCTATGGAAGGGCTGAACTTGACCTCCACACTCAGAGCCCCAGGATCCTGCGCCCCACCTCTCCTTTCAGACTCAGGTGCTCCTGCTTGGCAGGATTTTCCTGCCCTTCTCCAGCCCTTGTTTGTCCTTCTGTTTTCCCCAACACCAGCATTACCTCTGTCTCCCCCTGTGATGTTTGGCAAAATATTCGCTCCGGGCTCTGCTTGCTCAGGGTTGGTGCCACTTGAAGCTCTCAGTAATCAAAACTGCGGCTAATTAGGTGCAGTGCAATTAAATCACTGCCTTTCAGAGAATCAAAGACAAAATCCCAATTAACAATAATAATTCAAAACAATTAAGCAGCTACTGCTGGACTTATTTTCATCCAGCTTGCAGTAAATGAGCTTCTCTCCGGCAGGCCTTTAGCTCCCAGGTAAACAAAGCAAATAACAACAACTCTATAAAGGGAAAAAATCAATAAAAGATCATTTGCAACTTGTAAAAGGTTTGCAAATCTGAACATGAAGAGTAGATTGCATTTAATAAAGCTTCAATAAATTGTGTGTTTACAAGGTGGAATTTGAAACAACCAAGATTGAGGTTTCCAGAGCAGTCTATAGGGATGGAGATTAGGAACAGCTGAATGTTTAAAGCATGGAGCCCTCTCTCTCTCTCACACACACACACTTTCCTTGTGTTATTTTCCAGCAGAAATTCCCAATGGAAACATTTCAGCAGATATTACAGCTTTGCTTTTGAATTTACAGAAGCTTTCAAGTGCACAAGTTTTCTTGGTTTCATTGTAAGATCAGAATTTTTCTGGTGACAAAACAGAGGCAGAATTGGCCCAGGAGGGTGCAGGCCTTATTTCCACTGCCTGACCCCCAGCACTTCCAGCTAAGGAAGATCCTTCAGGACGTGCCAGGTTTGCGCTGAACCAAAGGCAATTATTCCTCTTTACTCACCCCAGAGGCAGCTGAGCAAGGCGTGGTAGGAGGGGCAGGACGAGTCTGCACTTCCTTGTGCTTCTGTTTATCCTGGATTCAGATTTGTGATGTGGATGTTGGAGCAGCTGGAGGCATCAGCCTTGTCCCTGGGCTTGGGTCATTCTGGCTGAACGTGTTTATTAAAGCATCTTTTCTAGAAATTGGCTAAAGAAGGTGGGGTTGGGTCGTTGCAAACAGCTGCCTTTGCTATTTGCAAGAACAAACGTGGAGGAAAATCTGCCCTGGGTCCTACTGCAAGGAAGGAAGCCTGGAGAGTTCCTAGGACCAAGGAGGAACTGGAAGTTTTCCTTTGGCTGGGGAATTTGTTTGGCTGTGAAAGGTCACAGTTGTTAAATTTTAAGTCCTTGCCCTTCTGTTTTATGCAGAAGCCCTTTAAGATTTAATGGAGGAGTCACCGGAGCGTGGCAGGTGAAGGTGTGAGGGCCATGGCAGAGCACTGTGTCCTCCTCCGTCCTTCCTGCAAACTGGGAGCAGCAGAAATCCCTCTGGCTCCTCAGGGAATGGCACTGAAATGTCTCAGCTGGGAAAGATGTTTGTCCTTAGCTGGAGATGTCCATGGTGTAGGGTTAAATTTTAGTAGCATAGGGATAAAATGTTTCTAAAACTATGGCAATAGATTCGGGGGGCGGGGGGCTCGGGGAAAGAAAGGTTGGGCTCGGGGAGGCCTGGGAAAGGGAACTGGGCCTTGGGAACAAATGTTTAGCTCTGTTTGTAGTGGATCAGGTACAACTGCACCTGCATGATGGTCATATGGTAAATGATATGATTGTTAAATGTAGTAATTGTTGGTAATTGAATATGATTATTGTTTAAGGTTGTCGTACACACGGAGCACCCCGTGTGTTCCTGCTCCTCCCAGAGCCCCATTCCCATCTGGAGCTGGGCAGCCTCAGGCTGGGGGAGGCTTAGGGGGGACCCTGTGGCTCTCCACAACTCCCTGACAGGAGGGGAATCATGAGAAACGATGTTTGGGGGGCCTGATGAAAACTACAAGAATTCCTGCTTGGATAGGATCAATGTATACAATAGAACAATATGGGTTTAATAATTAATATGTAGTTATATAACAGAAAGGGTATAAAACGTGTCATCTCGAATCCATGTCGGAGTCAGATTTGGGTCTGTACCCCTGATTCCCAGAGCTCTTCCATAAAAGCACAATAAAGGCAATAAAGCATACAATCATCCCGTGATGATGTGTTTCAACGCTAATGTCACAAAACCTGGGATGCACCACTTCCCTTGGTGCCTCCTGACAATCACAGAGTGGTTTCCCTGGGAAGGGCAAAGAGCCCCCCCAGTGCCACCCGTGCCATGGCAGGGACACCTTCCATTGTCCCAGGGTGTTCCATGCCCCATCCAACCTGGCCTGGGACACTGCCAGGGATGTGGAGACCAACCTGTCTGGGCAAGAGCCATCTTTCCAGATTCTTATTAATATGTTTGATTATTATCTTGGTCTTCTTTCACCCTGCAAATTCTCTGGCTTTCTTGTCAATTCTTTCATGTCCAGCCAAGACATTTTATGGCCCCAGCATTGTGTCTCTGTGTGAGCGATTCCCCTAAGTCCTGCTGGATCATTTTCATGGCTGAAACAGCCTGACAGAGCACATGGCTGCAGGAATCTTCTGCCCAGCTCCCTGCCTGCTTTTTTGGGGGTTTTGGCACCTGCCTGTGACTCTTTTAGTGCAGTTGGTGCAGAGCTGTTCCAGGGCTGCTCAGGGGCCTCCAGGCCGTGACCTGGCAGTTGGACAGTCCCATCCCAGCAGCAGGAGCTGTGCCTGGAGTGTGTGTGGTCCTTGAGAAATCAGGTGTCTTGGTTTGGAAAGACAGGTGTCTGCCAGGAAAAGTTGAAGCTCCCCTTGGAATGGAGAATGTAAACCCCCTCCCTCCAAATCATTGTAGTTTTGTGATTAGGGGCTTTCAGGCAAAGATTTGGGAATAGGAATAACAGTTCTTTACTAGGAATATTAAGAAAATACAAATGTAGTAGTACAAAAACAAACAAACAAACAACCCCATCAAAAAACAAGCAAGCAAACAACCAACAATCCTAGAAACCCTGACAGAGCTACAACCTGACACCCTGTTGGTCAGGGTGTTGGAGGCAGTCCAAAGGAAGTCGTCCTGGAGTGGCAGATGTGGTTCTGTTGGAGCAGAGATGATCCTGAGAGAAAAGGGTCCAGTGATGGTGAGAAGGGTCCAGTCTTCCTCCAGGAATCCAGTGGAGCCAGATCCCTGGTGTTCCTGCGTCTCAGTTTTTATCCAGGTAGGAATGGTTGGCTCCTCCCACCAGGTGGAGCATCTCACACTGGGATGATGGAATGTGTCCTGTCCTTGGTGAGCCTGAATGGCCCATTAGCAGAAAATGTCCCCCTGGAGGGAGGAGGGTGGTGACAGAGATAACAAACACTGCCCCACCTGGTTTGAACAGCTGGCCCATTATCAGAAGGCACCGCCTCCCTCCCCCCAGAGTTACAAGAGATAAAAACATCTCCCCAGCTGCTTTTAACAGATGAAATAGAATAAATACACATTTTGGTTCATAACCCAAGACACCTGGATATTAATGTGGGCTCTGGACCTGGCCTGAGGTTCTGTGATCCTGAGGGGGATCATTGCAGCCAAGCCTGGAATGTGCCCAGCCCTCAGCATGCCGGCACTGCTGTGCCCCTGCCTGGGTTAGCAGGGTCCCTGGCAGTGGGGCCAGGTCACTCTGCCACTGCCACAGGAGCTGGTCCTGGTGCTGTGCTCCCACTCCAGGTGAAACTGCACCTGCTCCCCAAGAAGTCCTGGCAGTGAAATTGCTCCATAATGAACATCCTGATTAATCTGAGAGCCTATGCTAATGAGAGCAGTGCAAAGTCCTCTGGAATCCCAGAGGCTCTGCCGTTCCCCTCCAATATGTACCACTTGATATTAGGGAAGGGAAGATTTTACTAAGAGAGTGAATAATGTACTGCTGGATAATGGTAAAAAGTGGTTATTATGCCTCCTTTCCCTTGGATGTACCAGCATTGTGTTAAAGACAGGCTTTGTTCAGAGGAAAAGGATGCTTGGAAACAGGGAAGTGATGAAGTGTCTGGCAAATTACAGTCATGGGAGTGTGGCAGATGGTGCCACCGTGTCTGACAATTGCTGCAACACCAAATTACTTCCTCGAGTCAAGAAGGCCAATTTTTGCTGGATTTGTCTGTGTTTACAAAGGATAAACAAACCTGTTTGCATGGAAATGTGGGAGGAAGCCTGGAGAGAGCCTCCCCAGCCCCCTCTGTCTGAAGTGTTGAGGGAATTTTTAAGGTACAGAGCTCTGGAGAAACCTCTCTTATGCCCAGGCAGCTGCAGAGATCTGTTGCTAATCCACCCAAAAGCTGTGACTCCCAGTGGGACCAACACTGGGCTAAACTGGGGCAGCTGGAGGGGCTGGAGGAGCTGCTGCAGGAGCACAGAAATTCTTGTCTGTGATGCAGAGGCACAGCCATGCTCAAGACAAAGCCCAAATGAATTTATCCAAGTGCAGCAATGCCACAGCAAGGTCACTGCTGTGGCCACAGCTGCTGGACCAGAGGTGTGCAACAGCTGGTTGGAGTGGAGGGTGTTGTTAGCCAGAAGTCCCTGGGGGAGTTGTGGATGCTCGTGCACTGCTTTGACTTTCCAGTGACTGGAAGTGTCCACAGCTGAGGTGAGATTGGCACCTACATAAAAAAAATTGTCCCCACTTCTAATTAATTAATGCACAGCCAGAAATCTGTTCCTTAAGGTCTCTGTGTTCCAGGGCCCCTGCTGCACACAGGGAATTATGTCCTCACTCATTTACTCCTACCTAGACTTAGGATATACTTAATTGGGTCAAGGATTCCTCTCATTACAGCTAAACTCTTTATTATCACAGTGGTGAGAACAGCTGGGCTGCTCAGGGAACATCACATCAGGTTGATACTTGGGCTTGATGATCTTAAAGGTCTTTTCCAGTCTTAACAATTCTCTGATTCCTTGATTCTGTGATCACCCAGATGCAGGTTCCTGAGCAGGGCTGGGAGCTGAGGCTGGAGCAGCATTTGCTGCTCTGCCTGAACTCGTGTGTGGTAGCACTAAAACATTGAATTATTCAGCCCCATGAGCCCAGGGTGAATCATCACCAGAATGCTGCTGTCACGCTGATAATGTCACACAGAGCCAGTGCCTGGGCGGTGTTTGTGGCACAGTTCAGTGCCCTGCCACGCCACACTCACCCCTCAGCCCCTGCTCCTGCCCCACAGCCCTGGGACAGCCGAGGGTCCTGGCTGGCCAAGCCCCCTGGGCACAGGCCTGGGGAGCAAAGCCAGGTGTGACCCGGAGTGTTCATCCCTCTGCCCTCTTCTGCACTCAGATCAGGCCCAGGCTGGGTGTGGCCCTGCCTGTGGAACAGCTTTGCAGCCCCCTGGGCGCCCAGGGCTGGCCCAGCCCCGTCCTGCCAGGCCACCCCCGGCTCCCCAAGGAAAAGTTTCAGCTCTGTGTCCTGCTCCACCTGCCCAGGGCCTGTCCCTGGCCAGGAGCCAGCCCTGCTCCTGCTGTGACAGCTGGAATTGCTCCCTAGCCCAGTTCTATCAAAATGATCTGGATTAGCTTAAAACATTGCTAATAGTAGGGTTTTGTTTGTTGAATTTTTTAAAGCTGTTCTGACAGAACCAGGTTAGACAGCAAGGATCTGATCAGTGGTGCCAGCTGATGGCAGAGCTGGGAAGCTCCTACCCCACCTCAGCTGAACCCAGAGCAGCTTCTGTGGTAACAGCCCAGAGTCTTATCTGTCTGCAGCTCGGGTGGCAACTGGGACCTGTTTTGAGCCAGCGTGGCACGGAGGTGGCAGCTGTGGGTCCCCTGGGTGACATCCTGCAGGATCCTGCTGGGAAGCTGCCCTTGCAGCGGGAGGAGGTTGATGGAGAAAGAGCAACCTGGAGAATTCAGGCCAGATTTGGGCTGGGGTTGAGCTCTGGCATTGTCACAACCTGTTTTGCTTTGTTCAGGCAGGATTTGGCTCCTCTGTTTGTCCCTTTGGGCCAGGCAGGATTTCCCTGGCCCTGTCCTGCCCACACAGACCGGAGTCAGGGGAGAAGGGGAAGCGACATGAGCCAACTGCCAGCCCAGGAGGACAAAGACTCTGGGCCACACCCAAGGGGAGTGGGAGCAGATTGAGGGAGGGGATTGTCCCCCTGTGCCCTCATGGGACCCCAGCAGAGCTTGCTCCAGGTCTGGGACCCTCAGCACAGACAGGACATGGAGGAGTTGGAACAGCTCTGGAAGAGGCCATGGAGGTGATCCCAGGGCTGGAGCCCCTCTGGAGCCAGGCTGGGAGAGCTGGGGGTGCTCACCTGGAGAGGAGAAGCTCCAGGGAGAGTCAGAGCCCCTGCCAGGGCCCAAAGGGGCTCCAGGAGAGCTGGAGAGGGGCTGGGGACAAGGGCTGGAGGGACAGGACCCAGGGAATGGCTCCCAGTGCCCAGGGCAGGGCTGGATGGGAGATTGGGCAG
Organism: Phylloscopus whistleri; assembly: GCA_017589585.1. Taxonomy (NCBI): domain Eukaryota; kingdom Metazoa; phylum Chordata; class Aves; order Passeriformes; family Phylloscopidae; genus Phylloscopus; species Phylloscopus whistleri. The sequence continues at coordinate 408,474 of JADMLD010000929.1, forward strand.
GAATTGTTCCCTGGGAGGGTGGGCAGGGCTGGCACAGGGTGCCCAGAGCAGCTGTGGCTGCCCCTGGATCCCTGGCAGTGCCCAAGGCCAGGCTGGAGCACCCTGGGACAGTGGGAGGTGTCCCTGCCCATGGCAGGGGTGGCACAGGGTGGGTTTAAGGTCCCTTCCAACCCAAACCAGTCTGAGATTCCATTTTCTGTTTCATTCTCGGTGCCAGGGGGATGTGCAGGGGGCTTAAGGCTGGAAGGAGCCTCTGCATTCTCCTGGAGGACATTCCAAAGGCTGGGCTGAGGTGCCTTTCTCAGCTGTATTTTTCTGCTCAGGAAATCAGCCTGACAGCAGAGGGGCCCTCACAGGGAAGGGGCTGGTTACTGGACAAAACATCCCTTGGAAGAGCTGAATTCCTCCCAAAAGGTCATGGGATGAGTGATTTACTCTTGAGAGGAGCTGGTGAAATCCTGCTGCAATGGAGTGGGAACAGGAGCAAATCTGGGTATTTGTGGAGAGACATTCTGGTCCATTAAATACCCAAGGAAACTTCAGAAGAAGAAATCCCCACCCTCCAGGATGTCTCTTATTGAACAATTTGATCTTCAAGGCACCCATCCTTCAGAGTTATGATCCAAAGCAGCTTTGGTTGGTAAACTCCTACTTTTAGGCATGTTGTAAGTACCTTCAGTGATTGGATTCCCAGCCTCAAGCACCCAGGGCTTGGATTCTCACCAAGAAAATTTAGAGCTCTGAAGGGCCCAGTTCAAGAATTTTAAAGATGAGAACCAAGGGGCAAATTTTGTGGCTGAACAACTTTTTCTCCTTGATTTTTAAGTTGTAGGGAGCACTGGCGGTGGATGTAGAGCTCAGCATGAGTTTGCACTGAGGTTGGAGCTCAGGAATCCTCCAGGATTTCTGTCTCCAAGGCTGAAAATCTGCACCTTCCAACACTTCAGCTTGGACACAGCAAGTCATGGACTAAGGCCTGGTTTCCCAGTGTCCTTTTCCTGGTAATCCACACCAGAGGTTTACATTGAAATTTCCAGCTCCAGGGAATCTCTATTTCCTTTTTTTTTTTTTTTTTTGTGTTGCAGCATTTCTTAGGGAATTTTATCCCCACTGCCCCTTTGCTCTGGGGGGGCAGGGTAGAGTTGGTGCTGTGGGGAGCGTGGCAGGGCTGGGATGGTGGGACAATAAATAAATAATGGCTCCAAGCTGTTCCTCCTGACCTGGGGAGCTCTTTATAATCCTTTATAGAGGAGCTGAGCCCAATCCAAGACCAAACAGAGAGAAGCAAACTCCTCTGGCTCGTTTAATCACATTCATCATCCAACTGCAGCTCCCAAAGCTCTGATGCAGAGTTTCCAGAGCACAAGGAACACAGACTGTATCAAACAGCTCAAAAGGGAGAGAAAAAAGGGGCATGGTGCAGAATGCAGAGCAACAAAGTCAAATCTCCTCTCTGGAGCTGTTCAGCTGCATTTTGGAGATTACTTTGAAGCTGGTGAATCTGAAATTCCTCATTAGGAGCCAATGGCAGATACAGGAGCTGCACTTCTAATCGGGGAATGAGGAGATCACTCCAACCCTGACCTCCCTCTCTCCACTTGATACAACATTTGCTTCAATCAAAGAGGTAATTAAACTCTTGAGATGAGAACTCCCCACAGTTCATGTCCTGAATACGGTGCAGCAAAAGTTCTTCAGTAATTAAACAGCCCAACCTGCAGTTATTGCTGGAACCAGACAATGCCTGGGGCAAAAAGACACCAAATAACTTCTGCCAGGGATGCTCTGCTTGCCCTCAGGTGCCCCACAGGAGCCCAGGCAGGCACAGCCTCAGCAGTGCAGAGCTCTGTGAAATGGAGCTGATTAATGGCAAGGGAACCATGGCCATGGGTGACCAGGTGCTGGGATTGCAGAGAGGGGAAACTGGAGCAGCTCCTCCCCCTCAAATGAATTCAAATGCAGATCCAAACCCAGAGCTGGCCCTGCTCCAGGTGAGGACAGAGAAACCAGGGGGAAAACTGTCAGTAGTGGGGCTTTTCTTTGGAAGCTCCATTCTGTTGAAATCAAATCTGTTCAGGAGAACTCATCAATAGAGACATGGTTGAGTAATCCTGTCTTTTGTCTGATCCCAGGGAAATGGTTGGGATGGAATCAATGCACTGATCATCCAGCCCTGAGCTGAAAATGGAGCTGCAGCAGGAGCAGAGAAGTGCCAGCATCATCCAAAGCAAGTGGAGTGATGACTCCACCATGAGGAATAAAAATACTGAGTTTGAGATCAAAGCAGGGCTTACAGGACTGGCATTTCCTGCCAAATGGAAGCCTGGTTTCTGATGGGTTTGAAGAGTGGTTTGAGAGGGGAAAGTCTGCAGAGGTCTGGGAAGCCCAGGATCTTTAACACAAGTCAAGACAAACTGAGGCTGCTCAGCGCTGCTGGGCCAGAGATCTTTCTCTGGGCTGTCTAGAAAGATTTTCGTCTGTTCCTGACCCGAAAGGAAAGAGGCAGTGAAATATCCACCATAAAGCACCTCTGGAATGTCTGTGCCAGTCTGCAGAGTGCTGCTGGATTATACAGAAACTCCAGGGGTAAATACAGACTGCTCCAAGCCCTGTCCAGCCTGGCCTGGGGCACTGCCAGGGATCCAGGGGCAGCCACAGCTGCTCTGGGCACCCTGTGCCAGCCCTGCCCACCCTCCCAGGGAGAAATTCCAAATTCCTTCTTTCTCCCTGGCCTTGCTCCCGCCAATAAACCCCAGGATTGTTGTGAGATTCCCAGTACAGCTCTCCCTGGAGTTCTCACCTCAGGAACTCCTGTCTTGCCACGGCTAAGTCTAATTGTTTTTAAGTGGATCTGTCCAACACATTTCTCATTTTTTTTCTGATGTTTTTTTTCTGGAGCATCCAGACAGGAATGAGCAGCTGGGTCCCCAGCCTGGTGCTGCTCCACATCCCAGAGCAGTTTTCTCTTGCACTCAGGTTTGCAGCATCAGGCAACATCCCTGGCTGTGTCTGGGGCTGCTGGGACTGTGAGACTCCTGTCACAGCTCCCATTTCCCTGGCTAATTATGCCAAGTGAGGCACCGGGAGCAACCAAAGGGAGCTCTTTGCAAACCATCTGTTGATCAGCTCCTGCCTGGAGCAGAGAGATTGGGTGCCCTGGTAATTACACTCCTCACTCCTGTCACTGCACATGCTCTGCCTGAGTGCTGGAAATGCCTCATCCTTTCTGAGGCTGCACAGATCTGTTCCTTGTTTCCTTCCCCTTCACCCCTAGGCAAAGAATTTGATGCTGTCTCTGGAGGTTTCCTGGGATTTCCTGGCTGTTTAATCAGGGTCATGGCTCAGATCACAGGGTTGCAGTTTGTGCTGTTGTGGTTAACAGGACGTTTGTCTTTCCCCAGGCAAACAGGGTCTAAAAGGGATGGGCTGGGGAGGCTCTGAGATCCTTCAATAAATTCAATTGCTCTGTATCTGAAAATCTGCAGAGCTGCACGTTCCCTATTTCCACTCCTCCTCCTCCCCAAGGCAGTGCCAGGTGTGGGAAAGACATCGAGGTGCCACATTCTGTGTCTTCTTCTTTTCACCTGGATCAGGATTTGTGCACAAAGCACTCCTGGTTCCCATCAGCACAGGGGGATCTGAAGCACAGCATCCCTAAGGATTGTGCCAGGGCACAGGGAATGGCTCCCACTGCCCAGGGCAGGGCTGGATGGGAGATTGGGCAGGAATTGTTCCCTGGGAGGGTGGGCAGGGCTGGCACAGGGTGCCCAGAGCAGCTGTGGCTGCCCCTGGATCCCTGGCAGTGCCCAAGGCCAGGCTGGACATGGGGCTGGGAGCAGCCTGGGACAGTGGGAGGTGTCCCTGCCATGGCAGGGGTGGCACTGGGTGGGCTTTGAGGTCCCTTCCCACCCAAACCATTCTGTGTTTCTGTGATCTTCTGTCTCTATGAACACCTTGCCAAGGCCATGGGCAGGGACACCTTCCACTGTCCCAGGCTACTCCAAACCCCATTCAAGTTGGCCTTGGGCACTGCCAGGGATCCAAGGGCAGCCACAGCTGGTCATCTCAGTCTCTCAAGACCAAACTTCCCTGTTTTGGGACAAAGCAGGACAGCCCTGGCCCCTGAGGTGTTGAATTCATTCACCTGCCTGCAAGAGAGCCTTTGCTGTCCTCACTGCCCTGTGCACTTGGCCAAGCTCCTCAGGCATTTCTGGTGGATTTGGGGCTGCTCCCTACGGGGATTTTGCAATGGATGGGGTCTCCAGGGTTATTTAAAAGATGCAATCTGCCACAAACCAGCAAAGTTTTCAAAGCATTTGTACAAAACCCAAGAATTATTCCTAACACGGAGAAAAACTGAAGCCTGCAATAGGAATCTGCGTGTCTGGAATCTCCAAGGATGGCTTTGGTTATCTTTGCTACGTGCAGTGCTTGGCTTATGCACAGGACATCATCACAGGGAAGTTCAGGAAAGGATTGTCTTTGGGAAGTGAAATCCTTGGTTTCACCAGTTTTCATGCAGTTCCCTTTCTAGTTCCAAGCTGAAGCAAGCAGCAATTCTGATCCTCACAAAGAGAACACAAGGAAGAGCTGTTCTTACAGTGCAGGCCCCACCAAGGCAAGGGAAAAATTAAATGGGATTAATTTAACCAGATTATATCCTTGTAGCAAATACTGCTGGCCTGGAATCAGAATCACATTACCTCTGCCTCAAATTAATTGCCTGTCAGCTGAGCTGGGTGGCTGTGGGCAGCACTCACCTGCAGCAGAGATGAGGTCGTAAATGCAATTTAATCCCTTTTCATTGCAAATGAAGCTAAATTGCTCCATCTCGCCTTCCTGGAGCTGGATGGAGGCTCAGGACTGCTAAAGGAACAGATTAACATCAGGCTTCCCTGAAGGGCTTGAAGTGGCTTTGATTTGCTTTATCTTAATTTGCTTTAGATAAACTCAGTTACTTCAAGAAGTTCATTGTAAGGAATCGTCGGGAGGGTTTTGGTGAAGACAAGCCTGTGATGGATTCAATTTCCTTTTCTTTTCTCTCCACAAACATTTTTTTCTGCTCTGGACCAACAAAGAGCCACCTCTGCAGAAGGTGGGAGCAGAACCAACACAAGCTCAGTTCAAAGCTTCTCCTAATTTGTTTCCTCAGCTTCACTCCTGGCATCAGTCAGGCTCCAGGAGCTGTTTACATTTAGCTCCAATAACTTCAGATAATGTTCTATTAACTGCTGAACTAATGATCCCAGACTTAGCATTTCCATCAGGACCTTGCCCCATTGAGCTGACACTCCTCAGATCATTTTCTCTCTCATTAAAGTAATTAAAGACAACGTTGTTGGAAAGACCTTCAGGCAAGCAGAGACAGAGCTGATAACAAGCAAAGCACACCCACAGCTGTGCTTGTTTTGATCTGGAGTTTAACTGCTGGAAGTTGGGCACAGATCTGTATTTTCTGTGTGTGAGGGTGCCTGGCCCCAAGGGACAGTGAGGCACACGTGGGCCTGTCCCCTCCTGGTGGCACTTCTGGCTGATGGGGCAATGAATGTTCCCAGTTGTGCCGTTTCCCTGGCCCTCACTGCCCAAGAGCTTCTGAGTGCTTTTCCTTCACTGCAGGGTTTCATGAAGAAGAGACAGAAACATTAGAGAAGATGGAGATTCTTTCATGTGTTTGTGCTGCAGAGGGACTCGGTGAACAAATTTCCTCTGGGCATCCAGTGATGAGGGGAAGAGCTTTGGGAAACTTAAACCCAGGCTAAATTTGACCTTGCCCACACGTCCCCACTGGTGAAGAGTATTTCAGAAGAGTTTCACCATTCCATTCCCCACAGACAATAACACCATCTTACTGTCAAATGTACCCTGGAGCTGCTTCATTTCTCCTAAGGAGGAATTTCCCCATGGAAAGGGAGCTCAGGCCTTGCTCAGGACTGCCCAGGGAGGTTTGGAGTGCCCATCCCTGGAGGTGTCCAAGGAAGGGCTGGAGGTGGCACTCAGAGCTCTGGGCTGGGGACAAGGTGGGGACCAAGCACAGGTGGGCTCGGTGGCCTTGGAGGGATTTTCCATCCTCAATAATTCTTGGATTCTATGATTAAGTCTCCCATTCTCCATAAAGATAAAAATAATTTTTGAGGACTACAATTGCAGCAGTGGCCTCATGGCTTCCATGGGTGATCTGGCTCCTGGTGTCCTCTCAGGCCTTGTCCCACCTGTCCCTGCAGCCCCTGGCCCAGGAGGAGCCATTTCAGGAGCCCCTGGGCTGAGATCAGGGCTCACTCCTGTGGAGTGGGATGTCCATCCTTCCCTGGGGCCAGTTCTGGGGGTGCCCAGTCAGGGTCCCGTGGGTCAGTTCAGCCAGGTCAGGACTGGGGTAACCTGGCAGGGAGGATCTGCTCAGATTTGGGGCTGGTTTGAGGAACAGTCTGGAAGCAAGGGGAGAAGGGGAAGCAGAGACTGCTGTTGGATCAGCTCATCCCATCTGCTGGAGCTATCAGAGCCTTTCAGTGCTGCAATGCTCCAATTTCCCCACTGCTCTGAGAAACTGGGCTGGCTCTGCTGCTTGTGGAGCTCTTCCCTCTGCTCTCTCCCATGCTGCCTTCCCTGAGGAATTGTCAGCACAGCCTCACTTTTCACTTCCAACACCTCAGCCCTGACTCAGGGAAGTGATGCAGGCTGTGCTGGGGAGATTTAAAATCAGCTGATGTCTCTGGGCAGGTTTGAGCCACTTTACCATGGGCCAGAGAAATGGGGAAGGGGCTGGAGCCCCAGGAGGGGCTGAGGGAGCTGGGAAGGGGCTCAGCCTGGAGCAAAGGAGGCTCAGGGGGCCCTTGTGGCTCTGCACAGCTCCTGCCAGGAGGGGACAGCCGGGGGGGTCGGGCTCTGCTCCCAGGGCACAGGGACAGGAGAGGAGGGAACGGCCCAGGCTGGGCCAGGGGAGGCTCAGGGTGGAAAATTTCTTCATGGAAAAGGTTGCAAAGCATTGGGATGCCCAGGGCAGGGGTGGAATTCCCATCCCTGGAAGTGTTCAGAAAACGTGTGGATGTGGCACTTGGGGATGTGGGTCAGTGGTGATGGTTGGACTCGAGGACCTTAGAGATCTTTTCCAAAGATCCCATGATTCTGGGATTCCGAGTGAGAGCCGGGACAAAGCCAGAGGAAGCAGCAGCATGAAGGACACTTGGAGATCACACTTAAACCTTGCAAGAGTTTTTGTGGGGGTTCTTAACTGGCACGGACAGGGATTATGAAACTCAGTGTTATTTCCTTGGCTCAGACCTTGGGAAGTGTCCAGGCTTTGACAGGAGCAGTGTCCTTTGGTCTGTCTTCAGTTGATCACCTTTCTACTGACCAAAGCCCAGAAGAAGCTCAGGTAATTATTTTCAATTGTTTTTTGGGGAGAGCTGATTAAAAGTGACTGAAGCCCTAATGAAAGCTGACCAGCTTTCCAAACTCGAGATGAAAACCCTTTGGCTTCATTCCCCTGGGCTGGGGAGGGAACATTGGAACTAAAGGCAGAGAGGGGAAGAGAGAGCAACAATTAACAAACTTCCTCCAGAGGGGCAATTATGAAAATAAAGCAGCTTTGTAATAGATGTTCAGTTTTGTGGAGCAGCTCCCTAAGCAGAGCGTGGTGCAGTTCATTCTCTTGTGATGTAGATTAATATCATTTTAGAATTTTGAGGAGCAGATCATCTCCTTTTGCTGTTACTCTAAAAGCAGCTACTGCAGTCAAAGCACGATTCCAAGGCTGTTCTCAGTGGATGCTGCCAATTTATCCTGGAAGAATACAAGTGACAGCTCTGCAGCTTCATGACAAAGGTTTAATTCAGCTTTACACAGCCCTGATTTCAATTTACACAGCGAAATCCTGCTCCAGTCACTCCATGTTTCATATCAGGGCAGATTCCACATTGTCTGAATAACTTCTTCTCAACTCCTGCAGCTGCCTCCAGTCCTGGCTCAGGGATGAGCTCCTCCCTCTCAAACCACAACCAACTTTGTGACATTCCTGATAAACATCTCTCCACTTTCTGAATGCTCAGCTCCTTATCACTCCTGTGCACTTGGCAGATGTGGAAGACAAACAGCTCCAGATGTTTGGAGCTGGGAGGGGGAAACAGAGAAAATGCATTGTGACCCACCTGGCTTCAGAAATTTGAGGAAAAAGAAAAGAAAAACACTTTGAGCTTGAATGTTTGGTCTGATGTGAATCAGGGAGTCATCAGTGGAAGGGACCTCAAAGCCCACCCAGTGCCACCCCTGCCATGGCAGGGACACCTCCCACTGTCCCAGGCTGCTCCCAGCCCCAGTGTCCAGCCTGGCCTGGGGCACTGCCAGGGATCCAGGGGCAGCCACAGCTGCTCTGGGCACCCTGTGCCAGGAACTCCCCTGTGAACCCCTCCTCTGCTGCTGGTGCTGTGTTGGGTTCTTTTACCTGCCCCATAAACAGCACTTGGATACAGGGACCTGAGGGCACAGCAGCAGCCCCAGGGCAGCTCCTGCTCTCCCTTAGGAAGCGGATCCCATTGCTGGGGGATTTCCATAACAAGAGGTCTTCCTCCCCTTTCTTGTTCTGGTTGCTCCAGAGAATCCCTTCCCAGCCCAGGCTAGATGGGCTGGGAGCAGCCTGGGACAGTGGGAGGTGTCCCTGCCCATGGCAGGGGGTGGCACTGGATGGGCTTTGAGGTCCCTCCAAATCCAAACTGTTCCATGATTCTGTAACTCAGAACTGGGATCCCTGTGCTGCTCCTGTGCCAGAATGGAACAGTTGCTGACATGTTCAGTGCTCCAGTTCACACCACTGGATTGGTGACCCCTGTGGGAGGTCCCTGCTGCAGCAGGAACTGGGGAATTTGGGATATTTGAGACACTCTGTGCCACACACTGACACTCAGTTTGCACCCATTGGAGTTTCAGTTATCAGTCTCTAAACCCTCTTGGCCTGAAATTGTGTTTGTGCTTGTTCCCATCCCAGCTCTTCTGAACGGTTCCTGTCAATTGTGAGGAGACCTGGAGCAAACACATCATTAAATAGCTGGAGAGGAAAGGGCGGCCACAGTGACCTCAGTGCTGGCATTTATCAACTTCCAACCTTCTCCTTTGGAATATTAATGGTTCCTTAATGTACAGTTTAGAGTGGAATTACCTCTGTATGCTGAATGCTTTGCAGAACACACCATAAATATTCCACAGAACAGAATGGATTCATAGAGTGCAGTATTTATCTCTGAAGGGGCAAAGCTTACCCAAGTACCACTAAGTGGTCCCAGACTCCAGGGTTTCTCACAACCTCTTGCTCTTATCCTTTATGTGATGCTTCTTTTTGGAAGGAAGGGTATTTTGCACTTTGTGTATCCAGAAAGACAATGATGAACAGCTCGGCTCCTGTGGGACTGGAGGGAGGATGTGAGTGGAGCATTACAGGTTGTAAGGGAGCTGGGGGTGACTGCAAACAGTTTTTCACTGAGCAAAGTGAGGCTCTCCTTAAAGGAAGGATAAATCTTGTTCATTGGAACAGAACATAATTATTCCTTTGAACTGGTGCTGCAGTGTTTTAAACAGCTTGGGGGGAAGGAGAGGTCTCTATCCAGCCACACATTCCCAGCAGGATCTGGCAGGGGAGGGGAAAATCCAGCAGAGAGGGAGATCTGTGAGGGAGGAGAACTGCTGAGCTTCCTGTGGCTTGAGGTACAAACAAACAAACAGCTTGTAAAAGGTTTGTGGTGCCCACCTGTTTTGATGAGCAGCCAGAAAAAATAAGGAGAGGCTGTCCCAGCCCTGCCTAAGGAAGATGTGCTGCTCCCTGGGGAAAGCTTGGGTGCAGTGTCTGGGTAAAAGCAGGAGGCTGGAGCTGGGAGGTGCAGAGACTGCAGAGGTGCCATTTGTTACCTCGGGGGCTCTCTGGGCCAGGGATTTGTCTGCTCAGGGCTTGCTGTGCTTCTTTCAGCCCCTCATAAACCAGCCCCTCTCCTGTGATGATGTTACCAGTGCTGAGCTCTCAACATGGATGCTAAGCTCAATTAATTTGTTAAGTGCTTTGCTCTGTGGATGAAAACTGAATTTTAAGTATTGCTCTGTTAAATTCCATCTCCTCAGTCCTGCAGTTGAGGATATCCAGATGAATTTCAGGCTGATGGATTCCCAGCATGTCTCTCTGCTCTGTTCTGTGTGGATTAGTTTTACAGCCTCTTAATTCCAGCATTCCATGTGCTCCTTATGCAGAATAACTGCAAAGCTGTGCGGACTGAGAGGGGATTCCTTGGGTAAATGCTGGCCTTAATTAAAGTACTAGAGTTTCCTTTGGTTTATGCAGGAATTTGAAAGTCACAGGGTATGAGAGTGGGAGGGGAAGAGGTCCAGGGGATGTGGTGTGAGGGGCTGGGCTCAGGTCCTCCCTGTGCCACTGTCTGATCCCACCAAGTCACTCCCTGGGCCTGAGGTGCTCCTCACACTGAGGGGAACGTCCCAGTGCTTGTTCAGGTGATGAAAAGCTTTGAATAAACACCGTGTGATTTGCTGTTAACATGGATTTCGTCCTTTCTGGCATTACTTTACAAATAGGAATAATTCTGCTGACACAGGAGGCCCTGGCACGGGTGATCCATGTGCAGCTCCCTGTGTTTCACCTGCTTCTGGTGACCTTACTATGGGATGTCCGAGACTGACTCCTCTTCTAGTGCCAATGAAGAGAAACAGAATCATGGAATCACGGGATGGTTTGGGTTGGGAGGGACCTTACACCCCACCCAGTGCCACCCCTGCCATGGCAGGGACACCTCCCACTGTCCCAGGCTGCTCCCAGCCCCAGTGTCCAGCCTGGCCTTGGGCACTGCCAGGGATCCAGGGGCAGCCACAGCTGCTCTGGGCACCCTGTGCCAGCCCTGCCCACCCTCCCAGGGAACAATTCCTGCCCAATCTCCCATCCAGCCCTGCCCTCCTGCAGCTGCAGCCATCAGGATGCTGAGCATTGTCACAGTTCTCAAAAAATAAGTCTATTCAGACTCTTTCCTTTTTGTGGCGACCTTCCTCCCTTACTGGCTGGAAGAATCATCCAGCAAAGTCTGCCCAGGGACTGAGATACTCCAAGGGGAATGCAGAACAATCCGTGGTCTCTAATGGGTTCTAAAGGAGTGGGAATGGGTCTCTAATGAGTGTTCTGGAAAGAGTGTCAGCCTGCAGTGACAGCTCCTACACTCCCATCCCTGTAGGTGCCAGCTCTGCCCCACAGACACCACACAGTCCATGCACAGCTTCCCCTGGGATCTGCTCACAGCCTGAGGATGTTGGGATTGCCATGGAATTAAATACTCCCCCACCCGCCCCCGGGCTCCTGTGCTAGCTCAGTTTCCTTGGAGGGTTTGGAGGAGTATCTCAGGGAAACAGGGCAGAAGATTGCAAAAGAGGCTCTCACCCCAGGATCAGTCCAAGGCTTTATTCTCGAAGGGTTCCAGGGCAGAGAGAGAGAACAAGGAAGAACAGGACTTTATCTGGTCTCTGGCTCAGGAAAGATAACTAGACCTGAGCCAATAAGGTCAAGATAGGAAGGAAGGGTCAAACTACATGGTTACAGGCTTCAGGGGGGAAAACCCATTCCCCAGAGGAATACAACAATGGAAAGGAATGGGAATCATTCTGCAGCTCCCCTGAGCTGAGGTGCTCCCTCAGTAGTAGTTTCCCTTCCCTGACTGAGGATCTCTGTGGATGCAGAGAAACAGGACCAGCCCTGCCCTGAAGGCATCAAGAACCCATCTCCTGATCTTCCACATCCTCTCCCATCCCCAGCACCAGTTTATAACCACAGCTGTAATTTGCTCACTGCTGAACGTCTGCACTGATATCAGAAACTATGTGTGAAAAATCTCTTCCTTTGGGACTCTGTTGCTTTGTGCCTTTGAAGAGATGCAAACAATGGAAATCAAGAGTAAGAGATGGAGATATCAGAATGACAATGCAGTTATTAAAGACCTGAATCCTGCCAGGGGTCTGTCCTCTGGATAGAAATTAAAATGATCACAGGAACACTGAATTAACTAGAACAGTCAGGAATGAAACCTCAGAAAAGGCAGATATTTATTCCTGCACCTCCACAGAGAAGGGAAGAGTTCTGAGAGTGGATAATCAGACATCGTTATTTCTGTATTTCTTCCTTCACACCATTCCCCTGCATCAGCTGAGTCTTCCCAGGGAAAACAGGATAAATATTTTCTTGGGGACAGCAAATGCTGCCAGAGCAGTGCTGAGGTCTGGAGCAGGTCCCCTGGGTGACCCAGGGACATGAGCTGTGAGGGGTGCAAAGGGAGGCAGCACTGCTGGGCACAGCGAGGCTGCTCAGACATGGGCTCAGTTGTTTGCAGCAGTGAGAAAACCATCTGGAAACCTCTCTCAGGAAAGTGTCTCTCCCATTCCCACTGGAAAGGGGTGTGACAGCTCCAGCAGCTTGGGATCCATGCCCTGTGTTACTCATTTGACACCTCCTTTTGCCTAACAAGCTGTACATGTAGGGCTTTGTGTTCCCTGTATCCACAGGACCTGGATCAGCAGCTTCCTCCTGGAAGGACACTCTTGTACAGGATTTACTGATCTGTGTGTGCTGTGAAAATGTCAAAATAAGCAGAAAATATTTATTAATAACTGCCAAAAGAATCACTTGGCTGTAGTCGAAATGAAGGCAGTGCCTGAGCAGAGCAGGTCAGTGGGTGATGATGGAAGAGAACAGATCCTAGGAATTCAAACAAGGTGTCCTGGTGTGAAGGACAGGTGTCTGCTAAGGAGGGGCAGGACCTCCCTAAGGAATGGAGAATTCAAATCCCCCCCCTTCAAATTATTATAATTTAGGAAATTAAAGGGGCTTTCAGGCAGAGGTATGGGGATAGGAATAACAGTTCTTTACCAGTATGTCTAACAAGGCAAACAACAACTACAGCACTAATAATGAACAGAACCAGGAAAAAACCTCGAGGTTTTGACAAAGCCGGGGCAGTCTGATCCCTCACGAGCACCAGGCTGGAACGGTGGAAAATCCCGGGCTGGTGGATGGGGTATTTCAGAAGCTCTGTGGTGGTAGCTGAAGGGTGGAGATGGCCCAGCAGGGCAGGGCAGTGCGGGGCCCAGAGCAGCAAAAAGAGCAGCACTGAAGAAAACAGCAGCGGGACAGGGCCGGCCCAGCAGGGCAGGAGGAGGTGAGCTCAGAGTTCCAGGGCACACGAGCAGATGGTGGGAGACTCCTCAGGAGCAGACCCGGTGGGACAGTGAACTCCTCCAGCAGCGAGCAGCAGCCTCCCGTCCTCTCTGTGATGTCCAGAGCGAGAGAGCAGCTGCCCCCAGCCCTGCCCTTTACCTGCCCCAAAACTCGAGTTATCTCCCCCTCCCGACTTCTGGCCACCTCTTTGTTTTGGTCAAGCACCCATAAGCACCCAGTAGCCTCTGAGCAACTCATGGGGAAAAATTCTTGAAGTAAAAAGGAACAAAGCTAACCCCCAACACCAGGACCTCAGGGAAGGGCTGGAGCTGTGCCAGGGAGGGTTTGGTTGGATCTCAGGGAAAGGTTCTTCCCCCAGAGGGTGCTGGCACTGCCCAGGCTCCCCAGGGAATGGTCCCAGCCCGAGGCTGCCAGAGCTCCAGGAGCCTTTGGACACCCAGGGGTGCCCAGGTTGTTGGGGTGCAGGGACAGGGGTGGGATGGATGAGCCCTGGGGTCCTTCTCAGTCAGGATATTCTGTGATGAGTGGAGGAGATGTAGCAATTCGTGGAAATTGTTAAGGTTGATAATTACACTGTAAAGGGACAAGAAAATCTCTGGTTTTCACGTCTCTGTGTTCAAGAGCAGAACATGAGTAGGAAACAAGCTCCTTTGGTAATTCTGCTTTCCAGGGGCCCATTAGAAACACAGCCAGATGCTCCTCTGCACTCACTTCAATGGATCACAGATCCAGGGAATTCATTTCCCATCCTCTGTGCAGGAAGACAGAGCAAGTCAATAGGAGCAGGTGGTAATGGGACACAAAGGACATTTTCCATTGTGTCTAACTGGGATGAAAACAGCTCTGGGAACTGCTCAGGCACTGAACCCACTGTCAGGTGAGTCTGTTCAAAGGAGTGGAGCAGTGGCTGGATCTTCCCTGGAGCTGACGCCTTTCTCCAGCAGGGCCATTTGCTGGCTTTGACGGGAAGGGCTGGGATGGCTGCTGTGGATGTTGGGGCCTGCAAAGCGTTCCCAGCAAACGAGGGCTCCTGGGAAGAGCGTCAGGAGGAGCCTGCCTGGAGCAGGGATGTGCGGGGAGGCAGCGCAGCAGCTCCTGGGCACTGACAGCAGCATTTGGGGGCCTGGCAGAGGCTCCTGTGGTGGAGGATGGGCTTCAGGAGCAGAAAAGATGTTCAGGGAAGCTTTTGAAATGTCAGATATGGTGAGGCTGGTTTCTAAATGAAATCACAACCAGCTCTGATCTTTAAACTTTGTAACTGTGGCCCTGTTTCTTCCTTTTTACCTTAGTGGTGTCAAGCAGTTCTTTTGACAACATCATCTCCACATTAACTTTGTTACCTGGTGTTTGCCTTTGTTATCTGATATTTGAAGTGAATATCCCATTATATTACCTGGGAATATTTCTCAGGAGTTCAGGCTATTTAAAGATACAAAGCTTCCATGAGAACTGAATTTTGCAGCTCAAGACTAAGTCAGTCACTGAGTTCTTATCGCAAATATCCTCCCTGGCAATGTTGTGTGGAGTGAGAAATTAAATCCTTTAAACTCGTGGCACTGGGAGTTTATTCCTCATCCTAAATTGGCCTTGGTATATTGGGCGGATGGGGGATGTGCAATTCTGAACATGAGGTTGTCATCTTGATTACTGTTTTCAAGTACCAAAAAGAAAATAAAAAAGCATAGATTGCAGTTTTTTTCTTTGGTTCAATGGAGCAAAAGCAACAAATGCTTGATTCTGATTTCTATCACTGGAAATTCATTCTGAAGGTCAGAAGATGAGTAAATAGTGAAGCTGAAAAGATCCTTTTCTAGTTAAAAATCTTTGAATTATAAATAGTAATTCACTGACAAGAAAACAACAGAGGAGGTTAAAGCATAAGAGGAAAAAACAGATCCTGAAAACTTCTTCACTGATAAGCTCATGAACATTTGCCATGTTTTAATCCCAGACTTTTACTTCCTACTCTTTTTCTTTAGATGCTTCCTTTTGCTTCCTACTATTTTTTTTTTAGACTCTTCCTTTAGCTAGAGGAAATGAAAGCCGGGCAGAAAATAAAGTGTAAAAACGTACAAAATGTAAATTCTGTATTTTATGGAAATGGTAGGAGGAGGAAAAAGCCATCCAAGCTTTCTATTCATAAACTGGAGCTGCTTGTCAAAGACCCTTCAAGCGGCTTTCTGGCAGCCAGAGCTCCCCCGCCGCGGGAGGATGCAAAGGGCGGCGAAGGCTCTGCCTGGTGCCCGCCGCGGTTCGGGGAGCAGCGCCTGCCCGCGCTCCCCTGCCCGTGCCCGGGATGGGGACAGCACAGCCACAGCCCCGGGATGGGGACAGCACCGCCCGGGATGGGGACAGCACAGCCACAGCCCCGGGATGGGGACAGCACCGCCCGGGGATGGGGACAGCACAGCCACAGCCCCGGGATGGGGACAGCACAGCCCCGGGATGGGGACAGCACAGCCACAGCCCCGGGATGGGGATGGGGACAGCACAGCCCCAGCCCGGGATGGGGACAGCACAGCCCCGGGATGGGGACAGCACAGCCCCAGCCCGGGATGGGGACAGCACAGCCACAGCCCCGGGATGGGGACAGCACAGCCCCGGGATGGGGACAGCACAGCCACAGCCCGGGATGGGGACAGCACAGCCACAGCCCCGGGATGGGGACAGCACAGCCCGGGATGGGGATGGGGACAGCACAGCCCGGGATGGGGACAGCACAGCCCGGGATGGGGACAGCACCGCCCGGGGATGGGGACAGCACAGCCTCGGGATGGGGACAGCACAGCCTCGGGATGGGGACAGCACAGCCCCCGGGATGGGGACAGCACCGCCCGGGATGGGGACAGCACAGCCCGGGGATGGGGACAGCACAGCCCCGGGATGGGGACAGCACAGCCCCCGGGATGGGGACAGCACAGCCACAGCCCCGGGGTGGGGACAGCACAGCCCCGGGATGGGGACAGCACAGCCCGGGATGGGGACAGCACAGCCCCGGGATGGGGACAGCACAGCCCGGGATGGGGACAGCACAGCCCGGGGATGGGGACAGCACAGCCCCGGGATGGGGACAGCACAGCCCCCGGGATGGGGACAGCACAGCCACAGCCCCGGGGTGGGGACAGCACAGCTCCGGGATGGGGACAGCACAGCCACAGCCCCGGGATGGGGACAGCACAGCCCCGGGATGGGGACAGCACAGCCCCGGGGATGGGGACAGCACAGCCCCGGGATGGGGACAGCACAGCCCCCGGGATGGGGACAGCACAGCCCGGGGATGGGGACAGCACCGCCCGGGATAGGGACAGCACCGCCCGGGGATGGGGACAGCACAGCCCCCGGGGTGGCTCCCCTGGGGCTTCGGGGGATAGGCTGCCTCCGTTCCGGTCCCTCTTCATTGCAGAATTAGCAGTAATTGCCGGGGGAAATGTCCCAGAATTGGCCTTTCCCCTCTGCAGTCCCGGCAGTCCCGAGCAGAACACATGGAGCTGCCTTTGGTGCAAGGAATCCCTGCTGGAATTCTGCTCCCTTTTCCTGGCTCCCGGACTGTGCTTTGTCAAGAGGCACAGCTTGGAATGAACAAAGGACACGGATGGCCCAGACAGGCCGTGGAGTCTCCCTCCCTGGGGATATTCCAGGAGCATCTGGACACGATCCCAGGGCCCTCCTGGAGCAGGAGCTGGAGCAGAGGAGCCACTGTGCTCCTTTCCAGCCGACCCATCCTGGGATTGACACCCCACAATAAAACTTCCCCGTTGTTTAAAGGGCAAATGCTCCCTCTGCTCTCCCAGGGAAGGACATTCACAGGAGTCCTGGGGGTCTGAACCTCCCCCTTGGCACAGGAACTCAGTCCTGACATTCCCTCCGATTAGATGTTGGATATTGGGAAGGAATTCCTCCCTGGGAGGGTGGGCAGGGCTGGCACAGGGTGCCCAGAGCAGCTGTGGCTGCCCCTGGATCCCTGGCAGTGCCCAAGGCCAGGCTGGACGGGGTTTGGAGCAGCCTGGGACAGTGGGAGGTGTCCCTGCCATGGCAGGGGTGGCACTGGGTGGGGTTTAAGCCCCCACCACCCCCCAAGTCTGTGTTCCTGTGATTTTTGGTTGATTTCACCAGCAGTTCACTCCTCCTCTCTTTGCTGTCTTATTTTATGGCTTCTAGGATGGATAATTCCCTGCACATTCTCCTGGCACCCGGGGACACAGACCCATCCTAATCATTGTGCTCTGCCAGCTGACGAGGGCACAGAGGATCATGGAAACACTGAGGCTGGAAAGGGCCTTTAGGGTCATCAGTTCCAACCATGAACCAGCACCACCACCATGGCCACCACTGTCCCCAGGTGCCACATCCACGTGGTTTTGCCACATCCACTGCCCTCAACAGTCTGTTCCAGGGGCTTTGCAACCCTTCCCATGGAAATGCTTCCCTGTTATCTAATCCAGGCCTCCGCTGGTGCAACTTGAGGCCATTAAATGTAAAAGGCCATATAATAAAATCAATACAGCAGAACCATAAGGCAGGGGAATCCTCCTGTGCCTCAGGGCCCTGGGAATGCTCTTCCATCTCGTGTGCAGGTGTATTTTGTGCTGGAACCTGGCTGGGATCCAGGGATAGGAGCAAGGTTATCCCTCCTGGCATGCACAGGAGTTCCAGGGCTCAGTGCCACCTCCTGAGCAGGTCCCTGCCTTGCCAGCCATGGCAGCAGGAGCCGGGGCACCCCCCAGTGTCACATGCAGAGGGGAGAAGGGACCATTGCCTGTCACATCCCTCCTTTCCCTCTGCTCCCTGGGCTCTGGCCTGGTGCTGCTCCACTCCCAGCTCCTCATCAGGAAATTCAGCAGAACATGTAACAGTGTAACAAATGGAATGTTGACATGGTTAATTGAAAGTGCTTTCCCTGAAGGCTAATTACAGTCTGAGCCATTAAATCACAATTAAGATTTGTTTGTATATCCAAACGATTGTGACTCTGCTTCCAGGAAAAGGAAAAGTGCAGCACTCCTGGCTGGGCCAGACAGGTACCAGATTCTCAGTTTTTGCAGGAGTGCAGAACCTGATCCCTTTTCCCACTGATGACCTGTCCAGCAAACCAAACTCCCCCAGCCTGGCTGACCCCTGAAACCTCTGAGGACTCGATTTACTCCGTGGTAGATCCTGCACCTCCCTAAATCCTGGGGTGAGGGCATCAGTGGGAACCACAGATTGTGCTGCTTGCTGGAACCAGCTGATGCTTCCAAGTCTCAACCTTTAAGGAAACCATTTCCAACACTCCAGAGGGCTTTGATGCTCTCAAGGCTCGTGGCCTTGTGTCACTCTTTGTGTGGTTGGGCACTGCAGAGGGAATTCTGTCCCTGGGCCCTTGGCACTGCAGCTTGGGGCTGTTTTCATTTGTGGAGTGAAACAGTGGCTTGACATAAAATGGTGCTGGAAAAGAGGAGTCGGGCTTTAAGGTCCCTTCCAGCCCAAACCATTCTGTGCCCAAATGCCATTTCCCTTCCCACATGTGGGGGAGGTGCTCTGAGGAAAAGGCAGGGGGGCAGATTGGCCACCCTGAGCTGGGAACGTGTCCCTGGAGGTTGGGAGGGAATCCCTGAGAGGATTCAGACAATTTCCAGGGATCCAGGAGCCAGACCAAGGTGAGACACACCAGAAACCCCGCTGGCCTGGCTGTCACCCTCCCAGGAGGGGAGAACTTCTCCTGGAGCTTTCTAGAAAGGACAGCTAAAAACTAGCAAGCTTTGGAAGCTTTATTTAAACTGCAGCCTTCCCTTCTATTTGTGCTTGGTGCTGACAACTGTAATTCTCCTTTCTTTTGCTTCTGTGAAGGGATAATTTGATGGTTGAGCAGAGAAAGCTACAAGTGACACGTGAAGAGTTAAACAGCCAAGGTGAGGCTGTTGGAAGGAATTCAGCAGCAGCTGATGGTGCTGGGCTTCAGTGCAGGGAAATGCTGTGGGGATGTGCTGTACATGTAGATATTGATCTTGTTGTCCTCAAGAAGAGCTCTAGGTCCAATGACAGAGCTGGGGCAGCTCAGCCTGGAGAAAAGGAGGCTCAGGGGGCCCTTGTGGCTCTGCACAGCTCCTGCCAGGAGGGGACAGCCGGGGGGGTCGGGCTCTGCTCCCAGGGCACAGGGACAGGAGGAGAGGGAACGGCCCAGGCTGGGCCAGGGGAGGCTCAGGGTGGATGTTGGGGAAAACTTCTCCATTCCCATTCCTGCTGAGGAGGCCAGTCCATGGTGGGGTCAGCAGGAGGTTCTGGAAGGTTCTGGGGAGGTTCCTCAGCCTCCTCTCCCTGGTGCTGCAGGTTGGCAGCTGAGGACAAGAACCATTTGTGCTTTTAGGGGACACAGAAAGCAAATCCTGTGTGTGAACTCAGCTGAATTTCTTGTATGTGTTCTCAGTGAGTGTGGAATTGGGTTTTAATTTTAATTTTCCCTGAGTAGCTCACAACCCTGGTCTAGCACTTTCATTGCTATCAGCCAGATGCAGACCCATCATGGAAAAACAATATCCCAAATCCAGTTTAATATTAACCAGTGTCAAATTTCCAGTGACAGCAGGGAATATTGATGTCATTATCCCCTTGCAGCAACAGAGAGCTGGTAAGCAACAGGCAGACATTGTCTTTAGATGGAAAAAAAGGTGGAATCAGCTCCATAAAATGTCCAGTCTTGCACATCAGGAGGAATTTCTTCCTGGAAAGGCTGAGCAGGCCTTGGAAGGAGCTGCCCAGGGAGGTTTGGAATCCCAGTCCCTGGAGGTGTCCAAGGAAGGCCTGGAAATGGCACTCAGAGCTCTGGGCTGGGGACAAGCTGGGGATTTGGCAGAGCTGGGAATCGATTGTCTGGGAGGGCTTTTCCAACCTTAAGGGTTGTGGGTATGTCGCAATACAACACAAATGAACGACACTCACACACTGAGATGTCCAAGGCAAAAGGGGCAGTTCATTTACAGACCCCGACATTTATA
Organism: Phylloscopus whistleri; assembly: GCA_017589585.1. Lineage (NCBI taxonomy): Eukaryota > Metazoa > Chordata > Aves > Passeriformes > Phylloscopidae > Phylloscopus > Phylloscopus whistleri. Next base: position 428,643 of record JADMLD010000929.1, read on the forward strand.
GAATTCCAGCAGTGACCATGGATTGGAGGATGGAAATTGTCCTCTCCAACCACACTGGGCAACCCAACAGCCCATCAATTTTTTTTTCTCTCCTCCTGCAGAAAGGAATGCAAAACAATCATTATTGACATGAGAAGTGTGTGAGAAACTCCACTGCAAAAATGCAAACACAGAAGGCTGAAACAGAACTTTAGAAAAACTTTAGAAAAACAGAGAAGAACAGGGTGACATGGGCACTCTGGGATTCTGTTGCCACTGCTATTTTTATAAATTTTCTCTAAATTTGCTGCCTGCTGGCTGTCACATTCCCTTTGTCACATTTTCCTTTCACTGACAGAGGTTCAGACTGGAGAATGAAATTTAGATTAATGAACCAAACTTTGAGGGAGATGTTTTAAATGCTGGGATTTGAAGGAAATAATTCCTACTTCATCTCTGAGTGAAAGGAAAGAGCTGGAGTGGAAATTGCTGGAACTGCCATTTCCCCTCCCCTAAAGTCCTCTGTCTTAGCTGAGCCCCAGCCCCTTTGGCCAAGGGCAATTCTGGGGTGTGGGCTCAGCTGAAGGCAGCTCTTCTGCCCATTATCCATCCATCATCCATCCACCATCCATCTCCATCCATCCATCTCCACCCATCCATCCATCCATCCATCCATCCCCATCTCCATCCATCCATCCATCCATCCATCCATCCATCCATCTCCACCCATCCATCCCCATCTCCATCCACCCATCCATCCACCATCCATCTCCATCCATCCATCCATCCATCCACCCATCCATCCCCATCTCCATCCACCCATCCATCCACCATCCATCTCCATCCCTCCATCCATCCATCCATCCATCCATCCCTCCATCCACCATCCATCCATCATCCATCCATCCATCCATCCATCCATCCATCCATCCATCCATCTCCATCCATCCATCCATCCATCCATCCCCATCTCCATCCATCCATCCATCCATCCATCCATCCATCCATCTCCATCCATCCATCCATCCATCCATCCATCCATCCATCCATCCACCATCCATCTCCATCCATCCATCCATCCATCCATCCATCCATCCATCCATCCACCATCCATCATCCATCCATCTCCATCCATCCATCCATCCATCCATCCATCCCCATCTCCATCCATCCATCCATCCATCCATCCATCTCCATCCATCCATCCATCCATCCATCATCCATCTCCATCCATCCACCATCCATCCACCATCCATCCATCTATCCATCCCTCCATCCATCCATCCATCCATCCATCCATCCATCCATCCATCCATCCACCATCCATCCATCCATCCATCCCCATCTCCATCCATCCATCCATCCATCCATCCATCCATCCATCCACCATCCATCCATCCATCCATCCCCATCTCCATCCATCCATCCATCCATCCATCCCTCCATCCACCATCCATCCATCCACCATCCATCCACCATCCATCCATCCATCCATCCATCCATCCATCCACCATCCATCCACCATCCATCCATCCATCCACCATCCATCCATCCATCCATCCCTCCATCCACCCATCCATCCACCATCCATCCACCATCCATCCATCCATCCATCATCCATCTCCATCCACCCATCCATCCCCATCTCCATCCATCCATCTCCACCCATCCATCCATCCATCCATCCATCGCTCCAAGCTGACTTCTACAGAATGAGACTTTGATGTGGGGAAACCCTGACCCAGCCCAGCCTGACAAACTAAAGCAGCTTTAATTTTCCTGCCAGGGAACAATCCAAGAAATTGCTTTGTGTGGATTGAGCACCAACATGGACCCAAACAATCTCATTCTGCAGGGGAGTTGCTGGGGTTAAATTTTGTGCCTCCTGATCATTTTATTTTTTAAAAAACCCCCACATTTTGGATAAAATTCTTCTGCCAAAAGCAATTTCCCACCCTTCCCTGTGGTCATGATGGTTGATGCTACTGCTTAGGCACCAGAAATCCTCGTGATGAATTAAACAACTCTTAAGAGCTTCTGCTGCTGGGTTTGGCAAGGGAAGAGCAGGAGTCACCAGAGCCAACAGGCACAGCACGATCAGGATTCTCATTCCAAGCTTTCAGGACTTTCTGCATGTTAAAGCATTAAAGTACTGCTGTTCTTCCCACAGGAGGGGGGTTTTGCTTGTCAGTTCACAGCTGCCTTCATGTCCCTTTGCTCAGACTCTTGTGGTCCCTGGTGGGATGAACACAGCAATGCTGAGATAGTTCTGCAATTGTGGAAAATTGGGATTGCACTGAGATTCTGGGCAGAGGGGAGTGAAACAAGGACACACATCACTGCTCAGCACAAGGCTGACTGCACCAAGAGAAGGATTAAAGAATCCTGAAATTCCAGACTCGTTTTTGGTGGAAGGGACCTTAAACCCGCCCAGTGCCACCCCTGCCGTGGGCAGGGTCACATTCCACTGTCCCAGGCTGCTCCCAGCCCCATCCAGCCTGGCCTTGGACACTGCCAGGGATCCAGGGGCAGCCACAGCTGCTCTGCACAACCTAATCTTTCACCTTACCTCCCTTTAGCAGGTTCTGTCACTGATGTTCATCTTCCCAAAGCCTCTTTACGGACAAAATCCTTTATAAATGTGGGAAGAAGTGGGAGAGGGCAAAGGCAAAGTTCTTCACTGAGCACTTATTGTATAGAAAATGTCTGAAAATGTTCACAGAAACAAAAGTGTTTGTTTTTCTCCATTTGCACTTCAAAGTCTGAATGTCAAATTCTCTTCTCTTTCCTGCCACCCGTGGGATAATGGGGTAATGGGGTAATGAGGCCCCAAGCAAAGAGCAGTGGGAACCACTCCCTGTGCCACTGTCCAGGATGGTCTCCAGGATTTGCCCAGAAAGCCAAAGCTGCAGTGCCTTGGGACCCTGATTGCCTTTGCCTGGATTGAGAATTCTGCCTCAGTTTGTAACATCCAAATCAATAACAGCAGTCTCTGATCACCTCAACAAGTACTGGGAACATTTTTTCTGCCTTTATTTGTTCATAGAGGGCCTTTCTTGGTTCTTTAAAATGATTAAAGTTCAATTATTCTTCAGTCACAATGTGCTCAGTGTTGCTCTTGTATTGGAACGTCGACCTCATCAATATTCACCACTTCCCAGATTGCTGCTTTTGTTGATTAAGTAGCAATTATTGGGGATTTGGAGATGTGTGATGAGAGAACTATTTATTATCATCACAGAATCCCAGGATGGTTTGGTTTGGAAGGGACCTTAAGGACCAGATCCATGGCCAGAGATGCCTTCCCTTGGATTGGAGGGGCAGAACCACCTCCATAAGGACTTCAAGGACAATAAAAACAGGTTAAAATGGGTTCCCACTGTGTTGTACCTCTATGATTTGGAAGGACCCTTCCCACTCTGGCTGTTGAAAATGAGCTGATGTGCCCAGGATGCCAATGGGAACTGGATTTTCCCACCTTTCCCTAACATTAAATGATTTTGCTACAAGCAAAGAACTGTTATTCCCTTCTCCATGGGCCTGATTCAGGCCTTGCTAAACCAGGAACCTTAGGGAACCCATAAACATTTCTGGTTTCAGGTTCCAAGGTCCCAGGTTCAGTTCCTGCATCTGAAATCCGGTGACAGGCTGCATTTCTGCCATGCCCTGCCAGGAAGGGCTCAGCAATCCACCAGAAATCTCCAGTGGTCTCAGTTACCACACCCAGTGCACACCTGGGGGCTTCCTCCACTCCCCAGCCCCACACCTGGGTGTGCTCAGCCCCCACTGGGATCCCTGCCTGCTTCTTGGATTTACCTTTCCATACCAAACCCTCCAAGGCAAAGGACCCGTGGAATGGGTAAATGACCTCAAAAATCAGGTCACTCCCTCCAGAAGGACACAGCTCCTCCACGCCCTGACCCCTGTGCTGTCTCACAACCAGCACTCCTTGGAACCAGCATTCCTGCTTCGTGTTCCTATTGATCCCATGAATAAATGATTGGCTCCTCGTGATGGGGAAGTGGTAACTGGAGTTTCCTTAAGGGCACAAGTGCCAAGCTAAATATTTCAAGCCCCCATAAATAATGGAAGCTTCTCTTCAGCAGGAGGAGGTTGGGGTTGTAATTCCCTTTCTCACTGAACGAGCTGAAGCCTTCGTGGTGGAGGGAACTCACCTGGGAGCCACAAATAATTCAGCAGTTGTGCTGCCGGGTTTATTTCTGTACCCAAGGCAGGTCGTGTTACTTCTGCAGGTGCAGCCTCAGAGCAGTTTCACATTTCCCTGACGCAGGGCTGGGCTCCAAGCAGGGAGCTCCTTGCTGAGGTTCAGGCAAATCCTTCAGGCTCTGCCATCTGGGAGTTGTGTCTCTTTGTGGATTTAGTGACAGATGGGGAAATTCTGGCCTTTAAGAGTCACATCTTCATGGCAGCAAAAAGTTTCTTTAGATATTCATTAATAATCCTTGTCAAAATTAAAGGAATATCAAGAAGGGAGATGACATCACTGCAGGATTTGGGGGTCCTGGGAAGACTTGGGAGGAGGTGGAGGCTGGGGAGACACAGGAGAGAGTAAACTGATTTTTTCCACAAGCAAAGGGTGAATTTGGCTGTGAGCTAGGGATTAATACAACAGCAGAGTTCAGGAGAAGGCAGGAGGTGGAGGAGGATAAGCTGGGCCCCAGGTTTAAAGGTACAGCCCATGTACATTCCACACACCAAGAATGGATAGGGAGCTCAGGTGTTCCCTGTTCTTTTAATTTGCTAATTAGGTGGGTTCATTAAAGCACCTGGGGCTGTTTCTGGCTCCTCAGCATTTTCTCACTGGACACTGGGTTCCCAGTAGTTTACAGAAAGCTCCAGAAATTTTTGTGCCATGAACTGTGGGATTTTCTTTGAGGCCTTGTGAGGAGTTTTCCTCAGGTGGTTTGCTAAGGAGCCTTCCACAGGTACAGTGCCAGCAGAGGATAAATCCCCTCATTAATAATTTATATTATTAAATCCCCTCACTTGGCAGCACTTTGCTAAAGACAGTGAAATATTTTCTGCTGTGCTGTCACAGAGAGAGAAACCTGTGACCCTGCTGAGCTCCTTGCCTTGACCTTGTACAAATGCTGCACGGGGAAAAGGAGCACTGGGAGTTTGGGTAACTCAGGAAAGCTGTGGGAGCTGCTGTGACCGAGGTCAGGAGGGTCTGGCTCACAAAGCTCTTGACTGTGTAGGACACCTCTGCCCGAGGCTGATTTGTTTGGGATGCAGGAGACAGGAGCAGTTTGGGGCCTGGGAGTGCCCTTGGAAGCAGTAAGGAAGTCGAGCTGTGTATTCCAGATTCCCTGAGTCAATATTTAGTGAGCTCCCCTGGTGCAGGCTTTGGCCAATGCAGGGAAATGCAGCCACTGCTCCAGAAATTCCAGGTCCAAGTCTGGTGGAGCCAGACCACGAGCCCAGCACAGCTCCGGGGTGCAGCTCCTGCAGAGTTTGCCACTCCTGGACTCCCTGAACAATTTTCAGCTTTTCAGCTGAGCTGGGTGAGCTCCATGCCAGGCTGGACTCACCGGGTGCTGCTCCCTTGGATCTCCCCTTGCTGCTGCTGTGCTTGGATTCCCCGCAGCCCCTGCAGCCGAGGTTCCTCCTGGCTCTGACTGCATGATGGGCTGCTTGTTCGGCTTTGACAAGAGCCTGACTGTATTTTTGATGAGGACTTCACAGCTCATGTTTGCCCAGTGTTGGGGATTAACGCTCATTAAGCTTTTCCCCATCCTCAGGCAGCTCAGGGAGACACCCCCAGCACTGGGTAGTTCCAGTGCTTCCAAGGGTTTTCCTACTCAGGTCATTAAAGACAGACACAACCACGTGTGATGTGCTCAGCTGGGGGCTTTGTTCTTTACAGGGCAGCTCTAAAATAACAAATTGCAGCACTGGCGTTGTCTGGAGAGTGGTTTGCTCCTGTGTTGTTGGGGATTGGGCAGGTTCAGGCCCTGAGAAATCACATTTCCCTGTCACTCATGGCACATCCAGGACTATTTTAAAAGATAAACTGCTGGAATCTTTCATTCTATTTGCTTAAGGCTTGTGTTTCCATCAAAATGACAAATATAAAAATGAAGCATTTAAAGTGAAGGAAGGAAGACTTTATTTAACTTTATTTCTCCTCTCAGGCAGTCAGGTATTAAAAAAACCCAACCTGCAATTCTCAATAGAGACAAGGTCCAGGTTCCATCTCTAGAGGGGTTTAGGAAATGTCAGGGAAACCATGCACTGTCAAAACCTCAACTTTTCCCCAAAGCATCCCCATTTTAGTTATTTTCCAGTCAGAGAAGTGTTTAAATCCGGGGGAACGTTTGACTACATCCAAGCTGCGTTTTAGATAAAGATATTTAGATAAAGGTATTGCTGGAAAACATTCAGATTGCTGAATCTCCAAATCATGGCTTTAAATGGGATTTTGGGAAGGAATTCCTCCCTGGCAGGGTGGGCAGGGCTGGCACAGGGTGCCCAGAGCAGCTGTGGCTGCCCCTGGATCCCTGGCAGTGCCCAAGGCCAGGCTGGAGCAGCCTGGGACAGTGGGAGGTGTCCCTGCCATGGCAGGGGTGGCACTGGGTGGCTTTAAGGTCCCTTCCACCCAAACTCATTTCTTTTAGTGGTGAAAGACACTCACAGAGCCCAAAATAGAGGACGTTTCTCTGAGATGTGGCAAATGAACACCAGAAATGCAGGACTTGAACAACTTTATTGATGGTGCCTCTCCAATGATTTCCACTCTGGCTGGCACAAATCCACTCCAGTCAGTGGCAGGATTTGCCTGGGCCCTTTCCTGCAGCACACAATGCCCTGGCCAGGGGCTGTGGGTTGGCTCTGGGTTCGTGCTGAGGGTGATCATTTAACCAAATGCTTTAGAGGAGAATTGAACCTTCCTGGCTTGGGGGGGCTTGGTGGCTTTTTATTTCTTTTCACTTCTCTAGGTAGATACTGATGTTTTAACCTTCTTGTGTGTTTTCTAAAGGCTGTTAGTTTTGTATTTGCTGTAGAGGAAAAAGAAAGGAGAAAAAACAAGTGAATTGCAAACACAAAATGATTCCTCTCAGGAAACTGTAAAGACAAAAGGGAAGCTGTGGGTACTGTCACTGAACTGACACCAGCTGGTTATCATGGGAAACACCCTTATCAGTGCATTGTTTAACACAAATCCTCTTGTCCTGACCTTTGTAGGGACGGAGGATTTAGAACAATCACACAAAACAGCAGGAATGAAAAAAAAACCCCAAACCACCTCCCCCAGCTGCTCCAGAAACAAAGGGTGAGGACTCTGCATGGCTGAGGTGTTTCCATTGATTGCACACAAAACCTGCTCCGGGGAAGTGCCCAAAGTGTCCCTGGTCCTGATGCCACAAGGTCTGTGAGCTCTGGGATGTCTGTGGGGCCCTGGCATCTGGGCACTGCCAGGGATCCTCCCAGCACAGTCCATCTGTCCCACTCCACCCATTCCCAAATGAATCAAATTTCCTCCTGGGAAGGGATCCGAAGGCAGCTCCATAGCAGGAGCTAATGAGACAGTGATTGTGGTTAATTAAACACCAGCTGATTGCAATCCCTGCACATTTGCTGGAAGCAGTGGCAGCTGCTGTGCTGCAGCCTAGAATCACCAACTGGACCCAGGGCCAGTCTCACAATTCTGATGATTGATTTGATTTCATTTTATTGTATTTAGATTTAAGCTAAGAAGAATGTGGTGCTTTCCCTCTGGCATTGTATTGTTCCTGGGATCATGGAATATCCAGACTTGGATGGACCTCCAAGGATGATCCATTCCAGGCCCTGGCCCTGCACAGGCAGCCCAACAAGCACAGCCTGAGCTCTGGCAGCCTCAGGGTTGGGACCACTCTCAGCAACACCGAAATGCTGGGATCCAGGAAGGCAGAGATCAGTGGGAATTTCCCAACGGAATCATCTCCAGGCCTGCTGGCATTCCTGTAAAATTGAAATTCGGCTGTGGGGTTATTGGAGAGCTGGGGAGCCCTGGCAGCTCCTGTGAGCTGGGCATGGCTCTGTCCCTGTTCCCTGCCGTTTCCCCTGGAAGGTTTCCCTCAGACCCCAGCGAGGAGGGAGCCTGAGGGGATGCTGGGAGCAGATGGAATAAAGCAGTGGGAGGAATCCTGAGCCCTTCCCAGGGAGGAGAGGGAATGGGGTGCTTGGCTCCTGTATTTCTTGTGCAGAGGGGTTCTCCAGGGGTTTTAGGACCTTGCCCCAAACCAGAGAGTAAAGTTTTAGGTACCTGTTTTAGGGTGGGTAAAATGATGCAGATAAAACTCTTAGTGCAGAACACAAACATCAGATTTTTAGGGATCCTTGCAGTGACCCTTGGGGACAGGGGACAGTGACCAAGAGATTGACTCCAAAATGCCAGGTAAAAAATGAGACTGAGCCATTTGCAAACCTGAGAACCGAGATATTCATGAACTGCACTTTCTCATTATTTTAGTTTAAGAGCTTTTCCCTCTTAAATTTATTCCATCTTAATTAGGCAATAATAAGCTTTAAAAAAATTTTAAAGACCACGTTTTCAAGGGAACTCGGGTTTTGTTAAGACTGAAAAGGATTTCTTTTTGTTTCCAGTTTTCAAAAACAAACCAAACAAATCCTAAAACATGGAAGTAATTATTTTCACATTGCACAGAAGAAACACACCAGGTTTTTCCTCTCTCTCTGTCTCCATTTTTGATCCAGCTAAAGAACTAAAATTCCCACTGTTCACACAGATCCATCCTCTTCACCTGCACAAGGTGCAGACAGAGAATTTGGATGGAGAGGAGCCTTTGGAAAGCACAGAGAGCACTGATGGCCGTGGGAGCTGGGGTTCCTCTGCTCCCTGGCCTCACGCTGCCCACGGCAGGTCTTCAGCCCTGGAAATCTTCCAAACCCCCAGGTTTTTCCCAGAGGGTGTGGTTTAGGGGTCACCGTGGTGCTGGTGCTGGGCTAGTGGTTGGGCTTGATGATCTCGCCTCAGCCCTGGCAGTGTCCCAGGCCAGGCTGGACGGGGCTTGGAGCAGCCTGGGACAGTGGGAGGTGTCCCTGCCCTGGCAGGGGGTGGCACTACACGGGCCTCAAGGTCCCTTCCAACCCAAACCATCATGTGTGATTTTAAAGGTCTCACCCAAGCTGAACAACTCCCTGGCTGTCCCAGCTGTCCCTCTCTGGGTGTGTTACAGGCTCTGGGTCTCTCTTTTCCAGACTCTGTGGTTTCCTCAGCCCCGTGCCCCAGACAGGGGCAGCCGTGGGGCAGTGCCCGGTGTTTTCTACGGTCTGCTGCGCCCTGATGCTCCTGGATCTCCCTGGCAGTGGAAATGTGCTGGCAGAGCTGCCTGGCACAGCTGGTGCCCAGGGCTGGGAGCAGTGAGGTGGAAGCACAGCAGAATTCCTGGGGTGCAGGGGCTGCAGCACTGGGAGACTCGGGGCAGGGCACAGATCTGCAGAGACTGCGGAGTGTGGCTTGTTGCAGAACAGGGAGCAGGGATTTCTCTGAGGGATTGGGGGTCTAATGCAGGATGTCAACAAAGCCCCTGCCCTGTGGGAACACCTGGCAGGAGCTCGTGGTGTCCAGGTGTGGGACTGTGCCACTCCTGGCAGCTGCAGATGCCAGGGGCCTTTTGAGGTGGGGGGGTTGTGTTCCTCTGGAGTGTGTCTGTGCAGGGACAGCTGAGCTGGAGCTCAGCCCCATCCTAACACAAAAATGAGAATTTTGGTTCACTGGAACCCACAATTCAGCCCAGGAGGCTGCCTGAGCTTGGATTTTGCCCTTATTGATCCCAGCTGGATTTATTTTATACAGAGGCTTTGATCAGGACACACAGTGTGCAGCACTTTGCTGTGCCCCAAGTCCTGACTTGCTGTAAGAGCTGCACGAGCTGCCAGAGTTCTTAATTCCTTTTCCACTGCATGGATTTGTTCCTCTGTTTGTTTTAAGGTTTGAAACTAAGGTTTCTCTGACTAAATGCACTCAGCTGCACCTATCACTTGTCTTGGTACTGGGCGTTTCTTGGGAAATTTCCTCCCAAAATTTGGGATTTGATACCTGGCGACTCAAACATCCCAACCCTAGAGCTTCCAAACAATTGCAAATAAAGCAATTTGTTACTCCTGCAGCCCCCTGAGTACGAGAGAGATTTGGGAAAACAAAACTGAGCAAAAAGTCTCTTCTAGCAAAACTCAGGGTTAATTTCTTCCTTGCCAAGCTGCAGAGGTGACATCAGAACTGTGACATCAGAGGTGTGAATTCTGTGTAGGACCAACCTGTCCCTGCCAGGGCCTGCCCAGGGTTCCTCTCACCCTTCAGGTGGAATTCCCCCATTTCCCTGTGGAACAGCAACTTTTCCTGTCAGGTTTCCTCCTGATCACTCCACTCCCTGCAGGGCCTTCAAATGCTGCAGACAAATATTCCAGCTGCTCCTGTAGGACACCTTCCCTCCCTCCCCCCTGCTCCAGGACCATTCATTGCATGGCTGCATTGCAAAGCACATAAATTTCATTTAATTTGTCTGGAAATTATTCACAGCCATACAAAAAATACCCTTCAGTGTGGGTATTTCCCTCTTTAGATTTATCCTTCTCCTTTAGAAGTAAATTGAAACAGCTTTATGACTCCATCCCATATCATGGAAATTTTATTGGCTTTATAAGACCTTGTAATTCACCAGCTGAAGGTGTTTGATGGCACAAAAGCTGTGTCCCAGGGTTTTCCAGAGCCTGGGAATGCACAAGTGCCTAACTTCATTTGTTTTCATCATTAGTTTTCAGCTGGGGAACTCAAGAATTCAGTTTTAATGTTTTGTTTTTCCACCAAAGTGAAAACACTGGATTTTATCATGGAATCAGTGGATATTTGCCTGTTTGGGGAAGTTCTTTCTATGGAACATCTAGACCTAGGTTGTTGTTTTTTTACTGGAAATTAATTTATTCTAAAGGTCAGCATCTCCCAAGGAATATAAATTAAATAATCCAATGGACTCAGGTATTTTTGTTTCTTCTGAAAGTAAGAGAAATCTGATAGGAAATGTTTGAGCCAAAATACTGAAAATGCTCTCCTGATAACCCGAACAAATTTCAATTCCCAGTTAAAAAGTTGACATTAACCTTTGCTTTTCTTCAATGCCCAGTGCTGACTAAGTGTTTGTGCCTTCTATGCAAACCCTTCAATGTTTTACCCATTAAATCTGAGTTTTCCTTCAGAAAAGAGAACAAGAATTACCTGTTCCAGTTCTGGCTTTGAGCTGGTTTTAAGCTCCAGAAGAGAGCTGGGCGTGGGTAAGTCATTGTCTACTCCTGATGTGAGAGGTGGAAATGGGATTAAATCCATGCCTGGGATGAAAAAGCCCCATGAGAAGCAAATTCCTCAGCAGCTGAATTAAAAGATGAGGTTACAGATTGCAGTGATGGATTGGAGAGCAGGTTGGGCTAACACTGCCCACACATGGGTTCCCCATTCTTGGGAGTGTCCAAGGCCAGGCTGGATGGGACTTAGAGCACCTCTAGGACAGCAGGAGATGTCCTGGGGTGGGACTGGGGAGGCTTTAAGGTCCCTTCCAACCCAAACCATTCCAGGGTTCCCTGATTCCATGACAATATTTAACCCCATTCACAGGCATTGCACATAAAAATCCAAAGGCAGTTTGGGCACAGCAGGGTGGCTGTGGGACAGGAGGGTCTCCTCCCAAGGCCTCCCTGTTCCCTGTCACTGCAGGGAGAGGGGCTCAGGAGGGAAAAGGCCAAGGCTGTGCCAGGCAGGGACTTGATTTGGGGGCCAAGGCACCTGTGCAGGGCAGGGATTCCTCTGGCAGGTGGGGATACCTGGAAAACAAACCTCGGGATGCTCCTGCAGCTTGCCCAGCTGGGGGAAGTTCACGGCAGCTGTGCCCTCCACAGGACCCTCCCGGGCCATCCTGGTCACCGTCCCCACCCCTCCCCAGCCCCAGCCCCATCTGGCTGGCCCAGCTGTGCCTGTCTCCTCCCATCAGTCAGATCCTGCTTCTCTCGTTGCTGCCCAGACTTACCTTTTCCTCCTCAGAAAGATTCACTGGAAGCACAGAAGGGAAGTCCTGAACAGAGAGTGGAAGCAGCATTTATTTGAAATATTTGGGTTAGCTTGAAAAACGAATGTGCAGTGACCTTCCCATGACCCCGAGCCTGGACAGTGCAGTTTCTGTGGAAGTGGCAGCACCTCCAGTCCTCAGTCTGGGAGCAGAAACCCTCAATTAACGTTCCTGCCCTCAGGCTCTGGAGCCATCCTCGCCCTCATTCCTCCTGATTCCCTCCTGCTCTCCCCTACCCCTGACAGATTGCACAGGATGGGGAGAAATGGGATTTTTAGCTGCATAAACAGAAGGAAAAGAGGATAAATCTGATGAAATAATGAGTTCCCAGAAGTGGGAATGCAGGAACATTCTCTCCCACAGAGCTGGGCCTCTTTGTCGTGCTCTTCTCAGGCCTCTTTGTTGTGCCTTGAGCATTTGCTCTGATGGCCTCGACTGACTGATTTTTTGCAATGTTCCCACTGGCACAACAGAAACTCCTAACGAGGAATACCTTTGGGAGCCTGAGGGTTGGGTCATTCCCTAAGCTCAGAGCTTGGTGAGGATGGGAATTCCATCCCCTGGGGGTGGAGCTGGAGGACACCGAGGTGAGGAGGAGCATGGCTGGGAGAGAAGGAAGAACAGTGAGAAAATGGTCACCTCCAATGACCTCAGAAGCAGGAGGTGACACCTCATTAGAAGCAGATCCACAGAGCATGAAACTATGGAGAGGACTTGGCATTGGTGCTTTGATAGCAACTATCAACTCAAACCATCCCAGTTTCCAGGGAGAATGGAAGGTTCCAGAACAGGCACCTTGACAAAATGGAACCTTCCCATTTTACTGTGTCTGCAGAAAATGGGAAATGAGTTAGAGGGGGAAGGCTGAACTCCAGAACAGTCAGTGTGTGCAGGGAACTGCTCAGAATAGGCAGCGCCAAATAACACCCAGGAAGGGAGAGAATTCCTGGGAAAAATGGAATCAATGCGCACCAGAAGAGGCCATGGAAATGGCCATCTTCCTAAATGAGAGGAAGAGCTGGTGTGACTCCCACAGCAGCAGAGCCCAGCCCAAGGAGGGGTCAGAGAGAAGCAATTTGGTTCAAACCAACTGCTCCTGAGGAAATTCATCCAGGGAGGAGGAGGAGGGAATTCATTCCTGCAGGATAGGGACAGCTGGAGGACTCAGTGGGATCCATCCACCCAACACCAGTTTTCCTGCATGGACAAAGCCAGTTTAGAGCTCCCACCCTGGCCCAGTGGGACTGGGAGCATCTGGAAATGACAGCAGGGTGGAAACACCTGCAGTGATAGGATGGGAACATCTGGAAGTGAGTGAGAACACCTGGAAATGCCTGGGAACACCTGGAAGTGACAGCAGTTAAGGCAATTACTGGGTTATACGTTAACCCAACCTCAAGTCACAGGGCAGAGTCTTCCACCACCTCGGGACGGAGATTCCTGACACCAGGAGAAGCTGTGGTAGAGCACCAGCACCCCTGGGCAGGGATTAGTGCCCTGGATTGCTGGTACAGCTACAGAAATCCAGATCAGCCAGCAAGAGCTCCAGCCTCATGCACTGCTTCCCTGCCTTCCAGCCCTGCATCCTGGAGTTCATGGGAATCAACCTGGGCTGTGTGGAAAGTTCAGTTTCCAGCACTTCCTTGCATAAATCCTGACTCTCCTTAGATTCAATTCCTGGTGAATCTAAGGGCCTAAAGAATCAGAAGAAATTTTTATGGAATTGTAGAATCCCAGAATGGTTTGGGTGGGAAGGGACCTTAGAGACCATCCTGTCCCACCCCCTGCCATGGGCAGGGACACCTCCCACTGTCCCAGGGGGCTCCAAGGTCCATCCAACCTGGCCCTGGGCACTGCCAGGGATGGGGCAGCAAGAACTTCTCCAGTCATTTTGTGTTCTTCAAAGGAAAAATTCCCTTTTCCTGCCCCTGCTGCCCTGACAATCTGCAATTGCAGCAGGATTCACTTTGGACGCCAGTGAGACCTTTCCATGCCCTGAGCTGTGATGATCCTGATCTGCCTGGGATGATCCTGACGAGTTTTCTCCTCATTAGCTCAGCAAATTGCTTTGCCCTGGTGCCTTTTGCAGACACAGCAGCTGCTCCGGGTGCAGCTCAGGGCTGTCGGGAGCTGGGAGCTCACTTTGCTCTGGAGACACCCAGATCCTCTGGGAACTGCTCCTGGGCCTTGTTTCCATCTATTTTTGCACAAGTTAAGGCAGTCTACTGTTTGCATAGTGCAGCAGTTATGTCAGTAATACTGCAAAGCGGGGCTTTATTTTCCTATTGATTTTAGTGACTTTGATCCAGCAGGAATTTCAGTGTCTGGATGGCTAAAAAAGGCAAAATGTTTATAGGAGATCATAAACCTCATTTCATGCACTCCATTTTACAAGTAGCTCGAAACGGGTTTTTAATAAGCATTTAAAGTGATGTATTCCCATCAATAGAAGTTGTCATGTCTCATCTGAGGAAAAGTGATTTTAAATGGTTCTTGTAATTAACTATTTATTTATTATTAGTCAGTTATTTACAGAGGTCTGTTATGGGGAGGTTTGGTGTGTGAGAGCCTGCCCAGTGCTCCTGAGGGGCTTGAAGGGGCTGGGGCAGGAGCTGCTGGAGAAGGACTCTGCATTCAGCTCATGCTCTTCCTTCCATGGAATCACAGGGCCACTGAGGCTGGAAAAGACCTCCAGGGTCATCAAGTTCAACCTTTGACCAAATCCCTCCATTCTCACTAAACCATATCATGAAGTGCCACATCCACACGTTTTTGAACACCTCCAGGGATGGGCACTCCAACCTCCCTGGGCAGTTCCAGTGCCTGAGCACCCTTTCCATGGGGAAATTCCTGCTGCTGCCCACCCTGAGCCTCCCCTGGCCCAGCCTGGGCCGTTCCCTCTCCTCCTGTCCCTGTGCCCTGGGAGCAGAGCCCGACCCCCCGGCTGTCCCCTCCTGGCAGGAGCTGTGCAGAGCCACAAGGGCCCCCCTGAGCCTCCTTTTCTCCAGGCTGAGCCCCTTCCCAGCTCCCTCAGCCTCTCCTGGGGCTCCAGCCCCTTCCCAGCTCTGTTCCCTGCCCTGGACACTCTCCAGCCCCTCCAGGTCCTTCTTCAGTCCTCCTTCATGACGCCAGGGCTTCATCTTCTCTTTGACAGAAGAGGTGGGGCTTCATCTTCTCTTTGACAAAAGCAAACAAGGCTTTAGTTGGGGTGAAATCCATGGATTGTGGGTCTGGCCTGGCTGTGCTGCTGTGGGGTCTCCTTATTTCAGAAAGACCTAAAAATGATGACACTTTCCAAAGCCTGCATCAGGTTTTTTCTCTGGTTGGCCCAGAGCAGGTTCTCATCCCTAGATTTAATTCAGACCATCAGGTGGCTGCTGTCATCAATTTAAACCCAGGTCTGGAAGGGATCTCCAGAGGTCCTTTAATCTCATCTGGTTTGCTCCCAATTCAGATTTATGGCAGCAGTTAAGGATATTAATTGATATTAAGTCTTTTAAAAGATCTTAAAATCGAGACTGAATGGTCGACTGCATTCTCAGGCAGGGGATGGTTTTAGTAGCAGTTCCCTCCTGACCTGAGGACAAATCCCTGAGGAATCCAAACGGGAGGAGCTGGAGCAGGGATTGACTTTCCAGGGGGAAGAATTTTCATTGCCACCTTTCTGTGTTTCGTAGTCACAAAAGAAACACAATAAACATGAGGGATACTCTGGGGAGGATGGAGAGCTCCTTGGACAGTGAGTTCTGTCTCCTCCCAGTGCTCCCACTGTCAGGACTCCTTGTTGTGCTTCAAGCATTTGCTCTGATGGGCTCGGCTGATTGATTTTTCGGAATGCTCCAAAAACAGACAGAACAAAACTGGCACAACAGCAACTCCCAGTGAGGAGTATCTTTGGGAGCCTGAGGGTTGGGTCATTCCCTAAGCTCAGAGCTTGCCGAGGACGGGGAATTCCATCCGATGGTGACGCAGGGGGAAGCAGGGGCTGAGCTGCACATCCCCGGGACCGGGGCGGATCCTCAGCTGCCACCCCAGCAGCAGGATGACACCAGCAGCTCTCCCTGCTCTGTAATTCCGCATCCCACGCTGCCAGCAGGGGCGGGCAGGGAAGGCACACAGGGAATAGCGGAGTTCTTGAACCTGGAGTGCGTTGGCTGAGGTGTTCTCGCCATCAGCTCTTCTCCCGCCTCCTTGTCTTGCCAGGAATCCTTAGAATTCCAATTTCGGAGTTGTGCTGAGGCTCTCTGAGGCAATTGCACCCTCTAGGGTTCGAGAGGAGCTGCAGGACGGGGTTTGTGCAGCTGCTGCGGGGACAGAAGGAAAGTAGATGAAAGGAACCTGCCTGGCAACACAAATGCTGGAAATGGAACAGCTGGAGTTTAGGGCAGCTCCTCGGAGCTTCAAGACAAAGAAGCTGCGAGTGCTGGGGCAAACTGGGAGTCAGTGCTGTGGGTAACTGGGCACACCCTGGTCCCTGCAATAACTGAACCGAGAGAGTGTTTGTGTGCAGCATTCCCTGTCCTATCCATGCAGCCTCTCCTGGAGGATTTCCACCCCTCAGCATTCCCTGTGCTGCCCCTGCAGCCTCTCCTGGAGGATTTCCACCCCTCAGCATTCCCTGTGCTGCCCCTGCAGCCTCTCCTGGAGGATTTCCACCCCTCAGCATTCCCTGTGCTGCCCCTGCAGCCTCTCCTGGAGGATTTCCACCCCTCAGCATTCCCTGGGAAGCAGCACCCCAGCCTTGGGCTCTGCAGCATTTGATGCACACCTGAGCCTCTTCTGCTGACAGCAGGGTCCCTTCTGGCCCCTCTGCCTCCTTCCCTTTCCCTCACGCCCTGCAGAGGAGCAGGGAATGGATCTGCAGGTGCTTGGTGGGAGCTCAGAGCTGTGTTTGAGAGAGGCTTTGGGCTTAACCAGAGAATTCCCCACTGGAGCAGCTCCTGTTTCCCTGGCAGGAGGCTCCGAGCCCCAGGCAAGGTTGAGGGGAACTGATCTGAGCAGAGCTGGCAGGGACCAACTCCCACTGGGACACATCCCAGCCAGAGGGACACGGGAGCCAATGGCACCAAATGCCCTGAGCTTACGGGGTTGAATTGCCTGGGAGAGGGGTCAGACACAGACAGGTCATGGAATCCTGGAATATTCTGAGTTGGAAAGGACCCACAGGGATCATCCCAATCCCCAGCCCTGCCCAGACCCCCCAACAACCCCACCCTGGGCACCCCTGGGTGTCCAAAGGCTCCTGGAGCTGTGGCAGCCTCGGGCTGGGCCATTCCCTGGGGAGCCTGGGCAGTGCCAGCACCCTCTGGGGTAGAACCTTTCCTGAGATCCAGCCTGATCCTCCCAGGCACAGCCCCAACTGTTCCCTGCCACGGGAATTTCCAGGTGAATCTCTACAAAGGGCACTTGATTGAAGGTCCCCAGAATAATCCCCAAACATAGGAAGCAACTGGGAAAAGGGAACAGAGCCAGATAAAAGGGCAGGTTTATGCCTGGATGCACCAGGAGGGTCATTCCTTCAAATCCATGGATCTCACTCCTGCAGTTCCTTATCAAAATGCCACAGAAAAGCAAGGAGCTCTGCTGTTCCTTGCAGAGCTCTCCATGGCAGCTTTAAAGCATCCTTATGGATGTTCCCAGCTTGGAGATGTCCCTTCAGAGGATGGATGATGGATGGATGGTGGATGGATGGATGGATGGATGGATGGATGGATGGATGGATGGATGGATGATGGATGGTGGATGGATGGGTGGATGGTGGATGGATGGATGGATGGATAGGGGATGGATGGATGGATGGATGGTGGATGGATGGATGGTGGATGGATGGGTGGATGGATGGTGGATGGATGGATGGATGGATAGGGGATGGATGGATGGATAGGGGATGGATGGATGGATGGTGGATGGATGGGTGGATGGATGGTGGATGGATGGATGGATGGATGGATGGATGGATGGGTGGATGGATGGATGGATGGATGGTGGATGGATGGATGGATGGATGGTGGATGGATGGATGGATGGATGGGTGGATGGATGGATGGATGGATGGTGGATGGATGGATGGATGGATGGTGGATGGAGGGATGGATGGTGGATGGTGGATGGATGGATGGATGGTGGATGGATGGGTGGATGGATGGATGGATGGTGGATGGATGGATGGATGGATGGATGGATGGTGGATGGATGGTGGATGGTGGATGGATGGATGGATGGGTGGATGGATGGATGGATGGATGGATGGGTGGATGGATGGTGGATGGATGGTGGATGGATGGTGGATGGTGGATGGATGGATGGATGGGTGGATGGATGGATGGATGGATGATGGGTGGATGGATGGTGGATGGATGGTGGATGGATGGATGGTGGATGGATGGATGGATGGATGGATGGGTGGATGGATGGGTGGATGGATGGTGGATGGATGGATGGATGGATGGATGGTGGATGGATGGATGGATGGTGGATGGATGGATGGATGGATGGTGGATGGATGGTGGATGGATGGGTGGATGGATGGATGGATGGATGATGGATGGATGGATAATGGATGGATGGATGGTGGATGGATGGATGGATGGAGGGATGGGATGGATGGATGGGTGGATGGATGGGTGGTGGATGGATGGTGGATGGATGGATGGATGGTGGATGGATGGGTGGATGGATGGGTGGATGGATGGAGGAATGGAGAGGAATGGAAAGCACAGTTGCCTTTGTTCTGCTCAGCTGCTGAGCACACAGGAGCAATGATCCACTTTAGAGCTCTACACTCACTTCCTGGGAAAACTGAGGAGCAGTTCAGGGCTTGATTCTTTTCTTTTAACCTGGGCTAAATTATTCCCTGGACTGAAAGACGACTGTCCCAGCTGAGTCTGCGGGCTCCAGGTTTAATTAGAGCACCAACCTCTCTCTCCTGCTGTGCAGAATTGCAGAGCTGAGTAACATCCAGCACTAATCACAGGAGGCTGTAGGAAACTGGCTGGAACTGGAAGTTTTATCCCCTGGAAGTGTTCACAAAACAAGCAGATGTGGGACCTTGTGATGTGTTTTGGTGGGAATGGTGGGATTTGGCCAGAGGGTGGACTTGATGATCCTGAAGGTCTTTTCCAACCTAAGTGATGCTGTGACCCCATGGACCCAGGAGCTGGATGGCAGTGCCCAACTGCCACAACCCCAGTGCTGCTCAGCAGCAGCAGCAGAGGCACTGCCAGGCCTGCCTTGTAGGGATATTTATCTTTTCTCCCCACTTTTCCCTGTGCTCTCTCCTCTGTGCCACCTGTGCAGCCAATGCCATGTGCGGATGGCTGCAGCTGAGGCTGGCTGAATCCCTGCAGCTGCAGAACCAGGGCTGCAGGGGTGGGGAGAGCTCTGTGCCTGTTCCCTGTGCCAGAGCAGAGGCTGAGCTCTCCCAGCTCAGGGGGAGAAAGCTCCAATCCCAGCTCTGTCTGGCTGATAACAGAACCAGAGGATCAGGCAGCAGTGGAAACCAGGCTTGGCAGTTTTCCAACAGAATATTCCACACTACAAATCAGATCTTTTAACACAATGAAGAGAGGCTGTTCTGTTGTAAACTTGGTGTTTGGGGAGGAGGAATGGAAGATATCAGTTCTGTGAGTCAGCATTGTCCAGAGGGAACACGGAGAGGCAAATGAACCTTTCTGATCACCAGGAGCTGTCTCTTGCAGATCACGGAATGGTGTGGGTTGGAGGGACCTTAAAAGCCCCTCCAGTGCCACCCCTGCCATGGGCAGGGACACCTCTCACTATCCCAGGCTGCTCTTAACCTCATCCAGCCTGGCCTGGGACACTGCCAGGGATCCAGGGGCAGCCACAGCTGCTCTGGGAATCTGTGCCAGGAGCCATCCAGAGGTTCCTGTACCCAAATCTTCAGCACTGTCAGCTGTGCCTGTGCCAAGCCCCATTCACTGCTCTGTCACCTCTCTTACACTAAAGCTGGGTAAATATTCTCCCTTCTCAGCTGTTTTCTGACATGAAATGGAGATGTGATTAAATTGCTGAGAGTCTGTTTGCCATAGAATCTTAAAATGTGTGAACATTTTTCATGTGAGCACTGTACAAACTCCAGTTATCCCTGGCTCAGTGCCTGGGTTTGTGTCACTTGTCTGCCCAATGCCCCAGACTCCTGCCCTCCTGGCTTCTGCCCATCAGTAGCTGGGGCCAGGGACAAGGCCAGGAACACAGGAGGGAAAGGCCTGAGCAGAAGTGCAGCATGTGGGTGCTGATTCATCCACTCCCTGCTTCCCACTGTAGATGAGAAAACCCCTCAGGACCCAGGGAGCAAGAACAGCTTTGCTTTCAGTACATTGAATTTTTCTGCTGAAGAAACAAACCAACCAAACGAACCCCCACCTCCTGGCCAAGGTGTAAAGGGCAGCACTGAGGTGCAGGTGAGGTGAGTCAGGGCTGACTCATCCTAGGCTTACTCACCCCGAAACTCAGCTGCATTTTTAGTGCTGCACAGAGAAATAGAGATGCTGAGCAGAATATGTCACTGTATCTCCCGTGGAAAGACTTCCATTCCCTCTGTCACATCCTGCATCAGTGAACAATAACTCTGATGGATCTGGAGACTGGCGCTCCTGAGCTGCTACCCAAATAAGCAATTAGTCACTTAATTAAGATTCAAGTCAGGAAATTAAAGCAAAACTTAGAAGTGTGTGTGTGTGTGTGTGTGTGTGTGTGTGTGCAGGTTGGAGATTCTGTTCAAAACTGATTTTTGAATCACAGAAAGGAAACTGGATAAAATAGGAGTAAAGGCACATGTGAGGGTCAGGCCCTGCTCCCGGGGAACAAGGGACAGGATGAGAGGAAACAGCACCAACTGTGCCAGAAGAGGTTTGGGTTGGATTTAGGGAAAGTTTCAGAAAGAGTTGTCAGGCACTGGAAGAAGCTGCCCAGGGCCTCTGACTGAGAATTCCATTATTTCAGCTTTCATTTCTGGCTGCGAGCTGGATCAGCCCCCAAAATACCAACAGTGCAATGGCACTCAGGGAAGTGTTGATTTGGAAACAGCAACCTGAAAATCCCTGTCTGTTCAGAGCAAAACACAAACCTACTTTCAAAACAATGTCAGCTTTTGACAGATTGAAATTTCAAAATGTTGATTCAGAAGCTGCAGTTTGGAGTCTCCTCAAAGGAATGCCCGATTTGACAAGATCTGTGTTTTGTCATGTAAACTTGTCAGCAGATTCCCATGGGATCTCCCGTTTTCCCCGGGGGTGTTCCCAGCTGTGCAGCTCTCCCTGGACAGCGTCACTCACAGTACAAGCTCACAAAATGATTTGGAAAGGCTCTGGCTCCCTGTTTGTCCCATCCAGAGCCAGGATTTGGGATGCAGCCGTGGAAAATCTAGACTTGATGGGTTTGCAAGCCATTCAAAGAGCAGGAAATCAAAGGGAAAATGGGATTGGGAGGTAAAAGCAGCAGCTGGAAGTTGCATGTTCTGGCCTTGGATGGGTCTCTGTGGGAGCTGATACTTGGCAGAGGGATTGCTTCTGCCTCAGCTCCCAACTCTGCCCCTGTCCAGACTCTTTTTGTTCTCCTCCATCTGCCTGGGATAGCGGAAAGTTCCTGCCTGTGGTGGGGGTTGGAACTGGGTGATTTTAAGGTCCCTTCCAGCCCAAAGTGTTCCAGGACTCTGGGGCTGGATGATTTGCTGACCTGGTGAACTTTTCTGGAGAACCAGGTCCTCCCTCATGGGGCATTTACAGTCTGAGCACCAAAGTTCCAGACTGCTCAGGGCTTGGAGTCAGGCTCAATTTAGGGCTAAAACTGCTTTGGGATTGGAGTTTTCCACAGGATTTCCAGATGAAATCAGTCACAGAATCATGGAATGGTTTGGGTGGAAGGGGCACTGAAGCCCACCCAATGGGACACCTCCCACTGTCCCAGGGTGACCCAAACCCCATCCAGCCTGGCCTTGGGCACTGCCAGGGATCCAGGGGCAGCCACAGCTGCTCTGGGCACCCTGTGCCAGCCCTGCCCACCCTCCCAGGGAACAATTCCTGCCCAATCTCCCATCCAGCCCTGCCCCCCTTCAGCTTAGGGTCATTCCCCCTTGTCCTGTCCCTCCAGGCCTTTGTCTAAATTCCCTCTCCATCACCCTTGTAGGCACCTAAATGCACCCACTCACTTCCAAAACTTTTCTCATCCTTATTTTTACTTCCAATCTTTATTTCCTTTTATTTTTTCACAAGTTTCTTGCCTTTCTCCCTGCAAATCCACAATAAACCCTGGACATTTTCCTTTTCCCCGCAGCTTCCATCCCAGCCTGTCAGCCGAAGATAATTTTCTGTTTCCACAGCCTGAGGGTATTTTTCTCAGCACCTTCCTCAGCCATGTTTAACGAGAGGCACAGAAGTGTTGCTCTCAGGTGAGACAGCACCACCTGGCATTTGCTCAGCCATCAACTCACGCTGATGTTTTTTACTCATGCATTCGTGTTTTACCCGAATCTCCCACTAGATGGTAGGAGGGGATTGGAAAGGGAATTCACTCCCAAACGGAAGGAAAATTCAGCCTAACCCGGCCCCCCACATCAACCCCCCGCCTCTGAAATATCAGAATACAGCCAAGGACGGCAGCAGTAGGAGGTGGTGCTGGCCAGTGAAGGTCAGGACAGGGACTGGTCCTGTGCCATGTTCACCAAAGGTGTCACAGGATGCACTCTAGGAATTCCCAGCTCCACAGGTTGTCTCAGTGTAACCAGGAGGTTTTCCCTCCGTTTCAACTCTCTTGGAAAATCAAACATCTGCTCTGTAAAGTCTCTTACAAAGCCAGGCTGGGAGAGCTGGGGATTTTCCCCCAGAGAGGAGAAAGTCCAGGGAGAGCTCAGAGCCCCTTCCAGGACCCAAAGAGGCTCCAGGAGAGCTGGAGAGGGACTGGGGACAGTGATGGAAGGGGTTAATCCCACTGGGGACAGATCCAGAAAAGAAGAAAAGAAAAAAGAAGTGATCTGAGACAAAAGGAAGAGAAAATTCTCTCTCTGACTCGCCTTAGAAAGGTGTGGGAGCATCAAACAGCCCCAGCTCCTCTCACTCGTTCCTTTTCCCCTCAAAATAGGAGGAGAAGGTGGAAGCAGACAAGGTGGAGGGAGGGACAGTTCAAAGGAGAGCAAATGAAGAAAGGAAAAAGAAGTGGGATTTTAAAATGAAGTGTTTGATTGTAAAATATTCAAAGAGCAGAGAGAAACCCGAAGTGAGGGAATTCAGTTTCTTCCCACTGAACACATTCCTGGTGCTTGTGTCCAGGCCAGGGAGAACTCCTTGTGCCACACCCACGGCCCGTCCTGTGTCACACCCAGGTCACACCCACAGCACGTCCAACGCCACATCCACGCAAATCCCGTGTCACACCCGGTGTCACACCCGGTGTCACACCCCAGAGCCGCACGGGTACAAATCGTTTGTGAATTTGTCACATCCCCGCCGGGCCTCGGGGCCATCTGGTGACAGAGCTGCTCCAAGCCTGCGGCTCATCCCGGCTCCTGGCAGATCCCTCCCGGGCTGTGGAGCTGGAGAGGCCCCAGCTGTGCTTGCCCCACGAGCAGGGGTGTGCTGGTCCCTCCCCAGCGGGAGGAAGGCCGTGGATCATCTTCCTCCCTCCCTGCTGCCCCGCACAGCCCCAGAGCCGGCAGTGCCGGGCTGGGCTCCCGCAGGACACCAGGAAGGGGCTGTGCTGTTCCCTCCTGGCACAGGGGTTTCACTGGCACTGACAGAGCCTTTCATTCCCTCACGCCCTCCTCATCCTCCCTGAAAGCCTCCTCTGGAGGAGGGAAAGCTCCTGTTCACGGGAAATTCAGGAAATTGTTTTGGGAAGCTGGATTTTATGCTACAGGGAAGGGCTGGAGCTGTGCCAGGGGTTGGGATGGATTTAGGGAAAGGTTCTTCCCCCAGAGGGTGCTGGCACTGCCCAGGCTCCCCAGGGAATGGTCCCAGCCCGAGGCTGCCAGAGCTCCAGGAGCCTTTGGACACCCAGGGATGCCCAGGGTGGGGTTGTTGGGGAGGTCTGTGCAGGGACAGGAGTTGGATCAATGATCCCTGTGGGGCCCTTCCAGCTCAGGATGTTCTGTGATCCCGGACTGAAGGGTGGTGTTACCAAAAATCCACAAAAACAAATCTCCTTCACACCAATGCAGTATTAAGAAGCAGAAATCCTTTGTTCAGCCGGATGCACAAGGAGATATCTTCTCCAAAATATCCTGACTGCTGAGTACAGAGAAAGCTCCTGGTTTGTATTATATTTTACATACATATCCATTGATTTTCCAGGAATAAACATCCATATGATAATCACTTCCCAAAACTCATTTCCGTATTTTCCCTCTGCGCAGGTGCTTTGCAGTCCTGGGGTCTCTTTGTGGTCCCTGATGGTTGGTGACCCCAAAGTCACACCTGGCCCCCTGGTGAACTGGTTAAACTGGGCGCAGCTGGGCTGGCGTTTGCTTCCCAGGTCTTTTCCTGCAGAATGGGCATTGTGGGTTCCATGGGCCAGTGGTTTGAAGAATGAGCATTTTAAGAACCCATGGGGCAAACAGCTCCTCATCGGCACCAGTGGGGTCCTGAGTCCCCTCCCCTGCAGGGTCAGGGCCCTCCACGAGTATAGAATCCAGAACCTTTGGGAATTTTCTCCAGGAAAATTCCCACTCTGCTGGGCAGTCAACTCCTCTCTGCCTGAACCCTCCCTTCCCAGGTGGTTAAAGTCAGGGATTGCTTTATTACCTCTCACAGAGGGGTCTCACTCCAGCAAAGCCCGGGGCAAACCTCCCCTCGTTGTTGCTGCAGGGGAGGAGAGCTCTGCTCCCCGGGGCTGCAGCCACATCAATCACCAAAGGTGCCTGGGGAGGGGGGAAACCCAATAAAGAGAATTTGTTCAGTGTCTCAGAGCAGGCCGGGACTGCACGGTGACAATCCTCCTCTGTCTGGTGGCTTTTCTGTCTGGCTGGGGTTGCCTCCCTTTGATCCGTGGTAGGAGTTATTATGAAAGGAGAATTTGGGAGATAGAGCTGGCGCTGCTTCCCTCAGAACCTGCCCGAGGAGGTCACGGAGCCAGGATTAGACACATTCCCTGCGGGAGCAGGCACGGATTAAATAAAGGGTTTTCGTGGCCCTTGACAGTCCTGCAGCTCTGAGGCACTGATGTCGTTCCCTCACCAAAGAAAAGGGAAGGAAAAAGAAGGGAATGAAACATCCATCTCCACCAGAGACACTCAGTGCATGTCTCTATGTGAAAACTGATTCCAATTGAGTTGATTTAAATATGAAATAAAATGCTACAGGACCATATTTCCAGGGTTGGGTGATTGACATCCAACTCAAGACTATGTCTGGACAATTAGTAATGCATCCACTTAAATTTGGCTTTTGATCCCTAATTCCCTCTCTTATCTCTTTTTTTTCTCCACAAAATCCATGGAAAAGTGTAACATCTTTTTTAATTTATTTTTGTGCATTTTGTTGTCACATTTCCTCACTGGTGGCAGCAGGACTCACCTGGAGGCTGCTTGGACTCAGGACAGGTGAAACACCTCACAGGAGTCCCCAAACCTGCAAGGCAAGGCCCAGCCAAAAGTGTCGCAGTGTCCTTGATTCCTGGAGGGAGGGAATCAATGGACACATTTTTCAGATTTATTCTCTCCAGATAGAAGGTGTTATTTACACCCCACTTTTATGAGGCTTCCCTGAGCTTAAAATTCATGGGAAAAGTTTCGATCAGTCCTTCAAGTTACAATTTTAGTATTGTTATCAATCTTTTAACATGGAAAGGGCACTTGCTTTGTTGGTTTTCCACTCCACATCTTTTAATTCCAGCATTCAGGGGGACTCTCCCCTTCCCCACATTTCTAAATGGCAGTGGAGACAACGGGAAATATAAACCCTCCAAAGAGCCAGGAATCAGACTGGAGCCTAAAAGGTGTTTTTAAAAATCTCCTGAGCCCTCGGGATTTTCCAGAGGTGCCCTGATTGCTGAACAAGCCAGATTCTGTGTGTTTGTGTTTGGTTTTTAAACCCAGCCACAACAACTCCCGGACATCAGTTAGTCCCTACCTCCAGGTACTTATCTCGTTTTCCTCTGAATTCTCCGAGTGTGCTTTTGCCCCTCAGGATCAATAATTGCCCTTCAGAGCGCAGGAACAGCTGTTCCAGCTCTCTCCTCCTGCAATTTGTGAGTCTCAGCTGGGGAAGGAGCTGAAATCGATGGCTCCATTTGCTGCTCCTGCCGGGAGCTGGGATGGGGCTGGTGCAGGGCAGTGCCCACTTGACGCTGTTCAAGATCACAACGACACAGACTCCGACTCACGAGGCTGACAATGACTCTGTTTATTTCTGGGAATTTCTTCCCTTTTATGCTATTTTACAAAGAACAACCCAATGGGTGGAAGAAAGACAAACCCCTTCCATCACATTGGTCAGAGCAGAGGGACAGCAAGAAGTCCCTCCTAGAGAAAGGAATGTAAACAAAGGTTACAGTCAGGAAAACGTGTCTCTTGTTGGCAGAAAAGTCTCTGGGAAAAGAGTTTCAGAGAAACCAAAACATCTCAGGCACGACCAGGGCTGCACCCACTGCCAGCCCTGCCTGGCCAGAGCTGCAGAGGGAAACCCAGGGAATGTCACTGTCACCACCATCAGGGGCACACGCCAAACACCCCTTAGATGGATGATTCCGTGGAGCAGGGAACAGGCACATAAAGGTGGATCCCAGAGCAGGAGAGCCAACATTATCCATCACTCCTGACATTAACATCCCTTATCAGCGGGGTGGGAGCCCTGCCAGCCAGCCAGCAGCTCTGGGGCCTGGAACAGCTCCTGAGGATTGATGGGAACTGGGGGGAAAATCATATCTGAGCAGAGAGTGCTGTGCCAGCCTGGAAAATGGTCTGGGAATGAGAGCAGGGGGATCTCCAGGCCGTGAACTGCCCCAGAGCCTGCAGCTCCAGGCTGGGACTGAATCCACAGGCAAAGACTGACACCCTGCTCTTCTAGGGGTGGGTGTGATCCCTCGGGGTGCCCCAGGCATTCAAACCCTCCTGGAAGAGCTGAGCCCCTTCCACTGAGCACAGCCAGGGCAGGGACATGGCACAGGGAGGGACAGGGGTGCAGGGGTGGCCTTGGGAAGGGATTTGGGTTGGGATTTATCCCCACGTTGGTGCTGTCTGTCCATGCCAAGGTCTGCAAGCCCTGCACAATCTGGAGAGGAAAGCCGAGGGGCCAGGGGAGGCTCAGCCCCGAGCACAGCCGGGTTTGGGGCCTGGGAGGGGCCGGTGCTGCCCAGGGACAGGAGGGGACCAGGGGGTGTGTGAGTCCTGCAGCCGGTGAATTGTCTGAGAATTGCCTGGAAATTGTCTGGTGAGGTTTGTGTGAGTGGAAAAGAGGGAATTTGCCTCTTCCCTGGCACCCGCAGGGGTTTGTGACAGCCCCGAGGGAGGGTGGCACTGAATGCCAGGGGAGGTGACAGAGTGGGGGATTCAGCACCACTGGTTGTCTGGATTTGTTTGAAAGCTGAAGGAAAAAGGCACGACTTTGTTCTTCTCCTGGGATCAGGACTGAAGTGTGGGAAGCAAATCAGGCTTTGGAGCTGCTTGTCTGTTCCAGACACTGCAGGTAATGAGCTCAGAAGGGAACATTGCCAGTTCTGGACCACCACACTGATGAGTGAAGGATCCCACTTGAACCAGCTCTGAGGACACTTACTGAACTTGATTTTGTCATGAGTGGTTTGACATTTTTTCCCTAAGTAGATGAATAAACACATCAAATATCTCACACATTTTAACAGTGATCACAGAATCAGAGAACCCCAGACTGGTCTGGGTTGGAAGGGACCTTAAAGCTCAGCAAGTGCCAGCCCTGCCATGGGCAGGGACACCTCCCACTACCCCAGGTGAGTCCATCTGTTGTTTAAACCTGGCTGTGCATACACAGGCCTGCATTAAATTAAATGTAAGCAACAGTGAGGGAGGGTCGTTTATCAGCATGAAAAATTGAACTGAAACATTTCAGTCCAGCAGGCCAAAGCTGCATTTCACAAATGAAGTCAAACAATTCTGCTCTGGGATGATGGATCTGCCTGGGCTGTAAACAGCAAAGCTTCCAGCTTAGATGGCAAAGAGGACTCTTTTCTCTTCCCAGGCTGTTCTGGACCTTGTGGAACATCTGTAACATGAGCCTGGAGAATGCTCCATGCAGACCTCAGAGCCCCTGCCAGGGCCCAAAGGGCTCCAGGAGAGCTGGAGAGGGGCTGGGGACCAGGGCTGGAGGGACAGGACCCAGGGAATGGCTCCCAGTGCCCAGGGCAGGGCTGGATGGGAGATTGGGCAGGAATTGTTCCCTGGGAGGGTGGGCAGGGCTGGCACAGGGTGCCCAGAGCAGCTGTGGCTGCCCCTGGATCCCTGGCAGTGCCCAAGGCCAGGCTGGACAGGGCTGGGAGCAGCCTGGGGCAGTGGGAGGTGTCCCTGCCATGGCAGGGGTGGCACTGGGTGGGGCTGTAAGGTCCCTTCCAAGCCAAAACATCCTGGGGTTCCACAGTTCTGTCTCTGTCACTATTTTACCTCTGTCTCCTGTTCCCCTTGTGGATCCAATAAAACCTCAGATCCTGTCACAGTCTGGCACAAACATTCCCCTGTTCCCATTTCCCCCAGGGCTCTGAGCAGAAAGGCCCCAGGGCTTTCTCTCCCAGCCAGTTCCAAGGCCTGGCAGGGCCAGCCCTGGAGGGCAGGAGCTGCTGGCAGCAGGGAGCTCAGGCTCCGGGAGGAGGGGGACGCTGGGGGCTGTGGCACCTCTCACCATCCCCATGCCAATAAAAATCACAGAGTGTTCAACAGCCTTGTTCTTCCTGTCAGTTCTGCTCTCTCCCTCATCACTCCTGGACCACGGGGAGGCCAAAATATTAATGAGGACATTGATGAATCTGAGGCTGAATTCCTTTAATTTGTTCCTGGCTGAGTTCCCGCTTGCATCCACAACTCCACTCCAGTTAATTCAGAGAATTGATGGCTTCAGCCCTGTCAGGTGCTTTGTAAAATCTCTATTGGTGGGTCATTAATGGGAGATTTTCCCCTTTTGGAATTCTATCAGCTAAGGAGGATTTTTTTTAACAGGGTAATATAAATATCTGTGAGTAAAGAACAGGAGCCCTCAGTGCCTCCCTCTGGCCTCTGTCAGCACAGGAACCTCCTCCGAGCCCAGGGGGACTTGAGGCAGTGTGAGTGTCCTGCCAGCATGGGCACGTGGCTCTGTGTCACTCAGGGCAAGCAGGGGACATTTTTAGAGTCACCTCCACTCCTTCAGATCTGAATAAGCCTTGTTCCTTCACTCTCCCCTTCCTCCCGTGCCCAGGGGTCAGGTTGGACATTGGGAAAATCTGTCCTGGAAAGGGCTGGCACAGCTGCCCAGGGCAGGGGTGGAATCTCCTCCCTGGAAGTGCTCAAAAAACCAGCAGAGGTGGCACTTTGTGCTGTTGTTTATTGGGAGTGGGGGAACTCAGTCAAAAGTTGTATTTGATGCTCCTGGAGGTGTTTTCCAGCCCTGAGGATGCTGTGATTCCCCAGGCTGGCTCTGTGGTGTCTCTGGTGTCCTGCTCCAGGGAGGGGTGGCTGTGACCAGGCAGGGCTGGCTGGCTCTGCTCAAACAGCTCCAGCTCCTTTCACACCAGGAGCTCCTTTCCAAAGGAAACCTCAGAGGAAAAGGAGCTGGGCCTTGGGCCAGCCCTGCTGGGAGGAGCAGCTGTCTCCTCTCCAAGGGGGAAGGTGCAGAGACAGGAGAAAGGTCCCCAGGTCCTACAGCTGAGAGATAATTGGCCAGTGTCCAGACAGGGAAAAGAAGGGAATCTCACATCCAGGGTCCTTCCCTGTGGCACCACCTTGCCTTGTCACTGGAATGTTCCATTTAACTCTTTATTTTTTTATTTTTTCTTTATTTATGTCTGTGCTGAGGGTTGGGGGTTTGAAAGCAAAGGAGAGGAGAAAGAAAACTATGAAAAATGTATGTGGGAAGCAGACTCTGTTTGTGAAGGTTTTCTTTAAACACTTCCAAACAAATATTTCCAGGCACACTGAAAAAGAAGTTGGGAAAAAATAGAACTGCTTGAAAAACAAAAGAATTTCCTGCATTATTTGAATCTGAGGCAATTGGGAATCTCTGCTCCCACTGAACAGCTCTGGGGAGGCTCACTTCGATTTTCAGGTGCAAACCCCCAAGACTCTGTATTTTTGTTTTCCAGCCTCCTCCATGGGAAATTAAAGAGCTGATCCCCCAATCCAGACTCTGCTGAGGCACCTCAGTCCTGGGGTCAGTTTTGGGCCCCTCATGACCAGAAAGACCTGGAGGGGCTGGAGCATGTCCAAGGCAGGGAATGGGGCTGGGAATGGGCTGGAGCCCCAGGAGGGGCTGAGGGAGCTGGGAAGGGGCTCAGCCTGGAGCAAAGGAGGCTCAGGGGGCCCTTGTGGCTCTGCACAGCTCCTGCCAGGAGGGGACAGCCGGGGGGGTCGGGCTCTGCTCCCAGGGCACAGGGACAGGAGGAGAGGGAACGGCCCAGGCTGGGCCAGGGGAGGCTCAGGGTGGATTTTGGGAACATTTCTTCCTTGGCCCAGGCTGCCCAGGGCAGGGGTGGAGTCCCCATCCCTGGAAGTGCTCATAAAACGTGTGGATGTGGCACTTGGGGATGTGGGTCAGTGGTGAACGTGGTGCTTCTGGTTCATGGAGGGACTCAATGACCTTAAAGGTCTTTTCCAGCTGGAACAATTCCATGGTTCTGTGATTCTCTGTACAACCCCATCCCCATATCTGTGTCCATGTTTTCCAACCTCCTCCATGGTGAGATCCCACTTCTCCAAAGGGAACATGTCCTGTCATCCCTGGTTCCTGCCTGAAGCAGGGGGGTCTGGCTGCTGTCACCCACCAGCGAATGGGGACTTGTCCTTTCTGGGCTGGCACAGACTGAACCCAGCCAGGAATTGGCTCTGGCTTGTGCTGGATGCTCCATTTCCCAGAGGGAATCTGCAAGCCCAGCAATCCCTGCATCATCCCAGGAGACTGGAGCTGCAGGAGTGGATCAGCTCCGGGAAATCTGATGGAGACAAAGGAATCAGCAGCAAGGAGAGGAAGGCAAACCCAAATCAGCTCATCCCAGCCTCCCGGGAATGGGCCTTCCCCAGGAGCAGTGGGGAGGGAGCTGGGCAAGGCCTGGCTCTCAGCAGAAGTGTCTTTGGAGAGGTTTTTCCTTGCTCCTGATGATGGGCTGAGTCACTAGAACGAAACATTCTGGTTTGATTCCTGTCAAAAGAAAAAGTTCCTCCTTGATTTGGCTTTTATGCCCCTCCTTCCCTGCTCTTTGGAAATCCAGTGGATCACACAGGGATGTGGAGTTTAATGGACAGACAGAGGACCAATTTCTTCATGAAGAAGATTGAAATTGAAATCCCTGTGACTGGAAGGGGAAAGGGAGGCAAAATTTCACTTTCTTCAAAATGTGGTGTGCAAAAAAAATCACTCTTTTCCTCCCAGCTGATTCTGACTCTGGAAACTGATGGGGAAAACCTCTTTGGGCTCTGATTGGGGTTTTTGTCAGGGCAGAAATCCCACAGGGCTGGGGCTGTCCCCAAACCTGCTCAGCCCCAGCAGCCCCTGGCTCTTTGTGGGACGAGGATGGGTCACACACTGAGACCTGCAAGGAGAGCTTTGATTTCTTTTATTTAAGCACTTCCAGCCATGCAGAAATTCTGTAATTTCCCCTCCCAATTCCTTAAGAGGCCTCCTGAATTCCATGCTGGAAAACTCCAAAGGAAGTAGCAGTTCTGGACCATGATACCACCAGTTTAATGTTCATTAAACAGTGGCAGCTCCTATTTGAAATCCATCTCCTGACTGCCAGGCCCTGCTGCTCCACCCTGGCTGAAATCCACCCTGAGGAGAACAAGGCCAAAGCATAATTTCAGCTCCACTAAACCCTTGGAAAAACAGCTCCTCCAGTTGTGAGCACATCAATTTTATTTCCATGGAAGATAAAAGCCTAACAAATGGGAGCAGGGCTCCCATCAGCATCAATCCCCTCCCATGCTAAGGGCTGCTTTTGCAGCTCTGCTGACGGCCAGCCTGGAAATGGACTGTGAACGGGACAGAAATAGGGAAGTAAATAAATGCTGAAGGATTAATGTAGGGAGAACACTGAAATCTTGAGTTCATGGAATCACAGAGTGGTTTGGGTTTGGAGAGATCCTAAAGCCCATCCAAATCCACCCCCTGCCTTGGGCAGGGACACCTTCATTTGTCCCAGGGTGCTCAGAGGTGACAGACACGGGTTTGTACGTGACAGAACTCTGGGTTTGTGAGTGGCAGAAGCTCTCAGAGGAGGTCAGTGACATTGTCCCTGTTTTATTGTAGCACCATGACTTCCCCAAAGTCACCTGGGAATGCAGTGACTTGGATCCATATCACCATTCCAGTCCCTGGAGAGACAGGACCCAGGGAATGGCTCCCAGTGCCCAGGGCAGGGCTGGATGGGAGACTGGGCAGGAATTGTTCCCTGGGAGGGTGGGCAGGGCTGGCACAGGGTGCCCAGAGCAGCTGTGGCTGCCCCTGGATCCCTGGCAGTGCCCAAGGCCAGGCTGGATGGGGTTTGGGTCACCCTGGGACAGTGGGAGGTGTCCCTGCCATGGCAGGGGTGGCACTGGGTGAGCTTTGAGGTCCTTTCCTGACGCTGTTAAAGATCACAACGACACAGACTCTGACTCAGGAAGCTGACAATGACTCCCTTTATTTCCGGGAATTTTTTCCCTTTTATGCTGTTCTACAAAGAACAACGCAATGGGGGGAAGAAAGACAAACCCCTTCAATCACATTGGTCAGAGCAGAGGGACAGCAAGAAGTCCCTCCCAGGGAAAGGAATGTAAACAAAGGTTACAGTCAGGAAAACGTGTCTCTTGTTGACAGAACAGTCTCTGGGAAAAGAGTTTCAGAGAAACCAAAACACCTCAGGCACCAACCAGGGCTACACCTTCCCACCCATCCATCCTGGGATTCTGATTCCAGGATCTCTCCACTGTCTCTGCTGCCAAGGGATTCCCCAGGGATTCGGAAGAGCACTCGGTTCACTGCTCCCTCTCCTTAGAAAAGGGAGGCAGGCTCAGGGCTGTGAATGAACACTGCTGAATTCACTGGAGTGAGCTGGGCCCTCAGGACACAACAGAGAGCCAGAGATGTGGGAATCCCTGCAAACCTCATGACAAACACAGAGCCCAGCTCGGGGATTTGATTTTGTAGCTGAGGCCTCGCTGGTGCTGAGGCCGTGTGGGAGCTGCTGCTGCTGCTTTCCCGGCTGAATTCCTTGTCCCTGCCCCCTGACGGAGCCTCCCAGACTGGTTTGGAGTGGGATCTTCATTCAGGAGCTGGGAATGTCCATCCAGGAGGGGCAGGCTCTCACTGGGGACAGGAGGAATCAGGGAAATGACCCCTGGCATGACCGTGGAGGGTGGGCTGAGCCCTGCCACGGCTCCAGGGAGGAGCAGCAGGAGCAGGAAGGGGAACAGGAACGGGAACGGGAATGGGAACGGGAATGGGAACGGGAACGGGAATGAGAGTGGGAACGGGAATGGGAGTGGGAATGGGAATGGGAGTGGGAATGGGAATGGGAGTGGGAATGGGAATGGGAACGGAACGGGAACGGGAACGGGAATGGGAGTGGGAATGGGAGTGGGAATGGGAATGGGAGTGGGAATGGGAATGGGAACGGAACGGGAATGGGAACGGGAACGGGAACGGAACGGGAACGGAACGGGAACGGGAACGGGAACGGGAACGGAACGGGAACGGAACGGGAACGGGAACGGAACGGGAACGGGAACAGGAATGGGAGTGGGAATGGGAACGGGAACGGGAACGGGAACGGGAACGGGAGTGGGAACGGGAGTGGGAGTGGGAATGGGAGTGGGAATAGGAACAGGAACGGAACGGGAACGGGAACAGGAACGGGAACGGGAACGGGAATGGGAGTGGGAATGGGAGTGGGAGTGGGAATGGGAACAGGAACGTGAATGGGAGCAGCAGCAGCAGCAGGAGCAGCTCTCCAGAACCAAGGGATTGTTTTCCAAGGGGCTCTGTGCCATGCAGGCTTCCCAGACTGACACACCTGGGTTTGCCCCACACTGGAATTCGTGTCTCTGCCCGTGAGCAGAAGGGGTCACAGAGCAGCACCTTCACTCCTTCCTTATCAGATCATGCTCTGATATTTCTATCAGCAGTAGAAATGCACCCTGTGGTTGGAAAGATCAATCTTTAGTCATAAATTTGAATTAGTCCCTTTCTCAGGCTAATTTTAGAATCCAATTACGATCAAGAGAAGATCGTGAAAGAAAAATAACAGGAAAAATTCACTCCAGATCTCTCACTGTGATAGAGCCTGAGCAGCCTGCACCAGCCTTGGCTTAATTGGGAAAAAAACCCCGAGTTTATCTTGATTTATTTTACGTGTGGACTGGGGGATAAGGATGAAGAAACTTCAGTTCTTGTTCAAGATCTAACAACTCTGACAAGTACATGGAAAACAGATCAGAGGGAAGATCTTACTGTGCCCAGATGGAACAGGAGGGGAATTAGCAAATGGCACATTACCATATTTCTGATGGCATTCCAGTTTTCCTGAGAAAGGAAAGGTTTGGAAAGATTCATTAATTAATTTGTGGAGTTTACAAGACACCTCCTTCTTGCTTAGAGCTGGGGACAATGAAGTGCTGCTGCATCTGAACCAGGATCCTGCCAAAGAAAGGATGGAGTCCTTCCCCTTTCTGGGGAGTTGGAGCCTGAATTTCAGGCTGGTGCTGTGTGCTGTGTTTAGAGTCCTGCCTGTGGCCTCTGGAGAAAACGTCCCAGGAACTGGGTGGGAAGTGGCATTCACAGTCTGACCAAGTCCCACATTTCTGCCACTGGGCAGTTCATGCCCTGCACAAAGTGCAAAAGGAGGCCCCTGCTGAGCTGATCTGGGGCTCTCAGAGGGAAAAGGCAAAGAATCCTTGAACCTGCAGCTCTGAATCCTGGCCTGGGGAACAGCCACAGCCCAGGAGGCTCCAGTTCCAAGAGGCTTTTAGTCAAAGAGCTCCCTGGAGCTGAGGGAGACCCGAGGGCCCTGCCTGGGTGCAGAAGTAATTGGTCTCACCCCGTCCTGCAGAGCTATTCCCGCCCTTCTCTATAAACCCCAAAGGATCAGGAAAATTTTAAGATCAGACA
This sequence comes from Phylloscopus whistleri, assembly GCA_017589585.1. Classification (NCBI taxonomy): domain Eukaryota; kingdom Metazoa; phylum Chordata; class Aves; order Passeriformes; family Phylloscopidae; genus Phylloscopus; species Phylloscopus whistleri. The sequence continues at coordinate 463,948 of JADMLD010000929.1, forward strand.
AACACACCCCTGGTGTGAACAATCTGAACATTTTCAGTGCCTGTCAAGGCTCTGCCTATTTGGAATTTTAACCAATAAAGCCACAGAGTGCTTGAGAAACATTCCCCCAGAAAAACGAGTCTCTGGAAAGTTTCCATGATGGTTTCTCGTAAAAACCCCTGATTGTAAAGTGTATCAGAAATACTTAAGTGATTCTGAGAGAGAAGGTCCCCCCTGAGCCTTCTTTTCTCCAGCTGAGCCCCTCCAGCTCCCTCAGCTGCTCCTCATCCCACCTGTGCTCCAAAACAATCCATGCCTGCTCCCAGAGTCCTCAATTCCACAAATACTCATAAGCAGCTGGCTTAGGGCAGTAGAGAAAGATGGACTTGAGGTACAGTTGTTGAAACTGAGGCCATTTTTCCAAACTATTTCAGGGATCTACAGTCCTTAACAATCAAAGGCGTACAAGCAGCATCCTCGTGGAGCAGCACAGACACAAGCTCCCAGCACAGGGAATTCAATTTGCTCTAAAGGAGATGGAATCGCCCCTGAATTAAAGGTTCACATTTCCTCCTCTTGGATTACAGGTGGAGTTTGTCTCTGGGGGATGAACCAAATGAAAACCAAACAAAAGTGCTGCTTCCCAGAAATCCAGGCTGCTGGGAAACGGGATGAGCTGCAGGAGGAGCCTGGCCCCGAGAGAGCTCAGATGTGGTTTTTGAGGCCAGCCCAGGGCACAGAAGATGCTGATTGCTAAAATCACCTTGTTTTCCACCCAGTTCTGCCCAGACCAGACTTTGCCCAGCTCCTGCTCCTGCCTGTGCCCAATATTTTTATTTTTTCAGAGCTGAACTTTGAGGTCAGTGGAAGAGAAAGGAGTTGTTTCCTGTGCTGGGTTTGATGTGTCAGAGGATGAACCTTGCCCTGCTCAGCTCGGGGTGTGATGTTCTCATTGACCCAAAGTCCTGGCACAATTAAACCCCACATCCCCAAACCCAGAGCTGATCGACCTCCCCAGAGCAACCAAGGGGAGGCACCTGGGCTGCTCTGCAGCCTCTCAGTGAGAACTGGAAATAAAAGAGCATCACAATTAGTGCCTTTCACAGGAAAAGGTCATTTGTCTCTTTGGTGAGGAAGGAAAGGAAAAAAGTATTAAAAAATCGACAGGGCAGCTTCTCCATTCCAAAGGGCTTTCTGCTCAGATGTGGATGTTACATGAATAGACAAAGCTTTTCAGAATGTTAACAGGGAAATGAAGCTCCTCAAGATCACTGGTATGAAATATCTCATTTATGCCTGGGTAATATTTGGATATTTGGGAGAGACACTTCTGTTTCCCCAATTAATCTGTGAATTCTTCACTTTTCCATGCTGTTTTGAAGGAGGATTTGTATTTTCCTTTTAATCCTGCCACACTTTTTTTCCATTAAATTAAAAAACCCCAAACTTAATTTTGGGTGGTGTCTTTCCTCAAGTTTTATATGAGTGAGGATTGGGAGAAATGTTTTAATCTCTGGTTTCATGGCACCAGGCTCAGTGCTGGGGTAAGTGGGTGCTCCTAGAACCTGAGTACAGCACAAGCTCCTGCCAGGACCTTAAAATTCCATAAAGGAATTAGAAATCCAGCAGTCAGAGCTGGATTGGGGCATCTAGTAGGAGTGAACTCGTGCTGCTGATTTTATATCTTCATTTTAGGATTCATTTCTCAATTTCTTTGTGCATTCACCGAATCACTCCAATCACTGCTTAATTGGCTGAGATGCCTTGAGCCATCAACATCCCTGTGTCCCCACAGGTGGTGGCAGTGCCCAGCTGTAGGGGACAGGCTCCTCCTTGTCCCCATCCCTGACTGCCCTGTTGGGACTGAGCCCTGGTTCAGGACTGAGCCTGAGGTGCTTTGGTTTTCTGAAATTCTGTTCCCAGGGAATTTTCTGTAAACAAGAGCCATGTTTTTGTAGCTGTAACTCTGTTTACATTCCTTTCCCTAGGAGGGGCTTCTCCTTGCTGTCCCTCTGCTCTGACCAATGTGATTGAAGGGGTTTGTCTTTGTGTCACCAATGGAATTGCTCTGTGTAGAACAGGATAAAAGGGAGGCACATCCCAGAAATAAAGGAGTCATTGTCAGCCTTCTGAAGTTGGAGTCTGTGTCGTTGTGGTCTTCAACAGCGTCATTGGGACCACCTTCAGTCATTCCCTCCAGGAATGTGGCAGCAGCTCCCAACAAAACTGTATTTGGTGTTGGTATTTCCCTCCCTCCTTAGTGAAGCTTCCCCGTGCTCAGGGCCCATTCAGTGCAGAGCACCTTGGATAATCCTGCTTTGTGCAAAGCCTGTCTTTGTTAATTCCATGTTTAACTCCAGCTTCAGGAGCAAACTCCCTGCACACCCCACTCTGACCTTGGCATGGAGGGGTTGGGGGGGTGGAAGCCTCTGTGAGGAGGGGCCCTGGCACAGGTGCCCGGAGAGGCTGTGGGATCCCAATCCCTGGCAGTGCCCAAGGCCAGGCCGGACGGGGCTTGGGGCCACCTGGGACAGTGGGAGGTGTCCCTGCCCACATCAGGGGTGGCACCTGGGGGGGCTTTGAGGGCCCTTTGAACCCAAACTCATTTCTTTCTCTTTTAATGGTGACAGGAACTCACTGAGACCAAACCAGGAAACTTTTCTGAGACTTGGAACACCCAGAAATGCAGGATTTGAACAACACTTGGCCCCTGCAGGGGCAGGTTTTGGTCAGTGGTGCCTTTTCTGTCTGAGACAGAGTCCAGCCCTTCCTAAACTTGTCTGGGTGACGGAGGGGAGGGGGGGGAGAGACACAGAAAGTGACAAAGAGTCATGTTATAAACATGATCAGCCAAATTATCAATAAAATAATTTTTTATTGAAAGATTTGAGCGGAACAATCGAGAAATGCCACAATCGAGGTCAGTGTGAGAGCCTGGGGTCGCCAGGGTGAACTTAAGCTACGGCTTCTATTGTACTGTAACTTTTACAGTTTACAAAATGTGTTCTGAGGGTCACACTTTCATACAGTGCTTCGCTACACGGTGTGGGCCAGCCGGCTGAGTGGATTTTCGAGAAACGAACAGTCCATTATTAGATTTAGGAATCAGGTATGGGGATTCACCATCTAGATGGTATGGATAAGATGCATATCTGTAGTTAATCGGCAAGTCCTTGGTGGACCCATCGGAGCTGAGCGTCCATCTTCTCCAGGTGCACACTTTTTTCTCTTGTTAATTCTATTTCTTTGGGTGTCATCTGGTGGTGCATTCTTGGATGGTGGCCTCAGGCTGGGCTTGAGGGTATATGGCTTCTGAGACAGTTGCGGGGGAGTTTTTGATTTAAAGGTACAGTGCGTATTTATTACTTACTACAGAAACATATTTTACACTAAAATCGAATTATATACAGCATTTATTACAGTCACAAAGGCAGAAGGGCTGAGCCAGTATTGCTCCAGGAGAGCCAAACATCTCCTGGTCAGGGCATTTCCTCAGGAGACCAAAATTCCAGCCTTAAAGCTGCCTTAAGCCTGACATCCTGATAACTGTCTCTCCCTAGCTGTGACAAGTTCTGGAATGTTCCTGGATAGCTGCTCTTAATCCTCCTCCATGCAGACGATGTGGAGCTCCAGGTTTAAACTGTTTGACTTGAGGAGCTGATGTTTAACAAGCTCTTTAATTCTATTGAATTCCATCTGTGCAATCAAACCTTGCTTTGGGGCACTGCAACGTGAAGGATTTCATTATTCTTGTAGGGTATGGAGGCGTCATCCAAATTATTTCCAACTACAGAGCTGAAATATTTATTAACTTCTGCTTGCTCTGTGTTGCTGGGATGGTTTTCCATCCTGGCTGGTCCTGGAGTCACTGGAACTGATTCAGCCTGAAATTTTTAGGATAAAGTTAATGTGCTCTCAGCAGCAAAGCAAATTATTTTGATCTGTGCACTTCCTTCCCGAGGAAGAAAATCAGGTTGGGAAACCCCCAGGATTTCCCCTATGTGTATTTTTTATCATTTTACTGAAAACCCTGAGCTCTAAGTTGTTTCCTCAGTGGGGGTCTGCAGGGAGATGTTTGAGGAGTTTTTATCAGCAAAAAAAAAGTGAATTTAACAAAAATCATCTTGAGAGTGCTTGGAGGGAAGTGTGAAGGTTTTGGGGAAGGAAGGACAGAGGGAAGGCCCATGGTTTTTTGCCTAAAAGGAATTTTCTGCTGGAGGGAGGATGTTTAAGGGGAAATATTTAACCCAGCCTGTCGCAATACAACACAAATGAACGACACTCACACACTGAGATGTCCAAGGCAAAGAGGGGCAGTTCATTTACAGACCTCGACATTTATAGAATTCCAACAGTGACCATGGATTGCAGGATGAAAATTGTCCTCTCCAGCCACACTGGTCAACCCAACAGCCCATCAATTCTCTCCTCCTCCAGAAAGGAATGCAAACCAATCATTAGTGACATGAAAGTGTTTGAGAAACTCCATTGCAAAAATGCAAGCAGAGAAGGCTGAAGTAGAACTTTAGAAAAACAGAGAAGAACAGGGTGACACCAGCCTTAAGCACAGGTTCCCTCTCCTAAGCAGACATGGAGGATCCCCTTTGAACAGAGCACTCCAAGAGCCACTCCTGTGATTTCCTCCTGAAGCTGCTCTGCAGGTGCCAAGCACGTCACTGCCATCAGGATAGGAGAAGGAGAGGAGAGTCGTTCCAGCCTTTGGCTGATGATATGAGAGGGTTTCAGGGGAAAGGTGAGGCCCTCAGCTCCGCCAGTGGGACTCACCCTGTGTGATCCTGCTGTTCCCTGAGGGCTTTGGCTCCCATTTGCCTGGAGAACAGGAACCATTCCCACATTTCACTCTGAAAATCACCAACTGCTTTGGGACGGCTTTGCCTCCCCCTTTAACAGTTGATTTTCCTACTCATTGCTCTCCCCCTCTCCAGAGCGGGAAGAGAAAAACAAACATTTATGTTTTTGGTGCCTGGCTGACACTCAGGGGCCGAGAGCTGTCAGAGCCAAGGGCAAATCAGCGGCGATGGGACGGTAATTACGGTAATTACAGCCTTTGTGCCGCGCTGAGCCGGGGGTTTGAAGTGTAAATGTGCAGGCAAATCAAAGTTGCATTTCCGAGGCAGCAGTACAGGGACTGGTGTCCAAACGCTCGGTGAGGACAGGTCTGCAGCGCTGCTGGGCAGTGAGCTGGACACGGACCACCCCAGGATCATGGAGTGTTTGGGTGGGAAGGGATCTTAAAACTCATCCAGTGCCACCCCTGCCCTGGCAGGGACACCTCCCACTGTCCCAGGCTGCTCCCAGCCCTGTCCAGCCTGGCCTTGGGCACTGCCAGGGATCCAGGGGCAGCCACAGCTGCTCTGGGCACCCTGTGCCAGCCCTGCCCACCCTCCCAGGGAACAATTCCTGCCCAATCTCCCATCCAGCCCTGCCCTGGGCACTGGGAGCCATTCCCTGTGTCCTGTCCCTCCAGCCCTTGTCCCCAGTCCCTCTCCAGCTCCCCTGGAGCCCCTTTGGGCCCTGGCAGGGGCTCTGAGCTCTCCCTGGAGCTTCTCCTCTCCAGGTGAGCACCCCCAGCTCTCCCAGCCTGGCTCCATGGGAAGGTTGGGATGTAACCCTGAAGCTTTTGTGCTTTTCTCACAGAATGCAGAAATGCCTGGTTTGCTCTGAAAAGATGCAGATTTCCCAAGGCCTGGGATGAAATCCATCTCACCAGGGTAACAGCACAGGTGGTGAATGTTCAAACAGTCCCATGTCCCTCTGGATCTGCCCACAAACATCCCCTCACATCCCCGCTACGAGGAGCTCGGGCAGCCCTGGGGGTCATCCAGCACTGAGGGAATGCTGTGGCTGGAGTGTCAAGAGAGGCAGAAGTTAGCAAGGAAATGCAGGTGTTTGGCTGAAAGGAAATTTATTTCCTCAGCCTGGCACTGAATTTGAGTCTCTGCTGGGCAAGGTCCTGCTCCTGGCAGGAATCTGCACCTGCAGCCAGCTCCTGGCACCGGGGACACTGCACATCAAACCCTCTTCTCTAAACGCCGCTCCATTATTTAAAAGCCTTTTACTCCAGGTAATTGTTTCAGTCAGATGCTTTTTAAAGACTTTTTCTGAGAGGAACAAGTCTCGAATTAGAAGCAATCCCCGGCTAATAACCATGATTGCAGCACGCCCGCGGTGAAGGAGCTGCTGAGGAGCTCAGGGCTCCTGCCCCACCCCAGCCCACCACAGCTCCGTGCACTCCACCTCCTGCTGCCAGCCCGGGGACAGGTGACGCTGTTCAAGATCACAACGACACGGACTCCGACTCAGGAGGCTGATAATTGACTCCGTTTATTTCCGGGAATTTCTTCCCTTTTATGCTATTTTACAAAGAACAACCCAATGGGTGGAAGAAAGACAAACCCCTTCAGTCACATTGGTCAGAGCAGAGGGACATCAAGAAGAAGTCCCTCCCAGGGAAAGGAATGTAAACAAAGGTTACAGTCAGGAAAACGTGTCTCTTGTTGACAGAAAAGTCTCTGGGAAAAGAGTTTCAGAGAAACCAAAACATCACAGGCACGAGCCAGGGCTACACACGGGGCTCTGTCCCTGCCGTCACCCTCTCCCCGATGCCTCCCATGGCCACAGTCCCTTCCCATTCTTTTAATTAGTGTTCGGTGTAATTAATATCCAGAGGAACCACTGGGCAGGGAGTGATGCTTGTGGGGGGCACTCAAACACTCCAGGAATGCTCAGAGGGGAATTGGGAGTTATCCCTCTGGCATGATGGGCTCCTGCAGCTCCAGTGACACCACAGCAACACAGACTCTGATTTCAGAGGGCTGACAATGACTCCTTTATTTTTGGGATGTGCCTCCCTTTTATCCTGTTCTACACAGAGCAATTGCATTGGTGACACAAAGACAAACCCCTTCGATCACATTGGTCAGAGCAGAGGGACAGCAAGGAGAAGCCCCTCCTAGGGAAAGGAATGTAAACAAAGCTGCAGTTACAAAAACGTGTCTCTTGTTGACAGAAAATTCCCTGGGAACAGAATTTCAGAAAACCAAAACATCCCAGGCACGAACCAGGGCTCCACTCCAGTGACACCAGGACCCGCCCTGGGCTTACACTGGGAGAGCTCCTGCAGGACCTCAGTGCCTTTGGCCTGGGCAGAGTTTGGGAGGCTGGGTGGAACGGAGCCCAGGGTGATTTGGGCACAGATTATCCCTGTCCTGAGCTCACCTGGGTCTCAGTGCTGGGTCCACCTCGGGGTTGGGACAGCAGAGCTCGGCCACCTTGAGCATAAACCCTGTCCCCAGCAAGGTCTGGGTGGAGCTGTGGGGTTTGCAGTCAGACACAGCAATTCTGTCCTTTCAAAAATGGCCAGAGTGTCTCTGATCAGGGCAGGGGTGGCTTTGGCCCAGGGGGAGTGTTTGGAAATTTTGTGTTTGAAACATTTAATCCACAGTTCAATAGAAACAGAATGACAAACTGTCATCAGCGACAGGGAGTGTGTGTGGGGCTGTGGCTGCTTTCCTTCCCTCTCTCTCTCTCTCTCTCGTTAACTGCCGAGGCTGGAAATCCATCAGCCATCCCAGGAGCAGCTGTAGGAGACACCTGATAAGGTAGAACAGCAAAGCCATTAACCTGAAGTCACAGACTGCTGTTCTCCTCCTGCTGGAGCTGCTCAGAGCAGGTGACAGCAGGCACAGACAGCTCCTGGCTGCAGCCTCTGATCCCTCAGAAGGGAAATGTCACTGCACAGCTCCAGGAGGTTATTTCAGGAGCTCCAGGGTAGAGAACGTCTCTGGCACCCTGCAGCCCCTGTGAGGCTCCAGCAGGGTGATCCCCTTGCTGCTCCCCGTGGGGCTGAGCCAGGCTGGCAGTGCCACACCAGGGCAGGGACTGAGGAGCCCGAGCCCCCCCAGACTCCTCTTGGCCCCTGTGCTGAACGTGCAGATTCCCAGGCGGTAGCTGCTCCTGCACAGAGCTGGAATGGGAGAGCTGGCAGGTGTCACCCTGACTGTCCCCAGGGAGCTCCATCCTGAGGGAAGCCTGGAGGGCAGGGGATGAGGATGGAGGTTCCACTCTGGACCCTGGGGCAGTTCTGTCCCTGTGTCCCGGGTGCCACCCAGGGTGTGCCCTGCAGGGACAGCACATTCCCTGGGGCTCCAGGGCTCCCTCCTGTCCCGTTCCTCTGCCAGCCCAGTGAAATCCTCCTGCTGGAAAAGAGATTTCAGAAGGGAAAACTGAGCAGCTAAGGAGGAAGTGCTCCTTGCCACCCCTCAAGAACACAAGGCCTTCTGTCCCCACAGAAATTGTGCAGGTTTCTCCTCTCCCTTCTCCTTTCCATCTGGCATTTCCAAACCAAGGGCAGGAGCCATCCCTCCCCTGGCCCTGCGAGGGCAGATGAGCACCTGGCTCTTCAGCAGCTGTCTCCTTGCATCAGCTGAGCTCTGCCCCCTGGGCAGCACAGGAATCCATCCCTGTGTCTGCCTGCAGAGAGAATAACAAACATTCCTCTCCCATCAGTGTCAGGGTGACTGTGTGGGGTATCCAGGAACCTCCCTGCCCCTTTAAATCCCTTTAAAGCCCCTCACAGGATTTCTGAGCGCTGGATTTTACCCCTGCAGGATATTGCCATAGCTACTAATTATTAATAACAGCCTGTAGTGAAGGCTGACAGTTGTCTCTGGAGGGAGGGAATGTTCTGTAGCTTTGGGATCCATCCCTGCTCTTATTTAGCAACACAGCTCAGGTCTCTCCATCAGCCCCTTTGCTGCCTGGAGTACAGCAGGGATAGCAGAGAGCCCAGGATGGTTTGGGGTGGAAAGGAATTTAAAGCCCACCCAGTGCCACCCCTACCATGGCAGGGACACCTCCCACTGCCCCAGGCTGCTCCAGCCTGGCCTGGGGCACTGCCAGGGATCCAGGGGCAGCCACAGCTGCTCTGGGCACCCTGTGCCAGGTTCTTCTCACCCTCACAGAGAAGGATTTTTTCCCAATATCCCATCTAAACCTACGCCCCTTCAGGAGGGTTCACGAGTGTCACCCCTTGTTTGTTCCTCTTCCCCACTGGTTTTCCATGGCAGGGGATGAGGCAGTGCCCTGAAATGCCTCCAGTGTCAGAGGCCTTTTCCTGTGGCACTGTGACCTGTCCACTTTGCTCTGTCACTCACCTGGGCACAAAGAACCCTTAAAACACAAATCCATCCATGAAGTCCCTGGTGATGGATGACTGTGGAGGGCTGAGAGGGATCCTGTTCCTCGCTGACCACTGGAGGGAATCTGTTCCTTGGACTCCTGAGGATCAGGGTGAGAGCAGGAGGTGCTTCTGGAGGTGTAAGGATGCAGCAGGATTTGGAGCTGAATTATTGCAAACAGTTCCCAGGGCTGGAAGGAAACACCTCTGGGGAGGGTGATCAAGGTGCTGCTGATCAAAGGTGCTGGGTTCAATTCCACTCCTGACTCCCTTTCCCCCCAGAGCACATGCAGGCTTGCCTGGCTGCAGGAGCTGAGCCTGTGCTGTCACAGCCAGCCCGTGATGTGACACTGGGGAACAGGAGGTGACAGGGCAGGAGCAGCCTGATGGGCTGGAGGCTGAGACAGAGGTGGAGGGAGTTATTTTGGGATGGGATGCCAGGAATTTATGGGGAATGTAAAGCAGAGCTGACAGATGAAAGGGCCAAGCTGCTGCTCCCAGCCTTGGCAGAGGAACCTGGTGACCTTCAAAGCTGCTTTGGCTCGTGCCCAGAGCTGAGGGACACGGCTCTGAAGGTGTTTGTGTCCCTGGGGACAGATGCTGGTGCTGGGAGACGTGCTGGAGCAACGGATCCCAGCTGGGGGGCTGTGGCCTGGGACAGCCCAGGAGCAGCTCTGGGCTGAGTGCCCTGAGCCCCAGCTGCTGAGAGATGTCCCAGGGAACCATTCCAGCTCCTCTGCAGGAGAGGCAGGGCTGCCTGGGGGGAACAGCCCCTCCCAGGCAGGTCCCTGAGACACCTGGGGATGAGCAGGGGCTGGGCTCCCACCTGCAGCCTCCACAGCGGGTCTGGGTGGGCACAGTGACCTGCAGAGAGGAGACCTTGGCCAGTCAGGGATCTGGGCTGGGGGAGGTGACTCCCACCCTTTGTGTCCCTGAACGTCACTCCAGAAGGGGTGGATAAACGCCTATGGTGTAATTTGTGGTGAAAAACCTTTAAAACATGCAGCTGGAGAGAGAAGGGTCATGGGCAGGCACAGGTAGGACACAGGGATCATGGGGGTGGTTGTGGTGGATTAATTGATAAATAAAGTATAAATACTCCCAATAACAACTCCATCACCTGTGCCAATGGATTATTAGGTCATCCTGTCCATCCTGTAGGATCAGGTGTGTCAGTGACTCCCTGAGGAGAGCTTGGCCCACTCAGTCTCAGACCTGGTCTCAGTCTGGGTCTAAGGGACCATAAATGAGCAGCTTTGGGCAGGATCTGCAATTCCAAAGCAACAAAGCACCTGTGGAGCAGCTTTGGGATTTTATCTCAGTGTTAGAGCAGAGCTTGGCACTTCCCACTCACCCATCCAACAGTGAGCCACCTCTGTGCCCACCCAGCTCTCCCACAGGTGGCATCCCACAGGTTGGGAGGTGCAGGTGTTCATGGGGGGCTGGGTGTGACCAGGCTGCTCCTCAGGTGAGATCCTGAACTGCTCTGTAAATGCCCAGCACTGCCCAGGTGTGTTCTGTGCATCCCAAATCCCAGAGATTCCCAGGCTTGGAGGAAGCAGGGTGTGCCCGGAGTGTGGCTCAGCAGCTCTGCAGGACTGGGAATGCTGCTGGCAGGAGGAACCCGAGGCAGCAGGAACTGCCAGGGGGGGCTGAACGTTTTGGGATGAACCTTTAGGGTGATGCAAAGTGAAGGCTGGAAAAAGAGGAGGAGTTTCACCAGAGCCTTCTGTGCATCCCAGATCCCAGGGGGTTCCCATGACAGGAGACCAGCAGGGTGTGCCCAGAGTGCTGCAGGGGGCGAGGAAATGGCAAATCGGATTTTAGGGGCAGCTCTGGCTGTGACCTCTGTGCCCATGGCTCAGGGAGGACTCTGCTCAGGGCCAGTGGGAGGGAAGTTCTGCTGCTTGGCAGTGAGCTGGAGTAGAAAGCCCTGGAACAGAGGCCTTGGGCAGGATCCTGCTTCCTTTCCCAGGCAACAAATCCCATTTCCAATTCCTCAGTGATGCGAGAGCTGCAGAGCTGCTGCTGCATTGTCAGAACAGGCTCCCAGCCCAGCCAGGGAAGTGTCACCGGCCCCAGCCCCTCCCTTTCCCTCTGAAGGTGACAAGAACCTTTCAGCAGAAGAGTTTCCTCCTCACACTTGATTTCCCATTTCGCTTCCGTGTGGGGAAGAAGTGGGAAGTGCCTTTGCAGCTGGAGCAGCTCCTGCACAGGGGTGGGGAAGGTCCCTGCGCTGCCAGAACGAGCTGCAAACCTCAGCCCAGAGAGTGGGGCTGGAACAGAGGGAGAATATTTCCCAGAGAGCACAAATACTTAAAATATTTATTAGAGTACTTACAAATACCTTTTTTGTTTTCCCAGATCTTCATTTTCCTTGCTATACACTTTCTTTGCTTACATTATCCTTGAAAATCAAATGAGTAGGAAAGAAAACTTTCCCCCCGCCCCAAATTCTCTTTTGTTCCTGCTTTACGTTTTATTTTTTTTTTCCCAAAGCCCCATGTATATCAGAAGTGGATTTCACTGGTTTCATTTTGCAACGAGAGAGCAAAGCAATTCCACTTGAGGTAAACGGAGCAGCAGTTGGAGTAATGATCACAGAAAGAGGCTGGAATTACTCAGTGAGCAAAACCATCTCATCCTGCTTTCACTCCCATCAGATGTGGGGCACTTTGGGGATGACTTCCCAGGGATGACACGAGTCACAGCAGCCTGGAGTGGGGCATCCTGCTCGTGGCTCTGGCAGAGGTGCCCTGCCACAAACCCTGAGTCTGTGGGGAGACTCTCCAGGACTTTATTCCAAAATGCTCTGCAATAGAATTGACTCCACTCCCCCCTGCAGTTGGCACAAGCAAACAAAACTGTGTCTCATTCCTTGTCTGCAGTTCCTGGGGACAGGTGGGAGGGGTTTGAGGGAGAGGTGAGTGCCCTGAGCTGTGCAGGGTGCCAGGAATTCTGGATTAGGAACAGGGACACTGGGAGCCCCTCTCTGCTCCCACGCCTGATGGAAACAAATCCTGTGGGGTGGGGAAGGGGTGCCTGAGGAGTGTTCTGTCACACCTGGGTTCAGTGGGGGTTTTTTGCGTTTTGGGGTCTCAGTTTTCCTCAATTCCAAACTCTAGCCAGGGATGGAAGTGGCTCCTACCCAGGGGGATCCTGTTCCAGGACAGAAATTCCAGTGGGATTTGGCACAGGCTGAGCTGGGATTTGTGTTCCCAAGTAATTTGCTCAGATTTAATTCCCTACACAGCTCTCTCTCTCTCCTGAGAAGTTTTGGCCCCATTTCTGTGACCTCTGAGATGAATTCCTGGAACAATTTGGACATTTTTGTTCAGACACAGCAACACTGACATTGTTCCAGCCCTTCCAGTGGTCAAACAACAGCTCTGGAGAGCTCAGCCAAGGCATTTCCCAGCTCCTGCCAAGTGTGCTCCTCACAAATCTGTTCCTCCCTCACTCCTGCACCTGGGATGCTGCTGGGCATGGAAGGAAATTGTTTTAGCTCCTGTCTCCCCGCAGGTGAATTCACCAGGAATACAGGAACAATTCCACAGTTTGTGAGGGACAAGGGGTCCAATTTAGTGGCTGCTAAAATTCCTGCTGGTCCCCTCCCTGTGGATACGAGGACTGGGATCACCTGGGAGCACTGGGCACTGGGCCAGGCTCCCACATGCCTGGGGACAGCTGCTCCTGCTCCTGCAGTCCTACAGAACCAGCAGCACTTAGAACTGCTCTGAAGGAAGTTTTGTCCCCACAAAACCCCTGGAAGTTTGTTTTTATCAACAATTTGCCCTAAAGTCCTGTTTGGAGCAGACACAATTGTATGGGAAGTTCTGGGAGCAGTCCTGACCAACACCTGGGCTCTGTGAGGAAGGTGAGACATTAATTAACCCTTTAATCCTTTTGCCTGCCCAGTGCTGCCCAGCAGGGCTGTGACCCCGGCTTGGCCAGGGCTGGTTCCTAAACCCCAGAGCCTGGGAATGGTGTGGGAAGTGTGGGAGGGTTTGGCAGCACCCCGTGGGATTTGTCCCCACCAAAGGTGGCTCATGAGGAGGCCCAGCACCCTCAGGTGAGGCTGAGGGCCAGCATGACCTGGAAAATGGCAATTTGTCTCCGAGAGAGGCCTGGTCCAGGGTTTGTCTGGCAGGGCTATAAAAGCCTCGCATGTGTGCTGAGCCCTTAAAATGTTTCTGAGCTCTGGGGCTGCTTGCTGCAGTGCAGGGCTCAGGAGGGAGCCAAGGCTGCCAGGTGTGTCAGCTCAGGTGTGTCAGCTCAGGTGTGAGCTCAGGTGTGTATGAGCTCAGGTGTGAGAGCTCAGGTGTGAGAGCTCAGGTGTGTGAGCTCAGGTGTGAGAGCTCAGGTGTGAGAACTCAGGTGTGTGAGAGCTCAGGTGTGAGAGCTCAGGTGTGTGTGAACTCAGGTGTGAGAGCTCAGGTGTGTCAGCTCAGGTGTGTGAGCTCAGGTGTGTGAGCTCAGGTGTGTGTGAGCTCAGGTGTGTGAGGTGTGAGCTCAGGTGTGTGAGCTCAGGTGAGAGCTCAGGTGTGAGAGCTCAGGTGGATGAGCTGACAGAACAAGAGGACACGGTCTCAAGCTGTGCCAAGGGAAATACAGGTTGGATATTAGGAAAAGCTTTTCATGGAAGGAGTGATGAAGTTCTGGAATGGCCTGCCCAGGGTGGAGTCACCACCCCTGGGTGTGTTTAACAAACCCTGGATGTGGCTCTGGGTGCCAGGGTTTAGTGGAGGTGTTAGGGCTGGGTTGGACTGGATGATCTTGGAGGGCTCTTCCAACCTGGAGATTCTGTGATGCTGTGATAATGTTCATCCCCTCATGGCGAGAGCCAACCACGCCATCACCCATCTGTGACAGTGGGAAAATCAGCTTTGGGCACCAAACTGTTCCCCCCTGTCCAGAGCAGTAAGGAAAGGTGATGGAACCCGGAATTTTTGGAGGGATGACTTTATTGACATATTTGGTCTGAATTCAGTCCTCTCTTGAGTGAGGGAAGGGCTGGAGCTGTGCCTGGGAGGATCAGGCTGGACTGTAGGGAAAGGTTCTTCCCCAGAGGGTGCTGGCACTGCCCAGGCTCCCCAGGGAATGGTCCCAGCCCGAGGCTGCCACAGCTCCAGGAGCCTTTGGACACCCAGGGGTGCCCAGGGTGGGGTTGTTGGGGGGTCTGGGCAGGGCCAGGGGTGGGATGATCCAGGTGGATCCCTCCCAGCTCAGGATATTCCATGGCTTTATGAATTCAGACCAAGAGATAAAGAGCCACAGCCCTCCCAGCATCTGCCTTTTCTCTTAAACCTCTCCAGAGTGATTCCAGCAGTTTCCAGCTGGATGAGAAGATCGGCTCCATAAATACATTTGTGGGCAGCACCCAGGGGGGCAGAAAAATCCTCTCCTTACAAACCAGACTTGGCACAAAAAAACCCCAATGGCCTGGGAGATGAGGAGAAGGCTGTGGAACAGTGACCCAGCCACAGCAGCAAGGATTAAGGAGTAACTCTAATTTTAAAATTAATCTCAGATTCATAAAATGGCGCTAATGGTCTTGAGGGTGCAGTGGGCTGGAATGTCCTTCCCAGTCCTACATAAACCATCCTGTGTGCTCTCCTGTGGCAGAGGGGCCCTGGAACAGGTGCTTTAGTTATGATCTTCTATTGTACTGGAATTGTGGCAGGGTCTGGAGAAGTCCAGGCTCTGAGCCCAGGAGCAGTCACAGAGGGCTGGGCACCTCCCACCCAATTTAAGGCTCCTTCAGCTCCAGCTTCTGAGGGAAAAGCCTGGGGAGAGCAGGAAGGCATAAACCCCCGGAGCACCCAGGGACAGAGGTGGCTCCCTGTGTCCAGGCTGAAATCCCTCTGGAAGCACCTCCCTCCCTGCTGCCTCTGGACACGAAACCTAAACAGGGCTCCTAATTAAACACTCCAGTAGGGTCTGGAGCTCTGCAGGATGCACTGAGATCAAAATCCCCTCCATCCTCAGCTGGAGCATCCACGTGGTGGTTCCTTTGTGCCTTTCCCCAGCTCTGGTGGCCACGGGTTCCCTTCAAAGCACCTTTAATTCACTCCGCTCTCCTTCTGTGGCTGGGTTTAAAGCTCTCCCCACATGCCCTGTTCCAGCCTCAGAAGTTTTCCAGAAGGTTCATGGGCTCAATCTGTTGCTGCAGCCTCATTTGCATATGTTTTGCACTTTGCCTGGGGTATTTTAAGCCAGCAGCTCATTAGCAGGACTAATCTGGGGTTGGCTGTGTCAGGTTTTAGTGCAGAGATGCCACCCTGGCCTGGCAGGTTGGAAAATCCCTGCCCAGGGAAGGGACATCCTGTAGGTACCATGGACATGGGGGATTGGGGTGGACGGGGAGCATTGAGAGGGTCAGCACAAGGTTTGGGAAATTGGGAATGTTCAGGGGTTTCCAGGGAACCCAGAGAGGTTTTGGAGTTCCTTTTCCCACTCCGGGCAGGGTTTCCTGGGCTCAGTCACTCTGCATTTGTCCAGTCTCTGTTTATGGCTCTGATGGAGCCTCAGCACCGTCCTGGACCCTCCAGAGCTCCCTGGGGATCTCATTTGGGGTTTTGAACATTTCCCCTGTTCTTGCCAGATGTGACTGCCCCTCCTGGTCCTGGAGCACACTCTGTCCCTGCCCCTCTGCAGCAGCTCCCTGTGCCTCTGCAGATTGTTCTCTCTGTCCTTCTCTCCCTGTTTCCAAACCCACTCTCTGGCAGGGGGAAGCCTTTTCCCTGTGTCCTGTCCCTCCATCCCTTGTCCCAAGCCCCTCTCCATGTTTCTTGGAGCCCCTTCAGGCACAGGAAGGCCACAATTAAGTGACAAAGCTTCTCTTGTCCAGGCCCTGCCTCGATTTTCTCTACACCATTTCCCAGAGCTGCCTTGTGCCCTGCAGGAAAGCACTGCAGGAATTAGTTCTGGGCAATGTTCTCATCCAGGGGCTTGGAGCACAAAGCTGTGCTGCCCATGAGGGACACGATCCCAGGGTCAAATAACAGAAATTGTGAGGGCTGGGGAGTTTTCCTCCATTCACTGCTGGCCCAGTTTCCTGTGAGTGTGGAATGCCCTGAAGACAACGGGGTCACATCAGCAGAGAAACTCCAAATGGAAGTGGGAGATGGAGCTCCATCAGCAGTTCCCAAAGTGCTGGGGCCGTCCCTTTAAAAAGAAATAATGCTCAAATTCCCTTAGGATGCAGAAGCTGAAATGATGCTGCTGCTTCTTTCCTTCTTCCTTGTGCTCTGCTCCAAATGAGTTCATGTCCCATAAAATAAAGGCAGCTGCTGAGAGCTGAGCAAGACAGTCCTGCCAAGGGCCCTGGCAGTAATTGCCCTGTTACTGCTCCAAAGCAGGAGAAGAATCTTGATATATTATGAGAAACAGCTTAAATCACTGGGCCTGCAATCCCTTCAAGGCAGCATCAGTTCAAACTTTTGATGTGAACACACACCAAGTCTCAAAAAAAAAGACAATAAAAAAGCAGGTTTGTGGCATGGGAAGTGTCACAGGGCTCTGCTGGAATCTCTGTTCCCAGAGCTTCCCCTTCCCTGCCAACTCTGGCTCATAAACCCGTGGCTCTAAATCAGCTGAACAGAACAGATGACTTAAAAATGGCAATATTGGCCCACTGCTCCCTGTCCCACCGTGCCCAGGCACAGCTGCTGCCAGGGAGCCCTCCCAGGGGCAGGGGAGCTGAGGGTCACTTCAGCTGCACCTCACACAATCGGGTCGCACCAGAGGGATGGGATCTTTTCCCACAGGATCTGCCCAAACCCTCATTTCTGACAGAGGTGGGGCAGCATCTGGACATCTGGAATTACCATAAAATAATTGTGGTCATAAACAGGGACCAGCTGGGCTCGGGGTGTCCTGAGGCCTCACAGTCCAAGGGAACAGCTCTGTGGGGACACGGCTGTGGAAAACCACAGTGATCCCAACAGAAGCAGGGGGTGAAACCAGGGTGGCCCCAAGTCCCAGCAACCTCACAGAGATCAGCTTTCACTCCCTCAAACACCCCCAACAGGCAAAATTTCTCATGAAACGTTTGCTTGGAATGTTCCCTAAATTCAGGTTGATTCTGAATTTTCCTTACAATGTCTGAAGCCCAGAGGGCTCTTTATTAATTGGTCAGGCAACCCCTCACCCCAAGGCCAGCATTTCCACAGGGTGCTCTGCCCCAGTGCTGGTGGAATTCAGCTGGATGTGACCCCAGGTGCTCAGCTGAGGGGACACTCAGCAGCTCTGGCTCCTGCTCACCTGTGGGGCCAGGCAGGGATCCAGGTGAGCCTTCCAAATAAAGTCTCACCTGAAGGGTTCCTGCTTCAGCCAGGGCAAGGCAGGCAGAGAACAGAGGCTCTGTGGGAATGGAGAGCCCCAAACCCATGGAGCACTTGGATGAGCAGCGCTGAACACAAGAACAAAGGCTCTGTGGAAAAGCAGAACCCCAGTCCCGGGAATATTTTGTTTGAGCACTGCTGAACACGAGAAGGAAGAACAAAGGAAGGAGCTCTCCAGAAGCAGGAGTTAAATATAGCCCCTGGATTTTCTCATTATCAGAATTGGGAGCTGAGCTGAAGACAATCAAATCTAATGCTCTGAAGCAAGAGCTGCTGCAGGCATCTGGAATGGGCCTCTCCCTCTTCTGTGGCTCTGCGATCCATCAGAAGTGTTGGAACACCATTAGTAAAACCATTAGTAACCAGTAACTATTCCTGATAATTAAATTCAGGAGCTTGGCTTCAGTTCCTGGGCCATGACTGATCCTGTCTGGCCACAGGCAGCTCTTTCTCCTTCTGCATTCCTGAATTTTTCCCTCTCAGGAAAGGAGGCAGAGGAACTGGTGGAAGCAGCATCAGGAGCTGAGGGTTGGCGAGGCCCAGTGCTCATTAGTGAGGGACCATGAGGCTTTAGGATTTGCTTTCTGGGAAGTCTGTCCAGCACTGCAGGCCCTTGGAGCAGTGCAGGGGCCTGGCATTGTGAGATCCACATTCATGGAAGAAGGAATTCACCCGGAGCAGCCTCTTCTCCATAGCTCTGCCACAGCCTCTGGAAACCAAACCCATCCAGCCGAAGTGGCTGTAAATGGAGAAAAGGGAGAGAAGCCCAGAGTGAATAAATTGCAGGGGTTTTGTGCAGGGCTAATCCTGTTCTCATCCCTCAGGGAAGGCTGACGCTGAGGTTTGCCCTCTCCAGCTGCAGCTCCACCACGTGTGAGCCCTCAGTGACCCCTCCCTGTCTGCTCCTCCCAGTCACAAACGGTGCCTGCTGTGATGGCACCATCAGGCCAGAGCCCGGCTGGGGACAGCAATTTGCTCCTCATTAGGGCTGAAACTGCAAATTCCTTCCCGCAGTGTGCCCCAGGAGATGTCAGGTGCCATTACTGCATTTCCAAAGGGAATTAATGCAATCAGCAGAGGCTGGAATGCTCAAGGCAAGGGCACAGGGAGGGGAGAGCCTTCTGCAGCTCCCTCCTGGAAGATGACTGCAATAAAGGGATGCTGGTGTTTGTCTCATCCTGGCCTGGGAGCACTGGAGGGAGAAGTCCTGGATCCAGGAGCTGGATCAGAGCACCCCCACGCCAGGCTGTGTTTAGGGGCACAGCAGAGACCACAGGAATGATGATCCCTGCACAGCAAACCCCTCTGGATGTCTGCCCACTCCTGCTCCCCTTGGCACTGCTTGGATGGGCTCCTGGGCAATCCCTGTCCCTGGGAGCTGTGCTGGGACTGGGATCTCCCAGTGCTGCCTGCAGGGTGTCACTGAAGGCACCAGGGGCCCAGGGCTCCCTGGAGTCGCTGAGAATCCTTCACGAGGGATCTGAGCATCAGAAGTGCCCAGAAATCCTTTAACCCCTGTGCTTTGGTGGGAGGATGCTGTGGGGCTGCCCTCCTGCCGGCAGGAATGAGCAGGGACAGGCAGGCACTGGGAGCCGGGCAGGCAGAGGAGCAAGGGAGGGAACCGAGTTCAGGAGGATCCTTCTCCAGGGGTGGGAGATTCATTCCAGAAAACTCTCAGTGAGCACTTGGCTGATGGGGTTGGGAGGAAGCTGCTGGCCTGGCAGGGAGTGCGTGGGAAGAGCAAGCTGGTTGTGTTCCACGGGCACCCCTCGGGGTCCAGGGGTGACCCAGGAGTGCAGGGGCTGGAGGAGTCACTGACTGAAGCGAGACGAGACACGTGAGGAGGAGAAACTTTGCAGAGTGTGATTGCAGGGAAAGCAACTCCCCTGGCAGAGGAATTGCACCGAGTTGGGCTGACAGGGGAAAGGCTCTGGAGAAGCAGCTCTGTGATCCCACCCTGCACAGCTGGGCAAGGACTGTCCCTCCTGCCATTCCCCTGGGAAAGCTCTTCTGGCCAAGCCTGGAGAGGTGCAGCCCCGAGCAGAATAAGTTAATTGATTTACAAATTGCATTATTCCATTGTTGCTTTGCCCAGCCCTGGATCCATGGTGGTGATTGTGACAGGGTGGGTGCAGTGGGTGCTGGCCACGTTCAGGGTGAGCAGATTTCACATCAATATCAGCAAGACAGGCAGAGCTCTGGGCTTTGGGGGCTCCTGGCCTTTGGAGCTGCTCTCAGGATTCTGGATCCAAAGGGGATCAGTGCAAGGAGAGCTTCCAGAGCACCCTGAGGGGCACAAGAGGGGCACCAGGTTCCTAATCCAGGTTTCCCCAGCCTGGTTCTCCTCTTCCACACCTCCCACACCCCCAGCACTGGGGTTTGCCTCTAGCACAAGGACATTTCCCCACTGCTGGAAGCCCCAGGGACAATGGGGCAGTTTGAAGTCCTCTTTCCCCTGCTGAGAACTTTCCTGTGGGACTTTACTGACTTTCCCCTTTCCCCTGTTGCTGTTTCTGTGTCCAGTTCCCCATTTTTAGCTCTGTGCCCCTCTGGCTGAGGATGAGGTGAATCCCAGAGCCCTCTAAATCAGCCCTCTGGTTCCTGGGCCCTGGATCCTCCTGACAGCTCCAGCCTGGAGCAGATGCTGGACTTCCAGATGCTGGGCAAGCTCAGAGACCCAAGCAGCTCTCTCAGCTCCGTGGCTTCTGCTTTGGGATTGATTGAGCCAAATTCAGCAGAATCCAGGTGTCTTTGGGCACTGGGGAGTGGCAGCAGCTCAGAGTAGGTCAGAGCTGTCAGAGCTGCACTGAGCTCTGATCTGAGCAACTCCTTGGGTTCTGGGGGCTCCAGTGAAACCCCTGGAACCACAAACTCCTCAGAGCAGGAAATGCTGGTCCCCCTTCAGTGACTACCCAGGCAAACCCCATTGCCAGGTGGATTCTCACAGGAACAATCCCTCTGAACCCACAGGGACAACCAGAATTCCCTTTAGGAAGGGTTGGATTTTCTCCAGCCCCGACCAGGCTGTGAGGCAGCAGCATTATCCTTTATTAGATCAAGGGGAGCTGGGAAAAGCAGAGGAGCTTTCAGGCACACTTGCCATCATTCAGGAATAGCAGCATCAGATCTGAAAGCTGAGTCGAGCTGGGGATGATTGCTCAGAGTTTAATTAGGGATGTATCAGTTGGTGCATCTCGCAGGGAAGGCGGAGGTGGCAGGGATGCAGGGAGACGATGTTGGTTGTAGGGAGAGATATGATCACACGTTCATCTCCCGGGAGGAGAGTGGATTCGCTCAGCTTAGAGCCTGGATGGCACAGGGAGCTCCTGCTGGAGTCACTCTTTCCGTGTGCTCCGTGCTCAGTCGCATCCCCGCTGCCGGAGGGGGCAAGAGATTGGATTCCCCTTCTCTGGGGAAGGGAGAGCCCCGTCCCTGCCCTGCCGCTGCCCTGCTGGTGCCCGTGTGCTTTGCGGGGAAGGATTTCACCGCTGTCTCCAGGCTGCCTGAAATCCCTTTTATCCCCGAGCATTTTCACAGCCTCGCCCCTGCCTTTCTCAGCTTGCCAGGGAAGACAATACCCTTCCCACCGCCTGTGTGCCAGCAGGGATTATTTTGGGAACGTGCACAACGGAACAGAGCAGGAAATGATGGACTGCCTGAAGAAAGAGTGACATTTCCTTAAATCCTCCAAAATGTTTCATAAAAACTCCCAGATGCTCTGTTCAAACCAGCACAGGCTGATTGTTGTTAATATTCCACAGAGAAGCCCCACACTTATCTGTGTGTGCCGTTATGGGACTTCTGCAGGAAGTTTTCCATAGGAAGAGGTGGTGACACAGGTCACCAAAAATCCGGTTTTCAATTTAGAGGAATTAAATTCGGTGTGAACTTTGAGCAGGACCAGCTGGGGCAGCAGCAGGGCTGACCTGCCCTGAGATGGCCGGGTGATGCTTCCCTGGGCTCTCACCCTGAGGCTGCTTTGGGCATATTCCCAATCCCCTTCAAACCACAGCTCAAATCCTCAGGTTCCCAGAGTAATAATGAGGAAAGGACCCCGGGGGCACTCGAAGCAAGACTCCTCCTTGTAAATGAGTTTTGTTTGGAATAAGGTCCCACGTTTCCTGGCCATTGGCTCTTTCCTTCAGGTTTGCTTTTCTTATTTTCCCACAAAGCTTCAGGATCTGCTGTGAAAAATCAAAGGACTCAGATGCATTTTTTAGCACAATTTCGAATCTTATGCTAAATTAAAAGTGACTCTGGGGTTGCTGCCTTCCCTCCTGCCTGGCATATTAGAACTGTAACCTGGATCTTGCTAATGTTTGCTTATTCCTAATTTTGTCCCTGGTTTTTAGCAGCTGCCTCACCTTTTGTTCCCTGATTTCTTTTCCATCACCTCTCCAGCAGATAATCAACCTCCTTGGGAGCTGCCCTCCCTGATGAATCCTTCTCTTCATCATTCCCTGAACCCAAAATCCCAGTCTGAGTTTGTCCCTGGAAGACAAAGCCCAGCTCCAGCAGCTCCTCATCAGGGAGGGTTCTGGGCAAATGTCTCATTTTTAGTTTAGATTTTTTTTTTCTCATTCTTTCATTACCTTAAGAGCACTTTCCCAGCTTGACACCCTTTAACTTGGCTGCTCAGAATATTCCTGGTATTTAATTTCAGCTCAGAGCAGAGCAGCTTTTTTTCTCTTCTGCATGTTTTTATTTTTCCTCCCAGACTTGCCCCGAGCTGGGACTTGCTGTGAAACTTTGGGGTCAGATCCCACACCCAGGGGACACGTGCCCCAAGTCTACGCTCCAGGAGCTGCCAGGCACTGCCAGGTGCCCATTCCTGGGCAGATTCCCTGCTCTTGGCATTTCAGTGCTGCCAGAGGGTCCTTCCCCAGCCTCCTGCGGCCCTGTGGAATCCATCCTGGATGCCCATTCCCTGCTGCCCCGTTCTGCCCTGGAAGGAAACGGCAAAGGTGAAGCAGGATCACACAGGGCTGGGGGCCTGAGGGCTCTCCCAGCCAGCAGCACTTTGGGAGCACCTGAGTTCTTGTGCTCACATCCAGGCTGACATGGTCATGGAATCACAGAATCCTACAGTGGGTTGGGGGGGAAGAGCCCTTAAAGCCCAGCCAGGGCCAGCCCTGCCCTGGGCAGGGACAGCTCCCTCTGGGAGGAAGGACTGGGGGTTTTGGGGAAGCCCCAGGGGGGCAGATCAGGGCTGCAGAGGTGTCCCAGTGAGAGCCTCAGGGTGGGGAGCACGGAGCAGCTCCCTGGCAGCTCAGCAATCCATCAATCAACTCCATCAATCCATCCATCAACTCAATCAACTTCACCCAACACATATGGTCAGGATATAAAAATTTCCAAGCCTGTGTGCAGGCAGGAGCTGAGATTCCTGAAAAGTTAAGCAGGGATAAATAACAGCCAAAAAAAAAAAAAAAGAGAGAGAAATGAAAAACCAAGTGAGTGATGGTCCAGCTTTCTCCATGGTTTGATTCCAGCCTTTTCTCCTGGCCCCAGCCTGTGTCTGAAACATTCATCAGGGCTTGATGGTGGTTTGCAGTTTTCATTTGTGCATTATTTCCCCCAGGAAAGCTCAGCTGTGAGCCCAGCACGGGGCTGTTTGAGGGGCTGGGGGAGGTTTCCAGCTGGGCTCACAGACAGATGAGAAGGGAAATGTTTTGTTTCAGGTCTCCCAATGAACCAGGGCCCTTCATGGGGACAAAGCTCAGTGGGCTTGGCCGGGGGATGTGATTTCATCCTGCAAGGCTCTTGGGGAAGATGACAAAGGAAAGCCTTATAAATATGACTGCTTAGGTTTTGAGAATATGAAACCTGTCAGTGAAATAGAATTGAAAGCAAGTTTTGATGTCTAAAGTTACTGGAGAACTGGAGAACAACAGTGTGGCTGCTGAAGGTGATCAATCCCCTTTGGATTAAACAATGCCCTGCTCCTCACCAAGAGCCCAAGGGGCAGAGCAGACCCCACCAGCTTGGCAGGAGGGGCCCAAAGAGTCGTTTTTAGGGTTTAAAATATAACCCAGCATGGTCATGGAATGATTCTTACAGGCTGTGTGTGAATGCTGTAGGATTTGTATCTTGTTTGATTGGTTGGTGTCAGTCAGAATGTTCAGTAGAGAAGAAGATTTAATGGATTGGAGCGGGAACTTCTCTCTCTTACTCCTCTTACTCCTCTCCAGCTCTCTGACTTCGCTCTCTTGCTCTTGCTCTTCTCTCTCTGCCCCGAGCTGCAGCTGCAGCTCCCAGCAGGGCCCTTCCCCCAGGCCCTGTGCAATGAACCCCTGCTCCAAGGGCAGCCCTGACCCCAGAGATCTCTCATCACCGTCCGACCCCGTTCCTACACAAGGCAAAGCTTTGCCAGGCTACAGTTCCCTGCCTGCCTGCTGGGAGCTGGAGATGGAGGCTGGAGACCAAAGGAATGGGGTGGATTTGGTCACAAATCTGCTCTGGCTGGGGTCACCCTTCAGAGAGCTGGAGAAAGGTGCCCAGCAAGGGCCGCTCTGCCAGTAAAGGCCACACTCTCTTGGCACTGCAGTCAGGCAGTCAAAATTCACCCTCCAAAGGCTTCCAGGGCATCCCAGAATCTCCTGAGCTGGGAGGGACCCGCAGGGATCAGCAACTGCAGCTGGTGGCCCTGCACAGACCCCCCAAACCCTTCCCTGTGCAAACTCTTCCTGCCCCTGGCAGCCTCGGGGCCGTGAGCCAGGACAGGAATAAACAGGACACAGCAGGCACAGGGCTGGTCAGTATTTCAGGGAAAGCCAGGGAATTCCTGCACTGTGAGGATGGCCCAAGCTCACTGAGATCAGCCTGAAAATGCTGCTGGTGGGGCCATCATTCCTCTGCCTGGCAGAGGCAGATTTGGGGCTGAAGGAATGATTTAGGAGCAGGTTTATCCGATTTTATCGCTCCTCCAGGCTGCTCAGTTCATCCTGAGGTGAAGCCCTTCATGTAGGAATATAAATAATTATGGGATTTAACAGAGCTCAGCCAAAAACAAAGGCAAGGAACAAAGAGAAAAGCGTAACTGGAATGTTTTGTTTTGTAACAATTACAGAATTGAAATGATTTATTGCATTTCCACATTCATGTTCAATTCATTTGATTATTGCTGTGGAAAGGAAACTTGAAACTTCCCATTTCAGCCTTTTCTAAACAGTATTTTGAGTGGGCGTCCAAGATCCTCCCGTTCACACACGAGGAAACAAAAAGCAAAGCAGGAAGCTGCAATTTGAAAGTTAAATGAAATAATTCCTTGCAGACAGCACAGAACATTTCACTTGACCTGAAAGAAATGTTGTTGAAGAGTTTATCCTGCCAGGAAGGAAAAAGAGAAAGGAAGAAATCAAAAAAAAAAGAACCTTTTTTTTCTCCATTTGGGTGGTTTTCAGTGACCTGAACCAGGAGTTATTTCTGCAGCTCTGCCCACGGAATTGCAGACATCTCCTGGCCTCAGTGCTGGGGTTCACTCCTGCTCACAGGTGCTGCTCCTCCTTTGGATGGAGGAGTGATCCCCTCACCAGCCCAGGGTTGGGGAGGTGTGGGTGAATCCTGCTGCCAGGTGGGAACAGTGAGACCCCTCCCAAAGGCAGGAGTGACTCCTCTCACTGAAAAAAAGATCCTTTGGGTTGGATTTGCTGTTTCTGTTGTTGCCCCATTTCTGCAATCCCAGCTCCCCTGGGAAAGGTCACCTCTGTCCCTTCCTGCAGCTCCAGGAGGGCCTGCAGAGGGTTTTTCCACAGGGAACCAGGTCCCTGTCCTGGTCACTGCCCAGGACCCAGCTCCTGTCCCCTCAGCTGGGCTGTGCCAGGGAAGGCCTCGCTCTGCTCCCTGCACTTCCCCCGGGATTGAGCAGGGAATAAAGGCTCCCAGAGCACCTGGGACTGGTGATTCTGGGATGGGACAGGGAATAAAGGCTCCCAGAGCACCTGGGACTGGTGATTCTGGGATGGGACAGGGAATAAAGGCCCCCAGAGCACCTGGGACTGGTGATTCTGGGATGGGACAGGGAATAAAGGCTCCCAGAGCACCTGGAACTGGTGATTCTGGGATGGGACAGGGAATAAAGGCTCCCAGAGCACCTGGGACTGGTGATTCTGGGGTGGGACAGGGAATAAAGGCTCCCAGAGCACCTGGGACTGGTGATTCTGGGATGGGACAGGGAATAAAGGCTCCCAGAGCACCTGGGACTGGTGATTCTGGGATGGGACAGGGAATAAAGGCTCCCAGAGCACCTGGAACTGGTGATTCTGGGATGGGACAGGGAATAAAGGCTCCCAGAGCACCTGGGACTGGTGATTCTGGGATGGGACAGGGAATAAAGGCTCCCAGAGCACCTGGGACTGGTGATTCTGGGATGGGACAGGGAATAAAGGCTCCCAGAGCACCTGGGACTGGTGATTCTGGGATGGGACAGGGAATAAAGGCCCCCAGAGCACCTGGGACTGGTGCAGCAGGGCCCAGTTGCTGCTCTGCTCCCATTCCTTGGCCCAGCAAATGCCCCTGAGTGGCAGCCAGGGGAGCTCAGCAGAGTTCTGGGAGGTCATTGAGTGGTTTGGGTTGGAAAAGGACTTTGGGGCCCTGGAGTCCAGGTGTGAAATTGGGTTGAAGTGCTCTGGGGATGGCAGCACAGGGGAGGGGAGGGCAGGGCTGTCCCACTCCGGGGTGATGCTGCTGGCATTTGCCACTGGAGCCAGCATTCCCTGCCGATGCCTCGGCTGTCCCAGGGCCATGGGATGTCCTGAGCTGAGCCAGGCTGGGCCTGGGCATCCCCAGCTCTGTTCCAACCCCTCTGCTCCCCCGCCCTGGAGCCAGGGGGTGCCCAGCTGTGCTGCTGCGGGCAGGGCTGGCAGGAGGGGCAGAGCTGGGGTTGTTTTGCAGGCTCTGTGTGACGAAGAGCAGCCCCTGGGCAATGGCCCAGCCCTGATTCCTGCCCCCACATCCCATCCCATCCCTGGAGCTGGGCTGGACAGACCTCACACAGTTCTGGATGTGCTGCCTGCTCTGAAATGATTCAGCTGAAACGTTGCAGCATTCACAGGGCTGTGCATTTATCTCCTAAAACACCCAGCAAAAACCTCCATAACTCACAGAACTCATCAGGTTTGGCAACTGAGAGAAAGGCTCTGCAGCAGGGGAAGGAAAGAAAAAATCACTCAGAAATTATTGCAGCAATGTGACTCTTTAGAGGAGTTGACAATAATATGGGTTTGATTATTCCTGAAGGAGCTTAACTGACCTTTACAGCCAGATTCCATTAAAAATGAATAATTTTCCATTTAAAAACATATTTTTCCCTGCAGTGAGTATGAAATGTAACCAGACAACTTTGTATCCTTAAAAAAAAAAAAAAACAAACAAAAAAACAAAACAAAGTGTTATCAATATAATCTTTGGGGGAATTAAAGAAAGGAACCAATCTCTTGGCAGCAGTGAGATTTCAAAGCCTCATTTTGCTGCGATGCTTTAAAATAAAGAGAGAATTTCATTCCTGTGCTGTAGCAGCCTCGCTTGCTCCTTGCTCCAGCTCAGGAGCTCCTGAACAGCTCGGGGAAATAATGACCCTGTTCTGTCCTGGCCACATAAATCAGGCTCTGCTGGGCAGCAGTTTGGGGTTGCAAACAGGAGCTGGGGGAGGATCCCACAGCTGCAGCCCTGGCACTGGAGCCTCCCTCAGGTGATGCCTTGGCCGCCTCCTGCAGCTTCTGCCTCCTCCACCTTCTGTCCTCTGCCCCTCACAGGGCCCAGAGCTGATTGTAGGGTGCTCCAGGGAGGCAAAGGAAAACCCCCTGGATCTGCCAGGGTCCTTGGGGACGGCAGGAAGGGACCTGCAGGGCTGAGAGCTCTGGGACAGAACAGCCCAGGTGAGCCCAGGTGAGCCCAGGTGAGCAGGGCTCAGCCTCAGTTGCAGCACTGCCCAGCTCCCCGGGAAAGGGCTCAGCAGCAGAGAAAGTCACATTAAAACCAAACACAGAAAGCAGAAAAATCACCCCTATTCCCATGAAATGTGTATTCCCTGCTGCTTCAGGAGTAAGGAATCCAGATTTTGCAGACTTTGTTTATTTATATCTGTTGATACATGAGACATGAGGAAGATTAGAAACTGGGAAGGAATTCCTGGTTGGGAGTGCAGGAGGCCCTGGCACAGGGTGCCCAGAGCAGCTGTGGCTGCCCCTGGATCCCTGGAATTGTTCAGAGTTGCACAGGCTTTGGAGCACCCTGGGACAGTGGGAGATGTCTCTGCCCACGGCAGGGATTGTGTCTGGATGGGCTTTTTGGTCCCTTCCAACTCAAAACCATTCTGGAATTCTGTGATTTTATTCCAGTTTGACCAGTACCAAAGAATAAATTTTTAACCAGTGGTGTATCAGCCAGCAGTGCTGTTTTCATAGATTCCAGGGAAACTGATTTCTCCCTGTTTTCTCTGGCACAAGGGAGGCAGGAACTGATCTGGTGAAATCCTCCACAGCTGATCCTGACCCACAGGGACACATCAAGGCCAGAGACAAACACGGGATGAGATCAGTCACCCTGGCCTTGGGCACTGCCAGGGATCCAGGGGCAGCCACAGCTGCTCTGGGCACCCTGTGCCAGCCCTGCCCACCCTCCCAGGGAACAATTCCTGCCCAATCTCCCATCCAGCCCTGCCCTGGGCACTGGGAGCCATTCCCTGTGTCCTGTCCCTCCAGCCCTTGTCCCCAGTCCCTCTCCAGCTCTCCTGGAGCCCCTTTGGGCCCTGGCAGGGGCTCTGAGCTCTCCCTGGAGCTTCTCCTCTCCAGGTGAGCACCCCCAGCTCTCCCAGCCTGGCTCCAGAGGGGCTCCAGCCCTGGAGCAGCTCCACGTCCTTCCTGTCCTTCCCATGCTGTGACCCAGGTGCTGGACACTGCAGGAAATCTGGGAGAAGGTTTTGAATCAGAGTCCGAGGGGCTGTGTAGGGGCAATAGGGGGCCAGGTTTAAGAGCAGTGGCCTTGGAATGTCACATTCCAGAGCTCCAGCTGGATTTGGGCTCTGAGGAGCTCCCGCCTGGTGACTCAGAGCAGAGATAATGTGTGTTTTCTCTTTCTGCTGCAGTAACTGGGTTTAGTTCTATTCTCCCCAGTTCAGAGCAGCAAATTGCTTTTGGGCCTTTCATGTCCTAATCCTGTGCTCCATTCATGGAGTTATTGGAAAAACCTTGAGGAGAAAAGACTCACATCTTTAGGGCTGCTCTGCCCGGGGTTCCTCCTCCTCACTCGCAGCATTTTGGCCTCGCAGCCGTTTGTTCTGGGCCTGCTTTACAGAGTCCAGCCAGGCACAAAACCCTGTGAGTCACAACAGCTCAACTCCAGTTGGAATTTTACTCACACAAAGAATTTAATCAGTAATCGCAAGGAGTGAAAAACCTCAGTGAGGGCAGAGCTGAACACGGATCAAGCAAAGGCTGTAAAAAAGCTTTACATGGGCAGACTGCAGGAAGAGAAAACTTCACTTTTGGACTATTGATAAGTTATGATGTTCTGAGCTCCCTCCCAGCCCGGGACTGGCCTCGCTCCAAGCTGCAGCTCCGGGCCTTGTTTGGGTTTGTTTGCCGCTGTTTCAGCCTCACAAAGAGCTCGTTAGCGAGAGCTGAGGCTGGGCAGGGACTCGGATCCAGAGCTGGCTCACATTTAGAGCTCCCGGCCCTCGGGGCACGCTTTGTTCAGCGCTGCCCTTTAAAGGCTTTTGGGTTGCCAAACAATGGAGGGATGGCTGCGCTGGAGCAATTTCCGTGGCTCACCACATCCATTTCCATGGCTCACCACATCCAAACGCGTTTTTACTGGAGTGGAATGGGACCAAAGCTTCCTCCACACCCTCGGCTGCAGGTTCAGCTCCCCCAGAGCTGGGTTCAATCCCTGGTTGAACCCAGCTCTGGGGAAGCCAGACTGGGAAGCACTAGGGAGCTGGTTGAGCCCTGGGTTCAAATTCCGGGCAGTTTCGTGGCCTCTGGCAGCCTCGGACAGCCCCAGAGGTGCTGGAGGCTCATCCCTGTGCAGTCCATGCCAGGTGAGCGCTCCCAGTGCCCTCCCTGACACTCCGGGAGCAGACTGACCATGGCCAGTGCTGGTGCTGCGTCTTTTCCTGAAGGGGAAAACTGCTGAGCTGGAAAAGCTCCATCCAAAGAATTCCCAGTGTCCTTGGTGGCAACTCTGCCACGATATTCCTGTCCTTGTCCCTTTGTCACCTTTGCTTTCCTGCTGCCTTTTCACCGCTGCCTCACCTGAGGCTGATCCTTTCCAAGCAGCTTTTTTAGAGTTAAAACTGTCCTGGAGGGTGAAATCCTCCCCCTGAGGCACCCGGGATCAGCACCGGGACAGTTCCCATCAAACCGCAGCTCCTTTGTCCCCGAGCCCCGCTCAGCCTTGGCTGCCCCGCAGCTCCGGATCAGCTGGGATACGATCAATGGCACTCGGAATACAATTAATGGCAACTGCGATACAGTTAATGGCAATCGGGACACAATTAATGGCAGCTCCAGCACGAGGCTCAGAACAGCCTGACTGGGCTCATATTTAACGTTCCGAGTCTCCTCCGTTTCTTTGCAGAGACACCACAGAACTGATTCTTTTCCTTTTGTCTGGAACGGATCAATCTGGATCTTTGGGGCTGATTTATGCCTCCTGTTCCTTTCCAAAAGAGCTCGTCCTCCCCAAGGCAATTAGAAAATCTCAGAGAGAGGCAGCGGGGAGGGCTGAGGCTGCTTTTACTGAGCTGCTGGCTGATTCCATCAGGGGGTTGATCCTTTCCACCCCTGAATTCACAAGGGATGGGGTTCACCTCAGGGACTGAGTGTATCCACATGAGTGAGCTGCCCAGAGCTCCTGGTGGTCCCTGGATTCAGGCACTGGCTGACAGGACACGATCCATCCATGGAGAAACAGCTGTGATTTTTAGGAATCCTGTGTGTGCATCTCCTGGGAGGTGATTGTGCTGTCCCCCACTCCTAACCTGGATGAGGAGAATTGAAACTTCCCTGTTCTGCTTTTGTATTTCCTCTTGGAAACTTGTTGGGAAGAGACAGGATCAGCCCCCAAAGAGGACAACAGTGTGTGCTGGCCAAGGGCCAGGTGGGAGAGACATCATCCCTGGAAGTGCCCCGGGGCAGGGGGCTTGGAGCACCCTGGGGCAGTGGAAGGTGTCCCTGCCCATGGCAGGGGTGGCACTGGATGGGCTTTGAGGTCCCTTCCCACCCAAACCATCCCAGGATTCCAGGATTCCATGATCTGGTGTTGCAATACGACACAAATGAACGACACTCACACACTGAGATGTCCAAGGCAAAAAGGGGCAGTTCATTTACAGACCTCGACATTTATAGAATTCCAACAGTGACCATGGATTGGAGGATGAAATTGTCCTCTCCAACCACACTGGTCAACCCAACAGCCCATCAATTCTCTCCTCCTCCAGAAAGGAACGCAAAACAATCACTGTTTACATGAAAAGTGCATGAGAAACTCCATTACAAAAATGTAAACATCAGAAGGTTTAGAAGAACTTTAGAAGAGCAGGGTGACAATCTGGCTGTCAGCCATGTCCCAAAACCTGGAGGACACCCAGAGAGATGTTGGGAATCAGGGGTGACACCATTCCCAAGGCCCAGCAGTCCAGCCAGGCCTCTCCCTCCCTGGAATCCGTTGGCATTTGGGTGTTTCAATCCCCAGCAGGTCCCAAAGAGTCCCAGTGTTTTGTGGGTGTTCAGGGCGTGACGGCCCCGAGCTGTGCTCAGTGACAGGGACATGTAGGGGCTGCTGCAGTACCAGCGATAAATCCCAGTTCAGCCTTGGAAAACTGGCATGGAGGGTCGGGATTCCAGCCCAGCCAGGGCAGGACGATGCCATTTCTCTTGGAATCTCTATCCCTGCCGAGAGAATGTGGTGGAAAGTTGGGAATATCCTTTGGATGTGATTGCTCTGCAAGTTTTAGTTGGGTTTTTTCCCCCTGGTCTGATCAACTTTGCACTGATGGACATTTGAAGGTTTTGTTCTTGTTGGGGTTTTTTGAGGGTGTTTTTCTCTGTTATGGTTTATTCACTGAAATATCGATTCCTCATCAAAAATTCATCAGCGTTTTTGGCCCTAACCCACCACTCTCCAGCCAAGAAATGTTTTTTTTTCTGCCTCATAAAAAAACCCTTTTGCTTGGGTACAACTCACATTTTGTGAACTTGTCTTTTCTCCTGAATAACCCCCAGCTGCAATGCAAACAAAAATGCCTTTGGATGGATAATCTTTGTCCTCTCCCATTGGGAACATCAAGACTGTGGTGTCTAAACTCTTCTGGCAACTTTTTTTTTTGTGGAGGAGGGGGTGGATTTTTGGAAACACCATTTCTGCTTCTTCCAGCCCGAGCAGGAGCATGGTGGAGGCATGGCTGGAGCAGGCAGAGCCTTTTCTCTGCTTGTCAGACACCAAAATATGAATCTCTGTCTCTTCCAAAGCTTTTAGGGACTCTAGCTCTGGAAAAGCTGTGGATTGGATTGGATTTAAAAGAAAAGCTGTTCCCACAGCAAAATTTCTCACCTGGCTTTCTCCACTTGTCCCTCCCAGAGTGAAATGTGTCCCTATTCCCAATTTATAGATAAAGGAAATGGGGGAATTAAAGTAAAAGCATTAAATTGAAGGGGTGGACATGAGGCATCCCCAGGCCCTGCTTTCTCTCACACTTCCCTTGGGGGATGGATCTCGATGATTTTTAGGTCTCTTTTCGGGATCCTTTCCAGCATTCCTTGGGGATGGGTCTGGTCCCCTCTGGTCCCTGCAGTTCCCTTTGGGGTCAGAGGCACACGAGCTGCCTGCTGTGAGCAGCCTGTGAGCCCGGGACTGAAGCTGTGCTCAGGGAGAGAGATCAGTTCCAGGAGCTCGGCTCCCACCCAGCTCAGCCAAGGAGCCTCTGACTGAAGAGACTTCGGGGTTTAATGACATTTAAAGGTTTCTTTAGCTCCCAGCTTTACCAGAGCTTTGGTCTGGAGCTGCAAGATTTCAACTTCTGGGTTTGTTTAATGCTCCCTGAGACTTTCCCGGGGCTGAGGACCTGAGGTTTAATATTCCCGCATTCCTTAGGAAACAGTGTGAGCCTGCAGAGCTGCCTGAGACCTGGGCTGGGCTTTCTGCTGCTTTTTGTCTTCCAACACAGACCTTTGTTCTTCTGCTTCCCTCCACTCCCAGCCTTTCCCAAGGCCTCTCTATCCCTGAGCTCTGTCTGACCCAAAGATGCAAAGCCCCAGAACTGAGATGTTCAGAGCCTCAAGCTGAGGTTCTGCTGCCCCCGGCTCTGAACCCAGCCGGGAAGGTGGAGGATGGAGCCAAACCCGAGGAGATTCAGCCCAGACGGGGAGGGTCTGCGCCTCCCTCATTAACGGGAGCCGTTCGCAGGGTCATTAGCGAGGCCCTAATTGGATGATTACCCCAAGGTGGCCGCGCTAAGGAAGCAAAGCGGGAGGAAATGGGCCCGCGGGGGCTCTGGGATTCAGCCAGCACGCCCGGGGTTGGTGTTTGCGTGTTGGGTTTAGCGGGAGGCTCAAAAGCAGCCACCGGGGAAGGTTGGATGCAGCAGCGGGGCTGGGTCGAGCAGTATGGAATTCACGTGAATTGGGATAACACGGGACAGGATAATTGGGAATAAACGGGAATAGTGAGGGATGGAAGGAAAAGCTGATCAGTTTTTCCTCTCCTCCTTCGGGGTGCTGTGGATCTTTCCAGGGGGGCACTGCAGCTCCGGTCGGGAATCCTGTGCTGGTGCTGGGATTTGAATCCCTCCTTTGGAAAACTTGGCCCTCCCTGCCCTCCCAGAGCAGCCTCGTCCGAGCATTCCGCCGCTGCTTCAGCCTGGGTTCCTGGCTGTTCCCTCCATCCCTTCCGTTCTCCAGCTCTGGGATGCCCAGGACCAGCAGAACTCCAGTCCAGCCCCTGCCCGGATGCTCCTGGCTGAGGAGAGCCAGCGTGACTGATTCCAGGTGATGGGGATCGGACGTCAGGAATAAAATAAAGCCAAGCAAAAAT
The DNA here is from genome assembly GCA_017589585.1 of Phylloscopus whistleri. NCBI lineage: Eukaryota > Metazoa > Chordata > Aves > Passeriformes > Phylloscopidae > Phylloscopus > Phylloscopus whistleri. The sequence goes on from JADMLD010000929.1 coordinate 497,503, forward strand.
CAGATTTTCAATTAGGCTGGATCACCGGGAACCGTGAGCACTGTCACGTGTCTGGAGCAATAAACCTCGGGTTCTCCCAAAGCGTGCAGACCGAGTTAATCTGGATGTGGACAGGACATTGTGAGGGGTCAGCTGGGTGTTAACAGCAGAATCTGGGTTTTATTTTGCTGCTCTACACGGGCTCCATTATCCCTTCGTACAGGAACTGAGTTTAATCACATCTGGCAGACCTGCTGCCCGTAATGTGTCCCAATCTCCCATTACATTTTCAATTTACATGTATTACCTTTCCCTGGATAGGCTCCCCGCACTTCTGTCCGTGGAATTAAATGGCCATTATGAAAACAGAGCAGGACATTTCAGCGATCTGCATGTTTGATCTCACCCTGGGAGGCAATTAGCGCTAATAAGTCCTGTAGCCAGTGTCTACCTCTGATTTGACTCAAAAATAGAGCAGCGGAAAGGCCTCAAGTGGGACGGCAATTCCAGAGGGGGATTCCCAGAAGACGGCCGATAGCGGAGAACAGAGGAGCTGTGTCTGGGCAGGGGAGGTCAGAGCCAAATCGGCGCCTTTTAGACCAGAACGTGTCTGCAGTGACTCCCGGGAAGGAAGGAGCAGCATCCCAATCGAGCATCAAATCAGGGCTGGGTTAGGCTGAGCCTAAACACAAACAAACAGCCGGGAGGCAGTGACGGTGCTGAGACAAAGAATTAGAGCAGGAGGTGTTCAAAGCAGGTGTTAAAGGCTCGGCAGAAGGAGAGGGGACACGTTCCAGAGCAGATTTAGAAGGAGATGAGGCTTTGATGCCCTCATTGCTCGGGGCGTTCCTAACCTGCTCCTCCCCGTCAGAGAAGGGAAAGAGGAGAGAGCCACTGATCACGTGGAGTCATTAATCACAGTCATTAATCACCGGGAGCTGTGCCTGAGGGTCCCTCAATCCCCTCCCAGATCCCCCCTGCAGGAGCACACCCTGGGCATTCCAGGACGTGTTTGGCTGGGATTTCCCAGCTGAGGCATTCCCCGCCTGGGGCTCGGGACAAGGGCAGGGATCCAACTGCACCCGGAGGGAGCTGCAGGGAAACCCCGGCCCCAGGAGAGGGCTGAGGCAGGACAAGGGTGCTGAGCAGGGAGAGGAAGAGAAAACGCAGGAGCTGGAGCGGGTCTGTGGGGCTGACACCGGGAATGTGCCCGGCACATCCCACACGGGAGCTGCTGGCTGGGAAAGGGGCACCGAGGTGCTGAGGTGTGGCCGTGGGAAGGGGGATGTGGGGGGACAGGAGCCATCCCTGCCAGCTGCAAGGCAGCCGTGAGAAATTCCAGCTTTTTACAAGGACAGGCAACGACAGGACGAGGGGTGCTTGTTTCAAACTGAGGGAGGGAGGATTTGGACTGGATTGAAGGGAAAAGATTTTCCTGTCAGGGGAGTGAGGCCCTGGCACAGAGCAGCTGTGACTGCCCCATCCCTGGAATGGGGTTGGACAGGGTTTGGAACAGCCTGGGATAGGGAAGGTGTCCCTGATCATTGCAAGGGGTGGGAACTGCAAGGTCTTCAAGTTCCTTTCCCACCCAAAGCATTCCCTGATTCCACGGTCTGTGGCCTCTGTGAAGAAGGCTCTGCTCAGGACCCTTGCACTGGATTTAACAGATAAAAATATTCCCACATTTTTAACGAATAAACACATCTGTCCCAGTGGTTTATTCCTCACCTTTTATAAACTTTGCAGCTCCTGAATGCATCAGGACCCCAGGGCCAAGAGCAAGAAAAGCCTTATTTAACGCAAATATGGGCAGCAAGGAGAACAGCAGTAATGAGGAAGAAAAATCAAAGAAATGGGTGAATATTGCACAGTGCAGCATTGCCCTGAGCTCCCTGCAGGATCTGCTGGGATTTAGTGTTCGGGAGAGCAGGAGATGAGGGACAGAATGTGGCTGTGCCTGGAGTTTTATTTCCAAATGCAGGAATTGGAGCCCAGAGAAGCTGGTTTAGGGTTCCAGGTCCTCAAGGAGCAGGAGAGGTGGATATGGAGTAAAGACGTCTTCCTTCCAGGACTGGTGCTGAGGGTGTCCACTGGTTTTGGTAACGATTCCTCCAGAAAACCCCGAGATCCGTTTTTGATGTGCCGTGAAATCCCCGAGCTTTGGCTTTGGAAGCATTTGAAATGGAATTAGGATTCGTTTAACCAGAGGGAAGTTCACAGGTGACAGAAGGAGCTGAGAGGGAACAGAGCTTCACGGAACAGTAACATGAGTTCAGAACAAGGGAAATGAGCAGATAAAAGGGGGATGCTCAAGGGACACTGTGGGGATACCGGGGGGTGCTGGAGGGAGCGAGGTCCCTCTTCACTTCACCTACAAACAGCAGCACTCCCCTCCTCCCAGGACAGGCTCCTGTCCCCCCTCCTGTGCTGCAGGAATGTAAGGATTCAGCACTTCTGGGGCTGCAGATAAAAGTCAAAGGCAGCACAGGGAGAATTTTCCTGGGAACCATCCTCCCTTCCCTTTCTGTGGAGGGTTAGGGAATTCTTCTGGAAGCAAGAGAAAGCAAAGGGATGATAACAGACCAAGAGCCTTGGGGACAAAGGTGCGCAGCTTCCTCCAGTTAGACCTGGATCATGCAATCCCAGACTGGCTTGGGATGGAAGAGATCTTAGAGCCACCCCTGCCATGGCAGGGACACCTCCCACTGTCCCAGGCTGCTCCAGCCTGGCCTTGGGCACTGCCAGGGATCCAGGGGCAGCCACAGCTGCTCTGGGCACCCTGTGCCAGCCCTGCCCACCCTCCCAGGGAACAATTCCTGCCCAATCTCCCATCCAGCCCTGCCCTGGGCAGTGGGAGCCATTCCCTGTGTCCTGTCCCTCCATCCCTTGCAAACATCCCTCTGCGTGGCCTCAGGTCCCTGTGGAGAACTGTTCCCAGCCCGCCTCGCCCCCAGGAGGTGTCCAGGAAGGGATTTTTGTGCTGTCTCCCAAAGCTGCTCCTTACTCACACCAGGAATTCTGTGCAGGTGAAATCAGAGCCTTCCCAACCCCTCCTTTCCCCAATCCTTCCCCTGTCCCCTGCGCAATCACTTGTCAGGAGTCACTGCCCAGCAGAGCCATCACTGCCTCGGAGCAGCCTCTGTCCAGCTGCTGGAGTGAAGTTTTCCCATGTTCCCGTCCCTCCTCTGTGTTTTGTGCCAGGCCAGGCACAGCTGGCTGGGAGACTCCAAGCCCCTGATCCCAAAAGTAACAAGCAGCTGGCATGCAACACCCACAGCTCCCAGCCACAAGCTGCTTCTCCAGGAAAACTCTCTGGGAGCTCGGAGGCTGTGAGCACAGCCTGTCTGCCCTGAGCTGCTCCAGCCCCGTGCTGCTATCGATCCCCAGCCTCTGCTCCATTGGATTTCTCTCCAGGCACAGGAGGAATGAGATTCTCTGTCAAAACAGCAGAGCCCGGCAGCAATCACAGATATCTGGGCAAAGATCTCCCTCCTTCGTTGTGCAGGCAGCAAACAAAGCTGGGAATCTTTTGTTCTTATTTAAAGACAGAAGTGCTGGGTTTGTCTGGGAAGCTGTGGCCCCGGTTTCCATCGTGTCCCTGAGCTGTTCCCATGGAGGGGACAAAGCTGTGCTCCTGCACAGAGCTGCCAGCGGGGAGGGCCGCTCCTCTGCTGGGCTGGCTCTTCTCCCACTGCCCAAGGTCCCAGCCTCTCACTGCTTTCACACCCTGGGTGCACTCCCAGAAACTCCACAAGCTGGGAAACTGAGGCCCAGGTGAGTGGAGAGTGAGGCCCTTGCCCGGCAGGAGTGTGGAAACTCCAGTCCTGAGCCACTCCTGGAGGAGTCTGGAGCAGGGATGGAGGAGCTGGGGACAGCTCTGCTCCAGAACAGGGAAGGGGAAATGACCAAGGTGGGACATTCAGGGACACGGGCAGGGAATGTGCAGCTCCAGCCTGGAATAACTGTGACCTGGAACATGATCCTGGGGAAAAGGGAAGGAAGGGGAGGGAGGGGAGGAAGGGGAGGGAGGGAGGGAGGGAGGGAGGGAGGGAGGGAGGGAGGGAGGGAGGGAGGGAGGGAGGGAGGGAGGAAGGAAGGAAGGAAGGAAGGAAGGAAGGAAGGAAGGAAGGAAGGAAGGAAGGAAGGAAGGAAGGAAGGAAGGAAGGAAGGAAGGAAGGAAGGAAGGAAGGAAGGAAGGAAGGAAGGAAGGAAGGAAGGAAGGAAGGAAGGAAGGAAGGAAGGAAGGAAGGAAGGAAGGAAGGAAGGAAGGAAGGAAGGAAGGAAGGAAGGAAGGAAGGAAGGAAGGAAGGAAGGAAGGAAGGAAGGAAGGAAGGAAGGAAGGAAGGAAGGAAGGAAGGAAGGAAGGAAGGAAGGAAGGAAGGAAGGAAGGAAGGAAGGAAGGAAGGAAGGAAGGAAGGAAGGAAGGAAGGAAGGAAGGAAGGAAGGAAGGAAGGAAGGAAGGAAGGAAGGAAGGAAGGAAGGAAGGAAGGAAGGAAGGAAGGAAGGAAGGAAGGAAGGAAGGAAGGAAGGAAGGAAGGAAGGAAGGAAGGAAGGAAGGAAGGAAGGAAGGAAGGAAGGAAGGAAGGAAGGAAGGAAGGAAGGAAGGAAGGAAGGAAGGAAGGAAGGAAGGAAGGAAGGAAGGAAGGAAGGAAGGAAGGACCTTCTTTGGCTGCCTGGTTCTCCCAGGCAGAATTTTTTGGAGCAATTTTTTAAGCTCCAACATTCCCTCCAGCAAAAGGAATGGCAGCCCTGGAGCTCAGGGAATCAGGAAATGCTTTCATCTCTGGAAAGTGAACTCAAGTGATTGCAGCAGCCACAGCCTCCCAGCTCCACTGATGGATACAAGTCCAAAGCCTGGCCTGGACGGGAGATTTCAGTCCAAATTCCAGTGGAATGAGGAGCAGAGGTCCTGGGATCCCTCCTCACCCTGCCAGGCTCACTCTTTGGCTGTGGCCTATCCTCTTGGTTTCTTTCCCAAAAGTGAGGTTCCTTTTTCCCCCACCAGGGAAGACCTTTCAAGAGGAAGCAGAATTTCCCCTGCAGCCTTTTCCCGGGGAAAACATTCCCACTGAAATCTGGGACAGCAAAGGCTCCCTTTCTCACCCAGGCAGAGGAGGGGGTTCCAAACCCCTCAGACTGAGCCTCTGCAATTTGGTTTTTGCTGCACTGTTCCCACTGCCAGATATCAAAAATCCTTCGCTGTCCACTGAAGTGTCAAATCCCCTTTTCCTACACAGAAAAATCACCCAAAATGACATTTTAAGGCCACGGGCTTTGGTGGGAGCCCTGTGAGTTCTCCCTGAGTTCTTTCTCAGTGAGTTTGGCTCAAGAGAATTTGGCTTCTTTTCACCAGAGCCTGGGAAAAGCTTTTATTGTCCCAAAAGGGGAGGTGACAACAGGAGGAGCCAGGAGAGCACCATCCTCTGTTCCAGGCAGGTGTAATGAGCTCCATTCACCACCTGGGTGTGAGCAGGATCCCCCAACTCCAGGTCACTGAGCTGGGCAGAAGCCCTGGGGGAGGAGTAGGATGTGAAGAGGATGAATCCTAAAAGCCCTGGATTTCTGTCTCCTGCCAGTAATTATTGCAAACTCTGCAGCCAGGGCTTTGCTGTGGGGGTGGCATTGTGTAATGAAGTTCCTTTGGGTTTGTTGTTAATGTTTAAAGTGTCCCCTGCTCCCTGTCTGGCCTTTTGGCATCAGAGGGAGGCTGAGCTCTCCAGGATCAGGTGAATATCCCCCTCTTCTCTGTGTGCCAGATCTGCAGGAGAGTGGCCTGACTGGAAGGGAAAACAGGAAACAAAAGATGTTACGGAATCCAAGACTGGGTTGGGTTGGGAGAGACCTCAGAGCCCACCCAGTGCCACCCCTGCCATGGCAGGGACACCTCCCCCTGTCCCAGGCTGCTCCCAGCCCTGTCCAGCCTGGCCTTGGGCACTGCCAGGGATCCAGGGGCAGCCACAGCTGCTCTGGGCACCCTGTGCCAGCCCTGCCCAGCCTCCCAGGGAACAATTCCTGCCCAATCTCCCATCCAGCCCTGCCCTGGGCACTGGGAGCCATTCCCTGGGTCCTGTCCCTCCAGCCCTTGTCCCCAGCCCCTCTCCAGCTCTCCTGGAGCCCCTTTGGGCCCTGCCAGGGGCTCTGAGCTCTCCCTGGAGCTTCTCCTCTCCAGGGGAGCACCCCCAGCTCTCCTGGGCTCTCAGGTTTGATGTCAGGTTTTGGTTTCCTGTCCTGTTCCTGTTGCCAGGGGATATTAAGCAGAAACTTGGAAACATCCCAGACATTGCCAGCGTGGGTGGGTTTGCCCCAGTCCTGCTCAGGATCCCTGGGGATGTGTCCAGGAGCTGCACAGAGGGAGCTGCAGCTGGAAAAGTGCTGAGGGAATGTCCCAGGCAGGAGAGGTTCCCACTCCTCAGGCACAGCGCTCGGCTGCTGCTCGGGAAAGGCTCCGTCTCCCTGGCAATGCTCTTTGGAAAATGCAAAGTGCTGTGGAGCAGGGATGTCTCCCAGGCAATGCCCTTTGGAGGGAAAAGCTTGGGAATAAAGGAGTTCAGAGCGTGGAGGGGATGGCAGGGCTCACCCGGGGCACCGGGGCCACCTCGGTGTCACCCGAGTTCCCCGGGCCTCCCTGGCCCTGCTCAGCTCCTCCAGGGCTTGTGGAAAACACTGAGCAGGAAAAGCCTCACCTGGAGATCCTGAATGTCCCTGACACCTGTGGGAAACCCAAACCCACTGGAAATGGGAACCAGAGGGAGCAGAGCACAAAGCAGGGATGGCAATTCCCCGGAGGTGAAGGTTCCCTGCCCGTGGCAGGGGGTGGGAATGAGATGGTCCTGAAGGTCCCTTCCCACCAAAGCCATTCCACGGATCTGTGACTCCGTTCTGTGCTTCCGCTGCTCCCCAGCGCTGCTGAGGCCACCCCTGCCCATGTCCCCAGGTGCCACATCCACAGGGCTTTAAATCCCTGCAGGGACAGGGACTCCAAACCTCCCTGGGCAGTTCCAAGGCCTGAGCTCCCTTTCCATGGGGAAATTCCTGCTGCTGCCACCCTGAGCCTCCCCTGGCCCAGCCTGGGCCGTTCCCTCCCCTCCTGTCCCTGTGCCCTGGGAGCAGAGCCCGACCCCCCCGGCTGTCCCCTCCTGGCAGGAGCTGTGCAGAGCCACAGGGGCCCCCTGAGCCTCCTTTGCTCCAGGCTGAGCCCCTTCCCAGCTCCCTCAGCCCCTCCTGGGGCTCCAGACCCTTCCCAGCCCCATTCCCTGTTCCCTGGACAGCTCCAGCCCCTCAGGGTCTTGTTTGTCCTGAGGGGCCCAAACTGAACCCGGGATCTGAGTGGGACCTCACCCTGAACTTTGCCTCTTTTCCTTCTTCAGCAGCACTGAAATTCCTGAGAAAACTCCTCCTGCTGAGACAGAGTTGCAAATGAAGGACGTGGTCCTGCTGGTCAGGCAGGTCCCTGTCCTGGTTTAGGGCAAATTTGGGAGAAAACCCCTGAATTGGGTCCCTCTGGGGAGCAAACCCAAACGGCTCCTCCCCCAAACTGGTCCAGGAAAAAAACCTCCTCAGAGAAAAGGGGAAAAAACGATTTATTTAACAAACAAAGTGCCCGCAAGCACAAAGAGTGAATAATATAAAACAATAAAACCTCTGGTTCTGAAGGGAGATGGCAAATTCAGAAAGTCCTTGCTGTGGGTAGCTCAGCCCCTCCGAGGTGCAGGCCCGGCGGGCCGCAGGTGCCAGCCCTCGCTGCTCCTCTGGGTTTTTCAGTCCAGAGCAGATCTAAACAGTCCCAAGAAAAAGAGAAAAAAACAGTTCAGGTCTGGCACTGTTCAAGATCACGATGACACGGACTCTGACTCAGGAGGCTGACAATGACTCGTTTATTTCTGGGAATTTCTTCCCTTTTATGCTGTTTTACAAAGAACAACCCAATGGGTGAAAGAAAGACAAACTTCTTCCATCACATTGGTCAAGTCAGAGGGACATCAAGAAGAAGTCCCTCCTAGGGAAAGGAATGTAAACAAAGGTTACAGTCAGGACAACGTGTCTCTTGGTGACAGAAAACTCTCTGGGAAAAGAGTTTCAGAGGAACCAAAACATCTCAGGCACGAGCCAGGGCTACACAGGGAACTTCTCAGCCTCAGCTAGCTAAACTAACTAAAAGCAAAAAAAAAAGAAAAATCTCTCTGTCCCCAGCCAAACAGGAGCAGGGAGGCAGAGGAGTGGGTGCTGCTTTCAAAACAAACTGCACGCACCTTCCTCTCCCTGCTTCACTCAGAGCCAGCCTCAAAGGCACAGAACTCCATAACAGCACACACAGAACAGACCATGGGGGCCACGAGCATCCAAAAGTCACCCTTGGGCAGCCCCCCAGCAGGAATCCTGGCGCCTCCTGTTCCCCCGAGGATTCCCTCGGGATGATCCTGATTCTCTGTTATTGGTGCTTTGCTTTGCCCTAAACCAAAATTCAGGTGGAATTTGGGCTGCCTGGGAATGCACTTTTCATCCTAAAAGAATTTTTCAATATTTTCCCTGCTTGGAATTCAAAGAAAGACTCCAAAATCTCAATTTTTTTGTCACTGAGGAAGAAAAACTTGAACAAGTCAAAACATTGGGTCTTCAAGCTGTTTATTTCCATTTGACCTTTAAAACCCATTTGTGGTGTAAACTCAGTGACATCCCTGAGCTCCGAGTTATTCCAAACAAAAAACGTTTTGTTGGAAATGACAAAATGGGCTTTCAGCAATTTCTCAACATTTTTCTTCCTCCAGCAGGAGATTCATCAAAATGATCCTTTCCCTGGGGTATTTTTGGCTTCAGCAAATTGACATTGCCTGGAAAAGGGAGATTTTGTCAGTGGGAAAGCTGCACCAGGAGTTTCAGGAACAACCCCCGTTGGGCAGGAGAGTGGAAAGGGCAGGGATGGAGGGGTTGGGAATGTGCCCCCTCCATGGGGCTGGGTGATGCCAGTTCAATGTTATCTCTTATCAGCAGGTCACTGATGGCCCCACGCCCTCCCCGGCTGCTGGGGGGTCCCCGGAGTGCCCCTGATCCCTGCTGCCACATTTCCTGCCCAGTGCTGGCACCACTGCTCCACCATTAATCAGGAAGTTTTATAAAAACATGAGTGGAATCCTAATTCCCACCCTGCACTGATCCCACCTCTCTGCTGGTTTTTTCCCACTTTTGCCCGGGAGTTCCTGGCTCTGCTTTGGGGTTTTGGGGGCTCTTAGCCTGGGCAGATTTGCTGGAGGGGGTCCCAGGGAACCCACCCAGGTTAGAGGGTTACTCACAGAAAAGCAGCATCAGAGCTGCCATTCCCATTCCCACTTTTGAGGCTGAATTTTCATGGAATTTTTCCAGACTGGGTTGGGTGGGAAGGGACCTTAAGGACCCTCTCATTCCTACAGCCTGCCATGGGCAGGGGCACCTCCCACCAGACCCAGTTCTCATTTTCTCCATTTGGAGGGATTTCTGTTTTGTCTGCAGCAGCTCTTGCTGACCCACATTCTGGGCCTCTCTGCTCTGTCCTTGTCTCTTCCCAGTCCTGTTTTCCCTGGCTGGTTCCAGACTCCACGTGTGTGCCTGGATTTTAGTACTACAGGGAATTTTCTGTTATTTTCCCGTGTTTAATTCACCACCCCAGCTCCTGGCACGCTCCCAAACCATTTGCAGGAGCTGCTGCTCTGGGATTTGAGGCAGAGTGTGGGGTTTGGTGCAGGGAGAGGAGGAGAGCAGCTCGGTCCCTGGGAGAACCGTTGGACCCAGCCTGCCCTTCCCCAGCAGGGATGTGGGCAGGAATCCTGCTCCCAAAGCCAGGGGCATCCCCGGGATGCAGCACAGCAGGGAAGGAGCAGGGAGGGGGCTGAGGGCAGGCAGGGGTCGATTTGTGGCTGTGATGAGGGAGCTCTGGGTCCAGCCCTGGAAATCCCAAATTCCAGCTTGACAAACGTGCCCAGAGCCCTTCCAGGCCTTTGCTTTATTGCTGCTTTCAGTTATTTGGGAAAAATCATCGGGATCTTCATTCCAGACACTTGCTGGTTCCCAGCCCGTCCACATGGGTTGGCACCCCTAAACACCTTCAGGTGGAGAGAGAGCCGGGAATAAATGGGCTTGGAGCAGGACTTGGATCAGAAGCAGTGGGGTCTCCCAGCCCTTTATCTCCATTTCCTTTGCAGTGTCCCAGCAGGTGCAGGCTGCACAGAGGCCGAGGGGCAGGGGTTTGCTGTGGAATTGTCCCAGCTGGGAGCAGAGGGAGGCCCAGCTCAGAGCAATGCCCTGGCAGGTTTAGGATGTGCAGCAATGGATAATTGGGAGCGAGGGTGCTCAGCCTTCACCACACAGACCCTGCCTGTGTCACAGCAGCCCCCTGGAGCAGCAGAAGCTCCCCCGTGAGCCCCCGGCCGTCCTCCCCCTGCCTCTGCCCAGGGCTCCGTGGGCTTTGCTCCTCCCTGCTCCATTCCCTGACCGGGAGCACAGTGCTCTGACAGCAAACCCAGGGCTGGGAGGGATCTGTCAGCACCCAGCTGGAAACGTGGGAGGGGGAACTGGAGCACCCAGAGGGGAGCCTCGGGAACACCCGAGACCAGGAGAGGATGCTGAGCTGCCAGGAGCCAGGCTGCCCAAGCCTGTCCCTGTCCCCAGGGCTGTCCCACCCTGCCCCACGCTGCCTCACAGTGTCTCACTCTGTCCCACCCTGCCCCACGCTGCCCCACACTGTCCCACACTGCCCCACACTGCCCCACGCTGCCCCACACTGCCCCACACTGTCCCACACTGCCCCACACCGTCCCACACTGTCCCGCAGTGTCCCACACTGTCCCACGCTGCCCCACACTGTCCCACACTGTCCCACACTGCCCCACACCGTCCCACCCTGTCCCACACTGCCCCACACTGCCCCACACTGTCCCGCAGTGTCCCACACTGTCCCACGCTGCCCCACACTGCCCCACACTGTCCCACCCTGCCCCACACCGTCCCACACTGTCCCACACTGTCCCACACTGTCCCACACTGTCCCACACTGTCCCACGCTGCCCCACACTGTCCCACACTGCCCCACACTGTCCCACACTGTCCCACACTGCCCCACACCGTCCCACACTGTCCCACACTGTCCCACGCTGCCCCACACTGTCCCACACTGTCCCACACTGTCCCACACTGTCCCACACTGCCCCACACTGCCCCACACTGCCCCACACTGTCCCACACCATCCCACACCATCCCACACTGTCCCACCCTGTCCCACACTGTCCCACACTGCCCCACACTGCCCCACCCTGCCCCACACTGCCCCACCCTGTCCCACACTGCCCCACACTGTCCCACACTGCCCCACCCTGCCCCACACTGCCCCACGCTGCCCCACACTGCCCCACGCTGTCCCACCCTGCCCCACCCTGCCCCACACTGTCCCACACTGCCCCACGCTGTCCCACGCTGCCCCACACTGTCCCACCCTGTCCCACCCTGCCCCACACTGCCCCACACTGCCCCACCCTGCCCCACACTGTCCCACCCTGTCCCACCCTGTCCCACACTGTCCCACACTGTCCCACACTGTCCCACACTGTCCCACACTGCCCCACACTGCCCCACACTGTCCCACACTGTCCCACGCTGTCCCACACTGCCCCACACTGTCCCACACTGTCCCACACTGTCCCACACTGTCCCACACTGCCCCACACTGTCCCACGCTGTCCCACACTGCCCCACACTGCCCCACGCTGTCCCACACTGTCCCACACTGCCCCACACTGCCCCACACTGTCCCACACTGCCCCACACTGCCCCACGCTGCCCCACACTGCCCCACGCTGTCCCAGCCCCGGGCGGAGCGGCCAGCGGGAGCTCCCTGGGCGGAGCTGGCCCGAATCCCCCCGGGAGCAGCCCCGCTCCCGAGAGCCCCGCAGTGCCCGAGGGCTCCGCAGCCGGGCTGGAGGAAGGAGCCGGACCTCAGAAAAGGCCCCGAGGGGAGCAGCACATCCCTGCCAGCGCTGCAGCTCTGCAGGTGTGGGAACCGCTGGCAGGCGCTGGAACAGCTCCCGTCTCCCTCCCTGCGAGTGCTGGATGCCAAGGAAAGGCAGGAGCCTGGATGCTGCCTCGGAAAGCCTCCAACAGCTCGGCTCCCTGCTCAGGAGGAGTACAAAGTGCCACTGCAAGGCTTTGGTGACTCCCACACTCCCCCAAAGCAGAGCCCAGCTCCGGGAGGACTCTCAGGGAGCTCATTCCCTGCTCTCCAGCTGCCCTTGCCAACAATTACACGGTTCCCATCCAAGCTGGCAATCAATGCCAGTGATTTAAGGGAGATGTTGTCATCAGGATCCTACTGAGGGCTGAAAAATGGCATGGGCAGCGTTTGGAGAAAGGGAGGAGAATCCATCAGGGGAACTTTGCCTCCTCCTGCTTTCCCTTGGCTTCCAGGAGCGGGGCTGTGCTTGGCAGGGAGAGGCAGCGGAGCCAAGGTGACCAATTTTCCCTGTTTGTCATCCCCTGGCTCTGCCAGCTCCCTGGGAGAGCCACAGGGTCAGGTTTGCAGCTCAGCACAGCCTCGGCATCCTGGATTCCCACCCTGATTCCCGTCCCAGGCACTGCCCACCTGTGCAGACCAGGGGGAACTCCGTCCATCCGGCCTTTTCCACCACCTCTGCTCAGCCCCGGGCACCACCTGAGGGGCATCACTGGCCTTGCAGGGGCATTGCTGGGGCTTCTGCTCCCTGGCGTCTCTGCCTGAAGGGGTTTGTCACCTCCAGGGGTTTGTCACCTCCAGGAGCTGCAGGGGTTTGTCACCTCCAAGGGCTGTAGGGGATTTGTCACCTCCAGGGGTTTGTCACCTCCAGGAGCTGCAGGGGATTTGTCACCTCCAGGAGCTGCAGGGGATTTGTCTCCTCTTGGGGCTCCAAGTCTGTCCCAGTTCCATCCTTATCTTCCAGCCCCCAAAATTTCCTTTTTCATTCCATTTCCCGGGCTTCTGTCGTGTTTTCCTGCAGTCAGCACAAATCTGCAGCTACTTCCAGTCCATTTGAAATTCCACTGGTATTTTGGGGCACATAAATGATCCGCCTTTGGAATTTCCCCTGGCTCTGGAGTGGAGATGTGCACAAACGGAATGCCAGGGAAAATCAGCAATGTCACATCTGATTTATCAGAAAACCTAACGCAGCCCCTTCAGCCTGGATTGGGCTGGGAATACCCAGCAGCGCCAGGGCCAGCAGGAACAGCTGAAGGGATCCTTCACTCCCCCACCCCAAAGTATTTTAATTCTTCTCTTTAAGCCAGAAGATGTCAGTGACTGCCAGGAGGTTTTGTTCAGGGGGCCTGGGTTTGGTGCACATGGAGAAGGAAGGGGCAGAAGGGTTCTCCAGGGCACCTGAGATGGGAAGTGCTGCCCAAGCTGCTGCATTTCTGGCATTGCAGTGCCACAGGGTGAGATCCAAAGCTGTTGGGAGTGTCCAAAGGGGGACACGAGGAGGGGGAAGGGTCTGGAGGGGCCACACGAGGAGCAGCTGAGGGCACTGGGCCTGTTCAGCTGGAGCAGAGGAGGCTGAGGGCAGAGCTCAGCAGGGCTGCAGCTCCTCCCCAGGGGCAGCTCCCATCTCTGCTCCCTGTGACAGGGACAGGACCCAGGGAAGGGCTGGAGCTGTGTCAGGGGTTGGGATGGATTTAGGGAAAGGTTCTTCCCCCAGAGGGTGCTGGCACTGCCCAGGCTCCCCAGGGAATGGTCCCAGCCCGAGGCTGCCAGAGCTCCAGGAGCCTTTGGACACCCAGGGATGCCCAGGGTGGGGTTGTTGGGGGGTCTGGGCAGGGACAGGGGTGGGACTGGGTGACCCTGGGGGTCCCTACAGCTCAGGATATTCCGGGATTCCGTGAGCCCAAGAAACAAACAAACACCGTTAGCGAGGGATTATTTGCTAAAAGCCTCTCTAAGGACCCGGGAGCTCCTCAGCCCCGGCAGTGCCCTGCCGGCCCCGCCTCAGTTTCCCGGTTAATTTAGTGGGAAAGGGAAGCTGATGGGGACGGGAGCCAGGGGGGTCATTAGTAAAGCTCAGCCTGGAGTGAGCTGAACATCAGACCCAGGGCATGAATTATTTATCCACGTTAACATTTCCAGCACAATGAGGAAAATGAGCTGGAAGTACCTTGGTGGCTCCCGGGCTCTGCCCAGCACCTCCCAGGATCTTCCCTTCCCCAAGAGCAGTGGATGTTTTGGCTGGCTGAGGGATTTTGCAGGATGTGACCTGTGCCCTGGGAGAGCACCGTGATTGAATCCTGGGAGAAGATTTATTGGAGCTGGAAAGAAAACCAAATTGACAACCTTTTGTGAGCCCCTCCAAAACAGCACTGAAATTCTTTTAGTGCAGGGAAGGCTGGATGCAAAATGCAATGAGAAAGTCAAAAAATGTTTGGGGCGATGCTCAGGAATGGTTTGAGCTGCCACACAATCCCCCAGGCAAGTCCAACTTTGGTTGGATTTACAGGAAAGCTTCAGCACGAGAGGCTGAAAATAAAATTTCACATCTCCCCCAGCCTCCTTTCTGCCCTTGCAAAGGCAGCAGTCTCCAGCTCCCTGTGTCTGTCCCTGCAGTGCAGTCACATCCAGATTTCCATGGATTTGGGAATCTGGCGAGCCCACACAATGAGAGAGGAAAATTACAGCAGATGAGCACGAACACAGGGAGCTCTCAGTGCCCGGGTCAAGAATTCCACTTTAATGGAAATATTTGTTCAGCAACACTGGTTTTGAGCAACAAAATAAGTGATTTTTATTATCTTTCTTTTCCCCCACGAACGCTCCTTTCCAAAGGAAGAGGTTTAATATGCAGAGCTGGTCGGAATCTGCTTTGCTGGGTTGATTTGTCATAAATTGGAATCAGCGCCAAAATCTGCACTATCAGTTACAGACTGGGGCCTTCGAGAGGGGATCAGGAGCAGCAAACTCCCAGCTGGGGCTGTGCTGGGAATGTGCTGGGAATGTGCTGGGAGATGGAAATGTGCTGGGAATGTGCTGGGAATGTGCTGGGAGATGGAAATGTGCTGGGAATGTGCTGGGAATGTGCTGGGAGATGGGAATGTGCTGGGAATGTGCTGGGAGATGGGAATGAGCTAGGAACTGGGAATATGCTGGGAATGTGCTGGGAATATGCTGGGAATGAGCTAGGAATGTGCTGGGAGATGGGAATGTGCTGGGAGATGGAAATGTGCTGGGAATGTGCTGGGACTGTGCTGGGAATGTGCTGGGAGATGGAAATGTGCTGGGAATGTGCTGGGAGATGGGAATGTGCTGGGACTGGGAATATGCTGGGAATGTGCTGGGAGATGGGAATGTGCTGGGACTGTGCTGGGGCTGTGCTGGGACTGTGCTGGGAATGTGCTGGGAGATGGAAATGTGCTGGGACTGTGCTGGGGCTGTGCTGGGACTGTGCTGGGAATGTGCTGGGAGATGGAAATGTGCTGGGACTGTGCTGGGAATGTGCTGGGAATGTGCTGGGAATGTGCTGGGGCTGTGCTGGGAATGTGCTGGGACTGTGCTGGGAATGTGCTGGGGCTGTGCTGGGAGATGGAAATGTGCTGGGAGATGGGAATGTGCTGGGAATGTGCTGGGAGATGGGAATGTGCTGGGACTGTGCTGGGAATGTGCTGGGACTGTGCTGGGAGATGGGAATGTGCTGGAACTGTGCTGGGAATGTGCTGGGAATGTGCTGGGAGATGGGAATGTGCTGGGAGATGGGAATGTGCTGGGACTGAGCTGGGACTGTGCTGGGGCTGTGCTGGGAATGTGCTGGGAGATGGGAATGTGCTGGGAGATGGGAATGTGCTGGGACTGAGCTGGGACTGTGCTGGGGCTGTGCTGGGAATGTGCTGGGAGATGGGTGCTGCTGCTAAGAGCAAATCTCGGTGTTGGTGCCGGGATGGGCTCAGCAGAGCAGAGCCCTGCCCGGGGCAGGTTTGGCACCTCCAGATTCCAGCCAGGAGAGCCCCAGGCTGGAGCAGCCCCTGCAGTCCCTCAGCAGCTGTGGGACCCACAGGTGCTGCAGGTGGGGCTGGATGTGGGACACGGGTGGTGCTGAGGGTCCCTTTGGGGGGTTGTGCTCGTGGGATGGTGCTGAACCCTATGGCTGTGGGTTCTCCTCCTTCCCCTCTTGATGTGCTGCCCCAGTTTCAGTGAATTCAGCCCAGGGGGGAAAAATTCAAAGCATGACCAGGAACAGGACCCAGGGAATGGCTGGAGATGGGACAGGGCAGGGTCAAGTTGGATTTTGGGGAAGGTTCTTCCCCCAGAGGGTGCTGGGCAGAGCTCCAGGAGCCTTTGGACAGCGATGCCCAGGGTGGGGTTGTTGGGGGTCTGTGCAGGGCCAGGGGTGGGATGATCCTGGGGCTTCATTCCCACTCAGGATTTCCAGGGTTGGCAAATCCCAGCTGGTCCCAGGAGCATCACCCCGGAGTGGGACAGCCCTGCCCTCCCCTCCCCTGTGCTGCCATCCCCAGAGCACTTCAACCCAATTTCACACCTGGACTCCAGGGCCCCAAAGGTCTTTTCCAACCCAAACCACTCAATGACCTCCCAGAACTCTGCTGAGCTCCCCTGGCTGCCACTCGGGGGCATTTGCTGGGCCAAGGAATGGGAGCAGAGCAGCAACTGGGCCCTGCTGCACCAGTCCCAGGTGCTCTGGGAGCCTTTATTCCCTGTCCCATCCCAGAATCACCAGTCCCAGGTGCTCTGGGAGCCTTTATTCCCTGTCCCATCCCAGAATCACCAGTCCCAGGTGCTCTGGGAGCCTTTATTCCCTGTCCCATCCCAGAATCACCAGTCCCAGGTGCTCTGGGAGCCTTTATTCCCTGTCCCATCCCAGAATCACCAGTCCCAGGTGCTCTGGGAGCCTTTATTCCCTGCTCAATCCCGGGGGAAGTGCAGGGAGCAGAGCGAGGCCTTCCCTGGCACAGCCCAGCTGAGGGGACAGGAGCTGGGTCCTGGGCAGTGACCAGGACAGGGACCTGGTTCCCTGTGGAAAAACCCTCTGCAGGCCCTCCTGGAGCTGCAGGGAAGGACAGAGGTGACCTTTCCCAGGGGAGCTGGGATTGCAGAAATGGGGCAACAACAGAAACAGCAAATCCAACCCAAAGGATCTTTCATTTTTTTCTTTTATGATTCTGTTATGGTTTAGTGGGGAAAAACCCCAAACCACTCAAGAAGATGGGTTGGTTTATCCAGTGGGGGAAGAGGAAAATCCTCATAGAATCCAGCCCAGGAACAGCTTTGGGAACATCAGGGTCCCAAAGACCCAGCCCAGGAGCAGCTGTGGGATAGAGGCAGTCTCCTGCTGTTCCAGGCAGGATTTGCTCTTTAATCCCAGCCCAGATCCACTTTTTACAGCTGAGTCTCACCCAAGGCCTGAGGAGTTTTGCAGCTTCCCAGAAAGCACTGGCACAGCAATAAAAATCACCTGCTTGTATTGAGAGTTGTATTTTTAGCCGATGATTGAAGTGTTCTGCTCCAGCAGCCACTCCTGCCGGGAGGGAGGGGTTGTACCCTCACCACTAAAGCTGGAGAATAAAATCCAGAGAAAATCCTTGCTCAGGGTATTTCTCCACCCAAAACTCCTGTGGAAGGTCTGGCCAAATATTTTGTGCCTTTTTTTTTTTTTTTTTTTTTTTTAGATAAAAATTGAGGGAAGTAGTTGTTTGCCCCCAAAATGCTCTGATTTTCTTCGTGGAAGCAAAGCCACAACATTTCTTTTCCACGTGAACCTCCCATTTCTCCTTTTTTTGTTTTTTTTTAAGGCTTTTATTTCCAATATTGGATTTCAGCCAAAAAATATTGGTCCTCAATTACTGAAAATCAATTTATTCTCTTCCTGAGCACTTGGCGTAATCCAGTGCAGAAAGGTCCATTAATGAACTCTCTCCCAGATGAAAACAGAAGCAAGGCTTTGCATTTCATCAGCTCTTAGGAGAAGCTGAGCAAGTTAAGCAGGGCCAGCAATATTTTAATTAAGCCTTGCTGAGATTGTCTCCTGCTACAAGAGCCCCTTTTAATTACATTTGTTAAAATATCCCACGGTGGATTGAATGCCTGCTCAAAGGGGCTTCTCCACGGTGGGAATGCCAATAAATGCCAATTCTCTGGGCACTGCAGCCCCAGGGGAGTCCTGACTCCAAACTGGGCGTGCCTGAGAGCAGCACCAGGGCTGGCCCAGCCCTTGGAAGCAGCTTTAATTCACACCCATCCCAGGGCTCTGAGGCATTCCCTGGGCTGTTCACATCCATCCCAGGGGTCTGAGGCATTCCCTGGGCTGTTCACACCCATCCCAGGGGTCTGAGGCATTCCCTGGGCTGTTCACACCCATCCCAGGGGTCTGAGGCATTCCCTGGGCTGTTCACCCCATCCCGGGGGTCTGAGGCATTCCCTGGGCTGTTCACACCCATCCCGGGGGTCTGAGGCATTCCCTGGGCTGTTCACCCCATCCCAGGGGTCTGAGGCATTCCCTGGGCTGTTCACACCCATCCCAGGGGTCTGAGGCATTCCCTGGGCTGTTCACCCCGTCCCAGGGGTCTGAGGCATTCCCTGGGCTGTTCACATCCATCCCAGGGGTCTGAGGCATTCCCCGGGCTGTTCACACCCATCCCAGGGGTCTGAGGCATTCCCCGGGCTGTTCACACCCATCCCAGGGGTCTGAGGCATTCCCCGGGCTGTTCACACCCATCCCGGGGGTCTGAGGCATTCCCTGGGCTGTTCACCCCATCCCAGGGGTCTGAGGCATTCCCTGGGCTGTTCACCCCATCCCAGGGGTCTGAGGCATTCCCTGGGCTGTTCACACCCATCCCGGGGGTCTGAGGCATTCCCTGGGCTGTTCACCCCATCCCAGGGGTCTGAGGCATTCCCTGGGCTGTTCACACCCATCCCGGGGGTCTGAGGCATTCCCTGGGCTGTTCACCCCATCCCAGGGGTCTGAGGCATTCCCTGGGCTGTTCACCCCCATCCCAGGGGTCTGAGGCATTCCCTGGGCTGTTCACACCCGTCCCAGGGGTCTGAGGCATTCCCTGGGCTGTCCAGCAGGGAATTCTGCTGCTGGCCCTGCATAAAACCCATCTGGGAGGCTGATGGGAGGGGCAGCATCAGTCCTGTCCCAGCCCTCTTCCTCCCAGTGGGACAATCGTCATTCCCAGGATCCCCGTCCTGGGATGTGCCAGCACTGGGAGCCCTGCAGAGATCACACAAAGTGTGGGAAAGCATCTCCCTCATTCCAGCCTCACCTCTGGCTGTGGCACAGGAGCATCTTTGGACCAGGAAAAACGTGGGGAATGAGTCCAAAATAGGGGAAAATGTGGGGAATGAGCCCAAAATTCAAAGTTCCTCAAGCTTGAATCCCAAGGTGTTCAGCAGCTGCTGTCAGGCTGTCTTGGTTTGGAAGGACAGGTGTCTGCCAGGGAAAGCTGGAGTTTCCCTTGGAATGGAGAATGGAAACCCCTCACCCCCTCTAAATTATAATTTTGCAATTAAGGGCTTTCAGGCAAAGATTTGGGAATAGGAATAACAGTTCTTTACTAGGAATATTAACAATACAAATGTAGTAGAAAGCAAAAACCACCCAACCAAACAAGCAAACAAATAAACAACAATCCTGGAAAACCCTGACAGAGTCAGAGCTCCAACCTGACACCCTGTTGGTCAGGGTGTTGGGAGCAGCCCACAGTGAGTCCTCCTGGAGTGGCAGATGTGGTTCCGTTGAAGTAGAGATGATCCTGAAGGAAAGGGTCCAGTGATGGTGAGAAGGGTCCAGTGATGGTGAGAAGGGTCCAGGGATGGTGAGAAGGGATCCAGTCTTCCACCAGGAATCGAGTGAAGCCAGAGAGCTTCGTGTTCCTGCATCTCAGTTTTATCCAGGTAGGAATGGTTGGCTCCCCCCACTGGGTGGAGCATCTCACAATGGGATGATGGAATGTGGATGTTCTATTTTGGGGAGGATATAGTTTGGGGAGGGGATTGTGGATGTGTGTGCTTTGGGGATGTCTTAATGGTCCATGAGCAGAAAATATCCCCCTGGAGGGAGGACGGGCAGTGAAAGAGATAACAAACACTGCCCCATCTGGTTTGAACAGCTGGCCCATTATCAAAGGGCACCCACCCCCCTCCTTCCAGAGTTACAAGAGATAAAGAAGAACAATTCCCCAACTGCTTTCAGCAGATGAAATAGATACACATTTTAGGTTCCATAACCCAAGACACCGGCCCTGTCTGGACACACAGCACTGCCCCAGGATACCAAGGTGCCAGAAGAAGCCAGAACAGTCAGATCTGGGGTTTTTAAGCCACTGCTGAGGCTGTTCCAGAGGAGTTCCGTGGCCTCTGTAGGAGGAGGCGGTGGCACTGCTGAGAGGGGAGATGGGGTTCACACAGACCCTCAGAGCAGGGTCTGTGCCTGAAGGGGTTGGAGATCTGAACCTCTGGCCCTCCTGTCAGGAGCTCGTGGGCCAGGAATTTCCTCTAAGCAAAGGAAATATTGTGAGGGACATAAGAGCAGGGAAAATGTTGCCTGATTGCTTTCCAAATCAATGGATCAGGGAAGCCCATGGAACAGGCAGCTCTCTCTCATTCAGAAACCAGCACAATTTAATTAACTCTGGATAGCACTTGGAATGGGGAATAGTGAGCCCACTGATGGATGGGCTGAACCCTGCAGGGAGGGTTGGAAGCTCTGTCTGATTCCCTGGGCGCTCCAGCAAAAATTAAGGAAGAGATCCTTTCCAAACCCTGTTCCCCTCAGGGCTGGAGGCACTCAGGTTCATTTCCAAACAAGGTTTTCCATTCAGGAGTTAGTTGGTCCCTGGTCATCCCAGAAACACAAATATTTACTGGTATGACAAATTCCCTTTCCCTTCACCAAGGTGGAAATCTGTCCCTGGAGTCCCCGGAGCAGGAGAAGCCGTCCTGCTCAAAGGAGCTGTGGCAGCAGAGGCAGAGCCTGCTGCATCCCCTCAGCCCCTGCCCAGGGCTCCTCCCCGGGTCCTCTGCTCTTTTCCCACTGCAGGAATGTGGGGCTGAGAGATGGGAGAGTGGGCTGGGTAAAATCTGGAAGAGAAATCAGTCAGGTGTGGGTGCGGGTGCCCTGGGCAGCTCCGCGGTCTGTCCGTCCTGGCTGGGCTCACACAGCATCTGCTCTGTGCCCAAGAGGAGCTCAGGAATGTCTGAGGCTGCAGCATCCAGCCTCCCCTAAACCCACCCACCCCACACAGGGGGGCTGCAGCCTCGTGGGGGAACAGGGCCCGGGGACACCCGGGGTGAGCTGGGCTTCCCTTACAGTGCAGCCAGAGGGGAAGGGCTTGGTGAATCACACTGAGAGCTGGGGAGCAAAGTCAGACTGAGTATTTGTGAACTCCTGTTGAATACTTTAAGTTCATATTGAATATTTGTGAATTTATGTTGAATATTTGTGAATTCACTTTGAATATTTATTAGGCTGTGACTGCAAACACCTTCCCAGGACACACAGCAGGCAGTGACTTTCCCCAGCCAGGGAATGATACAGTGGGAAAAGTCACCAGGTGTCAGAGGATGTTTCTCTGAACTTCCTGGAGGTTCCACTCCGAAATATGAGAAGTGTCAATTTAGATCAGGCCTAAGATCCATCTTAGACCTTCACTGCAGCTCAGAGAGGCCCCACTTCACCATCCAGTCCAGGAGGGAAATGTCCAGCTTTCCACACACTCATTCAGCACCGACAGCTGCTGGGGAGCTGTCCCTGCCCATGGCAGGGGTGCAACTGGACGGTTGTTCCAACCCAAACCGTTCCAGGATTCTCTGGAGTTATTCTGACTTCTGCTCTCTTGCTGACCATTAACCATTAAAACCAGGTTATTTTCACTGTCTGAGTAAAGCTCAGGCCCTGTCTGGCCTCACACACCTTCCCCAGACAGTGGATCCAGTGCTGTCCCTGTTCCAGTTCCCCAGGGTGTGGACACGGGGACAGGACACACACCTGGAGTTGTGTGGGATGGTTAATCCACTGAGTTTGGGATCCTTCCCTCCTTGCAGGCACTGAAGCCCCAGCAACACTGGCTGAAAATCCTCTCCTGCTCAGGGACAGCAGACCCGCCCTGGCTCGTAACTCTGACATTGGATATGAAGGGAGGCAGGGAGCGCATCCAATGTTTTAGGGTTGTTGGGAGTTTGGGGCTTGTACTTCTGAACAGAACCACAATTTTCCTTCCTGCAAGCTAAGCAAGCCTTCCCCGAGCTGAGTGTGGGTCTGGAGAGGAGGGAACGACTTGGAAGTGAAAAATGCTGGGAATTAAACGTGATCTAAAGTCGCTGTCACATCAAAATGCAATTTGCAGCTCCGGTGTCCCCCGTTCTGCAGGGCTTGGGCACGGATTGCAGGCACCACCGGAGAGGCAGAGCACACCCCGATCCCGGGCACATAAAGCACTGCCTCGGCCTGGGAAGGGCTTCCAAGGCCCGACAATAAATAAGAATAATGGAGCCTTAAACACGTCCCTAAGCAGGGCTGAGGAATGCCTCCATAAACTGCAGGGCAGGGCAGAGTTCCCGGGGGGGAGCAAGGCAGGAGTTCTGTGGTTTGGGGGGAAAAAAAAAAAAAAAAAAAAAAAAAAAAAAAAGGAAAATCCATCCAAAGCGGCCTGGGGGCTGTCAGGGGTGGGAGGTGCCGCTTCCTCAGCTGGACCCCAAATCCGAGTGCAGGGGGAGGGGACAGCGCCGGGCTCAGGCTTTGCCTTATCTCTATGGCAACACGGGAAGCATCTGGGATCAGAGAGCTCGGGAAGAGGAGCCAAACTCCAGCTCTGCCTTTGGGTTCCATCCCTGCTCGATCCTTCCCCTGTCCCCGGGAAGGTTTAACCACCAAGGGCAGCTGCCTGCCCCTGCTCACTCCCTGATGCTCGCCCTGCAGTCCGTGAAATTTTCCCATCAGATTTCAGAGGGGATTCCATGGATCTTTCCTTCCTGCCCAGACTCCTCCGTGCTCCACTCGAGCCCAGGGCTGCTTTGCATTCCAGACAGGCTCGAGCTGCAGGAGCCAACCTCAGAAAATTCATCCAGCACAGTTTGGGAATGCTCTGAGTTAAGCCTGGCTGGGTTAAGCCTGACTTGCCTTTCACTGACAGGGACAATGGGCAGTGTTCTGGGTGTCACCTCACACGGGAAGAAAGGGACAATGTGTGCCTGGAAAAAAGATAATTATTGACACATGGTTGGGGGTTATTCTGCCAGACCCCATTAAAGAATTTTTGAGCTCTTGCTGAGGGGGCAGGGAGCATCCCTCTGGGTTTGGTGTGTGCTGGTGTTTGGCACTGCTGGGAGCTCCCGAGGAGCTGCTGGAATTTGGGAACCTCAGGCTGGCTCAGTGCAGACACTGTGGATGTGGCACTGGGCAGAGGGAGGACAATGAAAGAGCTGGGAAGGGAAGAATCCTTGGAGTGTGGAGGGAGGAACAGGGAAGCTTTATTGACAAATGTTCTCCTGCCCATTGCCCTCAGAAAATGCAGTGGCTGCCTGTGGCTGCCTGAATTCCACAGCCATCCCAAAATATTCCCTGCAGTTTACCCCATCTCTCCTTCCTCCTCTCCCGTCACTTCTGTGGGGTGACTTTATTGTGACCTTCCAGGGCCCAAAGGGGCTCCAGGGGAGCTGGAGAGGGGCTGGGGACAAGGCCTGGAGGGACAGGACCCAGGGAATGGCTCCCAGTGCCCAGGGCAGGGCTGGATGGGAGATTGGGCAGGAATTGTTCCCTGGGAGGGTGGGCAGGGCTGGCCCAGGGTGCCCAGAGCAGCTGTGGCTGCCCCTGGATCCCTGGCAGTGCCCAAGGCCAGGCTGGACAGGGCTGGGAGCAGCCTGGGACAGTGGGAGGTGTCCCTGCCATGGCAGGGGTGGCACTGGGTGGACTTCGAGGTCCATCCCAACCCAAACTATTCTGGAATTCTGGGATTCTTGATGATCCCTGCTGAGCCTTCGAGCCCTGTCCCTGCAAATTCCCAGTTGTTCCAACCCCCGCTGGGTTCCCCCTCTCCTGGTTTCCATCCCAGGGTTTTTCCAGACTCCTCATCCTCACAGAACTGTGCTGAGGCTCTGGGAGCAGCAGTGGGGCTCTGACCTTGCTGGGAACCTGCAGGAATCAAAGACTCCAACCCCAAAGCCTTTATCCAGCACAATTTGTACAATTTCCCGGTGGGTTGTGCATCTCTGAGGGGAAGGGATCTGTCTGAGACTCAGTCAGTGGGGGAGCCCAGAGGCCTGGCTGAGCTGAGCTTTACCCAGGGCAGGGAAATCGCTGGGATGGAGCCACAAGTGGCAGGAATTGCTCAGCTGGGAGCAGCCCCGGGATGCACTCAGATTGCGCTGGCAAGCAGCCCCAGAGCCAGGGGGGTTGTAATGGAGCAAAGTGCTACTGAAGCCGGGAATGGTCCCTTGTGCCTGTGGCAGACAGG
Source organism: Phylloscopus whistleri (assembly GCA_017589585.1). Classification (NCBI taxonomy): domain Eukaryota; kingdom Metazoa; phylum Chordata; class Aves; order Passeriformes; family Phylloscopidae; genus Phylloscopus; species Phylloscopus whistleri. Next base: position 521,924 of record JADMLD010000929.1, read on the forward strand.
CCCCAAATACTTCCCCACTCGCCCCTCACAACATTTCCTTGGAGTTTCTGCTGGAATCCAGTCTTTTCCCAAAACAGACAGAAGGAATACCCGGGGTCGAACATGAGTGGTTGTGATTACAAATCAATTTTCCGAAGGAAGGAAATCCCCACTGCTCTGGAGGAAGCCCAACACACTTTGTCAGAAGGTGTTTGGGGTTTTCTTTAATCCTGTCAGCCCCATTCCCCCAAACCCACTGCAAAGCTCTCCCTGTCTCCTGCTGAAACGGGGTTATTGTGGAAGGTGAGCTCTGGGGAGGAGGGCAGGGTGTGCCAGGGTGGGAGTGTAGCTGCGGGGGCTGTGATACAGATGTTTGCCTCTGCACTGCTGCCTCACATGTCCCTGTGCCCCTCATCCACCACACTGAACCTCTTTCCTTGCAATAACTCAACGGGGACGTGCCAAAAAGAGCCAGGGAAAGGCAAACATTGCAGCTGCAGAGGAGGCTGTGTGGGCAGCCAGGCTGCACCAGGAGTCTGAGGATCAGGAGTGATCCAGAAATTGTTTTTCCTCACTAGAGTGAGGTGGCTCTGAAGCAAAGCACTCCCTGAATCCTTCCTGCCCCTTGCCATGCTCCTGGTGAATGACTCTCCTTGTCCCTGAGGGCTCCCAGGCTGCTGCAGGTTGGAAGGTGCCTGAGGACCAGGGATTTGCTCCCAGTTTCTCTCCCAGTGCTCCCTGTTCATCCCCAGCGTTCCCAGAGTGGATTGATCTCGTGTTTTCCTCAGTGGAGGTGACGCTGTCTCTCCTTGGTGCCTGGGCTGCACAATCACAGAATCGACAGGCTGGAGAATCAGACAATTCCAGACTGGCCTGGGTTATAAAGGGCATTGAAGCCCCTCCAGTGCCCTCCTGCCATGGGCAGGGACACCTCCCACTGCCCCAGGCTGCTCCCAGCCCTGTCCAGCCTCTGTCTGGAGAATATCCACCCTGGGAAGATGAAGGGCTGGATACTGAGCAAGAGGAAGCAGGGACTTTGATTTGAGCCATGATTTCCTCTATTTACATATTTTCTCCATTAAAGGTCCGTGTTTCTTCACAAGTTGCTGCATTTTATGTTCTTTTTTTAGCTGAAAACAGCCACCATGCAGGTCCTGGCAGGCACTAAACCTGAGGGCATTCCCTGCTCACAGGCTCTGCCCACACGCCAATATTCCACCCAGGAAGTGCTGCTCACATCCCTGGGGTCAGCAGCTCGTGCCTCGGGGTCACAAAGGCTACAGAACCTTCCTCTGATTTCCACTCCATCCTCTCAGTCCTGGGCATGCACAGGCAGAGCAGTGGGAGCTTCCAAGTCATGCTCTGCCCCAGTGCTGGGTGAGCGTGAATGGGGAACGTTGGGAATCAGCTGGAAGCCATTCCCTGAGGTTTTCTAGGATTCATTTATTTTTAGTTGAACCCTGAGCCTTGAAGAACCCTTTGAAGACCCCTCAGTCTTCAGGGGTCCCTCAGGGACACAACATCAACCCCAAAGCTGTTCCCCCTCCCCACCCGACGTCCAGAGGGGTTGAATCCCTTCTCCAGAGTCTCCCTGACTGCCTGGAGCTGGAGGGAGGCTTTTCCTTGCAGCCAGGCCTTGGATCAGAGCCAGCCCAGCCACTCTGAACTCCTGTAATTAGTCAAAATCTGAGGGTGAATTATTTTCTGACAGAAGATGTGGGCAGACAGGAGTTTTAAGGCTTCATTAGCCCCGGCAGCGGCAGGGTCAGTCCCCTAGCTCGGTGGCCTGAGCTGTGCTGGAGAGCAGCTCCTCTCCCGGATAATGAACGAGCACTGACTGATCTGACAGGCTGCGAAAACATGGCAATCTGTGCTGCTGCAGCGGCGCCGGCACCGCGGGGCTGCCTCCCTGCTGGGGACAGCTGTGGGCAGCAGCTGCTCAGGCACCGGGGCCAGCGGGGCTCTGGGGTCAGGCTGTGCCCCAGGGCAGCTGCTGTGCACCCCGGGGCTGATAACACCGAGGCTGATAACACCCTGTGCACACCTGGGGCTGATAACAACGGGGCTGATAACACTGGGGCTGATAACACCCTGTGCACCCCTGGGGCTGATAACACCGGGGCTGATGTCGCTGGCAAGGAGCAGCTGTGGCTCCCCGTGAGCCGGGATCCTGCTCGGGCTCGCTCTGTGCCTCAGTTTATCCCTCTCCCAAATGATTCCGTTCCTCCCCGGGAATTGCTCAGGCACCGACCAGGGAATGGTCCCAGCCCGAGGCTGCCAGAGCTCCAAGAGCCTTTGGACACCCAGGGGTGCCCAGGGTGGGGTTGTTGGGGGGTCTGGGCAGGGACTGGGTGATCCTTGGGGCCCTTCCCACTCGGATTTTCCATCATCCTGGTGTGCAAGGGAGTCGTCGGTGCCGTTCCTCCATGGCAAAGTGGGACTCCCAGCCCGAGCTGCAGAATGAGCTCCCGTCATCCAAAGGCTCCCAGGCCTGGCTGCAGCTCCCCTGAATTCCACCTCAGTGGCTCTCAGGCTGTGATCCCTTGCCCATGAACAGCTCATTCCGTGCCAGGCCAGCCCTGCTCCCCGCCTGCCTCCCTGACAAAAGCCTGAACCGACTTCTCTCACTCCGACAACTGCAAACCCCAGCACAGAACTCCTAATGGCCTCTTCCTTGTGCTTAACTCATCGCTCGGGGAGGCTGGCAGGGCTGCCGGGGGAGGTGAGCCATTATTCCCGGAGAAATGGGAATTTAACACCCTCTGGAATAATCTCTGTAATGGCCATCAACAACCACTCGTTCCTGAAACGCCCCAGCAGCGCCTTTGTGCTCTCCAGGAAGGTGAAGGGGCCCAGTAATGATGGGGATGGTCCCGAAATGATCCCAGCACAGCAGGGAGGCTCCCGGCGAGATCCCTCCCTGCTCATCACCTCCCGAGGGTGCAGCAGCGCTGATCTCTGCCTTTGCTGCGTGATGAACCCGCCAGGAGAGCCCGGGGTGCCTGCGGGGATTGGGTGGGAGCGGAGAGGGGCCTGTTCTTGTCTGTTTTTCTAAAGCCTTCTGATGATTTACTTTTTGTAACAGAGTCTCTCACGGATTTTCACACAACCAACCTATCGTTATCGTAACTGTTCTTTCATGTTTGCATTCTTCTCATAAGGAGGGGACTGCTGATGGATTGTTGGGCTGACCATGGATTGGAGGACGAAAATTGTTCTCTCCAACCACAGTGGTCATGGGTTGGAGGATGAAGGTTGCCACCTCTCCAACCACACTGGTCAACCCAACAATCCAACGACTGGCAATGGTGAGCGGTGGGGACACTTCGGGGTCACCTGGGAAGCGACAGCCGCAGGAGCAGCAGCTGGCACCTCCTCAGACACAGGCTGGGGCGGTGCTGCTCTGCTTCTCTGGGGGCACTTCCAGAGGAAGGGGGGAAATCAGCGCCTGCACTGCGGGGAGGGTTTGAGGTTTCGGGCGCTGCTCGGAGGTGCAGAACTCCAGGGGGATTCTCCTCCTTCAGGGATGGACTCACGGTGCCCCCTCGGGCTTGTGCTGATCCCTGGCTCCCACAGCATGGGTGGGACTGGATGGGGATGGGTCCATGCCAGGAGGGGATGGGAACCCCTGCCTTTGGCTTAGCCAACCCAACTGTATCCCAAATGTCCCCAAATCCACCCCAAATGCCCCCAAATCCACCCCAAATGCCCCCAAATCCTGTAAGTGTGATAGGGGAAGCTCCTGCTGCCTGTGCAGCCCACGGGAGCTGAAAGGCTGCCCCCTCACTTTGGATGCACAAAGTTTATGGAAAAGGAGATGATTTTATTCCCCTTTGCCTCCAGAAATCACAAAACTGTTGCGGAATCATAAAATCCCAGACTGGTTTGGGTTGGGAGGGACCTCAAAGCCCATCCAGTGCCTCGGGCAGGGACACCTCCCAATGTGCCAGGCTGCCCAGAGCCGCCTCCAGCCTGCCCTTGGACACTTCCAGGGATGTGGCTTCAACAAACTGCATTTCTTTTCTTGCCTGGGAGGTCACCCAGGAGGGCACTCGGGGCCAAGGGTCACAGTCACAGCTGCTCTCGGGGCCGCAGGGATTTCCCAGCAGGGGAGTGGCCTCAGCTCCAGCCTCTTTGCTTTAAGGGCTGCCAGGATTTCCCCTCCTCACCCCGTGGATGTTCCATGAGAGCCCCTGGCTGATCCCAGGGATCCAGCTCGGTCCAGGTGAAAGATTCCCCACCCCTCGGGTGAGTCAGTGCCTGTCCCAGCTCAGGGAACATCCTCAGGGAAGGAGCATCCTGAGGGGAACATTCCCTGCCAGACCATCCTGCAGGAGACTGTCCAAGCTTTGGGGGCTGCTTGGCAGCTTTTCACCAACGCTTTTATTTCAAACAACAGCAAGAGGCGCTTTTTAAAAAAGAGGAATCAATCTTTTTCAGTGAAGTTTTGGAGATTTGGATTAACTTGTGGGAGGTTGCTGTGGGTTCACCCTGCGGAGGGTGATGGGGTGTGTTTGTTAAAGATGTGCTGGGCAGGGCAGGGACCCCGACTCGAGGCTTTTGTGAGTCCTGGTGGGAGGATCCTCCCTGGGGCCTCTCCTCAGGCAGGGCACGGCTCCTTCCCTGGCAGCTCTTTGATCAGAGCTTGCCAGGGTCCTGTTCTCACCTCGGCAGGGTGGAAATGGACCCGCAAAACCTCTCAGCACTCTGCAGGAGCAATTCCTGTCTCGCAGCCATTCCTGCTGCTGTGCATGGGGCTGTTCCCACCAGGAGGAGGAAAAAGGGATTTCTGTGTCTGTGGGCCCGGCTGGGGCTGGGATCTCGTTGGGATCTCAACGGGGAATGAGGCACAGAAGCACTGCTCCCTGCTGTGCCAAGGAAGGAGAGTATGGGAATAGACACCAGGGATAAACCCTTCCCTGGGAGGGTGGGCAGGGCTGGCACAGGGTGCCCAGAGCAGCTGTGGCTGCCCCTGGATCCCTGGCAGTGCCCAAGGCCAGGCTGGAGCAGCCTGGGACAGTGGGAGGTGTCCCTGCCATGGCAGGGGTGGCACTGGGTGGGTTTAAGGTCCCTTCCAACACAAACCATCCTGGAATTCCTGAAGGTGTGGGGTGGGGAGGGACATCCCTGCCAAGGGTTACCCCAGCACCCTGAGCAGGAAATAAATTGGAATAAATCTCTATCCCAAGGAAGCAGCTGCTTCTCATGGAAGGAGAAGCTCTGTGAAGACTCTGGCTACAGAACAAAGTTACTTTGGAAAATAAGGAGAATTCAATGGAATTGTAATTATTCACCACTAATTTTCTGACCTTCTCGTGTTAAAGAAATGTTTGAGACATCACGTTAAGAAGCAGAAATGATGCCATAAGAGATGGATGAGGAATTGTAGGGAAAACGAATGATCAGTAAACAACTGAAGAGCACCTCGGTTCTCACATGTCCTGGTTAGCAGGTCTGAGTAATGAGGAAACTTGTAAAAATTAAACTGTGGGTTGTTTGTGCCATAATGATTAAAAAAAGAAGAGTCAAACAGTTGGTGAATTTATATGCAATGAATAAATGAATCAGTTCTATTTTCTCCAGAGGAATTAAAGCAAACAAGAGAAGGGCTCTGTATCTGTGCACATAGCATTGTTTTCAAACCTCAGCTGTTACAAAGCAGAAAATATTTGCAATGGGGAGAACAATTTGAGAAGTTAAATCGGTGTGGGAGGGGGAGTTTGCAGTTCTGCTGCTCTCCTGATATCAGCAAAGCCCATCAGAATTTTGTCTTGGTGTGGGGAGCAGAAGGAAATGAGAATGTCAGGGGAGGACAGCACCTGGAGGAGGAATTATTGCTTCATTGTCTCCTGCAATGCCTCTAATGGATCCTCTGGGAATGGGAGCTGTGAAATCGGTGACAGGCACAGCATGGGGGTTATTACCTCCCTGTGCAATTAAAGTTAACATTGGGGTGATTTGTTAGGGCTCATGCTCCTGCCCTGCCCAGGGCACCCCAGTAGAGCCATGCCCAGCAGCTGGGGGGACACAGGGAGATTCCAGCCTGGAGGGGCTCAGCTCAGGAATGGGGATTTTGGAGGAGATGCCAGGTTTGCAAAAGCTTTTGTGCCTCTGGTGCCTTCCAGTGTGGGGGACCCTGGAATGGTGGAGTGTTCAGATTTGAGACCCTGCCCTGACTCTGTCCCCAGCACCTGAAATCAGGTGTTCAGCTCCCAGTTAAAACCGGTTCTAGACTGGAGCCCAGCCTGGGCTCTCCACATTGCACCTGAGCTTTTTGGAAATTGCTCTTCTATCATCCACAGTGCATCAGCCTCGATGCCAGCACAAGGAATATCCCCCAGGCACCAGGCCTGTGATAAAGCAGACCCATCCTGTGGCCTCTCAGTGATGCTCTTGGCCAGACCCCTGAGGCACAGGCTGATCCATGTCCCTGAGCTGGCACAAAGCTGGCTGAGGACACGTGAGCAACACTGTTCCCTCCTGCAACAGTGCTTGCATGAAAAAACCCCTCTACCACCACACATGTCCCCAGTGCTGCTGACAGGCTGCTCCCTCTCTGCTCCTTCCCAGTGCCCCACTCAGCACAGGGACTGTGGAGATATTCCCAGTTCTTCTCCTCACACTGCCTGGCTGCCTGTCCAGCTTGGCAAACCCTTCCCTTTCCTGCTCTGTTTGCTGTGAAGCAGGAACAGATTGTGATGGCAGCAGACAGCAGAGCTGACAGCTCTCAGCTCCCCCAGCTCCCTCAGCTCCCTCAGCTCCCTCAGCTCCCCCAGCTCCCTCAGCTCTCTCAGCTCCCCCAGCTCCCTCAGCTCCCTCAGCTCTCTCAGCATCCTCAGCTCTCTCAGCTCCCTCAGCTCTCTCAGCTCCCCCAGCTCTCTCAGCTCCCCCAGCTCCCTCAGCTCTCTCAGCATCCTCAGCTCTCTCAGCTCCCTCAGCTCCCTCAGCTCTCTCAGCTCTCTCAGCTCCCCCAGCTCTCTCAGCATCCTCAGCTCCCTCAGCTCCCTCAGCTCCCTCAGCTCTCAGCTCCCCCAGCTCTCTCAGCTCCCTCAGCTCCCTCAGCTCCCCCAGCTCCCTCAGCTCTCAGCTCCCCCAGCTCTCTCAGCTCCCCCAGCTCTCTCAGCTCCCTCAGCTCCCTCAGCTCCCCCAGCTCTCTCAGCTCTCTCAGCATCTTCAGCTCCCCCAGCTCTCTCAACATCCTCAGCTCTCTCAGCTCCCTCAGCTCCCTCAGCTCTCTCAGCTCTCTCAGCTCCCCCAGCTCCCCCAGCTCCCTCACCTCTCTCATCTCCTTCATCTTCCTCATCTCCTTCATCTCCCTCTCCTCTCCTCTCCTCTCCTCTCCTCTCCTCTCCTCTCCTCTCCTCTCCTCTCCTCTCCTCTCCTCTCCTCTCCTCTCCTCTCCTCTCCTCTCCTCTCCTCTCCTCTCCTCTCCTCTCTCATCTCCCTCATCTCCCTTGCTCCCTCAGCCTTGTTTTTGAATTAAAATCATTTTTCCAGCCCCCAAGGTGCCATCCTAGGAACACTTTGGAGCTGCTCATCTCCTTTGCTCCTTTACAGCAACACCCGAATCCTTCATACCCAGACATGGAGGGCACGAAGTTTCTCCCCGTTTCTTCTTTTCCACAGAATCCTGGAATGGTTTGGGTTGGAAGGGACCTTGACAATGATTTTATTCCACCCCCTGCCACGGGCAGGGACACCTCCCACTGTCCCAGGTGCTCCCAGCCCCAAAGTCCAGCCTGGCCTTGGGCACTGCCAGGGATCCAGGGGCAGCCACTGCTGCTCTGGAATCTGCTACGTTCCCTGCATCCCCTCCCTGCAGGTGGAAATGCAGCAAACACTGAGAGCTCTGACTCTCCATGGCACTGGAATTCTCTCTTCTTAGGCTGCTTTGCCCATTGCCCACGTTCCCATCCCTGGCAGGGTCAGGGGTGAGGGGCTGGATGGGATGAGAGGATGGGAGAGGCAGGAGGAGTCAGGAATGTTCCAGAGCCCCAGCACAGGAGGAGATGCTCCAGGCATGCAAAAATGAAGCCTAATTAAAATGAATGAGAATTATTTTTATCTCCTTAAACAATTGTACGATCACATTTTAATTAAAATAACGTTAAACCATTCCTCTTTTTTTGGATTTTGCTAATGTAGATGCTCATGGCCTTATCACAAATAGACAAAGAGCCTGGAAGGACTTTTCCTTTCCCTAAGAGGCTTTTAGTGGCAGTAAATTAAGATCTGTGGATATGTGTGAGGAGAATGGGCATGAAGACAGCACCGAGTTAAAGTCTGTGTCTGGCTGAGCTCTTATTTTCTCCTTCCCATCCTTTAACTGGATTTTGATGTTGTGAAGTTGTTGCTGCACATGGAGCTCTTTGCAGCTCAGAGAAACCTTGACTGAGAGAGAACTGGTGCTCTGGGGCAGCACTGGGTTCCTGGGATGGTCCTTGGCTCCAGCTCTTTCTTGGGAGGTTCTGTGCCCTGTGGAGACCAAATCCCCACTGTGGTTCCCTCTCTGCTCCCCAGGAGGGTGCAGGGCCCCGCAGGAGATCTGGAGCTGGGCTGCAAGGAGGGGTCTGGGAAGGATGAGTGGAGTGGGGAGAAAGGGGAATCTTGGGGAAATAAGGGTGGAGGAGAGCAGATTTCAGTGGATAAAAGATCCTGTGTGTTAAGGCTGAGGAGAATTGTGGAATCATTAAGGCTGGAAAAACCTCCAAGTTCATCAAGTCCAACTTTGGACTGAATCCCACCATTCCCACTAAACCACATCATGAAATGCCACATCTGATGGGGTTTGGACATTTCCAGGGGCTCCACCACTGCCCTGGGCAGCCTCTTCAGGGTCTAACCACTCTCCCAGTGAAGAAATTTTCCCCAAATCCAACCTGAATTCTGCTGGCACCACCCCAGGTGATTCCCTTGTCCAGTCACCTGTCACCTGTCCGTGGGCTCCAGGGTCGGGGACTCTGCCTGGTCAGGTCCCAGCTGAGCAAACTCTGAAATTCTCAGCCCAGGGGCTGATGGGGCATTTAAAGACCTCGGGGAATATTTGGAAATGTCAGCTGACACATGCAGGGCTCAGCACCCGCACTCAGAGCTTGGCACAATTCATTTGCTCATTAACATTCAATTAAATTGGCTTGGAACGATGCTGCTTCAAGAGCAGAACTGGGGCTGAGAAGGTTGGGGCTGCTCAGCCTGGAGAAGAAAAAGTTCTGTGGGGTCCTCATGGCAAAATTCCAGTGTCTGGAGGGGTTACAGGGGGACTGGAAATGGAATCTGCATTGGGAACTGCAGTGACAGGACAGGGGCAAAGGGTTCAGACTGAGGGAGAGGAAATTTGGGATGGGCACCGGGAAGGAATTCCTGGCTGAGGGTGGGCAGGGCTGGCACAGGGTGCCCAGAGCAGCTGTGGCTGCCCCTGGATCCCTGGCAGTGCCCAAGGCCAGGCTGGAGCAGCCTGGGGCAGTGGGAGGTGTCCCTGCCAGGGGATGGATCCAGATGATCTTTAAACTCCCTGCCAACCCAAACCTCTCTGGGATTCTGGGGTTCTTTGCACCGAAAACCCCAAGAGGGAGCACAGTGGAGCTGCCTTTACAATGAGAGGCTTTAGAGACCCAGAATGTTTGTGCTGAAAAGGAAACAGAATTTTAATCAAGAAACACCTGAAGTGGTTGGAAGCAGAAAATTCCACCACTCTGGGTTTTTGATGGCTGGAACAAAACTGCTCCAGTTAACTGATTTTTTTCATTTATTTCTGGAGGGTTTTTGTTAAAAAGTAGAAACATTTCCTTCCCACACATCCCATTCCCAGGAAAGGGAGAGACCCGAGCCCCACCTCAGCCACAGGGCAAAGGCACAGCTTTGCCAAGCCTTGTTTATCAATTAACCCCATTTTCCCAAGGCCAGAACGCCATCCCAGGAACTCTCTGGGGCTGCTCAGCTCCTCTGCTCATTCACAGCAACACCCAGCTCTCTTTTTCCTGCCCCAGAGGAAACCCCGAGGCTGAGATCAGAGCATTTCTGTAAATAAAGCTGCAGGGCCTGAGCCAGCCCCCTCAGTGCCAGCACAGATTTACATCACACCGGGCAGCATTGCAGTGACGTCTCTGCAGGAAGGAGAAGCACCAAAGTTCCCTCCAGCAGCCGATTTCCTCATCCCCTCCCTGCTCCCTGAGCTGCTCCAGGAGGACACAAACACATTTGTCTGCCTTGGGACACATTTCCCTGTGGCAGCTCCAGAGCCACACGTGTAACAAAGGGATGGAAGGAGAATCAGCAGGGGGACAAGTGACACAGGAGGAGGAACTTCTCTGGGTGGTGGCACTTCCAGACTGAAGGACTCGGGATCAAAAGGGCTGGAGCTGGCTGGAGACAAGAAACATCCAAAATGCTTAAGAGTTTTCAGGTTGATTCCAAGCTAACTGGGAAGGGGGGTGTGTGTGAAATAGGTCTTTGCCAGAACTGGTTTCTCCTTTGCTGGAAATGTGTGTTCTTCTTATAAATATGTGCAAAATAGAGAAATGGTGCATCTGCAAACGGAGAGGGTCTGATTTATCACCAAAACTCTTGATGCTTTTGGGGTCCTTGCTGAGAATGGGAACTCCTGCAGCCCCTCTGATGGTCAGGAAAGCTCTTTCCTGGGAGAGGAGCTCCTCTCCTTGGAGAATTCCCCCGGGACCCATCAGTGACACAGGGACCTCTAAAACCTTTATCATTCGGTTCTGGAGGAATCAGAATGCGGGCAGGGAGGGGAGGATCAGAACTGCAGCGATGTTCAGGCATTTAACAGAGCCACAAACCCATAAACCCCTGCTGGAGCTCCTCTGCAGCCACGCTGCTCTGTCACCCGCCCCAGGGGAGGCTGTTCTCTGTCTCCCCGTCCACATTTGCAGGACATTCAAACCAAAGATTCTCAAATCCACCCAGAGCTCTGAGAGCGCAGCCCAGGGCAGAGTTTGTGCTCCTTGAGATGTGGAGGGCAGAACCTTCCCAGACTCTGAAACTCCTCTGAGGGGCAGGAACCTCTCCTGAGCTGCTGGTGTGGGAACACCTGGAAAAGATGGATCCTTCTCAGCATTCCTTGACTCATCCCCTGGAGGATTAGAGGAGAGATAATGGAATCCTAGAGTGGTTTGCATTGGAAGGGACCTTAAACCCACCCAGTGCCACCCCTGCCATGGCAGGGACACCTCCCACTGTCCCAGGCTGCTCCAAACCCCGTCCAGCCTGGCCTTGGGCACTGCCAGGGATCCAGGGGCAGCCACAGCTGCTCTGGGCACCCTGTGCCAGCCCTGCCCACCCTCCCAGGGAACAATTCCTGCCCAATCTCCCATCCAGCCCTGCCCTGGGCAGTGGGAGCCATTCCCTGGGTCCTGTCCCTCCAGCCCTTGTCCCCAGTCCCTCTCCAGCTCCCCTGGAGCCCCTTTAGGCCCTGGCAGGGGCTCTGAGCTCTCCCTGGAGCTTCTCCTCTCCAGGAGAACACTCCCAGCTCTCCCAGCCTGGCTCCATGGCAAAGGTTTCCCACCCTTGGATCATCTTCCTGGCCCTGGCCACGCTCAGCAGCATCACAGCTCCTGTTCCCTGTGTCCATCTTTGGGCCATGGATCCATCCCTGCCCGGCATTTGGGGCCAAGGATCCATCCCTGCCCGGCATTTGGGGCCACGGATCCATCCCTGCCCGGCATTTGGGGCCACGGATCCATCCCTGCCCGGCATTTGGGGCCACGGATCCCATCCTCACCCCGCATTCCTCCAGCTGGGAGATGGATGCCTGGTTCCTCTGTGCAGAGTACAAGGGAACAGCTCCATCGTACATCAGAGTGGAATTACTGCGTGTCCGTGGCCCCGCTGCTTTCCTGGGAAGAGCCGAAGTCTCCCTGTTTCCTGAGCCGGAGCTGTGGCCGTCCCTCCTGCCCGGAGCCAACCTCTGGATTCCTGAACCGTGCAGGAGTGATGGGGCCCTCCCCTCACCGCATTGATTAGCACCGAGCTCATTAAGGAGTGGGAGAGCAGAGTGAGTGATCTCAGCTGGCCCGGGAGCAGCCGAAGGGCTCCAGAGCACAGCGGCCAATTCCAAACCCCACGGCCTCGCTGCCTCTGTGTCAGAGCAGCCCCAGCTCCTCCCCTGCATCCCCTCTTCCCTTGCCGGGCTGTCGGTGCGCGGCTGCCGCCGAGGCCTGCGAAGGACGGGCTTGGTGCTGCTGGAGCAAAGGCACAGCCTGGCCCCGGTGAGCCCATCAGAGCAGAAACGAAACATTTCCTTTCCCTGCCTTCAGCCCTCGCCCCTGGGCTCCGCGGCGTCTGCCAATCCCCGGAGCCCGGCTGAGCCCGGCACCAGGTCTGGTGTTTCCCTCACAAGTCCCACCACCCAGCTGGAGTGCGGCACCTGAGAGCATCAACAGCGGGAGGCAGGGCAGGGAGGGAGGTGGGAATGCGGGGGGGGCTCGGATGCTGCTCCGCCTGTTGCTCCTGGAGCTGCGGCAGCTGCGGGCTCCGATTGCAGAGACTAGAGGGAGAAAAGCCCTCGGGAAATGAGACAGAGAACAGAGAGCTGGCCCCGTGCCTGGGAAACCATCGGAGCTGGGCTGGAACGGGAATGGGAACGGGAACGGGAACGGGAACAGGCATAGGCAAGGAAATGGGCACGGGAATGGGAACGGGAATGGGGAATGGGAATGGGAACGGGAACAGGCATAGGCAAGGAAATGGGCACGGGAATGGGAATGGGGAATGGGAATGGGGAATGGGAATGGGGAATGGGAATGGGAACAGGAACAGGCATAGGCAAGGAAATGGGGAATGGGAATGGGGACGGGAACAGGCATAGGCAAGGAAATGGGCACGGGAATGGGGAATGGGAATGGGGAATGGGAATGGGAACGGGAATGGGCACGGAATGGGGATGGGAATGGGAAATGGGAACGGGAATGGGCACGGAATGGGGATGGGAATGCCACAGGCATCCTCCTGAAGGACACCAGAGGAGCTTCAGCAAAGAAAGGAAGCAAAGAGAGGGGACAATCGAGTCCTGAGGGGAGGGGAGGAGAGGATGAGCCCAGCTCTGGCTGATCCCAGTTCCCCCCTCCTCCTGCTGCCCCCAGGCTGAGAGCTGGAGTGGGGAGACGCTGCAGGAACACGCTGGGAAAGACTCGGGACCATGGAAGTGCATTTGTCTGGCGGGAGCCCCCCCTCTGCTCTTCATCAACAATTAGAGCTGCTAACGAAGGGCTCATTTACTGGGATTTAACAGAGCCCTTTGTCCCCAGAGCTGCTGCTCACCCCCGCCCCTGTCCCCTCTGTCCCCTCCCCTGACCTGCCAGGACTCTGGGCAGCGCCAGGGCTGGACACGGCTCCCAGCCCGGCCAGGAGCCTTTCTCACATTGTGGGAAGACAGAGAGCACAAAAAGGAATCAATTTGTCAGAGCGCTCGTAATGAGCTGGTGCAGAGAGCTCAGCCAGGTGCTGATGACCTCCCGGGTTAATTAACCTGCAGCAGGAGCCCGTGTCTCCTCTCACTCTCCTTGGCTGATGTTTGTCTCTCGCAGCCTGGCCGAGGAGCTGCTCCAGGTGCTCTCCTGCCTCCCCGGCTCTGCTGGCAGTGCCGGCGCTGGGCAGCAGTGCCAGGAGCTGACCTCGCTCCCAAGCAAAGCTTCAGCCCTCATTTGTCACTGCTGCGTGATCACAGCTGGCAGGAGCTGTCTGCCTGCAGCCCGCTGCCATCCCAGCTCCCGAGATATCCCAGTTACAGAGACATCCCTGCTCCAGAGACATCCCAGCTCCTGAGATATCCCTGCTCCAGAGACATCCCAGCTCCAGAGACATCCCAGTTACAGAGACATCCCTGCTCCAGAGACATCCCTGCTCCCGAGACATCCCTGCTCCTGAGACATCCCAGCTCCAGAGACATCCCTGCTCCAGAGACATCCCTGCTCCCGAGACATCCCAGTTACAGAGACATCCCTGCTCCCGAGATATCCCTGCTCCTGAGACATCCCAGCTCCAGAGACATCCCTGCTCCCGAGATATCCCTGCTCCAGAGACATCCCAGCTCCTGAGATATCCCTGCTCCAGAGACATCCCTGCTCCAGAGACATCCCAGCTCCTGAGATATCCCAGTTACAGAGACATCCCAGCTCCAGAGACATCCCAGTTACAGAGCTATCCCAGCTCCCAGGGCCATCCCGAATCCCAGGGACATCCCAGCACCAGGAAAGGGCCTCAGTGCCAGGCAGGGCAGTGTGGCATGGCCTGGGATGGGAGAGCTGATGCCATGACAAGGAGAAACTCCTGGAATGGGAACAGCTCGGAGTTCTGGTGGCATTTCAGGCCCCTCTGGAAAGAGGAGCAGGGGTTCAAACACTGAACCTGCAGGTGGAGCTTCCCTGTTACGGATGGATTATGGATCTTCCCTGATATGGGAATATTTAGGTCCTTTCCACCTCTAAGAAAGCAGGAATGGGAGCAGAGGGTAGTTGGGAAAGGAGGGGAAGGGTCAAACTCTTGAGGTTCTGAGCCCAGGCAGTGAGTCCTGAGCCTCTCCAGAGGATCCCCAGCTCAGGTGACATTCCCACTGGGAGAGGCTGTGGAGCTGAGTGAAGGCAGCTCCCGAGGGTGGCACAGGGACAGGGACTCCGCTATTTCTGAGCTGGAAGTGTGAGTGGAAATGGGGAAGGAGCTGCACTGCAAGAGGAGCAGAGTGGCACCAACCACTCTCCGCTGACAATTTCAGTCTCAGCTCCCTCCTCCGCCCCTCTGGCACTGCCTGAGAGCCTTCCATGGCCGGGAATCCCTGCTCCTCCCTGCCTGGGGGATGTGCTGCAGCTGATGCTTTGCTGGCACAGATACATGGAGCAGGATCAGCTCCTTGTCCTTCCCCTTCCCCAGGGGCAAGCAGGGACGAGTTCAGTGATCACAAACAAGGTGGGGGAATTGTTGGGAGCAGGTGCCACATCCTTGTGTCTCCAGTGACAATCACAGCCATGGATCTGTCAGGCAGAGGATGCAGACAGGGGGGAAAAGGACATGGACAGGTGATAAAAGGACATGGACAGGTGATAAAAGGACATGGATAACGTCCTTTAAAGGACATGGATAGGCACTAAAAGGACATGGCCACAGGGAAAAGGATGTGGCCAGGCAGAAAAAGAACGTGACCAGGTAGTGAAAGGACACAGCCAGGTGGGAAAAGAACATGGCCAGGTGACAGAAGGACATGAAAAAGCCATGGCCAGGAGGTAAAACGGGAGCAGCCAATTCCCAGGGATGAGGCTGTGGATGCTTCATCCAGAAAGGGTCCCCAGGCTGTGAGGGCAGCCATGAGCTGGATTTTGGGAATGTGTTATTGCATCCCTGTCCAGCCAGGTTCTGGGAATGTGCTATTCCATCCCTGGAGGGCTCCGTGGCACGGCAGGGGTGGAAGGGGTAGTGCTCAGCCCCTGCTCCCTGCTCCCCCCAGAAGCTGCAGGAGTGAAATTTTCCAGCCCAGGGGCTCCAGGCTGCTTGGGAGCTGCTGGAGCAGCTAGGCCAGGCCATTCCCTTGGGGAAGCAGCTGGGCCAGGCCATTCCCTTTGGATAATGATGGAGAAAGGAGGCCCAGCCGTGCCCTCTCCCTGCCCTCCCCAAGCCCCAGGGTGCTGCTCTCCCAGCTGGCACTGCCCAGCTCCCCTCCCTGCTGCCCTGACCCTGGAAGGGTTTGATGTTAGGAACTCAGGCTCTGTTAAACCTGCTGTCTTGGTTTGGAAAGACAGGTGTCTGCCAGGGAAAGCTGGAGTTTCCCTTGGAATGGAGAATGTAAACCCCTCACCCCCTCCAAATTATACTTTTGCAATTAAGGGCTTTCAGGCAAAGATTTGGGAATAGGAATAACAGTTCTTTACTGGGAATATTAACAATACAAATGTAGTAGAAAACAAAACCAAACAAACAAACAAGCAAAGAAACAACAATCCTGGAAAACCCTGACAGAGTCAGAGCTACAACCTGACACCCTGTTGGTCAGGGGGTTGGGAGCAGCCCACAGTGAGTCCTCCTGGAGTGGCAGATGTGGTTCTGTTGGGACAGAGATGATCCTGAGAGAAAAGGGTCCAGTGATGGGGAGAAGGGCCCAGGGATGGTGAGAAAGGCCCAGGGATGGTGAGAAGGGCCCAGTGATGGTGAGAAGGGCCCAGGGATGGTGAGAAAGGCCCAGGGATGGTGAGAAGGGCCCAGGGATGGTGAGAAAGGCCCAGGGATGGTGAGAAGGGCCCAGGGATGGTGAGAAGGGCCCAGCGATGGTGAGAAGGGTCCAGGGATGGTGAGAAGGGTCCAGGGATGGTCAGAAGGGCCCAGGGATGGTGAGAAGGGTCTGGTTTTCCTCCAGGAATCCAGTGGAGCCAGATCCCTGGTGTTCCTGAGTCTCAGTTTTTATCCAGGTAGGAATGGTTGGCTCTCCCCACTGGGTGCAGCATCTCCCATGGGATGATGGAATGTGTCCTGTCCCTGCTGAGCCTTCATGGCCCATCAGCAGCAGATATCCCCCGGAGGAAGGATGCGTGGTGACAGAGATAACAAACACTGCCCCACCTGGTTTGAACAGCTGCCCCTTATCAGAAGGCACCGCCCCCCTCCTCCCAGAGTTACAAGAGATAAAGAAAAAAAAAAAAAACCATCTCCCCAACTGCTTTCAACAGATGAAATAGAATAAATACACATTTTTGGTTCCATAGCCCAAGACACCTGCCCAGTTCCATCAGATCCCGTGGATTGCCGGGGTTTTCCTCCCAGCCAGGATGGGGTTTGGAGCAGAGCAGGGGAGTTTTCTCCTGCAGGACATTGAGCTGCCCCAGTTCCACTCAGAACCTGCCAGGGCCGTGTCTGGAGGCAAAGTCAGACCTTGAAAATCCTTGAAAAGTTTGTGCAGCTCAGAAAGCCAGGGCTCAGTGCTGGAAGTGGGAGCTGGAATTTGCTTTCAGCTTAACACACACACACAAAAAAAATCACCTAAAAGAGGCTCTGGGTGACTGTGAAAAATGAACATTTCTGAAATGTTCTTCACATGATAAAAAAAACCTGTCAGTAAAGCCAAGGGATGCCAATGACAGGAGACACCAATAACCCATTGATTGGGGGATTGCTTGGGATTGCATTGGAACATTTATTTATTATTAGCAAGCAGATATTAATAACAATATTAATAACATTAGCATTTATCTTGGATAAAAGGGTGGCACTAGATGGTCTTTAAAGTCCTTTCCAACCTAAACCAGCCTGGGATTCTGGGATCCTGTGGATCCTTCAGGACCCCTCCCAGCTTTCTGATATATTGAAGAGCTGGGCCTGGAATCTCTCAGCTTCCCTGCTGAAGATCTCCTGGGGATTTTGGCTCCATTCTCCAACAATGGGAAGAGCTGTTGAAGCCCCAGGTGTGGGGGAAGGCCTGGCCAATCTGAAGGAGTCAGTGATGGAATAAAATCCCTTTTCCAGCAGTCCAAACATCCAGAACTCCATCACACAACTCCTTCCCAGGACCGTCACCCTCCACCAGCCCTGATTCCTGGGAAAATTTTGCTCCTCTGAGCTGAGGAAAAGAGCCTGAAATCACCTCCCCGAGAGCCACCTGGGGAGTTCTGCATCCCCCAGAACTTCAGAGCCACTTCCTCCGAGATCTGGAGCTTGCCTTTGGAAGCATCTGCCTTTTAAATGGAAAATTTGCCAGCTCCTCCTTTGTAACTGATTTGGGGACTTTGGGAGCTGGAGGGGAGGTGTTATTTTTAAGTTTTATCGGCAGTGCTGAAGTTACCGAGCTGGAAGCTGAATCTCATCACATGCCTCAGAGTCTAGAAACTTTCATAAAAATAGAGCTCAACTCCCAGTGCCACCTGCAGAGGTGAGCTCAGACTGCAGCAATTGGCTCAGGAAGGCTCCTCCCCAGTTCCTAAAAGTTCTTTTTCTGCCAGCTTTAAGCATCCCTGAATACCAGAGATGATCAATTAATGTCCAGCTTTCAGTGCTGTTTGTTGGCCACTGAATCCATTCTTTTTCCAAGGAATATAAAGGGGATGAGGGGTGTAATGTAGCTTTGGAATGCTGTCAGTGTCCCTCTCTGGATATGAGGAATATGTGATCAGTTCTGGGATGCTCCTGTGGCCCCTGAACAGATGAGACGAGGGGAGGGGTCGCCCTGGTTTTTTCAGCCTTCTAATGGTTCTCTTTGGAAATAAAGTTTCTCATGCACTTTTCATGTCAACAATGATTGTTTTGCATTCCTTTCTGGAGGAGGAGAGAATTGATGGGCTGTTGGGTTGACCAGTGTGGTTGGAGAGGACAATTTTCTTCCTCCAATCCACGGTCACTGTTGGAATTCTATAAATATCAAAGTCTGTAAATGAACTGCCCCTTTTTGCCTTGCACATCTCAGTGCATGAGTATCAGTTCTTTTGTGTCGTATTGCAACGGGGAGGCCTGGCCTGAGCCACCTCCCGTGGGATCTGGGGCTCCCCAGGGTGCTCTGGTTCCGAAAATCCTCCCTCTCCAAGGCTGGACTGGCTCTTGTCTGTGTTCTCTGGCTCTCACTGCTGAGCTGAGCCCCTGAGGGGCCGGGAGGAGGCAGAGCAGGGCCTGGGCGGGAGAGGGGCAGCCCTGGTGTCACCCCCGGTGTCCCCGAGGGACGCAGGGCCAGCCCTGCCCTGAGGTGGCCTCTGCAGCTCCTGGCTGGCCCCGTGTCACCCCTGCTCCCCTGGCACACAGCACAGCTGGGACTGGAGAGGCTGCTCCCAGTTCCTCAGAGGAAAAGGGGGCAGAGAAACACCAGGGACAGCAGGAGGGAGAGAAGATGAGAGCTGGCACTTCTCTCTTGAGGCGAGGCAAGAAATAAACCTGAGCCCTCCCCCTTCCCTACCCCCATTTTTTTTACAGATTACCATATTTGTTTTCTTTCTTGGCCTAGGAAATGGGTTTGTGCCCAAAATGGATCATGTGCTCCTTCCCTTCTGCCTGACAGCTCCTGAAGGGAGCACGGAGCTTTTCCCTTCTGCTCCAGCACGTCCATCACTGGTGCCTGGCTGGAACTCAAGCCCGGGCTCAGACAGGGCTCCTGCACCGTCCCAGGAATTTCGTGGAGCTGCCTCAGGCACTTCAGAACAAGGCAGGGAAAAGGCAGCTTTAGTGGGGAGAGCTGGATCTAGGAGAGCTGGATTTATCCAGGCCCTAAAACACCAGACTGGGGGTTATTTCTGAAAAGGAGATGGTGCTGCTTGCTTTTCCCAGGTGCCTGAGGAAGAGTTGGGGCAAAAAGGACACGGAGCTGCTGGAGTGACTTCAGAGGAGCCACAGAGCTGCTCCAAGGGCTGGAGCCCCTCTGGAGCCAGGCTGGGAGAGCTGGGGGTGCTCCCCTGGAGAGGAGAAGCTCCAGGGAGAGCTCAGAGCCCCTGCCAGGGCCCAAAGGGGCTCCAGGAGAGCTGGGGAGGGACTGGGGACAAGGGCTGGAGGGACAGGACACAGGGAATGGCTCCCAGTGCCCAGGGCAGGGCTGGATGGGAGATTGGGCAGGAATTGTTCCCTGGGAGGGTGGGCAGGGCTGGCACAGGGTGCCCAGAGCAGCTGTGGCTGCCCCTGGATCCCTGGCAGTGCCCAAGGCCAGGCTGGACATTGGGGTTTGGAGCAGCCTGGGACAGTGGGAGGTGTCCCTGCCATGGCAGGGGTGGCACTGGGTGGGTTTAGGGTCCCTTCCAACCAGGATTCTGTCAAAGTGTCTGTCTGAACCATCTGGGGAGGTTTGGGGCCCTGCCAGTGACTGAGTGTCCCAGGCCAGCCCCTGGGGGTGACAGAGTTTGTTCCTTGTGTTTGAATTCTCTGCCCAAGCCCTGCCTCACCTGCAGCAGTGGCTCTTCAGGTCTGGTGCTGGAGGTCAAGAAGAGCAGCAGGAAACCAGGATGGAATGGGGGAAAAGCAGCTGGATCTTGGAGAGAAACTGCTCTGAAGGGAGGAGCTGCTGGAGCTCGAGCAGCTCCTGAAGTGCCTCTTTGATGTCCTGGCCACAAACTCAGCCACTTAAATTTTACAGCCTCCATTTCCTTTGTTGGCTGGAGATAAACGTGAGCTCTGGCTTCGGGATGCTGAGGCCAAGGCTCCCAGAGCCAGGAGCTGGGAAGGACCCAGCCCCACGGGTTCCAGGCCATGGCTTGTCCTGCATGGACTGTTCCAAGTCCTGGAGCCTCCCAAAGCCCTGGGACTGCCTCTGCCAGGGCTGCTCCAGCTGGCTCCCTCTGAGTGCCCTGGCAGAAACTCACAGCTCTGGGACTGGAAACAGCAGAGCCTTGGAGCCTCTTCCCAGAGAAGGCAGAGAACAAAGCAAACACGGGGATGGAGTGAGGGAAGGGCTGAGCATCCCCCAAAGTCTCCGTGTTCTGAAACAGAGGCAGCATTTCTGAGCCTGATCCCAGTACTGACGTGTGCAGAGACATTTGTTCAGTGAGCACCTCCCAATCGATGCAAGGAAATGCAGCTGGGGTTTATTGTGCTCAGGGTTTGTATCTGGAGAAGAATTGGAATTTTCTCTTTTATTCCTCGCCTCAGAAAGTTTAAGGGAGTGACTCTTCAATGGAGCACGGCAAGGGCAGCTGAGGGATGAGACAAAGGCAGGAACCATCACTGGCAAAGGTTTTATTGCACATCCTGGGATTTATTTTTTCCTGCTCTTCCCTCATCCCCCAGATTGTTTCCACAGACCAAGAGAGTTAAACCCATAATAGGGAAAATACAGGTTGGGAATTGAGAGTCATTGAGGGAAAGAAAAATGGGAAAACCTGAGCTTGGCTGGAAAAGATCTGCATGAGGTGGTCCCATTCCTCCAAGTTCTGATTCTGTGGCTATTCTCTGCAGGAAACCAACCCAGAAATAAAATAAAATAAAATAAAATAAAATAAAATAAAATAAAATAAAATAAAATAAAATAAAATAAAATAAAACAAAACAAAACAAAATAAAATAAAATAAAATAAAACAAAATAAAATAAAATAAAATAAAATAAAATAAAAATAAAATAAAATAAAATAAAATAAAGTAAAATAAATAAAATAAAATAAAATAAAAATAATAAAATAAAATAAAATAAAATAAAATAAAATAAAATACAACAATGGGAATATAAAAATAAACCCACAGAATCCCAGGCTGGTTTGGGTTGGAAGGGACCTTAAAGATCACCCCGTTCCCACCCTGGTGCCAGGGGGTGGGAACAGTCCTGGCTTAGCTGGCTGCTCTGGCTTAGCCTTGGAGTGGAGCCTTGGTTTAGCAGTGGCATCAGCAGCAGTGCTGCCAATTCCTGCTGCAGATCCCTCCAAAGGAACCCCTGGCCTTTCTCATCAGGGCTCGGGGGGGGTTGCCTGAAAGATTCAACACCTGTCTGTGAATTCCCTGTGCCTCCACCAGTCCAGCCATGAGCTCTGGAGCTCTCCAAAGCCCAGCTGCTGCCCCTGGCTGGAACTGCTGCCCTGGGGAATGGCGCTGGAGGGAGCCCAAGTGGGAGCTTGGGCAGAGCAGGGGGTGTGAAGCTCTGCTTCCCTCATCGAGTGGCAGCAGAGCCTCCCCAGGGCGCTGTCGGGGCCGACAGGGCCTCATTTTTCAAAGTCCCCCTGAAAAAGCCCTGGGAGTAAAACTGGACTTTGTTGCTAACTCATCAGAAAGCTGAGCCTGGTTCTGCTGACTTTGGGATCAGCTCTCTGAGAGCTGAGGTTCATGCTCAGACTGCCAAATTCTGTTCTTCAGCTCAGTTTTAAGCTGGAATTTAAGTTGTGCTAAGAGGAGGGGACTGGCTGACCCCAGCCTGAGCTCAGCCTTCCCCCAGCCCATTCATCATCCAGGCGGGGAGACTCCAGTGCCAGGGAGTCCTGGAAGGGGAATGGTGTCCAGGGTGTTTCATTTGCAGGGCTTGTTAGCCAGAAGCTGCTTTTCCATGCCCAGAATGTTTGTAGGAAAGGTAAGGAAAGGTCACCACAGCCCCAGTGTCCCTTCCCTGGCCTGAGCCTGGCTCCCACTGGGGGCAGGCAGTGCTGGGAATGGCCCAGCCAGGACCAGGGGCTTTGGGATCCATCCCTGGGGACTGGGAACACAGCAAAGCAGCAGTGCTTGCACAGCCCACTGCACTTCCTCATTAATGGAAATGTAACAAGTGGGGAAAAAATCCAGAGCTGTCAGAGCCAGGACTCTGCAGGCAGGGAGAAGCAGCAATCCCAGCCTCTGGATTTATCATGTCAGGATGAATCAGATGCCTGAGCCTTTGTCTGGCAGTTCCAGGGTCTGCACATTGCCAGCCTTGGACAGGGCCTGACTTTGGGAAGGCAAAGAACGGGCCTGGGAAGGGCCCTTTGATCCCCAGGGTCTCGGAGCAGTGGGAGCTGCTCGGCTCCTCCTGGCAGGGGATCCCAGTTTGCTTTTTACTTTCCTTTGCTGTCAGTAAAGAGAAACCTTTTCCACGTCCCCTGTGCTGGGCTGAGGTTCAGGGCCAGGCTGGGGGACACTGGGCTTGTCCGCAGGGCAGCCCCAGGTCGCTCCCTGCAGCCCAAACCAGGCTCCTGCATTTCCACTCCCATTTCCCTCCTGCAGGCTGACCCAGGAGCCCGAGCTGCCCGGGCCAGAGCCCTTTGCTGCGCCTGAGGCCTCGGGGCAGCCTGGTCAGACCTCCTGCCCCAGCACATCCCTCGGTTTGGGAGCCGGGGAGGATCCCGGGGATGATCCCGGAGCTTTCCTGCCGGGGCAGTCAGAGCTCTCCCTCTCTGCCGGCAGCCTCGTAGCCATAGAAACCACGGGAATTTATAGGCACCGCTCGGTGCCTTTGGCTGGGGCTCCAGTGGAACAGCAGTGCCAGGGCCCCCAGACGTGCCCGTCCCCACAGGGTGGCACAGCCCTGTCCCCTGGGCTGGGCATCACAGCAGCCAGGTTTGGGGACAGCAGCACCTCCCCTGGGAATTCAGCAGCCTGGAATTCAGCTGCCTGGAATTCAGCAGCCTGGATTTCAGCAGCCTGGATTTCAGCTGCCTGGAATTCAGCAGCCTGGACTTGGAGGTCTTTGGAGGGGGGGATGGGGTCTGCTCCCAGCTGGAGCTGAGGGGGCACGGTGGTGACAGCACAATCGTCACAACACAGCAATCTCTGAGGGATTGGCGCCGTCACTGCTGGGACAGGGACATCTGCTCCTCACCACGGGGCCTTGGGATGGACAGGACGGGGTTTGAAGCATCCTGGTCCAGTGGGAAATGTCCCTTCCCATGGCAGGGGGTGCTGCTGGGAGGGCTTTGGGGTCCTTTCCCACCCAAACCCTCCTGGGATTCTGTGATTCCATGGAAATGACTCAATTTGGGGCCCTCAGTCCATTTGTACAGCACCCCACTCCAAAGGCCTGGTTCCAAAGATCTCCACATGCAAACGGGCTCTCCGTGATCCAGTTGAAATCTTCCTTCTGGAGAAGGAACAGGGATTTGGAACCAATGTGTAGCATAAGAGTCTAAAATTAAACTTGTCTGTGAAGTGAGTGCAGTTCAAAGCCAGGCCAGACCAAAGAACCCCAAATGAACCTGAAACTTTGGAAATAGAAGATAAGCTTTGGATTTTCCCATGTTTTTCCAGGAATGCACCAGCTCCTCCTGTGTTCTTCAGTATCTGTAAAAAAACCCTGAAGTCAAAACCCAAATAACTCTGAACAAAAAGACAAAACTGCGCAGTGAGAGAAGGGTGGGAGGGAACATTTCACCAGCAGCTCTGCTCAAAACAAAGAGGGTTTTCAGCTCCTTGATCACAGGGAGGATGCGAATAAAGGAATTAAAGCTGTGGATATCTCCTGTGATCACACAACTCCGGGAGAGCTGATGAAGTTCTTGGGAGATGCAGAAAGCAGCTGAGAAATGTCAAAGCAATGAAGGCATTTCAGGAGGGGCTGTTCCAAGGAAGTGACAACAAAGGCTCAGTCCAGGAACACCAACTCTGTGCTGAGCTGGATCGGGAGTGACAAGGAAAGGGGAAATTAAAAGATAATAACGAGTCACCTGCTTTTTCCAATGGCTGGGAATTGTTTGGACATGGTTGGGATCACAGGGCAGCAGCCAAACCTGAGCCTGTGTTCACTGCCAGTCAGGAATGCCCTCAGAGGGACCTCAAAGCCCTCCCAGTGCCAGCTCTGCCAGGGCAGGGACACCTCCCACTGCCCCAGGGAGCCCAAACACCACCCAGCCTGGCCCGGGACACTGCCAGGAATGTGCCTGAGTCACAGGAGAAACAGAGTTTGAGTGCAGCTTTGGGCAGTTCCTGAGCTGCTCCTCACTCAGCTGGAGAGAAGGGGATGATCCCTTTTTATTTACCATTGTTTTACCCCTTTCATTGAAAACTAAAACAATCACAAAAAGTGTGGTCACGTCCCACCTCCAGCTGATTTTCCTGGGATTTTCTGTCCCCGAGCCACTGCTGTCCCTCAGTGCCCCCACAGCATTCCCACCCCTCAGGAACAAACCCCCTCAGCCTAAGGCAGACAATTACCCTGGATAAGGTGACCTTGAAAGGGGCGTTTTTCCTGGATAAAGAGTTTTTCCCCATCCTCCAATCCCAAGCAGTCCTGACACGGAGCTGGGATGGAGAGGATCCATCCAGTAATTTATCCAGGGTCAGAGGCTGTGGTAATCAGTGCAAAGCTGGGTTTAGTCTTTCCCGAGGGAATTGCTTTTTCCCTGCCAGAGCCAGCTCTGTCCCATTGCACCCTCAGGTTTTTGGGATCAGCTCTCTGTGTTCAGTGCTTGGCTCCCTGCACAGGGAGAGGAGGTGGGGATTAAACTTGGAGGGTAACAAAGCAGGGAGGGGAGCAGGGCTGGGGTTGGAGAGCAGGGCTGGGGTTTGGGGAGCAGGGCTGGGGTTTGGGGAGCAGGGCTGGGGTTTGGGGAGCAGGGCTGGGGTTTGGAGAGCAGGGCTGGGGTTGGAGAGCAGGGCTGGGGTTTGGGGAGCAGGGCTGGGGTTTGGAGAGCAGGGCTGGGGTTGGAGAGCAGGGCTGGGGTTTGGGGAGCAGGGCTGGGGGTTGGAGAGCAGGGCTGGGGTTTGGAGAGCAGGGCTGGGGTTTGGGGAGCAGGGCTGGGGTTGGAGAGCAGGGCTGGGGGCTGCAGAGCAGGGCTGGGGTTTGGAGAGCAGGGCTGGGGTTGGAGAGCAGGGCTGGGGTTGGAGAGCAGGGCTGGGGTTGGAGAGCAGGGCTGGGGTTTGGAGAGCAGGGCTGGGTTTGGAGAGCAGGGCTGGGGTTTGGAGAGCAGGGCTGGGGTTGGAGAGCAGGGCTGGGGTTTGGAGAGCAGGGCTGGGGGCTGCAGGGCAGGGCTGGGGTTGGAGAGCAGGGCTGGGGTTGGAGAGCAGGGCTGGGGTTTGGAGAGCAGGGCTGGGGGTTTGGAGAGCAGGGCTGGGGTTTGGAGAGCAGGGCTGGGGTTGGAGAGCAGGGCTGGGGGCTGCAGGGCAGGGCTGGGGGCTGCAGGGCAGGGCTGGGGTTGGAGAGCAGGGCTGGGGGCTGCAGGACAGGGCTGGGGGCTGCAGGGCAGGGCTGGGTTTGGGGAGCAGGGCTGGGGTTTGGAGAGCAGGGCTGGGGGCTGCAGGGTAGGGCTGGGGGCTGCAGGGCAGGGCAGGGGTTTGCAGAGCTCGGCCAGTGGAGGCCACTTCACTTCTCCACATTTTGCACCTCAGGGCTGGAATATGGATTTTGACTCCTGAATTCAGTCTGGGCTCTGGCAGGGCAGCAGCTCAGGCAGGGATGTACTCTCCAGTGCTTCCAGGAGAGGCTGGAAACATCCAGGGCTGTCTGGCACTCCCAGCTCCCGTGGGTGTCTGGGACACGAGGATTTGCCCCAGAGTATCTGCCCAGAGTGTGGCCAGCTCTGCCCCGGGCAGCAGGCTCGGGGTGATGCTGCCCCTCTGCCCCCCAGCTCCCACTGGGGCTGCTGCAGCCAGCCCAGAGTGCTCGGGGCAGCAGGGCCAGGCAGCTGTGGGACAGAGCCCACGGGAGGCTCCAGGGTGGTCAGAGGATGGAGCAGCTCTGCTGGAGGGAAAGGCTGGGAGAGCTGGGGGTGCTCCCCTGGAGAGGAGAAGCTCCAGGGAGACCCAGAGCCCCTGCCAGGGCCCAAAGGGGCTCCAGGAGAGCTGGAGAGGGACTGGGGACAAGGGCTGGAGGGACAGGACCCAGGGAATGGCTCCCAGTACCCAGGGCAGGGCTGGATGGGAGATTGGGCAGGAATTGTTCCCTGGGAGGGTGGGCAGGGCTGGCACAGGGTGCCCAGAGCAGCTGTGGCTGCCCCTGGATCCCTGGCAGTGCCCAAGGCCAGGCTGGATGGAGTTTGGAGCAGCCTGGGGCAGTGGAAAGGGTGGCACTGGGTGGGTTCAAGGTCCCCTCCACCCAAACCATTCCCTGATTCCATGACAGGATCTCTGCTGTTCCTTCCACACTTCCCTGCTCAGGCCCTGCCACAGAATATTTTCCAAGCTATTAACAAATCAAGGTCAGACACTTCCAGGCCATGCTGATGTCAGGATCTGCAGGTTCCCAGTCCTTGGGGATCCCTTCTCCTCACTGACCATTGGGCCGTGGCTGAATCCAGATGTTCAGCAATCTCCAAATTCCTCAGCTCATTAACTGACATCCAATCTGACCTGGGAATTTCTGCTGCAACCTCATTTCTCTGCCCCAAGATCAGGGACAGGCATTTGAAAACCATCAAGGTTCTTCTTGCAGTGCTTGAATGTGAATTATTATTATTATTATTATTATTATTATTAATGTTGTTATTGTTATTATCATAATCATCATCAGTGCAGTGCTGAGGGATGAATCCCCTCCCAAGGCCGTGGAGCAGATTATGGAGCTTCCCCCCAGGGGAACACAAAGGAGAGGGGGCAGGAGGGATTCTTTTAGCCAAAATGTGAAGAGGGGAATTGTGCTGCTTGGTGGCTTTGCCTTTGCCCACAAACATCCAGGGAGGGGGCAGGGATTGGGACTGGGATTTTTCTCTGGAGACTGAAGTTAGGGAACAGGCAGGGGTCTGCTGAACAAACTGCAAGCACAGAGCAAAAATGTGAAGTTTGTGCTGTTCTGCTCTACAGGGAAAGGCTGGACGTGGCTCTGGGAGGCCTGGCTCAGCCAGGCCTGGCCTGGTGTTGGGAAGTCAGGGGATGAAGGACATCCCTGGATATCCCATCCCCCATAAAGGACATCCCTGGGTATCCAACCCCCATAAAGGACATCCCTGGATATCCCATCCCCATAAAGGATATCCCTGGGTATCCCATCCCCCATAAAGGACATCCCTGGATATCCCATCCCCCATAAAGGACATCCCTGGGTATCCCATCCCCCATAAAGGACACCCCTGGGTATCCCATCCCCATAAAGGACACCCCTGGGTATCCCATCCCCATAAAGGACACCCCTGGGTATCCCATCCCCATAAAGGACATCCCTGGATATCCCATCCCCATAAAGGACACCCCTGGGTGTCACATCCCCATAAAGGACACCCCTGGATGTCACACACCAGTAAAGGACATCCCTGGATGTCACACACCAGTAAAGGACACCCCTGGATGTCACACACCAGTAAAGGACACCCCTGGATGTCACACGCCAGTAAAGGACATCCCTGGATATCCCATCCCCCATAAAGGACACCCCTGGATGTCACATCCCCATAAAGGACACCCCTGGATGTCACACACCAGTAAAGGACATCCCCACTGGTTCATCTCAAGAGGCATTAAAATAACACAGAATCCCAGTTGGGAGGGCTCTCAGTGGTCTTTGCTTTCCAGGGAAAGGCTCATCCAGGCTGCTCCTTCCTGAGGGATGCTCATCCCAATCCATCCTGCACAGCTCCAGGGATGCTGCTGATGCTGTTGCTGCCCCATTCCCAGGGAAATTCATTCCAGTATTTCACCATTCCCATCACAGAAGAGCTTTCCCCAATGTCCACAGGAACTCTCCCTTGTTAGGAATGAACCCAGCTGCCCCTGGTTTAATGCACAAGCTCATTGCAAGGATGGGCCAGGGGCAGGGGCAATGCCCAGGAGCAGGAGCTCTCTGTGCAGCACCTTTCCCTCCAGCCGTGAACACAGCAGGGGTTGAGTCCCCAGGCATTCCTGGAGCAGCTGTGATGAAGAAGGGGGTAACACCTTCCTTGTGTTGCTTTTGCTGGTGGGAATAACTCAGAGCAGGGCAAGGAAAAGCTTTGGCAGCTCTAGAGGATCCAGGTGCACACTGAGGTGACTTGGAGACAGCCACAATAAGCAGCAGATTTTTGGGCTCAGAAATGAGGAAGTGTCCCTTTTTCTATCAAGGAAAATCACAGAAATTGCCCTCAAGCAGCCCCTGCCTTTAGGCACGAGGAGAGAGGGATTGTTTTCCCCTCCTGCACCTTTCTTGGGAGTCTGAACAGCTGAAATCCCAAATCCAAGGCTGAGTTATTCTCCCTTCCTTCCTGTTTCTCATTTGCTTGCCAAGCTTGGGGATACAAAGGGAAATCCAGGAATATAAAACGCTCTGAAATCCCACAGAACACCCAGCAAATGGATAAACACAGATGAGCTCTCCCTTCCAGCAGGACTGGGATCTCATTAGCTCCTCAATGCCAGGGGCCATTCCCATTATTCCCATTCCCAGCAAACAGCACATCCATTCCCTGCTCCGTTGTGTTTTCTGTGCTTTCTCCCAGGTTCACTAATTCGGTTTGGTGCTTGTGAAAAAAGGGAATCAAAGATTTGCCTGGGGTAAATCAGGATAAAGGAGTGATTTACAAAAAGTGTTTTCTTCTGCAGCCCTGAGCTGGGTTTTGTGGAACCCAGAGAGCAATTCCTGCAAACAGATGAGACATTCCAATTGTGGAAATAACCTGGAATTCAGATATCCCACCCATTGCAGAGCAATTGTAAAGCAGCCTGAGTTACAGCCCAGCCACCTCCACCACTGCATCCCACATCCAGCTCATTCCTGATATTTTTTTCCACATAAACAGATCCAGAAGAGGAATTAGTATGTCCCAGGGACTGGTGACAGCTCTGGCTCTGGATGAGGAGAGCAGGGAAAGGAACGGGGAGGGGAGGCTCTTTGGAAGAGGCAGCAGAGCAAAGGAGGCCTGAGGGAGCTGGGATCCTTTGGGATGGGGCTCAGGCAGGGAATGGGCTCTGTGGGGACCCATCCCCAACCCCGGATCCCTCAAGGGCTGAGGTGGCAGCTCCTGTGAACACCCAGGCCCAAAGCCAGGGCACTGCTGCTGGTTTGGGGGTGAAGGATTTCCCTTCCTCAGTGCTCCAAACCCCAAACTCCCCCAGGCTGCCAGGCAGGTCCAGCCTGGCCCTGGTGTGGGCAGGAGGTGACCCCTGGGCAGGTCCAGCCTGGCCCTGGTGTGGGCAGGAGGTGACCCCTGGGCAGGTCCAGCCTGGCCCTGGTGTGGGCAGGAGGTGACCCCTGGGCAGGTCCAGCCTGGCCCTGGTGTGGGCAGGAGGTGACCCCTGGGCAGGTCCAGCCTGGCCCTGGTGTGGGCAGGAGGTGACCCCTGGGCAGGTCCAGCCTGGCCCTGGTGTGGGCAGGAGGTGACCCCTGGGCAGGTCCAGCCTGGCCCTGGTGTGGGCAGGAGGTGATCCCTGGGCAGGTCCAGGCTGGCCCTGGTGTGGGCAGGAGGTGATCCCTGGGCAGGTCCAGGCCGAGCTGTCCCGGCTCCAGCAGAGGTTTGGGAGTGGAGGATGCCCTGCCCCACCCTGCCCCACCCTGCCCCACCCTGCCCTGCCCCGCTCCCCGGCACAGGCTGGCAGAGCTCCGTGGCAGCAGCCAGAGGTCCCCACCCCATCCCATCCCACCCCATCCCACCCCATCCCACCCCATCCCACCCCATCCCACCCCACCCCACCCCATCCCACCCCATCCCACCCCACCCCACCCCATCCCACCCCACCCCACCCCACCCCATCCCATCCCACCCCACCCCACCCCATCCCACCCCACCCCATCCCATCCCACCCCATCCCACCCCACCCCACCCCATCCCATCCCATCCCATCCCATCCCATCCCATCCCATCCCATCCCATCCCACTGATCCCATCCCATCCCATCCCATCCCACCCCACTGATCCCATCCCACCCCACCCCATCCCACCCCACCCCATCCCATCCCACCCCATCCCACCCCACCCCACCCCATCCCATCCCATCCCATCCCATCCCATCCCACTGATCCCATCCCATCCCATCCCATCCCATCCCACCCCACTGATCCCATCCCATCCCACCCCATCCCACCCCATCCCATCCCACCCCATCCCATCCCACCCCACCCCATCCCATCCCATCCCACCCCATCCCACCCCATCCCATCCCATCCCATCCCATCCCATCCCACCCCACCCCATCCCATCCCAGCAGCAGTCGCCGCTGTCCCCGTTGTCCCCTGCAGGCCCCGCCCCGGTGTCGCTGCAGTCCCTGACCGAGCCCGGCCGGGCGGGGCTGCAGGGAGCTGGGGTGGAGCCCTGGAGCCTCACTGGAGGGGGGGAATGAGCACCCAGATGTGCCCAGACTGCCCTTTCCCACAGAAATCCACGGAATTCCATGTAAACATCTCCCACGGCTCCGGGTTATCCCCACAAAGTTCCCCCCCAAGCCTTGCCCACGCCTCCCCCAGAGCCTGTGGAAAAGGGCAGGGGCACAAAAGGAAAGGCAAAACACAATTCCCGTCCTTCGGGAGCCTCAGCCTTCTGGAATTCATTTTCCTTCCGCATCAGAATGAACAGAGAAGCTCAGAAATCCTTCCCCAAGCGGAAATTTCATTTTGGAAATGTCAAAACCTTTGCCTGGAAACAGAGAAGCAAGAGGATTTGAAAAAGCAAATGTAAGCTATAAATATGAAAATACCCCTAAAGCATGGATCCCATTCCATATTACTGAAATTCCTACTACACCTCACTGTGTTCCATTAAAACAAAGGCACAAACCCTGAGTTAAATCCAACAAAATCTGGAATTTAAGTGCCCCATTCTGAGCACGGATTAGTTCCACTTCCAAGGGTGACTCTTCCCTCGTTAGAGCTTCCCATTTTGGAAAAATAAGGAAATTTTTCCCCCAAAATCCATTTCCATCACAAGTTATAGCAATAGCTCCGTTTCCTCTCGGTGCTCCCAGCAAGACCCTCGGGAATGTTCACCCAGGGAGGGAGGGTTGGTGATTTGGACTGGGGGGATGAAGGAAAGGAGGAGAGGGGCAGAGAGGTCTCACTCTCTCCTAAATTCAGGAATTCCCTTTTAGACTTCCCTGCTGGGAGACCCTCCATGGACCCCTCAGCCTTCTGGATGAGGCCTTCCCCAAATCCAGGAGCCTGAGGGTTGTTGTTTAAAGGGGGCACCAAACCCCATAAAGGGACAAATTAAAGGGACAAACTGCCTGGAAAGGCCCCAGGCTGAGGGTTCTGGGCTGCTGAATGAGGAATTTTCTGCGGGAGAAGCTCCAGTGCAACAGCAAATGATCCATCCTGGGCTGGAAAGCCAGCTGGGATCCCAGGGCAGATTTGTCCTCAGGACCTGCCCCCCAAAAAAATGGGCTGGGAATGCTGGGGATGTCCATCTGGAGAGAAGGATCCAAGGGAGACCCAGAGCCCCTGCCAGGGCCCAAAGGGGCTCCAGGGGAGCTGGAGAGGGACTGGGGACAAGGGCTGGAGGGACAGGACCCAGGGAATGGCTCCCAGTGCCCAGGGCAGGGCTGGATGGGAGATTGGGCAGGAATTGTTCCCTGGGAGGGTGGGCAGGGCTGGCACAGGGTGCCCAGAGCAGCTGTGGCTGCCCCTGGATCCCTGGCAGTGCCCAAGGCCAGGCTGGAGCAGCCTGGGGCAGTGGGAGGTGTCCCTGCCCATGGCTCTGGGTGGGCTTTAGGGTCCCTTCCAAGCCAAACCACTCCGTGACTCCATGAAAGGCGTTCCTGGGGCTGAGTGCCCAGAGGAACATTCCAGCTGGGTGGGATAATCCAGCAGGATCCCCTCCAGGAGTTCACCAGAGCCCGGCCAGGCTCAGCCAGGGATTGAACACCCACTGCCAATCCGTGCAGGGAGTTTGGGAGGCAAACTGAGCCTGATTCCCCAATTCAGCTGCCAGACCCCACAGCAGCCGAGCTCCCCTGCCCCTTCCCAGGCTTTGGGGGCAGCCTGGCTGAGGGAAGGGAGCTCCCTGGAAATCCTGCAATGTTTCAGATCCTCGCTCAGCCTCGCTGCTGCTCCAGCCCTGAGAGGCTTTCACATCTTCTCCAAACAAGTGTTTGAGCTGTGTTTACGTGGAGGACACAGAAACAATTGAAATGTAACACTGAAATGTTCCCGGGGCCGATGTCTTTGTGTGCTCAGGCCGTTAAATCAGCCCCGGGCTCCCGTGTCTGCCCCCCTCCCTCCTCCAGCACCGCCCCTGTACAGCAGCCCGGGGCTCTGGGTGGGAGGTGGAGTTTTACAGCGATGCCTCCACACAGCTGCTGCAGGTTACTGCTGCCTGTGCTGCAGGATTGCATCTCCACTCTATCCCGGGGAGCTCCATCCCAGGGAATTCCATCCCAGTGAATTCCATCCCAGGGAGCTCCATCCCAGTGAATTCCATCCCAGGGAGCTCCATCCCAGGGAGCTCCATCCCAGGGAACTCCATCCCAGTGAATTCCATCCCAGGGAACTCCATCCCAGGGAGCTCCATCCCAGGGAGCTCCATCCCAGGGAATTCCATCCCAGGGAGCTCCATCCCAGGGAATTCCATCCCAGGGAGCTCCATCCCAGGGAACTCCATCCCAGGGAGCTCCATCCCAGGGAGCTCCATCCCAGGGAGCTCCATCCCAGGGAATTCCATCCCAGGGAATTCCATCCCAGGGAGCTCCATCCCAGGGAGTGTAGCTCTGGTTCGTGCCTGAGATGTTTTGTGTTTCTGAAACTCCTTCCCAGAGAATTTTCTGTAAACATGTGATAAAGGACCCAATAATTGATTGCCAATTAGATAAACTTTATTAAAGCCGGAAGCCGAAGCAAGCAGTGCGTGCTGGGAAAGCCGGAGAGCACAAGTCTCAACTCGTGCTCCAGGCACAGCTTTGGGAGTTTTCCCCACAGTTTCCCATTTTTATAACTTTTTGGTTCACACACACCCCTTGGTCCCTCCCCAGTCCATGTTTTCCCATATTTGGTCACAGTTGAGTCTTCCAGCTCCGGGAGTCTGGGGTCTCCTGCCCTCTCAGGGTGGTCGGTGGATGAAGTCTCTCCTCTTCCTCGGAGCTCGTCCCTGGGAACCTCCCACTGTGGTCACCATGGTTTCACCATGTTCTCTCATTTTCTCTCTTTCTTCATGTCTTATGATCCAAAGTTACATTACATTATCCTGCACCAAGGCCGAGATCTCTCTAACTTCTCTGTTTTTGCAGTTTCTGCAACTTACAGTTATTGCTCAGTATCTTCTACACATTTACAATTTCTGCAGTTTGCTTAATAGCCCCTACACATTTATAATTATTAACTATAACATTTAACACAAATTACCTAAATCATTCATTTCATTTATAACACAAGAGATGTTTTTCTAACTGTAACCTTTGTTTACATTCCTTTCCCTGGGAGGGACTTCTTGGTGTCCCTCTGACCTGACCAATGTGATTGAAGGGGTTTGTCTTTCTTTCATCCATTGGGTTGTTCTCTGTAGAACAGCATGAAAGGGAAGAAATAGCCAGAAATAGAGACACTCATTTTCAGCCTTTTGAAGTCAGAGCTTGGGTCGTTGTGGTGTGCAACAACATCAGGGAACTCCACATCAGGGAACTCCACATCAGGGAGCTCCATCCCAGGGATTTCCATCCCAGGGAGCTCCATCCCAGGGAATTCCATCCCAGGGAGCTCCATCCCAGGGAGCTCCATCCCAGTGAATTCCATCCCAG
The DNA here is from genome assembly GCA_017589585.1 of Phylloscopus whistleri. Lineage (NCBI taxonomy): Eukaryota > Metazoa > Chordata > Aves > Passeriformes > Phylloscopidae > Phylloscopus > Phylloscopus whistleri. The sequence goes on from JADMLD010000929.1 coordinate 555,807, forward strand.
GGAGCTCCATCCCAGGGAGTGCTGGCAGTGCTCAGGAATGTCACAAACCAGCCCCAGCCCCCTGCAGCTCCAAGGACCAGAGGGGCCCAGCAGAACCTCGGCTTGGAGCAGGAATTTGGGCAAGGGGAAAACAGGGAAGGGCTCAGAACTCCTTTAATCTCCATGTTCAGCCTTTCTTTAATCATTTCAGTGCCAGGGATTCCCCTTTGGCACCGGCTGACTGGGATGTGGGATGTAATAAATCACACACGGGCTGGGAATGAAGCCTGTGGCCACCAGGACTTTTCCAGGGAATTTTCCTTTTGTTGTTTTTGTCAGCCCCAGACAATTCCAGCTCTTGTGACCTCAATAAGAGGCAGAGCTGAAGCTCTGCTGGGCTCAAAATTTGTTTCAATAAAAATGTTGCCACAGTCCAGGTATTTAAGATTTTAAAATAAGATTCTCTGGGCACTGAATCAGGGGCTGACTGGTCAAAAAACTGAGTTTATTTAGATTAAGAAAAAAGCAATGAAGAAGCTGAAACCAAGGCCAAGTGCAGCCTTTGGACTGATCCCTGCTCAGATCCCTCCCTGGCACGGCAGGAGCAGGAACTCTGTTGGGTTTGTTGAAGTCACAGCTGTTTTGTCCCTGTGGCAGAGCTGTCCCCCACAGAGCCTGGCCTCTCCTTGGGCTCAGTCCCAGCCCTGCAGGAAGGGCCAGGAGAGGCTCAGGAGCCCCAGGAACGGGAACTCTGTTGTTCTCTGATTTTTGTGGGCCCCTGTGACCTGAGGAGGCTTTGGGGACATCCCGCCCTCCTCACAGCCAGGGATCGCTCCCTGATCCCTTTTCTGCCTCTCCTCGTTCTCAGCTCATCACCCACCCTGCCAACAGCTCCTCCAGCACCCCTGGGAGTACAAAAGCACTGGAGGAAATCCGTTTATCCCTCATGATGTTCACACACTTCGGGGCTGGAGGCACAGGATTTAAGTAGCACAGGGATTTTTGGGAGGAGGAGGAGGAGGAGCCTTCCCGGGCTCCTCCAGAAGGGGCTGGTTCTGGCTCTGGTGACACCACAGGACACAGGTGACCTGAAGGAAAAGTCCTGCCGAGTTCAAATCGAGCTTGGGAATGACCGCAGAGTATCAGGGAATTGTTCAGGGCTGGTGGGAGGGGGGAGCCTTAGGGGGAATCTGGAGAAGGCAGAGAGGGCCCAGGTTTCCTTTCCAGGTGCTGCAAAATCCCTGCAGCTGCAAGTGCAGGGCAGCTAATGAATCTCTCCCAAAATCTTTAATTGGGAAGGCATCAGGAAGAGCTGCTGGAGCAGCAATCCCTTCTCTGGCCCCAGCCTGGCACAGGAGGGTGGCACTGCCACACTCCCGGGGTGCTCCGAGAACAGGAGGTGCTGCCTGGGGGTCTGTCCATCCCTGATCATTAGTGACCCCCTGCCCCCATTCCTTTTCTTGTCCTGGATGCCCTCAGGATCTGCAGCATCCAGAATCAAGCAGGATCTGGAGCATCCACTGAATCCTCCTCCTTTTCTGTGCTCCCAGAGCCTCCAGGCACTGATCTGCTTGGGTGACCAGGGACAGCACCCCAGGGAACCCTTACTAAAACCCAAAACTGTGCCGGGCAGTTTCTCTCTGGCTGATTTCAGTTGCACTTTTCTCCTGAGTCTTTCCTACAGCTCTCACAGGGGTTGTGTCCAGCATTCCACAACCACGAGGAAATTCCCTCTAATGAGGGAATTATAATGAGCACCCAGATGTGCCCAGACTGCCCTTTCCCACAGAAATCCCTGGAGTTCAATGTAAACATCTCCCACAGCTCCGGGTTATCCCCACAAAGTTCTCCTCCAGGCCTTGCCCACACCTCCCCCAGAGCCTGTGGAAAAGGGCAGGGGCACAAAAGGAAAGGCAATGAGGTGACATCCTTGTCCTTGTGAGCAGGGAGAGGACAAGGGAAGGGCTGGAGCTGTGCCAGGGGGGTTGGGATGGATCTCAGGGAAAGGTTCTACCCCAGAGGGTGCCCAGGCTCCCCAGGGAATGGTCCCAGCCCGAGGCTGCCAGAGCTCCAGGAGCCTTTGGACACCCAGGGATGCCCAGGTTGGGGTTGTTGGGGGGTCTGTGCAGGGCTGGATGATCCTGTGGGTCTGTTTCAGCTCAGGATATTCCAGGATTCCCTAACTCCAGCAGCTGCAGCCCACCTGCCCCATGTGCTGAGCTGCACGTGGATGCACAGGGATGCTCTGCCTGCCTCCCCCAGCTCCTGCTCCCTGCTGAGGCTTGGAGCAGCTGGTCTCAAACAAAGCTGGGGACACGGGTGGCACCTGAGGGCCCCGTGAGCCCAGTCTGGGCTCTGCCTGTCCCACAGCCCTGGGACACAGCCCCTTGTGTCACCCCTGCCCCGTTCCTGGTTCCTGGTGACTTCTCCTGGGAACCCCAACCACGCAGGGTGGGGTTGTTGGGGGGTCTGTGCAGGGCCAGGGGTGCCCAGGGTGATGCTGGGGTCACTCCCAGCTGGGGATGTTCTCTGATTCCCCAGCAGCCTTCCAGGGCCACTCGCAGCCTTTCCCACCCCCATCCTCAGGGAAGCTGAAGTGCTTTCTCGGGAGCAGCTGCAAAGCCGGGGGAGTTTTCACTCAGGGATAAATTTAAAAAGATGCTGCTGGTTTCAGTCCAATTTGGACAAAAATCAACAAGCAAAAGGGGAAAGAAAAAAAAAAAAAAAAAAAAAGGAATTTCTTACAAATTTTCTTTTTGGCCACCTCCGGCTCCTCAGGGATGGGATGAGTTTGGGGATGTTGCTTTTCAATTTCTGCTGGAGCAGAATTCTTAAAGGCAAGATAAATGTGCACGGAAAGGATCTGAAACCTTTGCTCTTCTGTGTGTGGTTTGTCCCCTCAGGATCCTGCCTGGATGGGTTCTCAGTAATCCCTGAGGCTGCTGGGTTTTCCTGGGCAGAGCCAAGGTCTGTCCCTGTCCCTGTCCCTGTCCCTGTCCCTTCCCTGGGGCACAAGGGCCAGGGTGGGAGCTGTGTGGGACCCTGGCAGCCCAGAGCCTGGATGGGAAGAGCCCTGAGGCCATGGAGAGCCCAGGTCAGTGCTCTGCCCTCAGGGAAGCTCTGGGCTGTCCCCAGGGCCCTCAGGGTGGGGAAGTCACCCCCAAGTCACACCTGGGCTGGTTTGGAGGTTCCAAGGCACAGGATGAGCTGGGAGAGGCAGGGAGGCCTGTGCTGGGCACCAGGAGGGGTCTGTGTGCTCACTGGCACACAGGGAGGGAAGCTGATGGATGACAGAGCAGTGAATGAATTTCAAGCTCTGCTGAGAACAGGGAGGGAAAGGGAAGAGGGGATCAATTCCTGCCAAAGGAATAAAATCCAGCAGCAGGAACATCTCATTTCCTGGCTGCTCAGGGGGTTCAGGAGGCACCTGAGGTTGATCCAGAGGCTCCCTGTGTGAGCTGGATGGCCAGAGGCAGCTGGGAAGAATGGGAGTTTCCATAGGAAAAGAAGGATGAGAGTAGCAATGAGTGTGGGATCAGGCTCTGCAGTCTGGGAGGCATTCAGGTGGAGCCAGTGGAGTCAGACCCCAGGGATATGGAGAGGCTGGGGGCTTGGGATGCTTTCCTGGAGATGGGAAGATTCAGGGAGCAGGTTCTGCTCTTGGAGCTGCCTTAAGCCCCAAGTTTCCATCAAAGAATTTTTTTCCCCTCAGTATCCAAATGAAAATGAACAACAGAAAGGAAAATGAATATTTGGTTTAGGGAGTCTTAAACTCCCCAAGAAATTCATCAACATCAATAAAGGCTTCGTGGAGCAGGTGGAAATTTTATTTACACTCCATTTTCCAGCAGAAGAAAAGGATTCTGAACATTCCCGGGGAGGTTTGGTCCTTAGGGACGGGGGGGATGCTGAAAACAGGGATTCACCTCCGTGCTTTGCACAGTGCCTGTGCAGGTGACAGCCACAGCTGAGGCCACCGAGGTCACTCCCCACATCCCCACAGTGTTTAACTCCCTGCCCAGGCAGGGCAGCGACAAGTGGAGAGGAGACAGGGACTGAGGGAGGTCATTCCCATGGCCACGCTCTGCAAATCTGCTTTGCCACAGCTTTTGATCCCGACTCTGCAACCTCTCTTTGTCTCTTCAGGTTAAAAATGAATTCCGTTCTCCCCACCTCTGAAAACAAAACCTGCCAGATAAAAGTGAACCACTCAGGCCATTATTTCCCCATCCATTCGGCACGGAAAGGACATTTATAAGCAGGGCAGAATTGTCTGCTGCTGCTGCTCAACAAAATCTCCTCCATTTCAAACACGACTTTATTGTTTCTTTTCTCGTTGTTTCTTTCTTTTTTTTCCCCCTAATGCAAGAGAATCCTGCAGGCAGCAGCCTCGTGCTGCCCAGGGCAGCTCCATCCTGAGCTGTGAGTCAGAGTGCATGGGGCAAAAATAGCCTTGATGATGTAATTAATGAGTATTTTCGGGAGCAGGGACAAAGGGCTGCAGATGAAGTCACTGGGCCTGATGGCACTTCCTGCCTCCTGCTTTGCCTAATGCAGGGTTTGGGTTTAATTCAGTGGGGTTTGTGCGGGTGGAGATTCAGAATCTCTGCTGTTCTTCCCTTCCCAAAGTTGGGCTGCTCAGCTGCAGGGAGAGAACTCTGAGCAGGGACTTTTGAAGAGGCCTGAAATATTGAGAAGGCTTTGCAAGAGCAAAGGAATCATCCTGGCAGGGAAAGAAAGGATTGGAGCAGAGCTGAGGGAGCTGGGAAGGGGCTCAGCCTGGAGAAAAGGAGGCTCAGGGGTGGGAATGGATGATCCTTAAGGTCCCTTCCATCCAAACCATTCCAGGATTCTCTGAACTTATCTCTTTTCTCCAGTGGGATTTTATACCTCTGGATTTGGTCTTCCCCCAAAGGTTTTAGGTTTGTTATAAAACACCCAGAGGTGTTTGTGGCTGAGGGACTTCCCAGGATAAATCTCTGTTGTTCCTATGCTTGAGTGAAGAAATCTGAGCTGAAGGTCCCTCCCAGCTCCTGCTCCTCTGAAATTGTGATGCTGCCCCTTCTCCCACAAAATCAGATCAACTCCTGTTTCCTGGTGCTCCTGGAAGGGTCTGGAGCCCCAGGAGGGGCTGAGGGAGCTGGAAAGGGGCTGAGCCTGGAGAAAAGGAGGCTCAGGGGGCCCTTGTGGCTCTGCACAGCTCCTGCCAGGAGGGGACAGCCGGGGGGGTCGGGCTCTGCTCCCAGGGCACAGGGACAGGAGGAGAGGGAACGGCCCAGGCTGGGCCAGGGGGCTCAGGGTGGGAACTGGGAAAATTTGTTCATGGAAAGGTTCAGGTGTTGGCACAGCTGCCCAGGGCAGGGCTGGAGTCCCTGTCCCTGCAGGGATTTAAAGCCCTGTGGATGTGGCACCTGGGGACATGGGCACGGGTGGCCCTGGCAGTGCTGGGGAATGTTGACTCCCTGACCTTAAAGGTGTTTGCCAACCTGAATGATTCCATGACCCCACGGTTTAATTAATGTTATTTTTGGAGCTCTGCTGGCTCAGACAAAGTTCAGGCCTTTGGGCTGGAGCTCAGTCCCAGAAGCCACCCTGCCTGTTAGCAAACAGCTCCCAGTTAACAGCTGGGGACATTTACCTGAAGATACCCCAAAGAGCCCCAGCTCTGTGCTGGATCCTTGGTGCTCTGCACACAGAAAAGCTCCTCCCTCCTTCCTGAGCCAGGCTCAGCCAGAGCAGAGAAATCCCCATCAGCCCCGGGCAGCTGTGGGAGGTTTCTCTGAGAACAAATGTCCAGCCTGCTCCAAGTGACCCTGGGAAGCTGCTGTGGGGGACTTTGCTGAGGGAGGCAAAAATTCCCATGTAGGGCTGACAGTGGAGCTTTTTCATCTGTCCCAAAGCCTCCTCCAGGGGGAAATTTTCTGGTGCCAATCCCTACAAAGAGTTCTGCAATTGTTCCAGGTGGGGCAAAGCACTTTTCACGTCTAAAAGGAGCCAGTCTGATCCTCTCGCTGCCTCACTCAGCATTTTGGGGGATTCTCTGGAAGGCTTTCCAGGGCTGGCTGTAAAATCCCCCCGAGCTGGAGAGGCTGCTGTGTCCTGTCCCTCAAACCTGGCACCAGCAGCCAAGGCAGCAGCAGAAGTTCCATGGGCACAGGAGAAGCGTGTACTGCACAGTTCTGGTATTTGGAGCAGTTTTAGGGGATCTGTTGAGTTTCAGGTGGTTTCTTCCCTCAGGACATCCCAACCCAGCCCCTGGCCTGGCCCCTGGTTTGCTACCTCAGCTTTTCCACCCCTGCAGGTGATGCCTTTCTTTCCCAAGTTAACTGAGTTTCTGTGATGTCTCGGATTTTTTTTTCCGAATTAAAATGATCCCATTAGACTTGTTCACCTGGAAGGCCCTGATGTGAAACCTCAGCTCAGCCTCCAATCCAAGACAGCCTTTTGTGGGAGCAGCGAACTCAGAGCAGCTGAGCAGAGCCCAGGAAGGGCAGCAGGGCTTCCCTCAGCTACACCTGAGCCCAAAAGCACCCAGAGGGGGAAGGTTGCACTGATTTCATGGAATCATGGAATGGTTTGGGTTGGAAGGGACCTTAAACCCATCCAGTGCCCCCCCTGCCATGGCAGGGACACCTCCCCCTGTCCCAGGCTGCTCCCAGCCCCAGTGTCCAGCCTGGCCTTGGGCACTGCCAGGGATCCAGGGGCAGCCACAGCTGCTCTGGGCACCCTGTGCCAGCCCTGCCCACCCTCCCAGAGAACAATTCCTGCTGGATTCCCATCCAGCCCTGCCCTCTGGCAGTTTGAAGCCATTCCCTGTGTCCTGTCCCTCCAGGCTCTCTCTCCACATTTCCTGGAGCCCCTTTAGGCCCTGCAAGGCCACACTGAGGTCACCCCAAAGCTTCTCCCCTCTAGCTGAACAATCCCAGCTCTCCCAGCCTTTCCTCCCAGCAGAGCTGCTCCATCCCTGGGATCATCCTGGAGCCTCCTCTGGGCTCTGCAGCAGCTCCAGGTCCCTCCTGTGCTGTGCTTTGCAGGTGGGCTCTCACCTGAGTGGGGCAGAGGGGACAATCCCTGTCAGGGCTGTGGCAGAGGCAGCCCAGGGGGTGCAGAGACAATGGAGCAAAGCTCTCCAAGTGTTCCCCCTTGACCCATTGTCCCTCATGGAAAGGCCAGGACGGGGTTTGGACACACCTGGGTTTGTCCCCCAGCTGCCTCTCAGCCCCAAGGCCACCAGGCAGGGGTCAGCAGCTCCAGGCAGGAGCCCATCCATCCCTTCTCCAGGATCTGCCTGCCCCAGCTCCTGTCCTCCCTCACCCCACTGTGCTGCCAGGAAAGGTCTCCCACAAACCAGGGAGCTCCCCCACCCAGCTCAGGCAGATCCCCTGCTTTTGCTTTAAGGAGATTTCAATTAATTCCCTCAGCTCCTTTGGAGAGATCTGTAATTGCTGCTGTGGCAGCAGCACAGGAGAAGCTGCTTTCCACCCCATGCTCCATTAACTTGCCCCTAACTGGCCAAGTAAACAAAACCAGATTAGTCCTGGCTGGGGCTGAATTCCTTCAAGGAATCTGGAGAGGACATGGAGAGGACTCAGTGCTTGAGACAGAGGCTGCACCATGAGCAGGAAATCCTTCAGGTCGAGAATGCTCCTGCACTTACTGAGAATAATCAACAGCTGTAGTCCTGGCGTGCCCAGAAAGATTAACAAACAGTGGCTTCGTTTGTATGAGGGCATTTTTCTCTCCTTCCTTCTATTAATGATGATTGGGAGTGAATTAAGTGCTGTGGCTGCTCATTTTTCATCCTTTGTGCTCTCAGCTGCCTCTGAGAATAGCACAGCACAGGGGGGAGTTTCCAAATGTGCGCACACAGGAGCTGCTGGGGGCTGGAAAGCCTCGAAATCCTGGGAAAGGGGGAAGCAACAGCACCAGCTTCTATCCAGGGTGAAACTCCACGTGGTGGCTTCTGCCCAAGCCCCAAAACCTGCTTTTCTAAGTAGCTGGTTGGATGATCACTGCCCCTCATCCATAGGTGGCTCAAGAGGGAAAGGGAGTGATAAATTCCAGTGGCCACGTGCTCTCTCCTGCACCTCAGGTTTGTTTGTGTCCCCTCCAAGGGTTAGAGCCACCTCAGAGATCCCCACTGCAGCTCTGTCAGGTGCTCTCAGCTGCTCAGGGGCCTTTGGAGGTGATGGAATTTGGGCTGGGAGCCACCTGCTTTGGGCTGAGCTGGATCCCAGCCTGCTAATTCCCACTGACACCTCCCAGCAGCCCTGCTCAGGCAGGACCTGCCCCCTCCAGACCCTTCCCAGCCCCATCAGAGCCTGCTGCTCCTGTCCTTGCCCAGTTTTGGAGGACAGAACTCCTTTTGGGAAGTGAAATCTCCCAGCTGGGCAGGGTGTAAGGGCAGGGTGAGTGTCTGGGGCTGCTGCAGGGTCTCTGCCTGATAAGCGTTATCTCTCTGGCCTTGCTGCCTCCCTCATCCCTTATCCCCAGATGCCCCTGGAATGACAGAATTCCACTGATTCCAGCAGGGCTGGGATCCTGCCCCTGCACTCCATAAAAGCTTCCCTGACAGCTGCTCAGGGTTGTTGGGCAAGGGTTAAAGCTGTGCTCGGCTTTGGAGCCAGGGAATAAAATGTTTACATCTTGGATCATCGGCTCTTCCCTGGCTGAGTGCATGGCAGGGAATTCAAGGGCAATGTTGAGCAGAGGACAAAAAGGATTGGAGGGGCTGGATTTGTCTCCTTGTTCATTGAAGCTCCCCCAAATCCCAGCTCCTGAGTCCCCCGTGAGCCCCTCCCTGCTCAGGGGAATCAGGCACTGAACCCTGCAGGGCTGCTGTGATCCAGCTTCCCAGCAAAGCTTCCCTGGCACTTGGGAATTCTCAGCTGGAACTGATATTTTTCCTTATTATTGTTTCTGAAACCAGCAGTAAAGGCAATAAAGAAAATCTGAGGGAAATGGGGCCGTTCCCAGCACGTTCCAGTTCTCCAGCACTGGGACCCTGCTTCTCCTGCTGCTGCTCCATCTCCTCCAGCCTGAGGCCATCAAAAACTTTCCTGCTCAGTGCCAGGACTTGAGCCAAGAGAGAGGTGGGGAAACATCCTCTGGATTTCAGCAGGAAATTCAGGAGGAACTGCAATGAGCAGGGCATGATCCTGGGCTGGGCTCTGCAAGAATTCGTAGCAAAAGGGGCTCTGGGGAAAGGTCTCTGTCCCTCCTGCTTGGTTTTCCTGCCAAAAAGGCTGAAGGGAGCTGAGAATTAGGACTGGGAACACAGGGATGTGACTCCTGAGGACAGCCTGGTGGGTCTCTTGCAGCTCAGGGTATTCCCTGTTTCCATGGGACACAACTGGAGATGCCCGGGGAGCAGCCTGGTCCAGCAGGGATCCACCCCTGGCATTGCCCAGCTGCACTTCTGCATTTATTGGAGAGGCTGAATTTCACTCAGCCCCACACACCTCCAGCCCCAAATCCCCACTCCAAGCAGTCCCTGCCTGGCAGGAGCCAGGCCTGGGCTTGGTGTTGGATCGGGACCACACTGGGGCAATGTCTTGGTTTGGAAAGACAGGTGTCTGCCAGGGAAAGCTGGAGTTTCCCTTGGAATGGAGAATGGAAACCCCTCACCCCCTCCAAATTGTAATTTTGCAATTAGGGGCTTTCAGGCAAAGATTTGGGAATAGGAATAACAGTTCTTTACTAGGAATATTAGCAATACAAATGGAGTAGAAAAAAAACAAACCAAAACAAACAAGCAAACAAACAAACAAACAACAATCCTGGAAAACCCTGACAGAGTCAGAGCTACAGCCTGACACCCTGTTGGTCAGGGGGTTGGGAGCAGCCCACAGTGAGTCCTCCTGGAGTGGCAGATGTGGCTCTGTTGGGGCAGAGATGATCCTGAAGGAAAGGGAGAAGGGTCCGAGTCTTCCTCTGGGAATCTGGTGGAACCAGGTACCTCGTGTTCCTGCGTCTCAGTTTTATCCAGGTAGGAATGGTTGGCTCCCCCCTGACTGGGTGGAGCATCTCACAATGGGATGATGGAATGTGTCCTGTCGTTGGTGAGCCTGAATGGCCCATTAGCAGAAAATGTCCCCCTGGAGGGTGGACAGGTGGTGGAAGACTGGTTTGAAGAGCTGGCCCATTATCAGAAGGCACTGCCCCCTCCCCCCAGAATAACAACAGATAAAGAATTACATCTCCCCAGCTGCTTTCACCAGATGAAATAGAATACACATTTTTTGGTTACATAACCCAAGACAGGCGAGGGAGGGCAGTGGGATTTGGGGGAAATGATGTTTTTACGAGCATCGTTAAATCCCTCAGAGCCTGGCCAGGGGAGCAGCGGGAGGGGAGGGGCTCGTCCTGCCTGGTCACTGCTTTATCTCCAGGCTATCAACACTGAGCTGCAGGTTCCCAGCAATTATCCACAAATTCCAGGCTGGAATGGTGATTAAACCCCTGAATTGCCCCTGGAGCCGCTCAGCACTTCTTGGCAGTGGTTTGCAGGAAGGTGGGATGGGAGCAGGAGGGGTGGGAGAGGGGCAGGGAGCGAGGGAGGGTTTAAACACCCTCACTGCTCCCCAACTTTCCAGAGAGAGAAAATGCACAGAGAAAACAGGCAGGAACCGCTTGGGAAGTGCCCCAGTGAAAGGGCTGCAGATGCCTGTGTTTTTCCAAGTAGGAGGGGAAAAAACATCCAACAAAATATCTGCGAGTTTGTTTGGAAAGGCTCTGAAAGCCCCTGGTAAAGCTGAGACTGCTGGGATCTAAAATAAATATTTGATTGCTGCTTCATTCTCCCTCTGCAAGAAAAGGTGAAAAATATTAAGGATGACCTCGTGCTCCAGCTGTATTGGAGTATTGACTCAAAGGATTCAGAATAAATAAATCCAGAGTGCTGGGAACAGCTCTTTTTATGGGAAAGAGGCACCTCAGTGGGGAAAAGACCAAATCCCAGAGAGGAAAAGTGTAAGAAACCCACCCCAAACACCCCCCTGACACAAATAAACAACAAACAGCCCCCAGATCATCCTTGGAGCTGGAAACCACAAAATAAACAAAAAAACAGCAAAACAGGAGGAGACTGTGGCCATCAAACACAAGTGCCCCGTGCAGGCATTATCCCAAAAGCTCAGCTCATTCCCTGCTGCAGATGGGAGCCACTGCTGGGAGCTGCAGGAGTTCCTGGGAGCTCCCAGGCTGCATTTCCCATTTTCAGCCCTGCCAGAGCCTCGGGGGAAGGGTTCTCATCTGCTTTGGCTGGAAGCAAGATTAAAGGAATCATAACAAAACTTGTGTCTGAGTGAATCCCGGCCAGGAGAGGGGAGGGAATGGGGATGAGTCCTGGATTGGTGCCCCCAGGGCTCTGCTGGCCGCGGATTTCTGCTTGAGGGGCTCCCGGGATGGGCTGTGCCACGGAAAACGTGGGAGATTTAAACAGAGATGCAGAAATTCTCTTTTTTTCATAGGAAAAAAGAAAAGCAAACCCGTATTTTCGGTTTCACTATAAGACAGAAAGGCAATCAGCAGGCCTGGAAAAAGCAGAATTCCCCTGGAGATTTCCTGGGATGAGCCCAGGAGAGCCCTGGCTGCAGTCCTGGGCTGGAGGCTCCTCTCCCTCGGGGTTTCTTGTTATCCCTGTGTCTGACAAAGAAGGGAAAACCTGTCAGCCTTGGGCAAATCCGTGTTTGGGGGAAACCTGCTGAAACACTTTACCTGCATCCAGACATTCCTGATGTTCCCCCTCATTGCAATTTCTGCTGCCAAACGGAGCCCACAGGGGCTGCAGGCCCTGGGCATGCAGGGGGGCCCTGGATGGTTCTGCTGGGCTCAGGCATCTCCAGCTCGCTGGGTGGTGACTGGAAGCTGAGTTTCAATCCCCTGCAAGGTTTTTAAATAATGGATTTGGGGATTTATGGAATGGGTTGGAAAGGAACTTAAACCCACCCAGTGCCACCCCTGCCATGGCAGGGACACCTCCCACTGTCCCAGGCTGCTCCCAGCCCCAGTGTCCAGCCTGGCCTTGGGCACTGCCAGGGATCCAGGGGCAGCCACAGCTGCTCTGGGCACCCTGTGCCAGCCCTGCCCACCCTCCCAGGGAACAATTCCTGCCCAATCTCCCATCCAGCCCTGCCCTGGGCACTGGGAGCCATTCCCTGGGTCCTGTCCCTCCAGCCCTTGTCCCCAGTCCCTCTCCAGCTCCCCTGGAGCCCCTTTGGGCCCTGGCAGGGGCTCTGGGTCTCCCTTGGATCCTTCTCTCCAGATGAACATCCCCAGCATTCCCAGCCCTTTTTTGGGGGGCAGATCCTGAGGACAAAGCTGCCCTGGGATCCCAGCTGGCTTTCCAGCCCAGGATGGATCATTTGATGTTGCACTGGAGCTTCTCCCGCAGCGTTCCTGCCCCAGGAAACCTTGGCAGCAGCAGGGCAGGAGGAGGTGAAGCCCTCGAGCACCTCGGGGTGTAAAACCAGGCTCTGAGGATTCCTCTTGTTTCAGGTGGAGCAGCTCTGGCTCCTGGCTGAGAGCACAGAGTGGGATTTGCTCCCCTTCCCTGAGTTCCCTTTGCAGGGGGAGCCGGGGGAGCTCGGCTGCAGTGGAATGGGAAATCCCTGGAGCTGGGAAAGGGAGGATCCAACTGCTGCCCCGGGATTCCTGTCCCCGGCAGCCCCGGCACAAATGCCTCAACTCCTGGTGCCAGGAGAGAAAGGCTCTGCTGGAAACCCCCGTGCAGGAGCAGGGGTTCCACCCCTGGCCATCCATCCGGGGCTGCAGGGAGCGAGTTCCAGCTGGAGCAGGCCCTGGGCTGGAGCACCCTGCCAGCCCCAGCAGGTCCAGAACCTTCCCCTGCCCTCCCTGCCCCTCCTTCCTCCACGCTTCTGCTCGCAGACACGGCCCTGCCTTTGCTCAGGAGAGCGCAGCAAACACCAGGTGCCTCTTCCCATCCTGGTTTGTTTTTTCCCACCTTTTCCTCTCTTGCCTCCAGCAGCCCCTGACTGGAGGCTCTGGGCCGGATTTTCAAAGCCTCGTGGAGCTGGAACGGCTCTGAAAGTCAGGGTTGGAAGGTTGGGAAGGGAAATGTTCCCCCCCAAAGGCTGCAAAGGCATAAAGGGAGCCCCAGACAGATCCAGGGGGGCTGCACATGTCACTCCCTTCATCTCTGGTGCAGCTGAAGGGGCTCTGCCCCATCGTGCTTGGGCACAGGGTGGGAAGCAAATCCCTTTTCCAGCCTCTGCCTTCTGCTTTCCACTCCCTCTGCATCCTGGGGCATGGCCCTGGGGCAGCTGCCCGCTCCTCTCCTGGAAAATGCTCCAAAAATCTGCTGTGCCTCAGCAGGGGTTTCACTGCAAACCTTCCACAAGCTCTGCAGGTCCAGAAAATCCCCAAATCCAGGTCCCAAAATCCACCCCCTGCAGAGCCCTGCACTGCAAACCTGATTATCTGAAGTGCAGAGAAATTTATTTCCAGCTGCATCCTGGGATTTCTTTGTTTTCGGAGGCTTGGAGAGAAGAGGGAGAAACATTTCCCCAAAGTTTTGAGCTGATCTGTGGAAATAACAATCTGATTTTGCAGCTGCAGGACCCAAACCCCATCTCATTCCCGCTGGGATATGAATTCCTGCCCACTCTGGGTGCCCCAGAGCCACCTTGCCACTGTCACTCAGGTGTCACATCCCCTCCTCCTCCTCCTCCTCTGCACACCAGGATCAGCCCCCGGAGCCCCCGAGCCCCCTCCCCATTCCAGGAATGCCCCCCAGCATTCCAGAGGTTCCTGCTGCCAAGGCAAGAAGCTCTTCCCCAATATCCTGGCTCCTCTTCCAAGCCTGTCCTTTTTTACCCACCTAAATCCCTCCTCTCCCCTTGGATTTGCCCCCGATGGCTCTGGGCTGGGTTTTGCTGGGAAGAGGAGCAGCTTCCCCTGGCTCCACGGAAATCATTGCAGTTGCAGGAGTAGCGAAGGCTGGGCTCCAAACGCTGCCAGCTCCCTGCCAAAAGGCTCCTGCTCCATTTAATGGGGCGACGAGAGGCAACAAAAGCGACCAGGGCTGCAGGGAGGCAGCTCTGCCCTGGAGGGGCTCGGTGCCGCTCCCAGGCCCCGCAGCTGCCGGGGTTTAGTCCGGGCTTGGCTGGGCCAGGCCTGGGGAGGATTTGTCCTTCACCGGGAGATTCAGCACTGAACCCGTCAGGGAGTCCGAGCAAGGACCGGCTCCGCCCGTGCGATCCCAATCCCGGCTGCTTCTCCAGGGAGTCCGTGCAGGGAGAGCCCTGGCGAGGCTGCGGGAGAGCCCCGGGACCTGCGGCTGCGGCAGCAGCGGGGACAGAACGGGACAGGAACGGGACAGGAACAGGGACAGGAACGGGGACAGGAACGGGGACAGGAACGGGACAGGAACGGGGACAGGAATGGGACAGGAACGGGGACAGGAACGGGGACAGGAACGGGACAGGAACAGGGACAGGAACGGGGACAGGAACAGGGACAGGAACGGGACAGGAACGGGACAGGAACGGGACAGGAACGGGCACAGGAACGGGACAGGAACAGGGACAGGAACGGGGACGGGAACGGGGACAGGAACGGGGACAGGAACGGGGACGGGAACGGGGACGGGAACGGGGACAGGAACGGGGACAGGAACGGGACAGGAACGGGGACAGGAACGGGACAGGAACGGGACAGGAACGGGACAGGAACGGGGACAGGAACAGGGACAGGAACGGGGACAGGAACAGGGACAGGAACGGGACAGCAACGGGACAGGAGCAGGGACAGGAGTGGGGACAGGAACGGGACAGGAACAGGGACAGGAGCGGGGACAGGAGCGGGGACCGGAAGGAGACAGGAGCGGGGACAGGAACGGGAGATGCCCTGCCCTGCCCCGGAACAGGATCCAGAGGCAGGGGAGCCCCGCAGGATGAGCTGGGCTGGGCTGGGCTGGGCTGGGCTGGGAGGCTCCCAGGCTCCCTCTGGAGCTCTCTGTGCCCCCCAAACCCCCGGAATTCCATCCCAGGGTCGGCAGCTCTGCGCTGGTCTGGGCCCTGAGGGGTATTTGTCATTCCTCCATCTGCACCCCCCCAGCTGCGCAGCCATCGGCGTTACCCCTTTCCTTGTGCTGTGGGAAGGATAACGAGGGTCTGTAGGGCAGAGCCGGGAGGGGACAGGGGGATCTGTGACTTCTTCCAGCCCCAGATCCCCCCAGGCTGCTGTGGGGCTGTGAGCAGAGCAGGGCCCCCAGTGCCTGTCAGCATCTGCAGCTCCATCACCAAGGAAAGGTGCAAATCCACGATTTATCCCAGGAGACCCCTCCTTGCACAGGGACCTCTCCCTGCTCCCTGCAGCCCCTGCGTGTCTCTTCAGAGCCAGTGCTGGTGCTACCTGAAGGATCTTTGCAGGGAACACTGACCTTTGGTTTTTCTCCCTTGTTTTTCCTTTGTCTCTCACCCACCGGGACATTTTTGGTGTCCACGGGCTAAAATTGAATTTTCCTTGAGGGTTTTTGGCCCTGAGTGATCACAGAGAGGAGGCTCCAAAGCACGGCATGCTGTGAGTTCCTGCATGGACTTGGAGGAGATGGGAGTTGGGCAGCCTGGGTGGCAGGAACAGCTCTGGGAGAGGCTCTGGGAGATGGGATGAGGCCAAATCCAAGGACACCAATTCCTTCCCTGGCAAGGAAGAAGCCGCTGTCCCCTGGCAGGAGGGGCTTGTGAACGTTCAGGGTTAGAGGAAATGGCCTTAGGGGGCACCAGGGGAGGTTTAGGTTGGATATTGTGAAAATCCCTTCATGGGCCAGTGGCAGAATGGCCAAAGTGCAGATTTTCAGCACCAGTGTGATGGCAACAGCTCAGCCTTGGTCAGATCTGAGCTTCAGGGAGGGGCTGAATTCCTGATGGGGATGTGGAGCCCGGGGGGTCGGGCTCTGCTCCCAGGGCACAGGGACAGGAGGAGAGGGAACGGCCTCAGGCTGGGCCAGGGCAGGCTCAGGGTGGGCACCAGCAGGAATTTCCCCATGGAAAGGGAGCTCAGGCCTTGGAGCTGCCCAGGGAGGTTTGGAGTGCCCATCCCTGGAGGTGTCCAAGGAATTCCTGGAGGTGGCACTCAGGGCTCTGGGCTGGGGACAAGGTGGGGATCGGGCACAGTCTGATGATCCTGGAGGGATTTTCCAGCCTCAGTGTTGTCTGGGTTTTTGCTGTTCTCCTCTGTCTCTTTAAGAAGTTTTTCTGAAGTTCTATTTCAGCCTTCTGTGTTTACCTTGGAGTCAGACACGATTTTACATCAACAACTTATCTTGTTATTGTAACCATCTAACCATGTTTGCATCCTTCTCACAAGGAGGAGACTGCTGATGGGCTGTTGGGTTGCCCAGTGTGGTTGGAGAGGAAGATTTTCTTCCTCCAATCCATGGTCACTGCTGGAATTCTATAAATGTTGAGGTTTGTAAATGAACTGCCTCTTTTCTGCCTTGGACATCCCAGTGTGGGTGCCATTTCTTTGTGTTGTGTGTGACCCCTCAGGGATCCCTGGATTCTGTGACTGTGTGCAGTGCAGTGTGGTGTGGACAGGGGAGACAGACACCTTTCCATCATTTTTATAGGATTTTTTTTTTTTATTTTTCCCAGAAAAACCCTGCTCCCTTCAGGCCCAAAGCTGCAGGTCCAGCTCTCCAAACCCAGCACCAGGATCAAACCCTTTCCCATCTTCCGCCCTCCTGGCTCCAGTGGGTCAGGAGCTCTGCCCCAGCAGATTCCACAATCCCCCTCCCCAAAAGCTCTGAGTCTGCCAAAGGCTTCAAACCCAAATTCCCACTCAGCTTTAATGGACTCCAAGGTAAATTTGCTCAGGCCCAGCCTCCTGGAAAGCAAATTTGCCCAGCCCTGAACGGGTGTGAGCAGAGCTGCCAGCCCAGCTGCATCCATCACCTCCCCGCAGAATCCTCAAACACAACCCTCACGTGGGGAAAAGGGGGAAAAGGGAATTTATTTAACATTTATATCTGCTCTTTATTGCAGCAAATGTGTTTGATGTCCCAGAGATGAAATATGGAGCATGAGGCCCATTCCGTGCTTGCAGTTACCTCCAGGAGGAGCCCAGCCCCAGTTTTGTTTAGTAAATCATTGCTGATGGCTTTGGAGAGGATCCATAAATCTTTCCTGAATTGCTCCTTTCAGATCCTCAGCTTTTGCAGGCGTCTTCATCTGCATGTTCAGACACTGGTTAGCTCAATAGGGGGGAAAATTCCCCAAATCCCATTCTTTGGGAGGCTGCTCTGGGGACCCAGGGGTGGCTCTGGCTTTTCAATATCCACAGAAGGGCGCCAGCTTTGGGCCTCAGGGGAATATTGAGAAAATATTCCCTAACTCTGAGTTAAACCCGGGTTTTGAGGGAATTCTCTTGACTTGCACAGCAGCAATCAGATGGAATTATGAGAAAAGCTGGAGGTGGAAGGGGCAGCAAAATTCCCTTAAACTGCCTTTGGAGGGGTTTGAAGGGAATTCACAGAGATCTCCTGATCCACTGGGGTGACTCTGGGGATGGTCAGGCTGGACAGGGCTGGGAGCACCCTGGGACAGTGGAAGGTGGCACTGGCTGAGCTTCAAGGTCCCTTCAGCCCAAACCATTCTGTGATTCTTTATTTTACATTAGCTTTTCCCATCAGTTTGAGGTCTCTGTGGATTAATCCCAAAGTTAGATTCTCCCATTCTTGGAGACATCAGAAGGGAAAGGGATCAGGTGGGAACAGGGAGATGGGGTTGGTTTAAGTCCAGTGACCACTGACACAGCTTTTATGGGACTGAGGGGACAAAACTTGGGAAACACAAAACCTTCCCCAATTTTAATCCAAATGAGATTGGCCTGGGTGGAAAAGTTCATTTCCATGAGTTTTGCAAACCAAAAAAAGTTCTATTTGGAAGCCATGGGCTCCTCACTTTGATTTCTTGTTAGGGAGAGTGACACCAGTTATCCCAAAGATTGGAAAACAGTTTTGGCTTTCAGTTCCTGAGGATTTGGGATCTGACAGCTGCTCCCAGGAAGAAAAATGTCTGAGAAGGAGGGGCAGGTCAGAGGGGAGTGACTCAAACTGCTGGGAGTTGGATCATGGCATAAATCCCAGAGGGATTCCCATGACATCTGATCCAAGGGAGAGAAGGGACAGCCCTGATTCCTGAGCTCTGTCCCATCCCTGATCCCTGAGCTCTGTCCCATCCCTGATCCCTGAGCTCTGTCCCATCCCTGATTCCCAGGGCTCTGTCCCATCCCTGATCCCTGAGCTCTGTCCCATCCCTGATTCCTGAGCTCTGTCCCATCCCTGATTCCCAGGGCTCTGCCCCATTCCCAGTCCCAGGCTCTGTCCCATCCCTGATTCCCAGGGCTCTGCCCCATTCCCAGTCCCAGGCTCTGTCCCATCCCTGATTCCCAGGGCTCTGCCCCATTCCCAGTCCCAGGCTCTGTCCCATCCCTGATTCCCAGGGCTCTGCCCCATTCCCAGTCCCAGGCTCTGTCCCAGCCCTCAGCCCACGGAGTTTTGCCTCTGGGAAGGGCTCAGCCCCAGCGATTCCCGCAGTTCCAAGGGGAAGGAGCACCCAGGGCAGCCCCGGAGCTCCTCCTGCAGCCCGGGAGGAAAAGGAAACCCCGGGCAGAGGCATCACTGAAGGGAGCCTGTATCCTACAGCGGGGATTGATGGAAGTGGTCATGGGGTGAGGTCGGGGCATGAGGAAAAGCAGGAGAAAGAGCCCAGGGATGTGTTTCCTCAGCTGGAATTACCACAGGACCATCTGCCTTGGGAGAAGGGGAACAGGGAGAGGGCAGGAAGAACCAATTTTTTGGTTCACTGCCTCTTCTGGATGGGAAAGAAAAAAGCAAAAGTCATTTCAGGCCGAATGAAGAGCTGCGTTTCCCTGGAATGAAACAATTCCTGTGAGTGGCCAGGGGGGATTTTGTGTTCCCAAATAAATAAAACAGGAGGAGTGTTGCAATTCAACACAAATGAACGACACTCGCACACTGAGATGTCCAAGGCAAAAGGGGCAGTTCATTTACAGACCCCGACATTTATAGAATTCCAACAGTGACCGTGGATTGGAGAATGAAATTGTCCTCTCCAACCACACTGGGCAACCCAACAGCCCATCCATTCTCTTCTCCTCCAGAAAGGAATGCAAAACAATCATTGTTTACATGAAAAGTGCCTGAGAAACTCCACCACAAAAATGCAAACATCAGAAGGCTGAAACAGAACTTTAGAGAAACAGAGAAGAACAGGGCAAGAGAGGAGATTGTGAATTATTTTTTTTTTCCCACATCTTGAAGTTAAAGAGGGATTGGAGGTCAGTGGGAATGACCAGAAGGCCCCTGGGACTGAGGGAATTCCTTCCAGAGGGTTCCTGAGCCCAGGTCCCGACTGCCCAAGCCCATGGTGGTGAGGGAGCTGCCCTGGGAGCAGGGAACGATGGACTGCACGTCTCCAGGTGCTGTAAAAATCAGGATACAGCACAAATATTTCCCAGCAGGACAAACCAGAGCCTCACACCTACACCTGGGGCAGGCCCAGCCCTGAGGCCTGAAAGACACAACCACAACCTGAATTCATCCAGTGGCATTGAATCTGGGGGATTCACTGGCATGGGGTGGATTTGGGGGATATCACTGGCGTTCCCAGCTCTGCCCCTGGCTCGTTTTTCCATCGGTGTTTCAGGCTGAGCTGAGCTGCTCAGGGCTGAGGAGTGGGATCTGTGAGCACTTCCAGCATTTCTGCCTCATCCAGGGCCCCAGCTCTGCCCCGCACCGGGAGAGGAAATGGTTATTGGAGACGGTTATTGGGAATGGTTATTGGAGATGGTTATTGGAAATGGTTATTGGGAATGGTTATTGGGAATGGTTATTGGGAATGATTACTGGGAATGGTTATTGGGAATGGTTATTGAAAATGGTTATTGGAGATGGTTATTGGGAATGGTTATTGGGAATGGTTATTGGGAATGGTTATTGAAAATGGTTATTGGAGATGGTTATTGGGAATGGTTATTGGGAATGGTTATTGGGAATGGTTATTGGAGATGGTTATTGGGAATGGTTATTGGGAATGGTTATTGGGAATGGTTATTGGAGATGGTTATTGGGAATGGTTATTGGGAATGGTTATTGGGAATGGTTATTGGAGATGGTTATTGGGAATGGTTATTGGGAATGGTTATTGGAAATGGTTATTGAAAATGGTTATTGGAGATGGTTATTGGGAATGGTTATTGGGAATGGTTATTGGGAATGGTTATTGGGAATGGTTATTGGAGATGGTTATTGGGAATGGTTATTGGGAATGGTTATTGGGAATGGTTATTGGAGATGGTTATTGGGAATGGTTATTGGGAATGGTTACTGGAGATGGTTATTGGGAATGGTTATTGGAAATGGTTATTGGGAATGGTTATTGGGAATGGTTATTGGAGATGGTTATTGGGAATGGTTATTGGGAATGGTTACTGGAGATGGTTATTGGAGATGGTTATTGGGAATGGTTATTGGGAATGGTTATTGGGAATGGTTACTGGAGATGGTTATTGGAAATGGTTATTGGGAATGGTTATTGGGAATGGTTATTGGGAATGGTTACTGGAGATGGTTATTGGAGATGGTTATTGGAGATGGTTATTGGAGATGGTTATTGGGAATGGTTATTGGAAATGGTTATTGGGAATGGTTATTGGGAATGGTTATTGGGAATGGTTATTGGAGATGGTTATTGGAGATGGTTATTGGGAATGGTTATTGGAGATGGTTATTGGAGATGGTTATTGGGAATGGTTATTGGGAATGGTTATTGGGAATGGTTATTGGGAATGGTTATTGGGAATGGTTATTGGGGATGGTTATTGGGAATGGTTATTGGGAATGGTTATTGGGAATGGTTATTGGAATTGGTTATTGGAAATGGTTATTAAAAATGGTTATTAAAAATGTTTATTTAAAGTGTTGTGCCAAATTTAGGGAGCTTTTAGTGAATCTGTCCCAGTGAAACTGAGCCAGACCTGGGAAGGGGAACACACATTTTGTGTTCATTTAATTCTTGTTTAGGAATTTCAACTTTTGAACTTGTGGCAGGCTGGAAAATTGTTGGGATTCAGGGATTCCTGCTTGTCTGTGGTGATTACACAGAATGAATGATTTGGCTTAATGAGGGTGGGAGAAGATGGCAGAGTTGGATGTTTGTGTCGGGTTTGGGTTTGCCTTAGCAGGGATTGTGTACAAATCCCCTCAGGGTGGGGTCGGGATGTGCTCGGGCACCCTTTGGGAATCTCAGCACCTGGGATGAGGCTGGGCTTGTTCAACAAGGCCAATTCCAGCTTTGTGGGAACAGCCTCCATCAGGACAGATTGGGAACACCCTCAGGAAGGGCTAAATCCATGGAAAACCAAAAATTCACTGTGAGGAATTCATTTCCCATGGATAAATCCCTCCCTTGGTGCCTCTTCTCCTGCCTGAGGCCTCAGGTGCCCTTTCTGCCTGGTCCAGGCAGGCCCAGGGAGAGCCAACCCCATCCAAGGGGATGGAATGCCCTCCCCAGGAGCTGCCCTGGCAAAGCTTCAATCCAGCAGCTCTGGAGATCATCCCAGAGACCCTGAGCTCTGTTTGTCAGGGAATTTCACAATTCCAAGGGCACTGGAGATCAGAAAAGGCAGCACTTATTGGGATTCTGGCCCCTCTGACATGTAGGGGAGTTTCTGGATGGCTGAGCCTTTCCAGGCTCTGGAGTGATAAATATAAAGGACCCAATAATTGATTGCCAATTAGATAAACTTTATTAAAGCCAGAAGCCGAAGCAAGCAGTGCATGCTGGGAAAGCCGGAGAGCACAAGTCTCAACTCGTGCTCCACGCGTGGCTTTTTCAAAGGTTTTTCCCCACAGTTTCCCATTTTTGTAACTTTTTGGTTCACACACACCCCTTGGGCCCTCCCCAGTCCATGTTTTCCCATATGTGGTCACAGTTGAGTCTTCCAGCTCCGGGAGTCTGGGGTCTCCTGCCCTCTCAGGGTGGTCGGTGGATGAAGTCTCTCCTCTTCCTCGGAGCACGTCCCTGGGAACCTCCCACTGTGGTCACCATGGTTTCACCATATTCTCTCATTTTCTCTCTTTCTCCATGTCTTATGATCCAAAGTTACATTACATTATCCTGCACCAAGGCCGAGATCTCTCTAACTTCTCTGTTTTTGCAGTTTCTGCAACTTACAGTTATTGCTCAATATCTTCTACATATTTACAATTTCTGCAGTTTGCTTAATAGCCCCTACACATTTATAATTATTAACTATAACATTTAACACAAATTACCTAAATCATTCATTTCATTTATAACAGGAGAAAGCAACACTCCCACTGCTTGTGGGATGTTTGCCCTGCTCCCAGCAGCCTGGATGGATTGTTTGCCAGGGGGAGGGATTGGTTACCTGCCGAGTTGCCCAGAAAGTAGGGCAGGATTTGTGTTTTCTCCGACTGCTGCAGGTGCAAGGAAGCAGCCATGGTTTATTTCTGTCCCTGTGGCTTCCCTGTGGAGCTTTTCCAGCCTCTTTGCCATGTGCAGATGGACGAGGCCTCCAGTTAATCCCTAACTGAGCCACTGACACCAGGAATGGGGCCATTAAATAAGAATTAAAGATGTGCTCCCTACCTTTGGGGGAGTTTGGGATAGATTCCCTCATTTCTAATCTCCTTCCCTGCAACGTTCTCTCCAAAATCCTTCTCCCTGCATCTCAATCGAGCTTTGGATGACTCATAAAATTAATCCTTCCTGAGCAGCAAATCCCTTCCCTTCCAGGCTGGCATGTGAGGAGCTGTTCCCACATTCCTGCCTCAGCCCTGGGTGTTCCTGGAGCAGGGATCTGTGTCCCAGAGGAGCCCTGGGGACAGATCCCATTCCCTGGGCACCCTGAGCTGCCAGGCAGGGCTTTGATTGCTTATCTGAGTTTGTTTTGTTGGGGGAAGGAGTCAGGAATGGGGTCACTGTCATGAGGAACATCACTGCAAGTCCTTGAGGTGACATTTCCCATGGTCCAGAAGGACCTGGAGCTGCTGGGATGAGTCCAGAGGAGCCACAGAGCTGCTCCAAGGGCTGGAGCCCCTCTGGAGCCAGGCTGGGAGAGCTGGGGGTGCTCCCCTGGAGAGGAGAAGCTCCAGGGAGAGCTCAGAGCCCCTGCCAGGGCCCAAAGGGGCTCCAGGGAAGCTGGAGAGGGACTGGGGACAAGGGCTGGAGGGACAGGACACAGGGAATGGCTCCCAGTGCCCAGGGCAGGGCTGGATGGGAGATTGGGCAGGAATTGTTCCCTGGGAGGGTGGGCAGGGCTGGCACAGGGTGCCCAGAGCAGCTGTGGCTGCCCCTGGATCCCTGGCAGTGCCCAAGGCCAGGCTGGACACTGGGGCTGGGAGCAGCCTGGGACAGTGGGAGGTGTCCCTGCCCATGGCAGGGGTGGCACTGGTTGGACTTTGAGGTCCCTTTCACCCAAACCATTCCATGACTCCACGATCATTTTCCCAGATAGGTTTAAGACAGACCAGAGGGAAGATGCTCTCTGGCTGTGAATTTCCATTTGTGGGGGAAAAATCAGCCCTGAAAATGAACTGAAATGGAGAAAAGCAGGAACCTCTTTATGGACATTTTCCTTTCAAAAGAACAGTTCCCTGAGAAAAACAAAAATTCTTCATCCAAAAAAAAAAATCTTTGATCAGACTATTTAAGCTCATGTTGGATGTGAGATTAAAACAGGAGAAAGGGAAAATTCTGCAGCTAAAAATCCCCAGTTCTGGAAGATGGAAAGCTCCTGAGAAGGGTTTGATCCCTCCCCTGGAGCAGAGGAAAAGAAGAGGGGGTGACACTGCAGGATGGGGGATCAGGATTAGCCTCAAATGCAGATTAAGAAAAGAAAAGTCGATTTAATAATTCCTCTCTGTGCACCTCGGTGACAGCTCCATCTGAAACCTTCAGGAACAACTCCTGGAACGCCGTTCTAAGCCCCAGGAATCTCTCTGAAGCCTTTTCCAGGGAAGCTGCTCTGGCATTTTCCCAGGCAGCCACAGCTTCCCCGGGCTGGAGCAGCCCTGACATGAAAGAGCCTCCCCGACCTTGTGCAGAGGAGCAGGAGAGAGGGAAGGAATGAATCCTCATTAAAAGAAATCTCCTTTTTGCAGTGCTAATTAGGCACATCCATGGAGCATTCCCAGACATTTGGGACGGGCTGGGAATGATCCTTGTCCTGTGCTGGGCAGGTTCTGTTTGCTGTAAATCCCTTCCCCACTTCCAAAGGGGCCTTGGCAAGTGCTGTGGGAGCAAAGGCTTTTCCAACATCCCTCATTCCAGGGACGCTGTGAACAGAGGGGATCTGAGCTTGGATACATCACTGGTTTCCTTAGGATTGCATCAGGATTTCTTTAGCAAAATTCTGGAGACAAGGAACACCCTGGGTTTGTTTCTACATTTGTTTCCTTCCTTTATTTCATTGTCTTCCATCCTTCTATAAAGCAATTCCTTGGTTCACTGGGAATGTCTTTTCCAGGGAGTCCCTGGGGACCTTTGGTGCTGGAGTTGTTCAGTTTTCTTCCACGGGATTCTCTCTGATCCCAGTCAGGCCCATCAGGATGAGGCTCCTCCTGCTGTGTGAGAGATTCCTGGGAGTCCCAAATGACTCTGGAGAGGAGGAGCAGCTGCCTCTGGAGCAATTCCTGCCAGGATGATCCGTGTCCTGGCCAAGGTCACCAATATCCTTCTCCAACAGACCCAGGTTGCCCAAACCTTCACATCCTGACCTACCCCCCTTCCTGGACCTGGGGAGGAGTTTTCCAAGACTTTCCCAATCCCTGGTGGTGTCCCCTGGGGCTCACGATGGGGGGTTCACCCACAGGATTGCTCCAGTGCAGGAGCAATCCCAGAGTCATTGCTGGGATCCGAGAGTCACCCCCAAGGAAAGTTCCTGCCATTAATTCCTGAACTGGCTGGGAAAAACCTTCTAATTAGCACCTCATTCATTAGTGACTGACTTCCTTCAAATGCAATAGAAGTCAAGGATGGGAGCCAGGCTGGGGTGTTCAGCTGGAAAAGCTCCAGGGAGAGTTCAGAGCCCCTGCCAGGGCCCAGAGGGGCTCCAGGGGAGCTGGAGAGGGACTGGGGACAAGGGCTGGAGGGACAGGACCCAGGGAATGGCTCCCAGTGCCCAGGGCAGGGCTGGATGGGAGATTGGGCAGGAATTGTTCCCTGGGAGGGTGGGCAGGGCTGGCACAGGGTGCCCAGAGCAGCTGTGGCTGCCCCTGGATCCCTGGCAGTGCCCAAGGCCAGGTTGGACAGGGCTGGGAGCACCTGGGACAGTGGGAGGTGTCCCTGCCATGGCAGGGGTGGCACTGGGTGGGTTTCAAGGTCCTTCCAACCCAAACCATTCCAGGATTCTCTGAACTTATCTCTTTTCTCCAGTGGGATCCTATACCTCTGGATTTGGTCTTCCCCCAAAGGTTTTAGGTTTGTTATAAAACACCCAGAGGTGTTTGTGGCTGAGGGACTTCCCAGGATAAATCTCTGTTGTTCCTATGCTTGAGTGAACAAATCTGAGCGGGGGATGCTGAAGGTCCCTCCCAGCTCCTGTTCCTCTGAAACTGTGATGCTGCCCCTTCTCCCACAAAATCAGATCAACTCCTGTTCCCTGGTGCTCCTGGAATGGGCTGGAGCCCCAGGAGGGGCTGAGGGAGCTGGGAAGGGGCTGAGCCTGGAGCAAAGGAGGCTCAGGGGGCCCTTGTGGCTCTGCACAGCTCCTGCCAGGAGGGGACAGCCGGGGGGGTCGGGCTCTGCTCCCAGGGCACAGGGACAGGAGGGGAGGGAACGGCCCAGGCTGGGCCAGGGGAGGCTCAGGGTGGATGTTGGGGAAAATTTGTTCATGGAAAGACTGCCCAGGTGGAGTCCCCGTCCCTGCAGGGATTGAAATCCCTGTGGATGTGGCACTTGGGGACAGGGGCCAGCGTGGCCTTGGCAGTGCTGGGGAATGTTGGACTCGGTGATCCTGGAGCTCCTTTCCACCCTGAACAATTCCAAGGCTCTGGGGCTCACACTCAGCTCAGGTAACCGGGAGGCAGCAGCCAAAGTCTCGAGGCTGCAATTTCTCCTCAACCCAAAATAGTCAAACATATGCAGGGAGAAAGAGCTCCAAATAAACAAACCCACAATCTGCTCCTACAGAAATATCCTGGAATGTGCACAACAGACTGGGATCCCTCAGGGCCTTCCCAGCACTGCTCAGGGTTCCAGTGGTAACAGCTCCGAGCTGGGACAGATTTGCAGCCCAAAGAAGCCTGGAGCTGTGGTAATCACTGACTGTGCTGGAAGGGGGAACAGCCTCCCATGGAATTCTGGTTTCCATCATTCCCAATCGGCAGCAGCACAGTGACAGCTCCAGATGTTTGTTTGGGGAGAGAGATTCTAGAGGTGGCTGCAGAAGCAGAGATGGGGGAAGGTGACTTCACCTCTGTGTGAAACCAAGCCAAGCCAAGCCAAGCCAAGCCAAGCCAAGCCAAAGCCCTCCCTGCTCTTTAACTTCCAATGAGATCCAGCCAGGGCAGCAAAATCCATGGAATGAACCTCCAGGATGTTCCCTGGAAATGCTGATTGCAGGATCAGGGAGGCTCCACCTTCCAGCTCTGAAAACCACAGGGAGCGTTTGAGTCACTGAAACAAACCCAGAGAAACCTCCAGGGCCACATCCAGGAAGGACCAAATCCCAGCAGGGGTTTAGCAGTGGCTGTGAGAAGCGTGTGCAGTTTGAAGGGGAGCTGGGCCAGGGCCCTATCCGGGGAAAATGCAACAGTCTGGGGAAGGAGGGACACCCAGACCGGGGAGGATTGCTGCTGCTGCTGTGCTTCCCAAAATTGACTTTTCCCAGGAAACTGCAGCAACTCTGTCACTCTGCTTTTTTTAAAGTTCTTCTAAGCTTTCTGCTGTTTTACATTTTTGCAGTGGAGTTTCTCAGGCACTTTTCATGTCAATAATAATTGTTTTGCATTCCTTTCTGGAGGATAGAATTGATGGGCTGTTGGGTTGCCCAGTGTGGTTGGAGAGGACAATTTCCATCCTCCAATCCACGGTCACTGTTGGAATTCTATAAATGTCGAGGTCTGTAAATGAACTGCCCCTTTTTGCCTTGGACACCCCAGTGTGTGAGTGTCGTTCATTTGTGTTGTGCTGTGACAGGCAGGAAGGGATTGGGATGTGCAGGGAGAGCTGGATTTGTTGATTTATTTTCCCATGTGAGGGTTGATTTGGGGCTCAGTCCATGCCCAGCCTCAGGAACTGCTCCAGGCACCCCGCAAGGTTCAGGATTTAAAGGGAGTAGGGTTAGATGGGATATTGGGAAGGAATTCCTGCCTTTGAGGGTGGTGGGGGCTGGGATGGAATTCCCAGAGCAGCTGGGGCTGCCCCTGGATCCCTGGCAGTGCCCAAGGCCAGGCTGGACACTGGGGCTGGGAGCAGCCTGGGACAGTGGGAGGTGTCCCTGCCAGGGCAGGGGTGGCACTGGATTTTTAAGGCCCCTTCCAACCCAAATCATTCCATGATTCTGTGATTTTATGGTTTATGTTGCTGCTGCTGTCCTTCTTTGGAGGCTGGGAAAGGCTCATCTAAAGGCTCTGCAGGATCTTGAGGGCCCTGGGACTGTCCTGACCCCCAAAGCCTGAGGGAAACTCTTGGAAACTCAGCCCTGAATTCCCTTCCACCTCCTCAGAGCTCCTCACACCTGGCAAAAATCTCCAGGAATAAAAGGCAGCCTGAAATGGTTGTCATTTCCAGCAGGGATTAGTGATGTTCCCCGCCTGACCTCGCTCCTCCTGAGACTCCAGGCATGTTCCAAGCCTGGTAATTCCCAAAGCCTCTTCCCGCTGCTCTGGGCAGCCAGGGGAGAGGAAAAGGAATCAAATTCCTGCCAGAGAAAAGTGATTTCTTCATATTCCCTCACTCTTTACCCTGACAGCAGCTCCAGCTTGCAAAATGAAAAATGGGTATGGAAACACCTTTAATGCATTTTTTGAATGTAGCTCTTCTCTTCTGTGAAAAACCTGGAGATCAAATCCTGAGGGAGGCAGGAAGGATCTGGGGTTGGAGCTCAGGGGTCCCTGCTGGGTTTAAACAGCCAGGGCTGGAAGAGCTTCATCCAAAAAAAAAAAAAAAAAAAAAAAAAAAAAAAAAAAAAAAGGATGAAGACACTTCTCCAGCTGCCTGAACTCGCAGCCATTGTGGGAAATGGAACATTTTCAGGTTGGTGCTGTTGTTACCAAGCCTGGAATCCAGAGTGGGACTCCAAATCCATGCCCAGGATTGAACCGTGGCATTCCCAGCACAAACCCCAGTCTCCAAACTGCCAAAAGCTTCCCATTTCCCACTGCTGGAGGAAAGGATGATTTTGCCAAGGAGCCAATTCTCTTTTAGGAAAGAGTTTTCTGGAAGGGAGATGGGAATGCCAGCATTTCATCCTGCCAGAGCCGGGCTTCAGGCTGGGCCTGGGCCAGGGTTAAACTGCTCCCAGAACTGGATTTCAGGATAAATGTCCTTTGCTGATTCGGGCTGTCCCTGGGACAGCTGCACCTGGCTCCCAGGCTCTTCCCAGAACCCAGACTGGTTTGGGTGGAAGGGACCTTGTAGCCTTGGTTGGTGCCTGAGATATTTTGGGTTTCTGAAATCCTTTTCCCAGGGAATTTTCTGTAAACCAGAGACACGTTTTTGTATCTTTATCTCTGTTTACATTCCTTTCCCTAGGAGGGACTTCTCCTTGCTGTCCCTCTGCGCTGACCAATGTGATTGAAGGGGTTTGTCTTTGTGTCACCAATCCAATTGCTCTGTGTAGAACAGGATAAAAGGCAGACACATCCCAGAAATAAAGGAGTCATTGTCAGCCCTCTGAAGTCAGAGTCTGTGTTGCTGTGGTGTACAGCAGCATCAGGACCTCCAAGGCCACCCAGCCCTGCCCAGGACAGCTCCCCCTGTCCCAGGCTGCCCCCAGGTTGTGCTGATCCACCCAGAGATCCTGGTTCAGCCACGGATCCCTCCCGGGATTTTGCAGCTTGGAGCCCCGGGCAAGGCTCCTCCTGCAGGGAAGAGCTCAGGACGAAGCTGCAGAGAAGCCTGGGTGGTGCCAGGATCCATCCTGGAGGATCCCACCTGGAGCTGCCCCAGGCCAGGATCGCTGAGCTCAAGGAGCAGCTGCTCAATCCATGGATCAGAGGGATCACCCTGGGCTGGCACCTCTGATCTGAGCACTCCAGAAATGCAGTGGAAAGGGAGGAACCCCAAGCCCCCAGAGCCGTTTCAGGCAGTGTTTGATCCCTGAGCTCAGAGTTACGGCTTGATTGGAGCAGGGATTAATTAGAGGATTTATCTTCCCTGGCTTTTCCCTGCACTTCCTCATTAACATTTACAGCAGGATCTTGGTCCATGACCAGGCTCCAACTGCTGGAAAAATACCTGTGGTTATTAGAACTGAGCCTAATTGTGCTGGAGCCACCCATGTGAGCTCACAGCTGCTGCTGAAGCTGAGAAAGGATCCTCCTCCTGCAGCAGCTTTGCTGGGAGCAGGCACAAAATGGGAATTTGGCCAATTCCGAGCCCACAAAAATTTCTTATGAGATTTCAGCCGTGGTTGCAGCTCTGAGCAACCCCAGGTGCTGATCCCGAGCTGCTCTGTGCCCATCAGGCACCTGCAAAGCTGAGACTAAACCAGGTTTAAATCACAGAGCTCCAATTCTTCCCAGGTTCGTGGGGACAGAGCGCTGGGTGCTGGATAAACCACTGGGTACAGCTGACAGCTGACTGCAAAATTACCCCGGTTGTGATGGTGAGGAAAGTGTTCTCCTCCTTGATGTGCTCACTAAAAATGTGTCACCATTGTCCACACACAGAGAGATTTTGTCCCTAAAGCTCTGTCCTGAACTCCTTGTCCTGGGCTCTGTAGGAGCCCATTCCCACAGGGGCTGATTTGTCCTGAGCATAAAACCCTGGGATCATGGAATGGTTTGGGTTGGATGGGCCTTGAGGATGAGCCAGTGCCACCCCTGCCATGGGCAGGGACACCTCGCAGTTCCCCAGGAGCCATCCAAGGCTCTGTAATGTAGAAAAGTCTGAATTTTCCCTCAGATGTTGTGCTCATTCCTGGATTCCATTCTGTTATGTGTGCGAGGGGCAGCACCTCAGACCTGCTCTGTCTTTCCTGCAGAATTCCATGTTTCATTCTCTCACCTGGAGCTGCTTCCCTTCAACTGCAGCAAAGGCTGCTCAGGCTTGAAAGGGAAAACCCGGGGCTTTCCCATGAAAAGTGCTGCAAAAATGTCATCTCCTGGATTTGGGGTGGAATAGCCAAACCTGGAATGCTGCAGATGGGCAGAATTCATTCCAAAAAGTGCTGAGGGCTGAGGTGTGAGCAGTGTGGGATCCCACTGGTGTCCCCCAGTTGCTGCTTTTCCCTGGAATATCAATCCCTCCCCGCCGGGAATCCAGGGCTCAGTTTCCCCACAGTGCTGGGAAAAGCTGGGATTGAGCCCGGCTGTCCCGGGGAGCTGTGAGTGATGGCTCTGGGCTTTGAGGCTCTAAATGCTCTCTGCAGGGTGCATTTGTTGTTCTTTGGAGCTACAAAGTCCTTCCTGAACGGAGATGGATTTGATCCGGAGAGTTCTTCCCACAAAGCAAACAAAACACAGGATTTCAGCTGAAATTCAAAGGTGTTGGAGTTTTGTCTCGAGCTCTACAAAGCCAAAAATGCCTCCCCGGGGATGTCAGTGCCAAGCTCTGTCTGGAAAGGATAAAGGAGAGGTTTGATCCTTTGTAATCCGTGCTAGGGAGGAGGAGGAGGAATCCCCTTTTGGGACAGAGGGAGAGGCAGGAGCCACAAAAGGCCCTTGCAGGGCTGGGTTTGGATCCCTGGGGCCAAAATCCCGGCAGGGGCCGAGCGGTCTGACCCCGGCTGCGGAACAGCCCCTCCCTTCCAACCCTGTGGGAAAGAGGCAGGAGGAGTCCCAGCATCCAAATCCACAGGGAAACACAACCCCTGAGGGGAAAAAAGGAACTTTCCCCAGTGCCTGGGCAGGAATGAATCCCTGAAGTGTCTGCTCACCTTGGAGATCCTGAGCAGCTTTTCCCTTTTCCTCGTCACCGCTTCTGCTCAGTCAGGGGAGAACAAACTTCCTTAGGCTGGGCTGGAAAATCTAATTAAGAGTTCTCTGAGCACCTGGAATAGAAATCGCTCGTGCAAGTGTGTCTGTTAAAGGATCACGGAATGGTTGGGCTTGGGAGGGACCTTAAAGCCCCGCTTAAAGACACCTCCCACTGTCCCAGGTGCTCCAAACCCCGGTGTCCAGCCTGGCCTTGGGCGCTGCCGGGGAGCCGGGGCAGCCCCAGGGGTGGGGCCGGGTCTCACCCCCTCCCGGCCGGGGCAATCCCAGGGCCGGGAGCCGCAGCTCCGGGGAGTCCCCAGCAGCTCCGAACCTTTTCCCCGTCCCAGCTGAGCCCCAGTGGGATGTGCGGGATCGGAGCCGCTGGAGCAGAACCGAAGGCTCCGGTGGGGAAGCGAGCGAGCCACTCGTGAGTGAAGCGGCGTTAATTAATTACCGCATGCAAATGACCCCCGCCCGGGCTGCTCGGCGCCCGCCTCATTTGGAAGCAGCTCAGGAAGGAAAAAATGAACTCTCAGCTTCTCCTCGTGCAATTAGGGCTGTGTGAGAGACTCATTAATCAGCGCAATTAGCGGGGCTGCTGCCGCCCGGGAATCAAAGGGGGTTGGGGGCGGTGGTGGTGATTTCGCTGCTCAGGAGCCTTGGATGGGAGATCTCCAAACTTTGCTGGGATCTCCCATCCCGGGCTCCTCTGGAATGCCCCAAGGAGGAGGATTTGGCTCATTTTCACCCACAAGGAGGAGGATTTGGCTCATTTTCACCCACAAGGAGGGGGATTTGGCTCATTTTCACCCACAAGGAGGAGGATTTGGCTCATTTTCACCCACAAGGAGGGGGTTTGGCTCATTTTCACCCACAAGGAGGGGGTTTGGCTCATTTTCACCCGGCCGCTGCTCTCTCCCCTCCCTCCGAACCCGCTGCTCTTGGTCCCTGCGGGAAGGGTCCCATCCCTCCACAAGCAGGGCTGGAGTGACACAGGGAATGTGGGAATGTCCCTCCTTAGGAACGCGCGGCCCCTCGGGGCTCTGGGGTTTGCGGTTAAATCCATCTTCAACAGCAGCAGCCCGGGTTACCCCGGCATCAGAAATGTAGGGAATGAGTGGGAAATCAGCACGAGGGCTACAAAACACACCCCATAAATGCAGGGAATGGTCAGGATGATGCCAACAAAACCCCTTCTCCCCCAAGTTACAGAGTTACCCGAGTTACAGAGGTTACAGGGATCACAAGGATCTGGGAATTCTCCTCGCTTGCACAGCCCCGTTGGAGGAAATCTCCCAGTCCAGCTCCTTCAGGAGTCCTTTGGTGACGCTGAAGCAGCACAAAATCTCAGTATTGCTCTCTCAGGCCTTCCTGCAGCAGGAGAAGGTTTCCCATGACTTTGTCCTGCTTTATCCACAAATAACTCCTGGCCCGGCAGGGATCACCTGCTCTGCTCACAGGTGGGGCAGGCTCTGCACCGCAGCCCCGGGGTGAGGGGTGAAGGGGGTTTGGGAACAGCAGAGAAAAGCTCCTTGCAGAGCTTCACCTGAGTGAAACATTTTACCAAATCTCATTGTCTCCATTCTTTTGGTCTCAAAAAAAAAAAATAAATTAGAGATTTAACAGCAGCAAATTCTCCCTGCATGAATTCCAGCCTTGCACACACAAACAAAACATCAGGGAAAAAAATGTAACAAATAAATCACTCTTTGGGTAGAGAATGCCTGGAGCTGTAGTTACACTGTGATTATAGAGAATACTTGGCGTGAAAATGGGATATTTCATATTAGGACAAATAAAATGCCCCCCTTAACCCAAAGTGGGGGTTTTCTGCACTTTCTCATTGAGGAAAAAAAATAAAATAATTCAAGGATTTAAATTTCAAGTTGAGCTGAAACAATTTCTTGTTTGCTTGCTTGTTTGAAATTGTCAGTGAGGCAAAAAAATTAATTATTTCCAGAGTTCTACCTGGGCTGTGCCTGCCCAGAGGATGGGATAAACAACATGCCTGGCTGAACACTGCCAGGGAATGGGAACGCTGCTCCAGCTGGGAATCTGGGGAGAGCTCCAAACTGGAGCTGCTCAGGGTGAACCTCATCTGGAAGTCACCATCCCCTGGTTCAGAGAATCAGGAACATCCTGAGCTGGAACAGACCCCAGGAATCCTCCATCCCAGTCCCTGTCCCTGCCCAGACCCCCCAACAACCCCACCCTGGGCACCCCTGGGTGTCCAAAGGCTCC
Source organism: Phylloscopus whistleri (assembly GCA_017589585.1). Taxonomy (NCBI): domain Eukaryota; kingdom Metazoa; phylum Chordata; class Aves; order Passeriformes; family Phylloscopidae; genus Phylloscopus; species Phylloscopus whistleri. Next base: position 589,180 of record JADMLD010000929.1, read on the forward strand.
TGGAGCTCTGGCAGCCTCGGGCTGGGACCATTCCCTGGGGAGCCTGGGCAGTGCCAGCACCCTCTGGGGGAAGAACCTTTCCCTGAGATCCATCCCAAATCCATCCCATCCCATCCCACATCCATCCCACATCCATCCCACATCCATCCCACATCCATCCCACATCCATCCCATATCCATCCCACACCCATCCCATCCCACACCCATCCCACATCCATCCCATATCCATCCCATATCCATCCCACACCCATCTCACACCCATCCCACATCCATCCCACATCCATCCCACACCCATCCCATCCCACACCCATCCCACACCCATCCCACATCCATCCCACATCCATCCCACCCCCATCCCACATCCATCCCAAATCCATCCCACACCCATCCCACCCCCACACCCATCCCACCCCACATCCCCGTCCCCGCTGTCTGCAGGCTCTGCCCAAGGTCCCCCTGTTTAGGACTGCTCTGGCCAATACTTTCTCCTCAGCCCGAGGCCACCCCTTGGGACAGTCCCTGTCCCACTCTCCCGTTCCCTGCAGCTGCAGCAGGAGCTGGGATTCCCTGTCCCGTTTTCTCTGTGGCCCCCCGGGGCTCCGAGGGGATCGAAATCCGTCAGTTCCCTGCCCAAATGTCCCGGTCTCAGCCCGCAGGGCGGGGCGGGCAGGACCTGCCTGCCCCCGGCTCTGCAGGGGAAGCAGCCGGGACGGAAAGGTCAGCGCAGGGCTGGAAGTGCTGAGTGCAGCCCAGAGCTGGGGCTGGGGGCAGCAGAATTCCTTCCTGGAATCCTGGAGCTGCTGGGATGGGAGCAGCATTTAGGATTCATTCCCGGAATCCCAAAGCTGCCGGAGCTGGCAGGGAGTGGGATGGGATTCCATGGAGCTGCAGAGGAGGGGTCAGAGCGGGAAGGGCAGGGCCCCTCTCCTCAGGATGCTCCTGGGATACCTCTGGAAAGCCTTGGGAAAGCTCTGGGACACCCCTGGGACACCCCTGGGACACCCCTGGGACCCTTCAGGCTGTGGGGCCACTCCAGCAGGGACAGGGCCGGGATTGTTGCAGCCTCCCCCGGGGCTCTCCCTGCTCCCAGGGATGGTGCAGCCAGGGGAGCAGGTCCTGCTGCTGCTGCAGGAACTGCAGGAGAGCTGAGTCAGCTGTGGTCATCTCCAGGAGCTGCAAGGCAGCAAAGGAGGCGTCCCCAGAATCTTCTGTCATTCCATCTCTGGAATTCTGTCAGCTCTGTCCATCCCTACCTGCTGGAGCCTTGGTGGGAGAGGACCTCCTGCTTTTCCCTTTCTCTCTGTCCCGAGCTCCTGACCCTCAGCATTGTGCAGAGGTGACCTCAGAGCTTCTTCAAGGCAAGAAATGGAAAGGAATTGGAGGTTTGCTCATATTTATTCCCACCCAAGGGAGGTTCTGTAATGTTTGGCCGCTGCCCAGGGCAGAGGGAGCTGATTTCTGGTGTTCTCAGCGGGATGATCCCAGAATCCCAGATGAGGCTGAGCTGGCAGGGCCCCAGCAGGCTCCTGGAGGCCCATGCTGGGATCTGGTGTTTGGCTCCACCACACCTGGACGGTTTGCAGGTGTTTGGGGCACGGGGGGATTATCCCTGACTGAGCATTCCTCACCTCCCCGTTAATCCATCTTCCCATTCCCTGCTCCTCCCAAACTCCCAGCTATGGGTGAGCTCCAGTTTTCCCTGAGGTTGCTTTGCCCTTTGCAAACAGCAGCTTCGCTCCTGCTCTTCAAAACCAATCTCATTCCTGCTTTCCAAGGAGCCTTTTCTGTCGCAATACAACACGACTGAACGACACTCACACACTGAGATGTCCAAGGTAAAAAGGGGCAGTTCATTTACAGACCTCGACATTTATAGAATTCCAACAGTGACCATGGATTGGAGAAAGAAAATTGTCCTCTCCAACCACACTGGGCAACCCAACAGCCCATCCACAGTCTCCTCCTTATGAGAAGAACATAAACATGGTTAGATGGTTACAATAACAAGAAAGTTGTTGATGTAAAATGGTGTCTGACTCCATTGCACAAGGTAAACACAGAAGGCTGAAACAGAACTTTAGAAAAACTTCTTAAAGAGACAGAGAACAGCAAAAACCCAGACAACACTTTTCCCTCTGTTGCCCCCTCCCTTTCCCTCTCCCACTGTTCCACGTGGGACACTCAGCCTGTCCCTGATCCCCAGAACCTCGGGGGCCAGGGGTTCTGTGCTGCTGAGGAATTCCCCAGAATTCCCCATGGTCACCCCTGGGCAGAGCAACCAGCAAGGAATCCTTGGGAGAGAGGAGGTGTGGGATGGAGACATCTCCGAGTGTGATTCCGTGTTTCTCTCCACGTGGCAGGAGCAGCGGGGTGCAGCATTTGGGATGCACCCCCGTGGGATCCAGCAGCGTTTTCCAGGCATTTCCCTGGCTGGGCAGAGGTCCCTGGTGCCTGAGGGTCTCCATGGGGTGCTCAGAGCCACATACGGGACTTGAACTTCCCGGCCTAAATGATCCAAACTTTTCTGTCTCAGGGCAATGTTGGTGTCCAAACACACCCTGGAAATTCCCATTCCTGCCCCTTCAGAGGCCATTCCATTGTTTCCAGGAGCTCAGCTCTCCCTGAAGGAGCTGCTCCTGCAACTCCTGCCCGATGCTGGGACAAACAAGCTCTCCCACGAGGAACAGCCTCTCCCAGATGGAATGGGGTCAGGGCCCTGGAGCGTGGGGGGAGTTCAGCTGCCCCTCAGCAGCCTCCAGAAATTCCATTTCCTGCCAAGGCCCTGAGCTAAACCCTTCCCGTAAATGCTCTGCATTTATTGATGGATAAATCATGGATTGGGGATCAGGGAGCTGAGTGTGCACCTGGGGGGATCCCCGGAGAACAAACCCCCCCTGCTGTGCTCCCTGCACTCCCAGGGCTGAGAGAAGGGACAAAGGGAGCCCAGGGAAGGTTTGGGCTCCAGTGATAAAGTGGTGCCTTCTCCTTCAGCCCTCAGGGAGTGAAGGGTAACAGACAGAAATTCCCAAGGAAATACTCCTTCTCCCTCTTTTTCTCAAGCTGAGCTTAAAAAGTCTGACTTCAGCCATCAGGGGAGCACCAGCAGCTCACCCTGTGCTTCCAGCAGGAAACAGGCTGATCCCTGCTGGAGTCAGGGCCTGCTCTGCCTGCACCCCAATTCCCAGAAGCCAAAACCTCCCTGATTTTTTTTTTCACCACTGACTTTATTCCCCACCTTTATTCCAGGGCTGTGTCCAGCTCCTGTCCCTGGAGCTTTGTCTGTCCTGGGTGGGAATTTCCCCAAAGATTCCCATGTTTTTGCAGGGCTTTAATATGGCAGGAAAAAATGTGAGGGACAGAGGACAAGGGGGAATTGAGCTGAAGGAGGGAAGGCTTGGATGGGAGATTGGGAAGGCATTTCTCCCTGGGAGGGTGGGGAGGCCCTGGAACAGAATTCCCAGAGCAGCTGTGGCTGCCCTTGGATTCCTGGCAGTGTCCCAGGCCAGGCTGGATGGGGACAGTGGGAGGTGTCCCTGCCCATGGCGGGGGTGGCACTGGATCATCCTTAAGGCCCCTCCCAACCCAACCCATTCTGGGATTCTGGAGAAATTAGGAATCTCAGGCTCAACAAATTGGCTCCTCCTCTGACCAATTCCACCCCTAATTCCAGGCTGGAGATGCTCCAGGATGAGCCAGGGAGACCCTGCCTGCTGGGAAAAGGCAGTGGAGCAGTTTTTGGGATGTTCAAACTCCTTTGTCAGAAGAGCTGGAGGATGGGATTCCAAAATGGATCCGTGTCCAGACAAAGCAAACCCATTTGATGTGAGGAATTAATTTTTGCAGGAATTTCCGTGCCCGCTTCTCCCCATCCTGGTGTGGGAAACACTCCTGCTCTGCCTCCCAGGACACCCAGAAGCACTCAGAGCCCTGGGGTTGATTTTTATTGCAGGAGACGTTTTCTTTGGGGTTGTGGATGCAGGGGAGCAGCAGCTGCAGCCTCCCATGCTGCTTTTACAGGGAAAAGCCATTTCTGCAGGACTCTGGCCCCTGCCCCCTCCTCCCTGTGTCCGTGGCCTGTGGATGTGTTCCCTGCACATCAGAGGCACCTCGGAATCTCCATTTATTATTCATTTGTTTGTGTTCCCAGCTCTGATCTTTGCAGGTCCTTTAGTTCTCGGTGTTGGCAGCAAAGGCCACCCAGAGCAATTCCCTTCCTGGGCTGTGTCAGCCCCTCCCTGCAGGCTCTGCTCCCAGGGGTGCTCTGGGAATTGCATTTTCTTCATGGACCAGAGAGAGACTGGAGGGAGAGCAGGAATTCTTCCTGTGAGCCTGGGGGAGATTCCCTTCTCCTGGGTCATTCCTGGGAGGTCTTGGTGCTCCTTGGGCAGTCAGGGGCCCTCACTGGGCTGTGGGATCCCATCCTGGATGTCCAGGGAATATTTCAGCCTGGCCTCCAGCCCCTGAAGGTCCTGGGTATGGCAGGGCAGGGATTCAGGACAAAGAACCCCTCTGGATTTTAGCAGCAGATGCTGCCCCAGGGGAGCTCCCAGGGGAATGCCCAGACTGAGACAATCCCATGGGATTAATTAATGTTAATTAAAACCAAACAGAGCCCATGGGCCTGGCAGGGGCACTGACTGCCCTGAAGGTCCAGCAGAGCAAACTCCAGGGGACAAAACTGTCCCAGGAGGGCTGGAGATGGTCCTTGGCACTGTCCAGACTGTGCCAGAGGATTTGGCTCCCTGGGGAATTGCCAGCTGCTCACAGGGCACCTTTTGGAATGTCTGTGTGTCCCAGAGGGTGAGAACAGCCCTGGCAGGGACCCAGGCAGCTCAGATTCCTCAAAGGCAAGAGGGCAGGAGGAGGAGAAGGTGATTCCTGTGCCCTTTGTGCTGCAGCTGGAATTTCAGCCTCAGGAAAGCTTGGGGGGAAGTGAATCCTTGTTTAACTCAGACCATGCTGAGCTCCTGCACGCAGGAGTCACAAACAGTGACTGCTGTGACCATCCAGGAGTCCCCACCCATTTGTGGGGAGTCTTTTGTCCCTCCTCATCCCTTCCTCCTGGAGAGCTCCTGCAAGGAATATCTCAGAGGCAAACTGTGAATCAGGAGCCCACCAAGGCATTTCCCTGCGTTCTCCTGGCAGAGCCTCCAGCCTTTCCCCTGCAAACCAGTCTGGGATCAATCCTCTGAGATGGGATCCCCTGAAGGACCGGACAGACACAGAACAAACCAAAGCCATCCTGTTCCCTGTGTGACCGAGGGGAGGAGGAACCTTCTCCCAGCTTGTTCCTTCTTGGAGATCTGAGTGCACCGAGGGGGTTAAATCTAAGGGTGTCTGGGCCACCTCTGCATCCTGGATTTATTTCTGAGGGTTATTTTCAGCCCAGGCTCCCAGCCTGGAAGATTCCCATCACAGCCAGGAGCTGTGGAAGGCCCTGGCCAGGCAAGGACAGCCAGGCTCTGTCAGCCCTGCTCCCTAACTGGCTCAGTGTGGAGAGGGAATTATTATTTCTGGCTTGGGAATGGTAGCCAGAGCCTCTGCCTGAGTCAAAGCCACCCCAGAGCCAGGGCATGACCCAGGGATGGGCGCAGACACGGGCACAGAGCTCCAGGGGCTGCTGAACCCACCCAGGGAACAGAGGGAGGAGGAGAGAGGGCTGGGACAGGGCTTGGAGTGGGGGGATGTCACACACAACACAAAGAAATGATAGTTAAACACTGAGATGTCTAAGGTAGAAAAGAGGCAGTTTGTTTACAAACTTTAACATTTATAGAATTCTAGTAGTGACTATGGATTGGAGGAAGAAAATTTTTTTCTTCAGCTACACTGGTTAACCCAACAGTCCATCAACAGGGGTTTTTTTATAAGAAGAATGTAAACATAGTTATACTGTTACAATAACAAGAAAGTTGTTTATGTAAAATCGTGTCAAACTCTGTTGTAAAAAGTAAACGCTGAAATAGAACTCAAAAACTTTTTAAAGGAACAAAAAAGAACATCAAAAACTCAGACAACAGGGGGACTGTGACAGTAGAAACCTGAGCTCCAGTGAGCAAGGGCAATGGGAGAGCAGCAAAAACCCAAAATCAGGGGAAAAATCCCAACCAAAAGTCAGGATGGCTTTGGAAAAATCTCATTTATACCTTTGCCAAAGCTTCATCTTTCCCTCAATCTGTTTGTGTTCCTGCTTACTCTATAAATAAATCAATATTATTTAAGCCTTGGGCACTCCATGGTTTTATATTTCATATTTCATATTTTATATTTTATTTTTGCTGCCTCACTCTTTCTTTGGTACCTCTGTCCTTACCTGGCTGTGGGAGCTGTCCCTGCACATGCAGGACTCTGGACTCTCCCATTCCCAGCTTGGAGCCTCCATCCTGTGGGAAATGTGGGAACCCAGCTCCAGCACGGGCTTTAATTGGCATTTGGAGGAGCCCAGGTACAAAACCCCAGCCCTGAGAGCAGAGAGCAGAATTTGCACCATTTCTTTGGCACAGGTGTTCCAAAGGGAGGTGTGGATTCCCTGGGGCAGAGGTTTTGCAGGATGTGACAAATTCCAGCAGCATTTTCCTTGAACTCCTCATCACCCTTCATTCCAAACACACCGAAACACCTGGAGGGGGATCAAAGCGGGGCTGGAGCTCTGGAAAAATCCAACACTTCATCCAATTCACAGACTTCCCATGGCAGTTTCTGAGGCAGCAGCACCCAGCCACAAAACCTGTGATTAAAAGCAAAACAACCCTGGTGTTAAAGGAGTCTGGGCTCCCTGATAATTAATTTAAGATTAATGGGACCAACTGAGTTAAAATTCGGGGATGATAATTAGCAAGCGAATTGCAACAAAGGAGAAGGCAACAACTAAAAGTAATTACAGCGTACAGACATTGAATTCTGCACTGCCTGGAAAACCCCAGGAAAATCCCCCGTGGGCAGTGGGAGAGCAGCACTGCCACCACGGGCTGGAGTGCCTCTGGAATGCTGCTGGAGCCCTGGGAGCTGCGCTGGGATCCTGCCCTGCTGTTAAACACAAACTTGGGCAGGCCCCCTGTGCAGAGCTACAGCAAACCAAGAGAATTCCCTGGGAGCTGCCAGGTGAATGCTCTGGATGCAGGGAATAGGAGGTTGGCTTTGGGTCCCCACCCATCCTTTCCACTCCTCTGCTCCCGGGAGCTCTGGTGGAGTTTTGTTGGGATTTCACTCTGATTTCAGGAGCCCTGCCGGTCCCAGGTGGGCACAGACACAGCTCAGGGAAAGAGGATTTGCTGCCTTGGCTCTGCTTTTTCTCAGCGTTGTTTCTCAGGCCTTGGGTGTTTGTTAGAGGGAGAAGACCCAGACAGTTGTTGTTGAGATCAGGAATTCCTGTTGCTGTCCTAAGGAGTTTCTGCTTTCTTATACCCAAAACTGTGCCGGGCAGTTTCTCTCTGGCTGATTTCAGTTTCACTTTTTTCCTGAGTCTTTCCTACAGCTCTCACAGGGGTTGTGTCCAGCATTTCACAACCACGAGGAAATTCCCTCTAATGAGGTGACATCCTTGTCCTTGTGAACAGGGAGAGGACAAGGGAAGGGCTGGAGCTGTGCCAGGGGTTGGGATGGATTTGGGGAAAGGTTCTACCCCAGAGGGTGCTGGCACTGCCCAGGCTCCCCAGGGAATGGCCCCAGCCCGAGGCTGCCAGAGCTCCAGGAGCCTTTGGACACCCAGGGGTGCCCAGGGTGGGGTTGTTGGGGGGTCTGGGCAGGGCCAGGGCTGGGACTGGGTGATCCTGGGGATCTGTTCCAGCTCAGGATGTTCCATTATTCTGTGTAGTGGATAATGGGAGATGAGAAAATCATGGAATTGTGGAAGGGTTTGGGTTGGAAAGGACCTTAAATCCACCCAGTGCCACCCCTGCCATGGGCAGGGACACCTCCCACTGCCCCAGGCTGCTCCAAGCCCCAGTGTCCCACCTGGCCTTGGGCACTGCCAGGGACCCGAGGCAGCCACAGCTGCTCTGGGAAGCTGTTCCAAGGTTGCCAAAAGATGCCCTTGAGCTTGGGAAAAGGATTTGGGATTGATGCCCATGGATCAGGATGGTGCTGAGTGGCTGGGAAGGAAGGAACTGTCTGGGAAGTGCCTGACAGGGATGGGTCCAGCAGGTCCTGTGGGATGCGGGGTGTCAGGAGCTGATTCCTCCTCTCTGGGGTGATCCCTGAGCTCCATCTGAGTGGTACCTGTTCCTGCTGGGATGGAGAGCTGGGATGAGCCTCCCACACCCAGTCCCAGCCCGCTGAGCTGTCCCCCTGAAATGTCCCTGTCACGTCTCAAGCCTGACCTGGGACCATCAGCAAACCCCAATTCCCAGCCTTGCAGTGCTGGAGCAGGATTTGGGATGGCTCCTCGCTGGATTTTAGCTTGGCAGACCCAGCCCAGGGGCTTTGTGTGCTGGATTTACCCAATAATGTCAGATCTTGGTCAATCCAGACAGAACTAAACTCACCCCACCCCACTCCAGAGCCCCCATCCCACCCCATCCCATCCCACCCCACCCCACCCCATCCCATCCCACCCCACCCCATCCCATCCCATCCCATCCCACCCCATCCCACCCCATCCCATCCCATCCCATCCCATCCCATCCCATCCCATCCCATCCCATCCCATCCCATCCCATCCCATCCCATCCCATCCCATCCCATCCCATCCCATCCCATCCCTGAGCTCTGCTCCTGGGCAGGGTGGGATGAGATGCTGACCCTGGGAAGCCCAGGAGTGTCTGGTCCCACATCCAGGTGTGCCTGCCCTCACCTTCACATCTGCAGCCCATTTCTGCTCCTCAGCCCAAACCCTGACGGAGGGACCCCCCACCCCTAGCCCAGGCTCCCCCACCCCAAAGGCCCCAGGCCCTGCAGGCCTGGCCATTGGAAAAACCCTCCTGGAACACAGAATTTCCACAGTCAAAGTGAGATTTGGCAATGAAATCCCAGCCCCTGCCAACTGAGGATGTTTGGATTCAGCTTTTCCACTAAAAATGTCATTTATCTGACTGAAGTGGCTCGTAGGGAACGGCTGGAGCTGACAGCTCCCCCTCCCCAGCAGCTGCTGCAGGGACAGCAGAGGCAGCTCTGGAGCTCACAGGTGGTTCAGTGCCCCATTCTCCATTTCCAGAGCAGAAAGTTCCATCTGAAGGATGGGATTTTATCAGTTTTATTTCATTTAAATGAACTCAGCGACTGCTCAGGAAGGAAGAAAAAAAAAAGGTGAAATTTCAAAATGGAAACTAAACACAGCAATATTATCAAAATGTGTGGTTGGGGTTGGTGGGAGCTGAGCTGAGCTGGGTTTTGGGCTCAGTTTTATATAAAATAGCCCAGCTTGGATGAACTTCAGCAAATATCAGCAGCCTGGAGATGCCACATGTCAAAAATCAGGTGAAAGAACTCCCCTCTGGCCCAGAACTTCAGCTGTGCCTGAGCTCCCCTGGCCCTCCCTGTGCCAGGCCCACCTTCCCACACCCAGATCTCCAAACCCCTGCTTTGGCACAGGCTCCAGCCCTGGTGATTGATCTTTATCAATAAAATGGATTTATTAATTATTACAGGATTTAATTCTGCTTCAGGACTGACCCTCAGGAGTTTGCTGACCCTCCCTCAGACCCTCCCAGGTGCCCGTGCTGGGTCCCTCCCCTAAATCATCCAGAGAAAAGCCAGGAGGCAGCTTCACATCCTCACATCTGCACCCCATTTCTGTTTTAAAGTTTTAAAGTTTTACAGGAGTTTAAGGTTCCAAAGCCAGCCCTGAGCTATTGTTGCTCTCTCCTCAGAGTTTGCAGTGAATTGCTCAGTAAGGCCTCAGGGAACCCCTGAGTTTGTGGTGGCTGTTCTGGGCAGTTCCTCCCATCCCTGCGTGCCCAGGTGCTGCCCCTGGTGTTCCTGGTTATCCAGCAGAGCCCAGCCTCCCTCTGTGCCCGGGTTTGGGGGCAGTTCCTGCTCTCTGTAAATAATTCCCTCCGAACCCTGCTGGGCCCGGCTGGGCCCGCTTGTGCGGCCCCGGGGATAAAGAGTGGGGAGTAAACCCTGGTTTTAAAAAGGCCCAGAAATGCTGAGTTCAAGCACTGAGCACTGAATCGAACCCATCTCCATGGGGTGGCTGGGCTGGAGCTGCAGGGGTTGTGTTTTCTTCTCCCCGTGATGTCCCCACTGTGCCCACACGGCCCAGCTGGAGCCTCTCCGCTCCTTGCCCCGGGGCCCAGCACGTCCTGGGATGACAGGGGCTGCAAAAAGCCTGCAAAGAACCCCAAAATCCCAGCTCCTGCTGGCAGAAGATGGGTTTGGAGAGGAGCTCCTCTTTGGGAGCCTCCCTGTTGCTCAGTTCTGACCCAGTTCTGTGCTGGGTGGGCACAGTGGGGCTGGGCAGCTCCTGGTGTTGATGGCCACGGCTGCTGCTGCTGCCAGAGCAGAGCCCAGGAGACTTCATCCCTGCCAAGGGCTAACCCAGGGACAGGCTGGAGCTGTGCCAGGGGTTGGGATGGATTTAGGGAAAGGTTCTTCCCCCAGAGGGTGCTGGCATTGCCCAGGCTCCCCAGGAAATGGCCCCAGCCCGAGGCTGCCAGAGCTCCAGGAGCCTTTGGACACCCAGGGGTGCCCAGGGTGGGGTTGTTGGGGGGTCTGGGCAGGGCCAGGGGTGGGACTGGGTGATCCTGGGGGCCCTTCCAGCTCAGGATATTCCAGGACTCCAATATCCCCAGCTGCTCCATGTGCTGAATGTGAGCCTGTCAGAGGAGCTGGGTGACACCAGACTGAGCCTCTGCCCTCTCCAATCTTCTCCCTCTGCTAAAA